>VDFB02086081.1:29667547-29888701 GCA_007258455.2 Sequoia sempervirens | reverse complement strand
ATGACAAGTAGAAAACATGCTTAGAAATGGTCATTTGAATGTTGACACATCGCAGGATGCTAGCACAACGCACCGACGCTCGCATGGTGTGCTAGTGTCTAGACATATTATGCTACAAAATGACAAGAATGGGAAAAGAACCAAGTTTAACGCAAAGCTAACATGCGATGGTAGTTGTTGAAAAGGGCTTTAGAGCATCATAAGAAGGGAAAAAGGGTAATGTAGGGGCTAAAATGAGCCTACACAAGATCATACTAAGGGAGTGGACACTAAAGCGAGCGCAAGAATGTATGCGAAATTGCAAGGGGTGCAATTTTATGACATTACAAATATAAAATATCATCGATAGTATTGTAATATGATCTAAAAAATCATGTCTTTCCATGTGTCTCAAACCTGTCTACCCATGTTGGTCAACCCTATTCAATGCATGCTTGCTGCGGAATGGCGGGGTTGCTTCTTCATTTTCATCGATTTTGTGTTTCCTTTCCTTCGGGGGTTGGGAGTTGCTAGTCCCCCTTGATAGGAATAATGAAATTTTTTGTGGTTCCTTGCAATACATTTCAAATTTTTGAGTTTCACTGGTTATCTATAGGCTAGTGTTTCATGTTTCATGTTTCATGTATCAGGGTTCACCCAAGGACTAAAAACCTCTTTAAACCATAACAATGTTAAACCCGTAGCCTTTTCTTATAATCAATCATTGAATTGTTACATATTCCTTGTTCCTTAAGTCATGACTTAGGTCTTTGAAGTTGTGTTGTCAGCGAACCCAACTTTCTAGTCTTACTGACCGTGTACCATTTGAAATATTTGGTTAAAAATATTAAGTCTTATGGGTTATGAAAGTTTTATACATCATGTCTAATTTTTTGCATCTAGGTTTGAATAAAATTAAGTCTAAATCTTATGATAACCCAGCGAAGTGGCCCTATTTTAAGTGAAAGCTTCAAGCATGTGCTTAATAAACTCTTTAAGTAAAGCTTAACCTGGTCCCACATAATACATGTTCAAATCTCATTGGTCCCCATCATATCACATGAATAAAATATTCACAAAAATAAGAATGCGAGGATGTGAGATGACGCCATGTGTCTAGCTTTCAAGGTGGATCCTACAGGATTTTGGAAAGCGTGGGTGGTAGGCCCATAATACAAAGGCTCTTATGATTTCATGTGGCACAATCATGACTGTTCCTCACCATCTTACAGGGGATGTTTCAAAGGATCTCAGATGAATGTGAGGGTGTGGGGGATTTACAAGTGGAAAAGTCTTGGTTTTTTAGAGGACCATTATAGAAAATGAAATATTTTATTAAATATAAATGAAACATATAGAGGATTAAAAGATGTGTATCTAAGTACACATGGTCATTTTCTGAAAAAATAGTGATGAAGATGATATGATCTCAATCGTTCAAGTTATAAAAGGTTAAATCATATGGTAAAATTCTCCTAAGTGGGGTGGATGCTTGGAAGCTTATCTAGTGCACAAATTGGACATGTGGCAGCACTTGGTGGCACTCCCCATAATCTTGTAACCTTTGACCTTTTTCATAATGCATGAATGTGGGGATGCAGGGGATTGACACATCATCCTTTCAATGCTTCCCAAAGGTAGTAGGACCCATGGTGACATGAAGGAGCTTCTCCACATGGAAATATTCTATTGGTTTGATATTGAGGTGAATAAAGGTCAAATTCTTCAAAAATAAGTTGACTCAATCTGAGCCATCCAAAGATCTAGATCACCATGAAATCGATGACTCACATTCAAAATTGAGTTAACGAGTAGTTGGATTTTTTCTGCTTCTCATGAGCAAGTAGTAATGGTGGACATGACATTGTTCAATCAAATTGAAGAATTTTTTCACCATAAAAGAAAATATTAAAGAAAAATTCAAAGTTACTAAAGTATTTTAAAGTTTTCGGAGATCAACTACATGGTGATTCTTCAAGCTTCTTGTGCTCAAAACTAGGGTTTCCAGCATTTGAACACTAGTAAGTAAAAATTTCCTTCTTTGCGATCAATTTCTAATAAATTTGTGTGCATTTTCCAACTGACTATTTTGAATTAATTGATAGAGTTCTTTTAGGGTTTGACGTCCATAAATTATTGTTAAATTTCTTTAAAGTTCCCCTAGTTTTTGTGTATGTATTTTAAAAACCTATCCACACTACAAAAACTCTAGTCATACCATATAAAGCCCTAGTTTCCTCTACTATTTCTACCCCAAAATTAGCCCTCCATGATGATTTTTTGGCTCAATTGCCTGGTTTGACTATGGATAAAAACTTTGGTAAGACAAAATTATAAGGTCTGGGGCTGAATAAGAGTATTGTGGATAGATTCTATGCAATAAGAGATGCAGAATTAAAGATTGTTGGGTGAGATCTTTTCAAATACTCGTATGGAAAAAGAAATTCCCCAGTTCCAAGCTATAATGTATGGAGCTTGGATGTGGGAAAGTTGGTAGTTCCCATTGTATATCTAGATATAGATTTTCTCAAAGCTATCCCTGCCAATTATGATGAGAATGTAAGGACTGTTAGGACTTACACTGGAAAAGAGATGGTGAAATTGGATAGAGATTCAATTATAGGATTATTCAATCTCAATATCCATGCAAATAAACCTATCGAACTCCATTCCTTGAAAGAGGAATATGAAACAAATAGAACATATAGAGTGACATTCCTACCTATGTTTTGGATAAAGGATAGAAATAGGAATAAGATCAGACTCACCCCTTCTAAAAAGGAGCCTTTCAATGTTGATTGCTTTGAAATTACTTTGTTAAAACCTACTACACCATGTGCTAGATTTTGAGAATTGATTCATGGGAGAAGATATCAGTAGCCCTCATGTATATGGCTACAATCATATAGAGCATGATGGTTAATAAAGAATACAATTTTTCCACATATTTATCAGATGTCATTCACAAGGCATTGGTGGCTCTCAAAGCAGGGGAAGGTGGTGTTAAATTTTGGTGGTACTCTCTATTGTGCCACATGATCTTGACATTTAGATCTAAAGAGCTAGGTCCTAGTTTGAATATTAAAATGATAAGTGCAAGTAATGAATGTCTCCTTGTCCAAATGTGGACACCCTTATTGGACATACATGACTCATCATCAAGTTTTGTAGTATTTAAAATCTTTCTTTTTGCTAAAGTGAAGAGTTATTTGAGGGGTGAGGTGCCAAGAATCCCAAAGGAATTGTGTAATTTTCTGAGGCCTAAGGAGAGAAGTCCTGACCTAGGGATACACCATAATTAGGTAGATGTGCTTGTGTTTCTTGATTACACTATCATTAGAGATTTTGGAACAAAGTGGCTCCTCAATTTTTACCCCAATTCATTCCTTTTAGAGTTGATTTTCTTAAGGTGATGTATCATTTGGGGAAGGTAAAGGAATTTCATTTAAAGAGCCAAAAGAAGGGATCATTCTTCCCTAATTACACAATGTTCTCTAATTTTTTCATGGCAAAGGAAAAGGAAGGATGGAATCATATCCTTATGATTCTAACCCCATTAAAAATGAAGAATTGTGGGGCAAGAACATATGACCTTGAAGGATTTATTAGTGCCCTAAGACATAGAATTAATAAAGGAAAGTTCAATCACGAGGTAAATTATTCATAAGACATCATCAAGAATTGATTTGACTTGAATGAGACCGCAAATAGAAAGATAAAATGGGTTACTTTTTGAAAATTTGGAAAGAGCAAAGTACAAGAAAGATCCAATGTTCAAAGGAACCTTTGTTGATATTGCTAATGCTATCCTCAGGATTGAAGCAATTTTTTAGAATTTTGACAAGGTGGTTAGACAACTTAAGGAGTAAGTTCAAATACATGATAAAGGGAAGGCCCCTATGATTGAGGAAAGGCCCTCTTACCAGCCACCAAGGACATGAGTATGTCTTCACCAGAAGACCTAAGGGGCTTGTTTTGAAGGAATACATAAGAGCTAATCCTTCCCAATCTAAGGATTCTAGAGCTTCTTCCCCTATGTAATAGGCACCTCCATCCCCTATTGACAATATTATTGATATAGATTCTTCCCCAAGGGAATCCTCTCCAAAGAGGAGAAAGATAGAGCAAACATTAGGACTTGTTGATTACTCATTGGATTCAAATGATGAGGTTGTTGTAGCCTCTAATGATATCATGAAAGCTATGCCACCTCCACAATTAGACCATGTTGTACCAGCTCTAAAGAATAGGGTCTCAAAAGTAGTGCTAACATGAGTGGGCAATGTAGATGATGTAAGGGAAAAGGAATGCAAAAATTTTATGGATGATGATACTTTTATCAAGAGCAATGTTTTCAAGGAGTATGTCTATAGGAAAAAAAAGAATGAGTATGATAAGAGATTGAAAGAAGAGATGGACAAGTCTCCTAAATTTCCTAGGGATGCTATTGCTGCAAGGGTGGTAGTAGACATGAAAGAAAAATGGAAAGAGATGACCCCTGGGGAGGGAAGAAGACTTGTAAGAGAAAGTGGGGTACTTCTCCTACCTGAATGGGACATAGAATATGTATTTTCATTTGACGTAGTGAGGAAGCATGACAAGCAGGTGTTCACAATAGATGATGTACTAAATTCCTTTTCAGGTGCTGCGTTCAGTCCATAGTGGGACACACTTTCCATAAGGGATTTGGCCCCCAATACAGATAAGCCTCAAATTGCAGAGCCTATAGGTGACTTGAGGAGAGGTTTAATAATCAAGAGAGTTTCTAACACCTCAATAGTAGAGGTAGCCACATTTCCTATAAATGTTTCCCAATTCAAAAAAGCAATTAATGAGCAACTTCAAGACAAATATAATATAGAAACTAAAAAGTATAATGATTTTATGGTTACCTATTGTTGAAATATTTTATGCCACCCTTTTATTCACATCATTTATATCCGATCAAAGAGATCTTGTGTGTGCACCCTGTTGAAATCCATGTTATTCTTGATGATCTAGGTCTTTGAGGTTTTGAAGTTCCTCAATTGTATCTAATTTAGGGTTTTGAATCTACAAGTTAGGGCTTCCAAAACCTCATATGTTTTAAACCTCCTAAAAATCTAGTGTTTTTTCCTTGTCACTTTTGTTTTGTTCACTTGTTGACCTTTTGTACTTGGTCCCCAGTTTGCTAAGTTAATCCTTATGTCTTAGGTGGTCATGCTTTTATCGGCCTCTTTACCCATGTCTTTTGGTCGCAACCCTAGTTTAAATATTTGATTAAAGTCTTATGTTCAAGGGCTGAGAAATATTTTTTTCTCAAGTCTTATTTACCTAAGCACGACCCCCTTTTATGAACAACTTTGAGGCACATACTAAAAGCCCACCACTTAGGTCTTTCCATCACCTATTGTTTACATCTTGTCACTCATTAGTTTCATTTCCATGATAAGTGATGATATTTTCCTTTGTGTTTCCACTTCCGTGATGCACAATGAATGGTTCAAATTTGAGGGTAGAAGATCCAATAGTCATCGTAGGTTTTCTATGCATCATGGTCATGATCCAAAGTAATGAAAACCTTCATGTGATGTGTGATGAATGGCAGGGCTCCTCATCAAGGAGAAGGATCAATATTGGAGGGGGATATTTTGTAGTCCATTCGATGTTCCAATGGAGAAGGTATCAAGGGGCATAATATTCTCTACCATGTTTCATCATATCACTATCCTCCTTCACATTTCTTTTATGTTTTTGAGTAGTGAGATCCTTTGCACAATGAGCAATGTAAGAGAGAGGACCTCTTCATCTAGGAAATAGGAAGAATCGGTAGAACATAAGTAGTGGTCCCTTCAATTTTCTGATGGAGGTGTTAAGGGGTAGAATATTCTCTACCAGGTGTCATCATATTGCTATCCTCCTTCACATTGTGTTTATGTTTTTGAGCAGTGAGGTCCTTTGCATGATAAGCAATGTAAGAGAGGGGATCTCTTCATCAAGGAAACAAGTAGATATTGATGGAATATAAGTAATGGTCCCTTTGACATCTCGATACAATGGTGTATTACATCAACATGGACAAGTGGCAGTTTCCCATTATCCCTTGATGATATGGTGGGTCTTGAGTTGAGCCTAGTAGGAAAATAGGGAAGTGACATGTGTCATGGTGGGCCTAGACCTTGGTTTGCTATGTGTGATTCAATGGCTCAGATTTAGTACAAGATCTAGCAATCATCACACAAATCATTCACATTGTTGTTGTGAATGATGCCACCCTAGTACTTTTCATGATGATCTATTGTGGTGCAATTGACATTCAACAATCCATATGTAAAGACATGATCCAATGAATATCACATGCAATCATTGCATTGCAATTTCATTTCTTAAATCCTAGTGACTTTCCATGATGGGATATGAAGGGCTAAGATTAAATGATGAATATCCAATGCCTAAGGTGGAATTGTGCCCTTACTTCACATTATTATTGTGAAGAAAGGTGGTGGAGTGGTTTGTACAATGCATGATGAACAACCCTAATTTTAAAGTGGAGATCAACGATGATCTTTTAAACTTGGCCCAATGTTTGATCTCAGTCATCCATCTCCAATCCAATGGATAGCATTCAAAATTCAATGGTCAATTTCTCTAGTTCATGAGAGATTGTAGAAGTAAAGGCTCAACGAAATTTCTCAGCTACTAGATTGAATCTAATCAACTTGGACTGATTTTCATGCCTTTTCAACATTGCTTTTCATTTCTAGACAGTGCCATTACTCCTTGATGTGTTGCAGAGGCCATATTCTTCTGTCAGGGTATGTTGGCCTGGATTTTATTGCAAAATTCATGGGTTCCCATCCTTGCATTCATGAGAATCATCTTCTTGGTATGTGCTCGAGATTTCAAAGCCTTTATGGCTAGTTATGTTGCTTTGTGATGTGAGCAATTTAGATAATTTTTTTGATCAAGTTCATCTTCTATTATCCTAGTTAGTCTAGGGTTAGGGTTTTGAATTCAAATATTGGTTATGCTTAAACCATAAAGGTAAATATTGTATCATTATTTTGGCATCCTTCCTCCAGCCCCTCTAGGATTTTTCTTTTGTAGACCTACAAATATTGCATTCTACCATTGTAAAAGTTACTTCAATCTTTTCTATTAATGAAATTTGACTATTATCACCATTACCTCTTGCATGTTTGAGTAAAATTTATTTTCCTTTATATATGAGTGTGTGTCTTAGTTGTTTCTTTGACATATTATGCTATTTTGATGTAGGAAGGAACAAATTTCTATCTTTGTGTATCTCTCCTATTTCTATTTTATGTTCTCCTTCTATCCCTTTTCGTCTGTGATTTGTTAGATTAGAGTATTGATAGTATTTTCTTATGCTAGGTTAGACAAACACATTGCACTTAGTTAGAAGAGGAAGCTAACCTTCTTTGGATACTTGACCTCAATTCAAAAGGTCCCACACCTTGATGTCATTTCCATTATGTCATTAGAACATTGAACTCTTGTTCAATAGGGTGTAGTTTTACGTGACAACAGTTTTTGGCATGCTTGGTGGGTCACGAAGAAATTTCATTTTATTTTGTTGAGAAAGTGGTTCTACTCTCAATATTCTGGTCTTGAAGAGGCCCTAAAAAAGTACCTGGTGACTCTACTATCAAGGGAGGACTCTACATATGAATTGGGGGCTCTGCTATTACTCAGAACTCCTGGTTCAAGTTCAAACTCGCAAGTCCATGCCAAGGATTCATACAATATCATCTTCTAGAGGTAATTTTCAAGATATCCAACTCTCATTTTCTACTTCTAGAAGAATAAATAGATGACATTTTTCACCTATAAGAAGGAATATAAGTTCAAGTCCTTCTTATAGAGCTCAATCTACACAACCTATGGGTAGATTGTTTTAGACTAAAACACTTGTTGTCCATGCAAACATAAATTTATTCTATATGGCTTTACCCAAAAATCAACCTTTTGTGTCTTTTACTAGTGGAAGCCCCTTGATTCTAGCCCAAAAAGATGATATACTAGTCAATGACCTCAAAATTATTCCCCATTTTACTGGTGATACATCCACAACCCCAAAATAGCACATCCTAGAGGTGGAAAATATATGCTTTGTACATGATGTAACAAAATATGTGGCTATTAGGTTGCTTGCCACTTCCTTGAAAGGAAAAGCATTACAGTGGTATAGAGGTCTCCCACCTAACACCATTCACAATTGGGATGAGTTGGGTGAGAATTTATGCAAGCATTTTAAAGATCAAAGTGACCATTTGTCCTTGGTAGAACAACTGACAACTATTCAAAGAGCACCTCATGAATTCATGAGTAATTTCAATTATAGATTTCAAAGGACTTGGAATAGAATCCCTATCTTCTCCTGAGCATGATTTTCTATATTTCTTAAGGGCCCTTAATAGTGAAATATCTATTATGATTTAGTGTATGGGAGGATTTACTTGCCAACTTCATATGACATAGCCATAAGGATAGAAAATTGCTTGATACAAGCTGGGAAGATAGCTCCAAGGCCATCAACACCTTTATTTCTAGAGATTCCCCAACAACAAACAATGGATTCTATTCTAGTGGCTGCAATTTCTCAACCAACTATTCCAATCACATCTCCAGAGGAGGTGCAAGAAATGAGAAACATGATCCAAAGGTTGAATAATGAGTTAGCAATAGAAAAGAGGCAACAAGATCAAAATAACAAAACTTATCAGCCTCAAAATCAGGGTTATCAGCAAAATAGGCCACCTTATCAAGGGAAGGATCAATGGAATTATGCTAAGCCCATGAATAACATGCATACACCTACTGCCAACATTTCAAAGGCCTTGGTTTTGGTTCAAAAAAATTTAGATCAAGAGAATGACTAGTGTTATCCATGCAATCAACCTCATAACCAAAATGCTTATCAAAATGGTGAGTTTGAAAAGGATTTGGTGGTTCAAAATGAGACGTCCACATCTGGGCAACAATTTAATGAAAACCAAATAGCTACTAGAAAGTGTGATCATTTGCAAGGAGACTATACATTTGTTAACTACAATCAAGAGGAATTTTCTGGTGTGAATTAGATAGCTTGGGATACCAAATAAAAGGGGAGAGCAATGGATAATTTTTATTCATACAAAATGGGCCAAAAATCATCTTCCCAACCACCTCAAAATGTAGCAGTTTCTAGAGAAATAGGTAGAACAACAGTTCTACAATGGATCAGCCTACTAGTAAGAGCAACAGTATCATGGAGCGACCTCAAGTCACCCAATCAACAATGTTGGATTTGGTTGTTCCAAATGCTTCACCTAAGGTTAGTCAGTCCCCTTTCAATATAGTTGATCAAATGAAGAAGGCTAACCTGAATGTCACCATGTTGGAGGCCTTGTCCATACCACCTCAAAGGGATCTACTACAAGAAGCTTTAAAAGAGTATAATCAACCAAAGGATGTATTTGAAAAGGAGCATACTACTCCTCTAATTGTCCTAGTGCAGCCTAAAAAAGAGGAAGTGAATCCAAATAAAATCAACAAGCCACTTTCAAAGGATCATTTTGAACCCTACAATCCTAGTCTTGTAAATGTGAATTTTACCTTGCATGATCAAGGGAAAGAGTGTGTTTTTCATGAACCTTCTACTCAAGTAAAGGAGGTCCCTAATTCTTTTCAGTTTGGTTCACCTGTTGAAGAAGAGGATTTTGGTCAAAGCATATTTTGAGACTTTGAAGAGAACACTCCTATTCCCAACCTCATGTTAAATAAAAGGGATATGGTGGATATTTTAGGTTATAAGCCTGAGGTTGTTATAAGTAGCCATCAAATGGAGAAGTAAAATTGCTATGAGATCAAGAGCAACCTTGTCATGCAAAGAAATGAAGAGGAACTTGAGGGGGAATTTTGTGAGAAACATAATTTTGAGAAGGCCAATAACTATAGTAGTGTCCCACCCTTGTGTAAGGAGATTTATTTTTCATTTTTAAAAGGTTCTCCTTTTGATGTTGACCTATTTTTAGAGAAGCTTCCCCATGCTACTGTCTTTCCTCTTGAGGTGCCACTGTCAAAGGAGTTTGACACTTGCATCATATGGCTACCTTCTAGTGACAAGGTCTATGATAAGGTGATTCTTCACCAAGGTAATTCATTATGCATCCCTTTGAATTCAGCTAGTTTACTTTAATGGTTGTAAATGATTGAAGATCACAATTTCAGCTTGAAAAGGATAGGATCTTTTAGAGGATCTTATTTTGACAGAGAAAAATTTCTATGATGTTCCTCTTCTTTCAGCCGATCTCATGTAGCTATTGTAAATATTTTTTCTTTCCATGAAGTGCTTTGGACACCCTACATTCTCCTTAAGGGAATGTATGTTCCTAGTTTCCATGCTTTCATCCAAGTGTAGGCCTGCACATGTTTTTGTTTATTCGCCATTGGGAGGTCCAATTTTGTTGATCCCTTTCATGACTCTATGCCCAATAAACTAATAGGGCCCCTAGATTCTATGATTAGTAGGAAATCATCCCACAAAAAATTGCCAAAATATTGACATATTTTATGCCACCCTTGGATGCACATCATTTATATTCGATCAAAGAGATCTTGTGTGTGCATCCTATTGAAATCCATGTTATTCTTGATGATCTGGGTCTTTGAGGTTTTGAAGCTCCTCAATTGTATCTAATTTATGGTTTTGAATTTGCAAGTTAGGGATTCCAAAACCTCATATGTTTAAACCCTCCTAAAAATCTAGTTTTTTTTCCTTGTCACTTTTGTTCTATTCACTCGTTGACCTTTTGTACCCAGTCCCTAGTTGGCTAAGTTACAAGTTATGTCTTAGGTGGTCATGTTTTTACTAGCCTCTTTACCCATGTCTTCTAGTCATAGCCCTAGTTTAAATATTTGATTAAATTCTTATGTTTGAAGGTTGAGAAATATTTTTTCCCAAGTCTTATTTAACTAAGCATGGCCCCCTTTTATGAACAAATTTGAGGCACGTGCTAAAAGCACATTGCTTAGGTATTTCCATCACCTATCAGTGAAACCTTGTCACTCATTGGTTCCATTTTTGTGATAAGTGATGATATTTTCCTTTGCATCATGTATTGTTGCAAACATTTGGCCTTGTTTTTTACTTCCACGATACGTGGCGAATGGTTCATATTTGAGGGAAAAAGATCCAATGGTCATTGCTGTTATGATCCAAATTAAAGAAATCCTTCACGTGATGTGTGATGAATGATAGGGATCCTCATCAAGGAGAAGGATCAATATTGGGGGAGTTGTTCTATGATCCCTTCGATGTTATGATGGAGAAGGTATCAAGGGGAAGAATATTATTTTCTAGGTGTCATCATATTGCTATCCTCCTTCACACCATGTTTATGTTTGCAGTAAGGTCCTTTACATGATGAGTGATGTAAGAGAGGGGATCTCTTCATCAAGGAAATAGGCAGATATTAGTGGAACATAAGTAGTGGTTCCTTTGATGTTTTGATGGATAAGATATCAAGGGAAAGAATATTCTCTACCAAATGTCATCATATCGCTATCCTCCTTCACATTGTGTTTATGTTTTTGAGAAATGAGGTCCTTTACATGATGAACGATGTAAGAGAGGGGATCTCTTCATCGAGGAAATATGAAGATATTGACATAATATAAGTAATGGTCCCTTTGACATCCCAATGGGATGGTGTGTAACATCATCATGGACAAGTGGCAATTTCTTGGTATCCCTCGGTGATATGGATGGTCCTGAGTTGAGACTAGTAGGACAACGGGGAGGCAAAATGTGTCATGGTGGGCTTGGGCCTTGGTTTGTTGTGTGTAATTCAAAAACTCAGATTTAGTACAAGAAGATCTAATGGTCATCACACACATCATTCACATCGATGTTGTGAATGATGCCACCCTAGTGATTTTTGTGATGATCTATTGTGGCATGATGGACATTCAACGGTCCAGATGTAAACACATGATCCAACAACTATCACATGTGATCTTTGAATCACAATTTTATTTCATAAATCCTGGTGCCTTTTTGTGATGGATAATGAAGGGCTAAGATTAAAAAATTAATATCCAATGGCTAAGGTGGCATCACACCCTTGCTTCACATCGTTGTTGTGAAGCAAGGAAGTGGAGTGGTTCATGAGATGCATGACGAACATACCTGATTTGAAGGTGGAGATTAATGATGATGTTCTAAACTTGGACCAATGTTTGATCTCTATCTTCCATCTCCAATCCAACAACAACATTCAAACTTCAACGGTCAATTTCTCTAGTTTGTAGAAGATTTGTAAAAGTAATGGCTCAATGATATTTCTCAGCTACTAAATTGAATTTGATTGACTTAGACCAATTTTTCATGCCTTTTCAATGCTGCTTTTCTTTTTTGGATGGTGCTATTACTCCTTGATGTGTTGTAGAGGCCATATTCTTCTGTCAGGGTATGTTGGCCTAGATTTTATTATAGAATTCATGGGAACCTATCCTTGCATTTATGAGAGTCATCATCTTGGGATGTGCTTGAGATGTCAAAGCCTTCATGACTAGTTATGTTGCTTTGTGATGGGATCAATTCAAATCATTTTTTTTGATTGAGTTCATATTTTGTAACCCTAGTTAGTTTAGGGTTAGGGTCTTGAATTCAACTCTTGGTTATGCTTAAACCAGAAAGGAAAATATTGTATCATTATTTTGGCATCCTTCTGTCAGCCCTTGTAGGATTTTTCTTTTGCAAACCTGCAACTCTTGCATTCTACCATTGTAAAAGTTACTTCAAGCTTTTATATTAATGAAATTCAACTATTATCACCATTACCTCTTGCATGTTTGAGTAAAATTCATTTATCTTCATATCTGAGTGGGTGTTTTAGTTGTTTCTTTGGAATATTCTATTCTTAAGTAGGAAGGAACATATTTCTATCTTGGTGTATCACCCCTATTTCTATTTTATGTTCTCCTTCTATCCCTTGTCCTCTGTGATTTGTTAGATTAAAGTACTAATAGGATTTTCTTGTGTTGGGTTAGACCAACACATTGCACTTAGAAGAGGAACCCACCCTTCTCTAGAGACTTGACCTCAATTTGTAAGGTCCCACACCTTGAGGTCATTTCCATTGTGTCATTAGAACACTAAAATCTTGTTCAGTAGGGTGCAATTTTATGTGACAACACCTACAATAAGGATAGGAAGAGACTTGTAGAGTTGGAGATTATGGTTGAATGTTAAAGAACCAACAACCAAAAGTGTAGAAAACTGCTCCTTCCCCATCTTCTCCACCTTCACCTCCAACACAATCTATGGAATTAGTTGTATATGATGAATAATTGTCACTTATGCCAGGAACTTCTACCGTTCCCCCACCAAGGAGAAGATTTAGCAAGAAAGAGTTGAGTCAACAACTCAAGGTCTATAATGAATTACTCCATTCTTTTGAAGAGAACCAATTGAAGAATAATGCATTGATTGTAACAACTATTTTGGAGCATTTAATGGGGAAGTTAATAAAAAGGGTAAATAACATTCATTCAAATTAGTTTTTAGTGTTTGATGCAATAAGAATGTTTGAAAGGGATAGAGTAGTAGTAGTCCCACTAATGCAATTATGGGTACCCAAACTCAGTCCATTGGTTGATATGATTAAGGGGTCTACTCATGAGCTTAATAAACCAACACAGATTTCTCCCACCTACAAAGTGGTAAAAGGAATAATTTATTATCATGGATTAGTGGATCCATTGGAGAAAAGAGTTAAGGAATTGCTCCATGAATTTGATGAGAATGATCTTGGTCTATTGCTAGGCATTCTAGATAGTAGTGGAGTTGTAAAAATATATGAGCAATGGAAAACACAAATGGATAGTGTCATTACCATAGAGGTTGTTTTAATATGTGAAGGTGGAGATGCTAAGATTGATATGCTAGAGAATAGTATGGAAAAAAAAAATTTCACCAGTAAATTCTTGGAAGAATTTAACAAGGATGCAAATCAGGTGGTAAAGAAACATGGCCCATATATAAATAAATTGGATGAGTTGATGGATTTCGACTGGCCTTCAAAAGAAGACTATGACACATGTGATAAGAAATACAATGAAATTACTAACTTGTAGAGATTATTTTTGGTGATGTGGACACTTTTTGTCTTCCATGCACATTCAACACCATCCAAATTCTTCTGTAATGACAACATGAGGTATTCTTGTATCTTTGCACACTAGGATTTTGTATTCACATGTCTACTTAGCTTTCCTAGGTTCGTATTAAGAAGAATGAAGAAAATAAGTGACAAATTACCAACCGTCAACATCAAATATTTTGGGAAATGATTGTGATTGTTACAAAAAGTAAATATAACAACTTTTTTCCTTGGAATATTCCATCCATGAAGAAGTTGTTGTACTTGTAATTTTGAAATGTAAATGGATATTAATTGAAAATATGACATGTATAAATGGCCTGAGGCTTGTTGCTCCCTTGTCTTATAAAAGGGAATTCAGGGCCATTTACATGAGATGATTGATAAATTTTGGAGAGTTTTGTAATACAAAATGCAAAGAAATAAAGTCATAGTCATTTTCTAGGTTTTAGAGTCTAATCTTTGTTAATTTTGAAAGAATTGTATGACAACACTATCATTTTTGAATACATCGACATATGTCTAAAGCCAATCTTCTCCTTTTATATACTTCACACTGGTTATGAATGAAATGAATTAAAGATATTTCAATTCATCTCCATTGTATTTCCTTTGGATGTTTATTTTCTATTAATGCTCTTATTCAAATAATAAGTTAAATGCTTTAATAGAGATAAAGATTTGTGTGGACGTATACAGGGATCTGATATGTATAATTGGTTGAGATTTTTGAGTTTAATGGTGTAATGCATCATTGAATAGCATTGTTATGTTTATAGAGAATGCTATTATATATTTTCAATTACATTGGTTATGACTCCATGCCCTAGGTTAAGGCGCCAATCACTAAAGTTGCATCTATGTTGCATCTCCAGGGTCTTTCACACATAAATACTTTAAATTTTTAAATTTAATTATGTTTTTTGTTGAAAATTATTATGAAATATCATGTTCTACTGTTATAAAATGTTAAATGGTTAAATATATTGCAAAATATTTTCATTTTTATAAATGTCAAGCAATTATGTGTAGGACATATCTATTGTTTACAATGTTCAAGTTAAATTGGAATAGGAGATCTTGAGAACATTGTTATAGGATCACCCTCCTAAGTTTTACAAAGCCCAAAGTGTAGAGGGAAATTTATTTTAACTTTCACCTATTCATTGGCCAATCCCTCCAAATAATTGACAATTGGAAATGGAAAAACCATAGATTATTTGTGAGATCTAGTTAGGAATTAAAAACAACCAACACCCCTTACCTCATCCTTGAAAGGATTTGAAGATAATAAGAAGCGAGACCAAACAACAAATATTTATTTTAACCCTTTCAGGTGGTGGCCTTCAAGGTTTCAATTTACCCCTTCCTTTGCTTGACCCTTTCAAGAAAATCAAGGCTCCATGGTGTTAAACAGGTGTAGGACAATTGAGAGGGGGGGTGAATCAATTGTCACACAAATTCAAACTTAAAAATATATCACTTATCAAATCTTCAACCACACAACTCTGTTATTAAATATGAGAATGAAACACAGATAAAAGAAAGTAGTTCAACACAATGAACACTAGATTTTTATGTGGAAAACCTAATAAGGGAAAAACCACGGTGAGGGTTAACTCACACTATATAGTATTTTAAAAAGGAGGCTCACTGCCAAAAGAATGACTCACTGTCCAAGTACAAAGGATCAATGCCTACAAAGGACTCATTGTCCAACACGGAGGCTCACTGCCTACAAAAAAATTATACAAAATAGAGTAAGGCTTTACAACCCAAAAATGAACTGGAAAGATGCACCTAACATGTGCTGATACAGTTCTGGATATGCTCACAACTGCTGCCTTTCTGATTACACCTTCACATTCATTACCTCTTCACTATTTCCTCTGTCACTTTCCTACAGACTCACTGCACCTATTCCCACACACCCATTTGCACTTACTCACTCATTTACTCATGCTTCTAAATTGTTCGCCATATACTTATATATATACCTGATCTCCATAGCAGACACTAATTAGGTCAACTTCCACAAATTATTTTCAAAATGTTTTAATTGTTATTATGTTGGCTCCAATAGTTCACAAAATATTTCCAAACACACAAAACAATATTTAGCACATTTCATCATGTCGGCTTGGACCAAAAAATAGGTCGCACATAAGCTTTCACATCAAATCAAAATTAACTTAACAAGTCGGCCAAGAATAATATTCAATGCAACAAGGCAACAATCAATCTATTGGTTGCTACTACATTGTACAAGCACCAAAGCACAAAATAACTTGATCATGCATGCCTTTAACATCCATCAGTAATTTCCCAAAACAACAACCATAAATTATCATCCACGGAGAAGTGTAGACTAGAACACCAGAAAGGCAACCAAAATACCAAACTGGTCATCGGAGAGGATAAGCACCGGTATAAGAGTACGAGACCCAACTGCCAGCATTCTACCAACATGGTGACATCAATGACAACAAATAGATAACTTTACTCATTTTTCCAACAATCTCCCCCTTTGTCATTGATGGAAACATGTGAACAATTTTTTTTTCTCTCCACTATCTCCAACACTCTCAATTCCAACTCTCCCCCCTTTTGACATCAATGGAAAAGGCTGCCAAAAATGAGTGCAAACATGGTGACATCAAACTTTCAAATTTTTTTCCTAAAACTTCAAAAAAATTCAACAGTCCAGATCATTTAAGTAAGTAGAAATTAATTGAAGATGAAACTCTTCACCTAAAACACCTTCTTATACCTTTCTTTGAGAATTGGATACAACTTCTTCCAGTTAAAAACAATAGACTCCAATTTTGTGCATGTACTTTCCAATAATCCCAACAGAGTAAAAGAGGGTGACCAATCTACATTAGAGCATTGTTTCTCAATATCTTCAGCATCAACAAGAATTCTAGAAAGATACTCTAACTGAACTTCATCAATTTCTTTAAGAAGCCAAAAGGTCTTTGTCACATCATCTCTTTGTATTTGTGTAATGATCAGTTTAGCCTGAAGTTCACCAACTCTTATCCTTTGTTTCTGTTCTTTATCTTCAAATATGTCAAAGTTCTTTGCAATCTCATTCACCTTGGCTTCAATCACTTCAATTCTACTTCTGAAGTTGTCTACAATAGTAGGCCACCAAAGACAATACTTGTAAACATCTAAAATATCTTTAACACACTTCTTAGTTTCTACAAGCAATCTAGACAATCTCTGCATATCCTTTTTACATCTTCTTTCAACCAAGATTCCCATCTTACATCCTTCCGGGCCTTCAAGCAAGATCCTTTCTTCAACAATCTCAATTAGATTCTTTGGTAAGAAATTAGAAACAACAAATACTTCAATACCTTTCCGAAGTAGATAATCTACCAATGCATCATCAATTTTCAGTTTGTCAATGGGCGAGGAAACATCCCATAATTCACCAATCTTCTTCATTTTTCCTTCAACTATCATAGACTGGATATCATCAGGATCAGAGGGTTCAGTACCAGTTGTTGTGCCCTCAACACACATTCCCTATTCGGAATGGGGACCCTCTTTTCTTTCGCCTTGCTGATTCATTTTGTCACTGCCTCATTTTGCGTGCCCCCATTTTTGGTGTCCCAGATGGTCAATGTACCTTTGAGCTTCCATCTTTGGTTGACCATGTTTTGTCCCTTCCAATTTTGGCTAAGTCCTAGTGCCTTCTAGACTATCCTTGGCAATTTGCTTCTGCTAGCGGCCTTGGTGCCTGTCGGGCCCGAATCTTCGGGTTTCCTTTTCTAGGTTTCCGTCGGGCATTTTCTGTTTCCAAACGGTGGAAGGCTCCTACCTTCTTGAACTCCGAGGCCCAACTCCCTATTTTCCACTCATCAAGAAATTTGCAAGTTTTGGGTTGCATTCGACCATCCCGAGTCCGGTCCACTGGATTTCCGTCCTTGGATTTCCCTTCTAACTTCGCCATTTCTGACGATCGATATGAGGTGTCTTTCATCTTTCAGATTTTGGGTATGCCTTTGTCGTCGGCTTCTGAAAGAAAGTTTCTACCGGCCGTGTGGCCATGGCTTTTTGGACTCCAAATACCAGACCTCTCACTGCCGTCCACAAATTTCAAATCCACCAACCCATCGGTCTGCTGTATGGGCATTAAATGAGTGAATTAAATGCATATGGGGTATAAATAAAGTGGCCAACCTATCATTTTCATTTGTCAGGTTTTCCAGAGGAGATCAGTGCATCCATTTCCCGTCGCCCTCACGTCCAAGATCATCACTCAACGATTCTTAGTCGATTCCACACCTTCTCCAATCAGGCTTTTGAGGTACGTTTGCCGTCTACCTTCTTGAGAGGTCTTTTGTGAATTCACGCTTAAAAAATTGAATAAATATGGGCTAGAATGCTTTAATTAGCTAAAACATGATAAAACACACAAAACCCATGTCTTGGAATTCTCAAAAACCTCCAAATCATCTCCTAGGATTGATCCAAAATTCTCCCTCACCACTATCGTTCTTCATGCAAGGAATTCGCACTGTCCAGGCCCATCCTCGTTCGTCGCCGTGAAACTTATCAAATAGACAAAAAATTTCCAAATGACAAGGCCGCCTTTCAGGCCTGTGACCTTAGATTTCTATCAGCAGTTCGCCGTCAGGCTCAACGAATTTAGCAAACTGGAGACCAACCTGCATTTCTTCTTCTTGATCCTGAACCCTCGGACTTCCATGTCCAGAGCACCACGAAGCTTCCGCCATTTCCAAATGGCGGAATGACACCATCCACCCGAGATCCGGGGCCCGCCTTGCCTCTCGCCGTCCCGCATTAAACATGCAAGAATAACTGTTATGTCTCATTCTCGGGTCCTGGTCCACGGACTTCCATCATAACTTCACCATTTCAAATGGCCATCTGATGGTGACCTTCCACCTCTTGGGTCTCGACCTTCCATTTCCATGAGAAACAAACAATGATGAACTTTGACGTCCTTGCCCTCGCCTAGCTCTGCCCTCTAGGATTCCACCCCGCCTTTGTTGTCTCACAAAGGAAAAGAATGCATGTCTTCTCGACCTCCAAGACCCACCATATTAGTCACCGAAAGAAAACTCAAGAGGAAATTTGACAACCAAGTTTGGAGCCAAGTTCGGTCCATCGGGCTGCTCCCACCGGGTTTCCGTGCCTCGACCACTATTCAAAATGAAGAAACCTTGATAGCTTCCCACCCCTTCAGGCCCGAATGCCTCGAAATAGAAAGTGAACATCAGCCACCTTTTGGCCTTCCAGGTCCCAGACCCCAGAGTTCTGTCCTAGGAACTCCATTTCTTCTTGGCCATTTCAAAAAGCAAACTTCAGACAACTTTTTGACCCTGAACCTCCAGGAGTCCCAAAGTTGACCAAAATTACCTCAAATTTGAAAACCAATGTCGACCCACGTGCTCAAATTTGACCCTCTTCGACACAAGCCTTTCGAACCATCAAAATGTGAAGATGGGAGAAAGCACCCGGATCACCATAGTCTATTCACCCTTTCAAAAAAACATTCCTGCCAGGGAATTCTAGCCCTTTGGGCCTGGATTGTTCGAAATCCCTTTAGAAAGTGACTAACGACATCTGAAAGAAAAGATTTAACTTCATTAATCATATAATGTCTAAGTGGATTCAATTCACCAGATTTTGACTAATTTTAATGCTTCTGTAATTGGTTGTGCTCATTACATCTATGTCCGTAGGATATATGGAACCGGGTGCAGGACCCTCAGGGGCAACTATAGAGAGGGACAAAGGAAAAAAATCAGGCAAGACTCCTCCCAGAAAGGAGGATAAAGACTAGTTGAAGTTCTAGTTCTAGGGTGAACCTCTACGTTCAAAAATCATCAGGGACTGGAAGGAAATCATAGACACCAATATCGGCCATGTCAATATTGATGAATTCAAATAAAGGTTCAAAATTCACCCAAAGACTGACAATTCCAGAATAATCAGGAAGAGTGGGATCACAAAAGCTATAGGCTTCCCCCCATCCCTCATCACAATATCAGCTGAGGGAATCACAAGAACTTTTCACATTCCCACCTTTGAGGAAATGGAGATTCCCACCATGGAGGAAGGAAAGACAACTTGGGATGAAAACCTGATGGGCTGTAAAAAGTTGATAAATCAGTACGGGCTCAAGGAGAAAAGAGACGGCGCTACAAAGGTTCCTCAGGAGCTATTTCACAACGATTTTCATGAAGACTACCATGACCTAGTAACCATGCTGAGCCAGGTAATGGGCCTCCCTTCTGCTGTGTTTTTTCAAGAGTGGATGATGTACTTTGCTGAACAAATCCTCTGTGGGGATGAGGACGTCACCACAAAAGCCACATTCTACTGAGGAGGCATCATAATCGACTGCTTCCATGAGCAGTTTATGAACATGAAAAAAATATCTAAATTCTACATGACCTCCTATCTGGTCTATTCACTGGCAAAGTAGAGGCAATACAACGGATTATTTGTGGCACCCGATGAGGAGCCAGGCCAGAGATTAAAAGCCTATGACATATATCCCCAACTACAATTTAGAAACTTCAAGGAGTACTGCAGGGTGAATGACGCCTTCATCGACCACATCATTCGGTTACTTGGAGGGGATTTCGAGAGAAGGGTCTCTCATAGTGGATGGGCATTCCTGAAGAAGTACACCTTCCTATTCCTTCAGTTTCCCAAATTCACCTATATTCATGCCCAGGGCTTCACTGAAAGGCTGAATAAGCTGCCCTAGTACCCCAATGACCAAATTATACTATTGGAACTCTCTCGACAATTGCAACATGTACACATTGTCCTCGGTAGCAAACATTTGGCAAGGATCCCTTATGTCATAGCCTTTAGTCAAGGGATATATAAGTTGCAAACTTCCCAATGTGTTGGGAATTTAGAAAAGGAATTGGCAGAGTACCACTTCTGCCTACACACTGCTCATCCACGAGTGGACCCGTATGGGCATGTGAGAAAAGCACTGGGACTAGAGTATGCCCACCTACATCATGTTGAAGATTTCTGGGAAGACTGCCAGGACAACAAGGAGGTGCATGCGAGGCACTACATGAGGATGACTGCATACTTCATAAGAAGGGTGCAGTTGTTTCCTATACCAGACTAGGTTGAGGAGGACGAAAGCACCATCATGGATCCTAGGTATAATGCAGTCTCCAACTTGTTGTTGCTTGCAGTAGATTGGGATGAACAAGAGGTCGATGACCTTGACATTGTAATTAAACCGATCGTAGCCTGAACTGAAGAGTGGGTTAAGAGACAAGTGGCCTAGTTAATGCAAGAAGGGGCGTTCTTGACATTTGAAGGGCTAAAGAGTGAGCCCAGTTCCATAGAGGAGGTCGTTGCTACAACTTCAACAGGTGGGACATCCAAAACTCCTTCATTCGCCAGGTCGAAAAAGAGGAAAGGGACTAAAACAGAGTAGTCTCTAGATCCTAAGGTGTATGCAAGGAAATATTCAGGAGGCTCACCCTCCAAGAGGCCCAAATGAATAGGAAGTGCCACAGAACAACCAACAATTGAAGAAGGTGAGAAAGAAAAATTGGACCAACCAGAACTTCTTCTGGCTCCCCTTGTTTCGACCATGGTCACCACATCCCCACCTGTAGTGGATATCTCAGTCCATCTCACCCCTTCACCCCCAGCCAGGCCCATAGTAGTGATTGAATCTTCCTCTGCTGTGACTAATCCTCTTTCCTCCACCACCATGTCACCTAACACATCACTCCCATTAGCAACGGTGACAACACCAATGCCCATGCTTGCATTACCGGAGGTTTTCTCGCGACATGCAAAATATCCCCTCCGAGCTCTCCCAGATCTTTATGGACCACACCATTAAGGTTTCCTTAGCGCAAGTCCTTGCAACTGCAGCACATTCAGAACCTCCAACGGGAACACCAATAATGGAGGCCACGATGTTGATTTTTGAGGAATGGGAGAGATGGGAGAAAGAAGCCTCGAGGGAAATGGAGGAGGAGGATGATGAATATCATGAACACCCAGAGTTTGAACACTAGACGATTGATAGGGTAGTTCATGAAGAAGAATAGATAGGGTCTTCTGAGAGTGGAGATGAGGAGGAGGGCATAGGTGGTAGAACTATTGTGCAGACCTTCGATGATGATCTCGAGGAGGAGATGGCTAGGCAACTGAAGCATGATGAGGAAGAGACAGAAAGGCCACCTCCTAGAGAAGAGCAAGAAGGTGGTAGGACAATAGAAATAGTAGAACTCCCTATTGGGGAAAAGCAGCTAGAGGTTGTGCCACCTCCTAGAGAAGAAGGAGATATTGAGGAGGACAAACCTGAGGAGCACATGCACGGGGACAAACAGATTGAAGAAAGAAAGGAGAAGGGAATCAAGATAGAGGAATGTCCCCGAGGGTCAATGACTACTAAGCCTCCCATAAAATGCCTCACATTCATCCAAGACTCTGATGAGGAAGAAGGAGACAATACCAAAATGAAAGAAAAGACTCCCATAGGTGAAAAAATGGAGATCCAAACAGGGGAGGGTGAGGGTGATCGAGAGCCACCTAAGGAAAAGTATACCATGCCTGAGTGGCTGGAGAGGCAGCTTGAGACTCCTTCCTTGAAGGATCCAACAGCGAGGCTATAAGCTATCCTATCTCAAGCAATAATATCAATCAGGAAGGAGAAGAATCCTAAAGTTAGGTCCAAGGTAACGATGGGTGCTTCCTGATCCTGAACTGTGCAGGTAGCACCACTAGTGTAAGGTCAGGAGGGAATAAATTATAATGTCTCCACCATTAACTTGGGGACTGATACTAGAGAGCAGAAGGTGGAACATCGTGAGGATTTTGTGGCTATGGTGGTACACCTAATACAACAAGATAAGGTCTCAAAAGACAAGCTTAAAGCACAGGTGGCCGCCTTGACGGATTACATCCAACAATGGTCTTCAGTCGAAGACATGGATAGCACGTCCATGGCTCCACTTCAACTGCTATCCAAGTAACATATTGACAAATTGGAAAAGAGAAAGAACTTGGAAAAAACTATAGTGAGCTGGTTCCAACAAGTCCTATACGTTGGGAACATGGGTATCAGTCAGGCTGTTTAGACAACCAACAAGTTCTTGGATCTACAACAGTCTCTAGAGGGAACCAAGAAGCTTTGCACTGACTTCCCCGCAACATATGAGTACACTTATTTGAAGATTGAGGCTATTATCAAATTTTCAAGCATGACTTGGGAAAAAGAGCTTGCACTCAAGAGGGATGATCATTGGCTAGTGGATGTGTGGAAGCGGGACTTTGATAATAGAAAAGAAAGGCTAGAGTAGATAATTGGTAAAGTGGATCCGAATATAGAATGGGTCAAGGAAATTAGGGTGGATTGCGCTTGATATCTAAAGCTAATGACAGAGTATGACATGCCCATGGTACAAATTGATGGGGAGAAAATAAAGCCTTATTTCTAGAAGAAGATGGAGGATAGGATGTTAGATGAGATAACAATAGATTTCATGAGTTTTGCCACCTATTCCTTTGCCCAATTGGAGCTATTCAGAGATCATGCTAGAAAGTATGATGAAGACTGGAGGAAGCTTGAGGACAAATCAAAAGAATGGAGTTCTCAAGTGCTACGGTCTGAGATTATAGAAGTTGACAAACTCCAACCGGTAATTCTGAAATTCATGGAATATGCGGCTTTGAAGAAGCAAGAGGGCAACCCTATTGTCAGTGAAGAACTCCTAAAGGAATAACTACAACAAAAAGAGCAATTAGCTAAAGACAAAATGCTACAGTGCTGACACTAGAGGATGAAATAGGGATATGGACAAAATTGTATTTAAAATTGTAATATATTTGGGGGTAGGTAGAACCCTAGTTTTTAGTGAATCTTGGCCACACAATGAGATTGAATCTTGGCCATTTGTTCTAATTTTTGGGCTCTATAAATAGGGGGTCTCCTCTCATTTCCAAAGAGAGTTGAGTTGTTGTAAAGACATGCTACTGAAATTTCTAATGAAAATACATTGACTTGGTACATTTTCTAAGTTCTTCACATGTTTCATGATTCAATCTCCATTGTTAAATGCTTTATCTAGATTTACATTATTTTAAGTTGGATTTAAACTGCTTAGATAGATTTTGGTAATGTTGTTCCGTAGTTATGAAAATTGCTGCCGTGTAGATGCTTTCCTAGTCCACACTTTTTGATGTTTGCTACTAGTAGATGGCTGTGTAAAGTTAGTCTGGGCTTGAATTAAAAGTTGCTCCACATTTTCAACTTTGTTCATGCATATGTATGGTGAATGAATGGTGAAATATCTCTAGTCCTTAGAAGATAGCACAAATTTCATGAGACTGTGAGTTTTCTAGTTAAGTGAAATTCTGTTTGAAGGAAGTTGTCCATAGCAGGAACTCTATGATTACTGTTCACAGTTAGTTGCAGATCAAGGAACCTTCTCTCTTCCTCGCTCTTTTTTTTTTTTTTAGAAACAACCAGCGCTAAGGTTCATTGCACATTGTAAAGCCAAAACTGAAGGGAAATATTGAACAAATTACACCTTAACTCCCATCTCAGAAACTTCAAATTCTAAGATCCACTTCACATCCAGCTACATAAGTCTGCCCTGTGATTACCAACAAAATCACATCAAACATCAACTGAGGAATTCCATGTAAGTCATGACCTGACACCCGAGAGACCTTGGGGAGATTTTTAGCAACTTGCTGTTGGAGGTTTCCTTTCAAGAGAGGTAGTGCATCTATGCACTGCCTGTGTTGAGAAAGTGTACAAAACACCCATCAACAGAACTGGCGCTAGAAGGAGGGCCTTGTGAAGTTGGATTGAATTGGATCATTCTCCCCAAAAATATTTCAAAGAGTCCTACGGTCAACACCAAATAAGGGAGAATTTCAAGAGCTGCTGCCCCCCACAAGGGAAAAATATACTAAGGGAGGAGATGTTGCTTCTTTCTCTTCTTTTGCCCCACCCATTTCCCTTCCACCTCCATCTCCATTCAACCCTTGTCCATCCTCCACCTAGCTGCACCAAACTACTTTTTCACCCCTCGTCTCTGACAGCCAGGGAGTTGTCTCTCTCCCGGCCCTGCAAACCCAAGGTATAGTCCAAACAGCCGCAACCCAAGTGCAGTTCCAAGCTAATGTTTTATTGTAGGTACAACTCTAGATTGTTGTTCCTCAACATCAGATACCACCTCTACCTCCTGCCATGGCTTGGTTGCTACAAAATACCTCACCATTGCACTTCGGTGAGTACCACGACATGCCCAAGAATCCGGAGGGATTTTGTTCAAAATTCAATCCTCGTGACTCGCTAAAGATGACATAAGAACACATCAAGATATTCAAAACAACAATCATGGATATGCATATCCGTCATGAAGATGTCACATGCCACCTTTTTCTGTATTCCTTAGGTGAGGAGGCTTTTTACTGGTACATAAATTTTCCAAGGGGGTCCATCACCTCGTGGGACCTCATGAAGAATGCTTTCCTGCAAAAATACAAGATTTTGATCAGCCCCTCAGAGCTATACTGACAGTTTATGTCCATTAGGAGGGAAGTTAATGAACCCATTGGATCCTTTAATGACCATTTTCATCACACCTTCATGAGATTTCAAGATCCATACATACATAATGATGTTGTAGCCCTCCCAGTCTACTACGTAGCATTAGATAATCTCGCGTTAGCTGTGGTAAAGAGGATGCATCCGCCACTCAGCACACTTGTAACTGCTTATGTAGAGGTGGTTGTCACCAGTACAGATTTGGGGTAGAACATCTCTGGCCCACTGCCCTCATTGGGACCGGTATCTCACTAGATGCAAGTTTAGGGGCTTAATCAGTCATTCGCTCATCAAACCCCTCTTATGAACCAAGTACCTCAGCTTTCCATCATTCTGCACCCGAGACAACTAGTGAATCAAGCACCTCCTATGCCTTCTTATTTGCAACCTTAGCAATGGAAAAGCTATCCTCAGCAGCCCCAAGTGCCATTGTACTTGCCGAGACCAAAATTCCCTCTAGTACATCAAAATCAGTCGGTGGCTCCACCCGTCTTTCTCCAAAATCTAGTACCATAGCTGAGCAACACCACGAAGAAGGACAAGTTGGAAGAATTGATTGAGATGATAAGGAAAATGTCCATGGAAATGACACACCTAAAGAATTAGAATACTCAGTTACAGAGATCCCAACATAGCATCTAAGCTAATTTTAATTGGGAAAGTCGAGATAACAGGGATGGTAGAGATAACAGGAGGCAACCACTTCTTCTGGACCAAATTATGATAGAGGGCATAATTCAAATCAAAAATTCAAAGGAGACTTTCTCAGAGGCAGAATTACACATGGAATACAATTCCCAATAATGGAGGTGTCCCTACTCCTCTTAATCAGCTGACCAACAATGAAAAAATGACTAGTGGGGTATATCTCGTTGAGGCAGCCTTGTCCGGATGGTGCCAAATTCACAAAGCCAGTAGAAACTTTGAGTTGGATTATCCTAAATTCCAGACAACCGTTGAAATCTTCCAAGTGGAAGTCCAAAATGCTGTTGATAGTTCCTTTTGCAGAGACATTGTTCCATCTGAGCCTTATGACTCTTCCTGTCTCGTAGTGAACCAGGTGCCATTTCTGTAAAGTGACTGCAATCAACCCAAGGTCGAGCCTACCCCCATTAAGAGCGAAGAAGTGCAAGAGGTAAGTAATAAACAAACCTTGGCTCAACTTTTTGATTCAGTAGATAATGGTCCATTAGATGAGGGAGAAATGCATATAGATAAAGTTCACATGTTCCACCAAAGAAAAACTCCCTACTTCCTTAGAAACAGGCAGGCGGGTGGACCCTTTACAACTTCTACTCCACCAAAAAATTTTACTACCCCGCCTGACCCTAATGCTAGCAATAACCCTCGGGGTTCCCCATGTACCTACTCGGTATCTTAACAAGGATAGGCCTCAAAATCAGTCACAAAATTAGCCTCTAGGCCAACCCCAAAACCAGTCAAACCAAATGAAAACCCAACCTTCCAGCTCCACCATAGGCCGAGCCTTTGACTCTGAAATTGAATAAATGGGTGAATATGTGGCAGAGGAGTTCAAGAAAGTGAAAATCATTTTATTTTCCTTTGAACTGCTCAAAGTCCCTACTGTAAGGCATGCCTTCTTTAGGGTACTTAATGGGACCCCATACTCTAAAACGACACAAGAGGCGTCAGCTAAAAGAGTCACCTTTGAAGAACCCAGGCAGGAACCTGTAGTTCAGGATAGTACCAGGAAGAGAAAGGATGTTTCCTCAAATTAGTTTATAGGTAAGTAGCTAGGTAAAGAACCAAATCAGAACAATAGGCATGTCTCCAAGGATCATCCACTCAGGAAAACCAAGGATAGAATCGATGATAAAGATAGGGCTGAAGTGGTTCAGGTAGACATGCCTATGGGCTTCTTCTAAGGAAAATTTGAAACTTCCCCTTTCCTTACTACCATTCAGATATTTGGGAAGAATTTGAACAACTGCCTTCTCGATTCAGGAGCATCTACTAATGTTATGCCCCCCGCGGTTTGCAAGGATCTTGGGATTACCCCCACACCCTCGAGAAGGAAGGTGACTCAGCTGGACAAAACAAAGATCAACATTGTGGGAGAAATGAATCGAATCCCGATGTAAATTGCTATAGATCCAAGAATACAATTCATTGATATCCAAGTGGCTGACATTCCTGACACATATGAGATCATCTTGGGCAAAGAATTCACTAGAAAGTTGAATGGATATGCCACTATGGACCATTCTCACATGTGGTTGCCATGGAAAGGGCTACCAAATCAAATCTGTATAGACCGTGAGCCTCATATGAGATACATGATCATAGAGTACAACAACTTGAACGAGGTGTTGTTTGTTGAGACAGAGTTGGGAAATTACTATCCCTTTGCCTACCAGGACGAATTTGAACCCCAAGAAGAGTGTGCTGCCGAAGTCCTCTTGGTAAAATGTAGCCCTCCAATCGACTTCACTCAAATTCCTTAGAGTACAGAGATGCTGGTAGAATCAGATGATAAACCCGATGAAGATGACAACTTGGGACTACTCAATGGTTTCTAGGAATTCATGGAAAAGTGCATAAATGATCAACTCAGCTTGGGTGCCTGAATGGATTTCCAGGATCTCTTGCTACCAAATTGGTGCAGAATTCACAATGCTTCCCACTCTGAGTTTGATTGTTGCTTGCACCAAACAATAGTAGAGCATGTCAAAAAATCAGTTGTCCCTCAAAAGAAAACACCAAAGGAGGTGCTGCCAGAACCACTCATTGTTAAACACACTAAGTTGCAAGATTCCCCAAAGGTTGCAAAGGTGACCGCCCATCCAAAAGGAAATAAGAGCCAATTCAGGCTCAAAATCAAAGAGCTTTCCAAATTTTGGATGCTTCAATTCGATGGATCCCAATCAAAACAAGGAGATGGTGTCGAGTTCAAACTCATCAACCCAATAGGTAAGACCTTTCTTGCTACACATAGGTTGCAGTTTTATTACACTAATAATGTAGCAGAATATGAGGCACTAGTGCATGGTCTTCTTATGGCCTTGAAGAAAAATGTCAAAATGTTGCAAGTGTTCAGGGATTTCGAACTTGTAGTCAAACAAGTTAGGAAACTATATTCCTACCATGACAGGAGACTTGCGAACTATAGGCACAGGGTTTGGGATCTCTTAGAAGGTTTGGATGCATTTAATATACAATTGATCCCTCATACTCAGAATCATACAACCAATGCCTTGGCTCAGACAACCAACACTTTGCGACCCCTCTCCTTGTCCGGGCTTAAGAAATTTATAGTTGAGTTGACATCCACACCGTCTGTCCCACATAATGTCACTCATTTTTCAGGTTTTCAATGCTGATAAGCATATCCTGGACTTCATCATGAGTTATGATGTCTTCGCGACCCAAATAATTGATGAAGCAGATCTAGAGGAGGCCTAATTGGATATTGAAGGAGTTGTCAATCTCAAAACCAACACAATTCCCAGGGGCATGGTTCAGCTTGAATGCATATTTGATTTGGACCAGATTAGAGACCAAAATCAACTAACAAAGGAGGCCATAAGTGACCAGTGTAATGATCATAACCTTGGGACCCTGCAGGAGATGAAAAATGTTTTCATTAGCAAAGTGTGCACACCCAAGGAAAAGAAGGGAATCATTGATGCTCTGCATAGGTATCACGATGTGGTGGCATGGAGCTATGAAGATCTTAAGACTTATGATACCTCCATCATCACGCACACCATCCCTCTCAAGATAGAAGTGAGGCCATTCTGCCAACAACAACATCCTATTAATGCCTTGCTGGAACCCATCATTTACAAGGAGGTACAAAAGCTACTTTCAGCTAGGATTATCTTCCTAGTCAGACATTCCACATGGTTTTCCATCTTGGTCCCCGTCAGAAAAAAGAATGGATAAATCATATTGTGTGTAGATTTCCGCAATTTGAACAGAGCTTCAGAGAAGGAAAACTATCCAGTGCCCTCATTAGATGAGGTGTTGCAGATTGTCAACAGATCCCAAATAATGTCCTTCCTCGATGGGTACTCTGGATATAACCAAGTAATGGTGTAGTACAAAGATCGCCATAAGACAACATTCACCACCAAGTGGGGGACTTTCACTTACAAGAGAATGCCTTTTGGGCTCATCAATGCTGGCGCCACCTTTCAACGTGCCATGGATATTGCCTTCAAAGATCTGATTGGGAAGTGCATAATCATCTACATGGATGATTTAAGCATGTTCTCCAAAAGGCAGAGTGATTATGTCTCCGATCTATGCAAGGTGTTCCAAAGCTGTAGAGAGTTTGGAGTTTCCCTTAACCCAAAGAAGTGCATTTTTGGCGTGACTGATGGTAGGTTGCTTGGAAATGTTATTTCAGAGTAGGGAATCTCCATAGATCCCAAACGTATTCAATCTTTGCTAAAGATCCTTCCGCCAGGAAGCAAGAAAGAATTGAAATCCTTCTTTGGAAAGACCAACTTTGTTAGGAAATTCATCACGGGTTTCACTGAGATTGTCAAACTGCTCAACGCTATGTTAAAACAGGATGCCAAAGTTGAGTGGACCCCCGAAGCTAAACAAATTTTTGAAGAAATCAAAAGGGCCATTATTGAGGCACCTATGCTCGTCAGCCCAAACTATATGAAGTCGTTCTATATCTATTCATTCCCTTCAGAGCATTCCTATTCTAGCATTCTAACTCAGAAAGATGATGAAGGAAATAAACATCTGATCACCTTCATGAGTGATCCTCTGAAGGATGCCAAATTATGCTACCACAATGTAGAAAAGCAAGCATATGTCCTCATTAGGTGGGTGAAGAACTTTAGGCATTATATCCTGTGCAACAAAGTGTTTTCCATTGTCCCTAACCTAGCAGTGAAAACACTGCTCATACAAAATGAATTGGGTGAACAAAGAGCTAAATGGGTCACCTTGCTCTAGGAGTATGATATGGAAATCCAATGGATGAGGTTGGTGAGAGGATAGGAACTTACCCAAACAATTGTTGAAGTAGTAGTAGAAGCAGGACCTGAACTCACTATGCAACAATACCAACTCAAGGATGTTTCCCTAGGAGAATGGTATAAGGACGTTTATTATTTGTTGAATCACAAGTGTCCACCTCACCTACAAGGAGTCCAAAAATGTGCTCTCAGACTGAAGAGCAGTAGTTACATGTTATAGGGATCCATTTTATACAAGAAAAATCATGAAGGCATTTACTTGAGATGCCTTGGCAAGGAAGAAGCATACCAAGTCTTGAAGGAGTTCCATGACAAGTTCAACACTGGTCATGGATCCGGCCCTTCCACTGTACATCAAATATTAAGAGTGGGGTATTATTGGTCGACTATCTTCAAGGATGCTTATTGTCATGTTTGCACATGTCACACGTGTTAGATTGCTGCTACCAAGGAGAAGAATGCTACTATCCCATTGCAGCCCGTGTTGGAGGTGAGGCTGTTTACGTAGTGGGGTCTCGATTTCATTGGTTCGGTAAGCCCTCCATCATCTGTGGGACATAGGTATATTCTTACCGCTACTGATTACTGCACTAGATGGACAAAAGTAATTGTATGTAAGAAATGCACAACTGAGGTAGTTACTAATTTTTCTATAAAGTTTTATTTTAAATCGCTTCAGTTGTCCTTATGCATTGGTGTATGATAATGGACCTACTTTTGCTTCATTAAAATTTTCTAGTTGGGCCTTTGACTATAGAATTGCCCTTAAATTTTCATCAAATTACTATCCTCAAGGCAATGGCCTTGTCGAGTCTACAAACAAGAACCTGATCACAGTGATCAAGATATTGCTTGATAGGAATCCCAAGGACTGGCATACCTAGCTCCGATTCCCCCTTTGGGTAGACTACACCCTCCACAAGGCTGCCCTTGGTGATTCCCCATTCCATCTTGTTTACGGCCTAGAGCCCATATTTCCTATCCATTTGAAAATACCCACTCTCCAATTTATCAACGAATTTTACGAAGGGAGGGACCATAGGGAAGCTCGGTTAGCTGAGCTCTTGTATTTAGAAGAAGTCTGAGACTGTGCAATAGAATTTTTTTCCAAACATCAGGGCGTGGTTAAGAGATGGTTCAACCGTTGAGCCAAAATCAAGGCCTTTAGAATTATAGATTTAGTCTTGTATTGGGATAAGGCCCATGAAAAGAAAGGGGGACACAACAAATTCGATAAGATTTGGCTTGGCCCCTTTCAAAGCTCTGAAATATTGGGAGACAATGCTTTCTGCATAAAGACCTTAACTGGTGAAAATGTCCCATTGTTAATCAACGGGAAACACCTCAAGCATTACTTATAAGCTTGAGCTCTGTCAGGCTCTTTTCTGTAAATACCTGTACATAGGTTAGAATAGGTTGCCTTTTGGTTTGCTTGTGTTTTGCTTGTTTCTCGGTTATTTTGTTGCGATGGCCATGCTCGTTGAATGAATGGTTCGCTTTGTTGTCCATCCTTGGTTTTCTTTGGATAAAAATTCATTCCTGACTATTGGTCCCTAAAAGCTACCTAGAAGTGGTTTCCTTGTTTGAGCTCTGCTTTAGAACTTGACCCTTGGTTGGCTCTTTTTACGTATATCTCAGATCTTGCACGAAACACATATTAAATATTTCCAAAGGACTGTACAATGGCTGCTATGATACCCTAGTGAGTGAAAAATCTTAAGTCCGCTCCAATGACCACTACGGTTCCCAAACCCATTGTAGGCTTCAGTGGTTACATGGTCGAGCAAAAGATAATTGATAAAATGAATGCTAAAAGAAATATCAAAACACAGAAAACAAATTTCTAAAATCAAGCGACCGTATGGGTGTGTGGATAACTCTACCGGGGCTATGGATGCCCGACTGGCAGTAGAGAAATATCTCTAGGATCACAGCAACAACTCTGTTGGGGCTATGGACGCCTGACTGGCAGTGGGGCAATGTCTAGGTTACTTTTGGTGTTGGACCGTTTATGTAGCTTGCTTAGTTGGATTAGCAGCCACTTGTCACAGTCTCGTGAAAAGGAATGAATTCACCATACACACACTTCTGAGATGTCTTATAGGCTCACCCAACTAAGGATCCTGTTCTCCCAGTTCACTCTTAGAAGCTTGCTTCTGGTCTGCGAAACCATATATTTTGGGTCTAGAATGAATGCTTATCCCTAGAATGCTCGAGATTGTTCCCCAACGGAGTCACCATTTGTTGTGCCCTCGGCACACACGCCCCATTTGGAAGGGGGACCCCCTTTTCTTTTGCCTTGTCGGGTCATTATGTCGCCACCTCATTTTGTGTGCCCTCCCTATTTTTGGTGTCCCGGATGGTCAACGTACCTTTGAGCTTCCACCTTTGGTTGATTGTGTTTTGTCCCCTCCAATTTTGGCTAAGTCCTAGTGCCTTTGGGACTCTCCTTAGTAGTTTGCTTTTGCCTACGGCCTTGGGGCCTATCGGGCCCGAATCTCTAGGTTTTCACCAGGGGTTTTCCATTTCTAAACTGAGGAAGGCTCCTACCTTCCCAAACTCTGGGGCCCAACTCCCTGTTTTCTACCCATTGAAAGTTGCAAGTTTTGGGTTGCATTCGACCATCTTGGGTCCAGTCCACCTGATTTCCCTTCCGACTTTGCTATTTCCAACGGCCGATTTGAGGCGTCTTTCCATTTTCCAGATTTTGGGTTTGCCTTCGCCGTTAGCTTATGAAAGAAAGTTTCCACTGGCCATGTGGCCACTACTTTCTGGACTCTGGATCCCAGACCTCCCGCCGCCATTCATAAATTTCAAATCCACCAACCCACCAGCCGACTGTATGGGCATTAAATGAGTGAATTAAATGCATATGGGGGTATAAATAAAGTGGCCAACCTATCATTTTCATTTGTCAGGTTTTCCATAGGAGATCAAATTGTTTTCCAGAGGAGATCAGTGCATCCATTGCCCATCGCCCTCACATCCAAGATCATCACTCAATGATCCTTAGTCGATTCCACACCTTCTCCAATCGGGCTTTCGATGTAGGCTCGCCATCTGCCTTCCCAAGAGGTATTTTGTGAATTCACACTTAAAATTTTGAATAAATATGGGCTAGAATGCTTTAATTAGCTAAAACATGATAAAACGCACAAAACCCATGTCTTGGAATTCTCAAAAACCTCCAAATCATCTCCTAGGATCGATCCAAAACTCTCCCTCACCGTTGTCGTTCTTCATGTAGGGCATTCACACCCTCCGAGCCCGCCCCTATTCATCACTGCAAAACTTATCAAATAGACAAAAATTTTCCAAACGGTGAGGCCGCCTTTTAGGCTCGTGATCCCGGATTTCCATCGGCAGTTCACCATCAGGCTCAACGAAATTAGAAAACTAGAGACTGGCCTACATTTCTACTTCCTGGGTCTGAACCCCTAGACTTTTGTGTTCAAAGTGCCACGAAGCTTTCGCCATTTCCAAACGGTGGAATGACACCATCCTTCTGAGATCTGGGGCCCACCTTGCCTCTCGCTGTCCGACATTAAACACACAAGACTAACTGTTCTGTCTCATTCCCGGGTCCCGGTCTGTGGACTTCCGTCCCAACTTCATCATTTCAAACAGCCATCTAATGGGGACCTTCCACCTCCCGGGTCCCGACCTTCCATTTGCTGCGAGAAATAAACAACGATGAACTTTGATGTCCTTTCCCTCGCTGGGCTCCGCCCTCCGAGATTCTATCCCGCCTTCGCCGTCTCACAAAGGAAAAGCATGCACATCTTCCTGACCTCTAGGACCCACTGTCTTAGTTACCAAAAGAAAACTCAAGAGGAAATCTGATGTCCAAGTTTTGAGCTGGGTCTGGTCCACCGGGTTGCTCCCACCAGGTTTTCGTGCCTTGACCACCGTTCAAAATGACAAAACTTTAATAGCTTCCTGCCCCTTCAAGCCTGAATTCCTCAAAATAGAAAGTGAAAATCAGCCGCCTTTCAGCCTTCTGGGGCCCGGACCCTAGAGTTCCGTCCCCAAAACTCCGTTTCTTCCTGGCTGTTTCAAACAACAAACTTTAGACAACTTTCTGGCCCTGAACCTCTGGGAGTCCCAAAGTTGACCAAAATTACCTCAAATTTGAAAATCAATGTCGACCCACATGCTCAAATTTGACCCTCTTTGACACAAGCCTTTCGAACCATCAAAATGTGAAGACAGAAGAAACCACTCGGATTGCCCCAGCCTATTTTCCCTTTCAAAACAACATTCCTGCCAGGGAATTCTAGCCCTTTGGGCCTGAATTTTCTAAAATCCCTTCAGAAAGTGACTAACGACATCTAAAAGAAAAGATTTAACTTCATTAATCATATGATGTCTAATTGGATTTAGTTCATGGGATTTTGACTAATTTTAATGATTTTGTGATTAGTTGTGCTCATTACGTCTATGTCTGTAGGATATATGGAACCGGGTGCAGAACCCTAGGGGGCAACTACAGAAAGGGACAAAGGAAATAAATCAAGCAAGACTCCTCGTGGAAAGGAGGATTAATATCAGATGAAGTTCTAGTTCTAGGGTGAACCTCTACATTCAAAAATCATCACAAACTGGAAGGAAATCACAGACACCAATATCAGGCATGTCGATATTGATGAATTCAAACAAAGGGTTAGAATTCACCCAAAAACTGACAATGCTAGATTAATTAGGCGGAGTGGGATCACAAAAGCTACAAGTTTCCCCCCATCCTTCATTGCCCCTGAATTGGTCATGGCCTATCGGCAGGCCTACCAGCCCCAGACAAGAACCATCGTTGACAAAGACGGGAACATCCTCGCTGACATGTCAGCTAAGGAAATCATGAGAACTTTTCAAATTCCCACCTTTGAGGAAATGGAGATTCCCACCATGGAGGAAGGAAAGACAACTTGGGATGAAAACCCGATGGGCTGTAAAAAGTTGATAAATCAGTACTAGCTCAAGGAGAAAAGAGGTAGCATTGCAAAGGTTCCTCAGGAGCTCTTTCACAGCGATTTCCATGAAGACTACCATGACCTAGTAACTATGCTAAGTCGGGTAATGGGCCTCCCTTCTGCTATGTTTTTTCAAGAGTGGATGGTGTACTTTGTTGAAAAAATCATCCGTGGGGATGAGGACGTCACCATGAAAGCCACATTCTACTAAGGAGGCATCATAAGTGACTGCTTCCACGAGTAGTTTATCAACTTGAAAAAAAGCTCTAAATTCTACATGACCTCATATATGGTCTATTCACTGGAAGAGAAAAGGAAATACAACAGATTATTTGTGGCACCCGATGAGGAGCCAGGCCAGAGATTAAAATCCTATGATAGATATCCCCAACTACAATTCAAAAACTTCAAGGAGTACTGTAGGGTGAATGACGCCTTCATCAGCCACATCATCTGGTTACTTGGAGGGGATTTCAAGAGAAGGGTCTCTCACAGTGCACAGGTGTTCTTGAAGCAGTACACCTTCCTATTCCTTTAGTTTCCAAAATTCACCTATATTCATGCCTAGGGCTTCACTGAAAGGCCGAATAAGCTGCTCCGATACCCCAATGACTAGATTATACTATTGGAACTCTCCTAGTAGCTACAACATGTACATACCATCCTCGGTAGAAAAAAATTGGTAGGGATCCCTTATCCCTTAGTCTTCGGTCAGGGGATGTATAAGTTGCAAACTTCCCAATGTGTTGGGAATTCAGAAAAGGAATTGGCAGAGTAGCACTTCCACATACACACTGCTCGTCCATGGGTGGACCCGTATGGGCATGTGAGAAAAACACTGGGACTAGAGTATGCCCACCTACATCATGTTGAAGATTTCTGGGCAGACTGCTAGGATGACAAGGAGGTGTGTGTGAGGCACTACATGAGGATGACTACATACTTCGTAAGAAGGGTACAACTGTTTCCTATACCAGATCAGGTTGAGGAGGACGAAAGCACCATCATGGATCCTAGGTATAATGCAGTCTCCAACTTGCCACTACCTATAGTAGATTGGGATGAACAAGAAGTCGATGACCTTGACATTGTAATTAAACTGATCATAGCCCAAACTAAAGAGTGGGTTAAGAGACAAGTGGCCCGGTTAATGCAACAAGGGGTGGTCCTGACATATGAAGGGATAAAGAGTGAGCCCAGTGCCACAAAGTAGGTCTCTGCTACAACTTCAATGGGTGAGACTTCCAAAACTCCTCCTCTCACCAGGTTGAAAAAGAGGAAAGGGACTGAAATAGACCAGTCTCCAGATCCTAAGGTGTATGCAAGGAAATATTTAGGAGGCTCACCCTCCAAGAGGCCCAAATGAACAGGAAGTGCCACGGAGCAACTGACAATTAAAGAAGGTGAGAAAGAAAAATTGGACTAGCCAGAACTTCTTCCAACTCCCCCTATTTTGACCATGGTCACCACATCCCCACCTGCGGTGGATATCTCAGTCCGTCTCACCCCTTCACCCCCGAACAAGCCCATAGTAGTGATTGACTCTTCCTCCGCCATGACTACTCCTCTTTCCTCCACCACCATGTCACCTATCACATCACTCCCATTAGCAACAGTGACAACACCAATACCCACGCTTGCATTACCGAAGGCTTTCTCGCGACACATGCAAAATATCCCCTCTGAGCTCTCCTAGATCTTTATGGACCCCACCACTTAGGCTACCTTAGCGCAAGTCCTTGCCACTGCTATGCCTTCACAACCTCCAATGGGACTACCAACAATGGAGGCCACGATGTTGATTTCCGAGGAATGGGAGAGATAAGAGCAAGAATCCTCAAGGGAAATGGAGGAGGAGGCTAATGAATATCACGAATACCTGAAGTATGAACACCGAATGATTGATAGGGTAGTTTGTGAAGAAGAAGAGATAGGGTCTTCTGAGAGTGGAGATGAAGAGGAGGGTACAGGTGATAGAACTATTGTGCAGAACTTCGATGATGATCTCGAGGAGGAAATGGCCAGGCAACTGAAGCATGATGAGGAAGAGACAAAAAGGTCACCTCCCAAAGAAAAGGAAGAAGGTGGCAGGAAAATGGAAATAGTAGAACTCCCTACTAGGGAAAAGTAGCTAGAGGTTGTGCCACCTCCTAGAGAAGAAGGAGATATTGAGGAGGACAAACCTAAGGAGCACATGCACAGGGACAAACAGATTGAAGAAAGAAAGGAGGAAATTGAGATAGAGGAAAGTCCCCGAGGGTGATTGACTACTAAGCCTCCTATCAAACACTTCACATTCATCCAAGCCTCTGATGAGGAAGAAGGAGACAACACCAAAATGAAAGAAAAGACTCCCATAGGTGAACAAATAGAGATCCAAATAGGGGAGGGTGAGGGTGATCAAGAACTGCCTAAGGAAAAGTATACCATGCCCGAGTGGCTAGAGAGGCAGCTTGAGAAGAAGACTCCTTCCCTGAAGGATCCAAGAGCGAGGCTAGAAGTTATCCTAGCTTGAACACAAATCTCAACCTAGAAGGAGAAGAAGCCTAAAGTTAGGTCTAGGGTAACGATGGGTGCTTCCGGATCCCAGACTGTGTAGATAGCAACATCGGTGGAAGGACAGGAGGGAATAAGTTATAATGTCTCCACCATTAACTTGGGGACTGCTACTAGAGAGCAGAAGGTGGAACCTCTTGAAGATTTAGTGGCTATGGTGGTACACCTAATACAACAAGATAAGGTCTCAAAAGATGAGCTTAAAGCACAGGTGGCCACCTTGACAGATTACATCCAACAATGGTCTTCATTCGAAGACATGCCTACCATGTCCATGGCTCCACTCCAACTGTTGTCAAAGGAACAAATTGAAAAACTAGAAAAGAGAAAGAACTTGGACAAAATTATAGAGAGATGGTTCTGACAAGTTCTATACATTGAGAACATGGGTATCGGTCGGGTTGTTTGGACAGCCAACAAGTTCTTGGATCTACAACAGTCTCTGGAGGGAACCAAGAAGCTCTGCACTAACTTTCCCGCAACATATGAGTGCACTTTCTCAAAGATTGAAGCTATTCTCAAATTGCCAAGCGTGACTTGGGAAAAAGAGCTTGCACTCAAGAGGGACAATCATTGGCTAGTAGATGTATGGAAGCAGGACTTTGATAATAGAAAAGAAAGGCTGGAATAGATAATTGCTAAAGTGGATCTAGATATAGAATGGGTCAAGGAAATTAGGGTGGATTTCACCTGATATCTGAAGCTAATGACAGAGTATGACATGCCCGCAATACAAATTGATGTGGAGAAAATAAAGCCTTATTTCCAGAAGAAGATGGAGGACGGGATGTCAGATGAGATAACAATGGATTTCATGAGTTTTTCCACCCGTGCCTTCACCCAATTGAAGCTTTTCAGAGATCACACCACAAAGTATGATGAAGACTAGAGGAAGTTTGAGGAAAACTCGAAAGAATGGAGTTATCAGGTGCTACGGTCCGAGATTATAGAAGTTGACAAACTCCTACCGGTAATTTTGAAATTCATGGAATATGCATCTTTGAAGAAGTAGGAGGGTGACCCTATTGTCAGTGAAGAACTCCTAAAGGAATAGCTACAACAAAAAGAGCAATCAGCTAAAGACAAAATGCTACAGTGTTGGCACTAGAGGATGAAATAGGGATATGGACAAAACTATATTTTAAATTGTAATATATTTGTGGGTAGGTAGAACCCTAGTTTGTAGTGAATCTTGGCCACACAATGAGATTGAATCTTGGCCATTCGTACTAATTTTTGGGCATTATAAATAGGGGGTCTCCTCTCATTTCCAAAGAGAGTTGAGTTGTTGTAAAGACATGCTGCTGAAATTTCTAATGAAAATATATTGATTTGGTGCATTTTTTGAGTTCTTCACATGTTTCATGATTCAATCTCCAGTGTTAAATGCTTTATCTAGATTTACATTATTTTAAGTTGGATTTAAACTGCTTAGATAGATTTTGGTAATGTTGTTCCGTAGTTATGAAAATTGCTGCCATGTAGATGCCTTCCTAGTCCACACTTTTTGATGTTTGCTGCTAGTAGATGGCTGTGTAAAGTTAGTCTGGGCTTGAATTAAAAGCTCCTCCACATTTTCATATTTGTTCATGTATATGTATGGTGAATGAATGGTGAAATATCTCTAGTCCTTAGAAGATAGCACAAATTTCATGAGACTGTAAGTTTTCTAGTTAAGTGAAATTATGTTTGAAGGAAGCTATCCATAGCAGGAACTCTATGATTACTGTTAACAGTTAGTTGCAGATCGAGGAACCTTCTCTCTTCCTCACTCTTTTTTTTTTTTTTTTAGAAACGACCAATGCTAAGGTTCATTGCACATTGTAAAGCCAAAACTTAAGGGAAATATTGAAGTTTTATATTGTTCTTAAATCCCGTCTTAGAAACTTCAAATTCTAAGATCTACTTCACATCCAACTACGTAAGTCTACCCTGTGATTACCAAAAAAATCACATCAAACATCAACTGAGGAATTCCATGCAAGTCATGACTTGACAGCCGAGAGACCTTGAGGATATATTTAGCAACTTGTTGTTGGAGATTTCCTTTCAAGAGAGGTAGTGCATCTATGCACTGCCTATGTTGAGAAAGTGTACAAAACACCCATGAACACCAGTCAGCGATTCTTTCTCCTTCTCATCTGAAATATCAATGATGTCTTCAACCATTTCATTTCCCTTTTTTGATTCTGGAGGGGAATCACTGGTAATAACTTCCAATTCTCTTTTCCCAGACGAAGAGCCTGCTTCGAATTGACTTATTACAAATATATTGGAGCAATGGTTTCTTGCAAGGATGAGAAATATGATCTGCAAATATTTCTATTATCTTCCAAAGACTCTAGATGTTTGTAAATTTGTTTTCCAATAGGGATACCAGATTCCCACACCACATTATCTTTTCTCGGTAGAGAATTCAAAAAGTAAAACACTAGGCATACTAGCAAGGATCCAAAATGAAATGGATAATTCTCAACCAATGACATTCAAATATTTTAAGTAACAAGATACATAAATTAAATTGTCTATTCTCCTTAACCATCATGTGGGCAATGTGTATGACAATAGCCAAAGTTGAACTTTCACAATTCTTGAAATAAATTTTGTATGAGATACCATATGCAACATTCCTAATGACCAAGTTAGCAAGTGTATTAATCAATAATTCTCTCTGATCTCTGCCAATGCCAGTTAGCTCCACCACATTTTTATATTTCACAGTTTTCTTTCTAGGAAGTTCTCCAACGTTGCATAATCCAGTGATCGCTTTAATTGCTTCCTTCAAGATCAAGTAGGGTTTGTCCAAAACAATATTTTCATCCTTAAGACAGTTCAATAAGAATAGGATAACTTCCTTAACTGAAACCCATGGAAATTCACTCCAAAAATCCAACCCTAGGGTTTTTATATTTTGTAATCTGACTTCGCTCAACCCTATTTCAATTTCTTCCATTTTCCTATGATCGTATTCTTCTACTTTGACCCTTTTTAGCTTTAGAGAGGTAACATTGCACAATCCACTATCCATTGCTTAGCTTTCTTGAAATTCAATGATACTTCTTAAATTTTCTTCTTTCCTTATGCAAACAAAGAGAGGGTTTCCAGATTATCTAAATCAATCTACAAATTCCCCTTAGAAACAATTTGAGCTTGCCTCAAGAAATCTTCATAGCACTTTTCGATGATTTCAGATGCACAATTAACCAAAAAGCATCACAAATTTCTACTTATGCATCGTTGAGTTTTCCCTAAGTGCATTAAATGCGACAAACACAAAAAGCTGCTAAACACACACTTCACTTAGCATGCAAATCCTCATACCAACATATTTTTCTCCAGTTCTTCTTCCAAAACCTTTGAACATGAATTCTTCACATTTTGATCACGTGCTAGCCTTTGACATGCCATTCTTCCAGGGGTTTTTTATGATCTTCTGATAATTCTCCCCCTAAGACCATGCTAGGTCTAAATTTTGAATAAGTCATTTGTATTGGATGAGGGTATAGACACATTAGGAGTCTCAAATTTATCTTCTTCTTTATTCTAATTCATGTCCATCTCTTGCTTCATCTCTTCTTTATCAATCTTCTTTACCGATTCACTCTTCTCTTCCAGAGCAGATTTCTTTCCTTTCTTATTCTTGCAAACTTTAGATACATGTCCAGGTTTATTGTAGTTATAACAGATCAAACCTTTTTGATTAGACTTTCCTCCATTATTCCTCGATCTACACTGATTTTCTTTGTGTCTAAATTTATTGCAGGCATAGTAGTAGCCATTAAATAATTGATTCCTTCTTCTTTCATTAAACTTTTTTCTCATTACCTGACTGATCAAACTTACCTGAGATCTATATTCTATAGCCTTATGTCCAAACTTCCCACATTCAAAACATTTTTTGGAAAGAGAGCCAAAAAACTAGTTTATCCCACTTATGCAATTAGTTTCTCTATGACCATATTTGTTACAAGAAAAGAGAACACCATCAAAAGAGGGGTACCTTTATGCATTAGGTTGTTTCACAGGTGGTCGTCTTACAAAATTCCTTCTCTGCTTTCTCTTACCTTGATTCTTCTTTACATCTTTAGAACATTCACTGCTATCAGCTCCTAAGCCACCTTTGCCTTTACATGGTTTTTTTCTTGCAAGTAGTTATTCAAGTTTACCGAAGCTGGATCTGAAATTATTTTCATAGAGTTTATCCTTCTCTAATTCCACTCTCAGATTTACTATCTCCTACTCGAGTCTTGAACATTCTTTAGACTTGTTTTGCACCATTGTATTTAGATATTCTTCAATCCTCTTATTTTCTTCTACTATCACTTTCAGTCCAATTATCTCTTGTTTTAGCTATTCACTTACTTCTCTATATCTTTCCTTAAATTTCTCCAACTGTTCCTTCAATTTTTGAACACATTCATTTTATTCATCAAGATTCTCTTTTAAATCTTTGTTTTCTCTTTCCACTTTATCAAGATCTTCAAGAGCAGTTTAGAGTTCTCCTTTGTCATTCATTATCTCCATCTTCAGGATCTCCCTGAACTTGTTAGACATTACGAGAGGAACCAAGAGATTTGATACCAATTGTTAAATAGGTGCAGGACAACTAAGAGGGGGGGTGAATCAGCTGTCACACAAAATCAAACTTAAAACTTTATCACTTATCAAATATTCAACCACACAACTCTATTATTAAAAATGAGCATGAAACATAGATAACAAAAAGTACATCAACACAATGAACACCAATTTTTTACGTGGAAAACCCAATAAGGGAAAAACCACAGTGAGGGTTAACTCACACTATATAATATTTTAAAAAGGAGGCTCACTACCAAAAGAAGGACTCATTGTCCAAGTAGAAAGGCTCATTTCCTACAAAGGACTCACTATCCAATAGGGAGGCTCACTGCTTACAGAAAAATTATACAAAAAAGAGTAAGGCTTTACAACCCAAAAATGAACTCAAAGGATGCACCTAACATGTGCTGATATAGTTCTGGATATGCTCACAACTACTTCCTTTTTGATCACACCTTCACATTCATTACCTCTTCACTATTTCCTCTATCACTTTCCTACAGACTCACTACACCTATTCCCACACACCCATTCACACTTACTCACTCATTCACTCATGCTTCCAAATTGTTTGCCATATACTTATATATATACCTGATCTCCATCACAGGCACTAATTAGGTTGGCTTCCAAAAAGTATTTTCAAAATGTTTTAACCGTTATTATGTCAACTCCAATAGTTCACAAAATATTTCCAAATACACAAAAAAATCTTTAGCAGATTTCATCATGTCAGCTCCGACCAAAAAATAGGTCACACATAAGCTTTCACATCAAATCAAAATTAACATAACAACTCAGCCATGAATAATCTTCAATGCAACAAGGCAACAATCAATCTATTGATTGCTACTACACTGTATGAGCACCAAAGCATGAAATAACCTGATCATGCACGCCTTTAACATCCATTAGTAGTTTCCCAAAACCACAACCAAACATTATCATTTGTAGAGAAGTATAGACTAGAATACTGGAAAGGCAACCAAAATACCAGACCAGTCACTGGAGAGGATAAGCACTGGTGTAAGAGTACCAAACCCAACTACTAGCATACTACCAACATGGTGACATCAATAACAACAAATATATAACTTTACACATTTTTCCAACACATGGAATGCTGACACATGATGGAAGATTGAAGGATTCCACAAGTTTGTGGGTCCATAGCAACATGTCCTTTTCTTGGTTGCAAAACTATAGAAGGACATTATGTGACAATATTTTCACGTGGGTGAGGGAAAATCCTATTGGAGAGAGGGGATGGTTGCATCCTTTTCAAGAAAATAAAAGCTCCATATAATGCTAGCACGTAGCAAAAAATAAAGAATTCTGCAAGTCTGTAGGGCCATAGCAAAATGTCCTTTTCTTGGTTGCAGAATCGTAGGACACTGTGTGATGATATTATCACATGGGACATGGGAGAATCCTATTGGAGAGAGGGGAAAATTACATCCTTTTCAATAAAGTCAGAGCCTACTCATCATTGAGATTTGTATCCCTTCCAGATGGATGACCCATGTTAAAAATTGATAAACGAGTAGATGAATGAACTACACTCACACAAACTAGAAGTAATGGTGGATGTGATAGATGATGACTCATATTTTTAGTTAATTTCCTTCATAAATTTTCAATTCAATGTAGTCTATTCATCTCATTTTTTTGGTCTATTATAGTAGAAAAAACCACAAAGGTACGCTCATTCCATGTCAACTTGAGCTCTAAACATTTAAAAATAGGTACCACCCTTCTTGGAAATTTTTTCCATTGTTAATCTTGAAGCTCATAATCAAGTTTGCAAAATTTGTTGTGTCAAATTGTAAACTACCAACAAGACACTATAGAAATAAATTTTAAAATCATTCTAGAATTATGAGTCAATCAAACACCCAACCCTCTGGTTCTATATTTAAAATACCCTTTGAGGAGGATATTTTGGCCTAACTACCAGGTTCCTCAAAACAACCTCAGCATAACCTCGACCTTAATGTGGTAGAGGGGATGGTAGACATAGCTAGAAATTATAGAGATGTTGAGCTAAAAAAATAGGATGGCATAGTCACTAGGTGGGAATTGTTCTTTCACTGGTATGGAAAAATAAACTACCATGCCCCTATCTCTAATGCATGGACCTATGATTTGGGGAAGTTGGTTGTTGCTAATGTATTTATAAATGTGGAACTCATCAGATTCCTTGCTTCTTAGAATGATGAAAATATTAAAGTAATTAGGGCATTGGATGGAAGTTTCCTAATGGATATAACTAGGGAGTTTACTTATGAGGTTTTTAGACTTAATGTGGCCACAAATAGGGTTATAGACCTTGCTTATTTAAAAAAAATACCACCAAGACAAAAGTAGCTTTAGAGTGAAATGGATCCCTAGATTTACACAGAAAGGCTTCAAAGGAAGGTCATTGAGAATCCCTGATAATGAACTTGAGCCTTTTGATGTCAAGTATTTTGAAGACTATTTTAGAGGAACACATTGGAAGTTATGATAGGTGCTGGGAGAAGATGCACACTCAAAAATTTAGATACCTCTTATGTATATGGCTATTGATATACAACATCCTTTTGTCAATTGTAACTTTGACTATGCTAGCTTTTTAGCTTAGGTTATTCACAATCAGTTGGTGGACATTAAGAAAAGGAAAAGTGGTAAGGAGCTGGAGCTAAATTTAAAGTGGTATTCTCTCCTTTTCCATATGCTTTTGTACAAAGGGAAATATCATTTCAATAGAGTTTTACAATTGAAAATGAAAGATAAAGAGGGAGATGATCTCCTAGTGCAATGTTTGGCCCATATTTGAGACAAACATTGTAGTGAGTTCAACTATGTTTATTTTTATAGAATTTCTTTGTAAGACAAGTCATGGCAAGGCTGGGTTTACCTAGAATTAGATTGCATAAGGAAATGTTGGATTTCTTTAGGCCCAAGCATAGGAGGCCAAAGTTAGGAGTATGAAATAACTAGGGAGATTATTTTACCTAAATGACACCTCAGTTGTTATTATAAATTATGGATGCCCTCAAGCCCCCTATGTGCTACCCAAATATGTGTCACCTAGGTTGGAATTCATGGAAATTATATGAAAATTGAATGAGATTGATCTGTTTCATTTAACAAAACAAAATAAAGTGTCTTTTTTCCCTTATGTTACTACCTTTTCAAATTTCACTTCAATTAGAGACGACTTAGGTAGGCTAAAATAAATGCTTGGGGAATAAGAGTTATTTTCATTAAAAGTTAGGAATTTTGACCTTGAAGGTTTCATAAACAAGGTTAGGAAAAGTATTAGAAGGTCTAATTTTCACCATTAGGTTGATAAAAATGAAGATGCCATAAGAAATTGCAAGGATGAATATGAGGTAAAAGAGAGAAAGGTGAAATGGATTACATTCATCAAGGCAAAGACTACTAAGATAGTGATAAGAATTATCATGGAGTATTTTTTGATATTGTTGACCCAATTTCCAAGTGTGTGTAGTGTTTTTCCTACCTAACTATGCAAGTGAAAATTAAATGCAAAGAAGGAAACAATACAACACCTCAAGATTAACCTAGTTGAATCTTAGCAAGAACAAACAAGAAAACAAACAAAAATTATACCTTACCAAGATTGATGAATTGGTTGGACCTTTGTTGAGTTGATTTTTATGCTCCTTGTGTGATCAAATGCTATGAAATCTAGCTCAAAATGATGGTGGATGTTGGCCTCCAACAATGATTTAAAAACTAAGCCCTTACAACTATGATTCAGAGATTGGACATCTAAACTGAATAGACATTTCAATCATCATGAAGGTGCATTTAACTTGTCAACCTAGGGACATAAAATTGAAATGGATCAGCATAGTATGTGCACTAGAAATCCAAGGTAGCCATTTTCATTCTACAGCTAAGAAAGACATAATGCTGAAAGTAAATTGCTTGGAAAGGAATAACATAAATGTTGAACATCAACCAACAACTATACTAAGCTGAAATGCATGATAGAAATGAAAATCTGAGCAAAAAACAAGAAACTACTCTGTTTTGGCTATAGGAACAGCCACAAAATGGAATTCTAGTGGCTACAGGAATAGTCGGTGTCAGATTCTTAACTAATTACTGAACATAAAGTAATAACTAAAATAAAGGATGAAATAATCACCAAGTGGGACCCCTTGGATGAGTATCCTCTAAAACTAATGTAAACTCAAATGCACATGCTTATAACTTCATTTTATTCATTGGAAAACATGAGTACAATAGAGCAGTGTAACTATATTACCAAAAAATAAGAATGCAAGTACATCATCAGATCATGCAACCTCTTGGGAAGGGGCATTTAACTCTTATTTATACTACTAACAAAGCAAGGTGGTCAACTCCATGAATTGGGAGGGCACCATTTTAGGGAAAATAGAGAAAGTGGAGAGGCGGTTACACATGCATGGAATCTAGTTAGACATATTTGTCTTAACGTAGATTTAGCATAGTAGTAACGCATGCATTTCCTCAACAACATTAAAGACCATTTACAAGGTGGTTACAACTCAATTCGCATGAGGAATCTCTTGTCGTCAACCTCCGTTGACCTTTGAATGATTCCCTTGTTGAATGTTATGGTGAATGACTAGCTAGTGGAATCCTCTCAATTTAGTGGCCTCTAATCATATATGCATGGCAATATTAGTACACACAATAATTGCATATCTATAACTATCTTAAAGAACATTCATTAATCCACATGTAGAATTAACACAGATAGTCCATATAACATGTCAATGTCATTAAAGATTTGCAAGAATAAAATTAGGCCCAATGTCTATGGTTTTGAGGAAATATCAACATTCAAACATCAAGTTCCATGACAACTTCAAAAAATAGATCATAAATTATCCCAAATTTAATACATAAACTAGACTCATCACTCCACCCAACCTAAGGTTTTGCTAGTCCTCTAGTAGGGGAAGGGTTGTTATTCTGCTTGGTCAATTCCCTAAAATTTGCAATGTCCTACATCAGTGCTTGTTGTGCATGAATTAGGATCCCAATAGAACCCTTGTTGTTTTCCCAAGCTGTTCCATCTCTGTCTCTCTACAACAATATCATAGTGGTAATACCTAAAATTTGGCATGGGCCACATTAGGATGGGTGGATGGAAAGTCAGTCGAAGCCATAATCAACCCTTTGTCCTTCCAATCTGTATATATTTTTCAAATATTTTAAGTGTTGCAACATAGTTCTATCGGGGCTCAACTTGTTTTAGCTCATCAGTTAGGTTGTTCCATCTTTGTGACAAGTATCTCTTCACAGTTTCCTCTTTTGCTTTTTCCACCACCTCATATTCACTATAAATTGCTTCTATCCAAGGCATGATCCTATTACCATAGCTAGGTTTGAGAAGAATTTTGTGCTAATCCCTGTAAATGTCCCTTGGGTTTCTTGATTTAGCCCTGATGGGAAGAGGAATGTTGGATTCCATTTGCTTATAAGCCTCATATTGTTGTCCCCAACTGATCTCATTCTGTACCCAAGAAATACATGCCCTTAATTGGAAATCCCCAACATACAACAATGGATTCCAATCATGGTATTGAGTCACAACATAAATATGCAAATAGAATTCACACAACAAATTCTTCATCTCAGGGGAAGCAATTTGATAAGCATTGAAAAATTCAATATGAGTCTTAATGGAAGGGTTCAAACCTGAGACAATCCTTGCTAGCTTAAAAGAAAGATATTTATCCTTCAAATGCAGAGCATAGACCCTTGGAGGGGTCCTGCATTCTAAGATCTGGGGTACCAAGGTTGTCATATCATCCACCTTCTTCTTTAAAGTAGCAATTTTTGCATCCTTGTTATCAATCTCCTCATCTCTCTTTTGAATTTCCTTCTTCAGCCTGTGTTTTTCCTCCTTCCATTCCTTTTCCCTTCTTTGCATCTCTTTCTATAAATTTATAAGTACCATGTGCATTAAAAAATTAGGGGGGTTTATGTATTCCTACCAACATTTTTCCTGGCACTGACGCTTGCTCTCCATATAGTATCAGCTATAGGGATTCGAGTTGTTCAGTCAGTTTTGACTGCAGGGGTATTGATTGTTCTCCCAATTTTGGTTGCAAGGCCTCTTGTTCATGTTCTTGCTCATGCTGCAAGAATTGTTGCTGCAGGAAATCCTGATTTTCCTCATACCCTTGATTCTCAACTTGTTCTACAATATCAACAAGATCTGCTAGTGTTATGTTTGCTGCTTTCTCAAATATGTCCTCTTCCTTGACATTCACCTGCCCCATTGGAGCTCCTGTGTCCCCTTGTGATGTTTATCTAGGCTAAGGGTTTTCCTATAGAGACATATCAAAGGTTGGCCCAGCTGGTCTTGATTTTCTGGGAGGGATTTCACATTTTTCTTTGGTTGCAGGATGAATAGTGTTAGCCATCTGCTTCTTAGAGCTTGGTACTTCTTTTTCTGTCAGCTGCTTTTTAGCTTTTCCTTTTCTTATTTCTACTTCTCTCTTTTGTGCCCTAGTTCTTATTAGGATGCCAAGAGGAACATCATCAGTAGAATCTGGAGAGGAACTTTCTTTGTCTAAGTGCTCTGTCTCAGAAGAGCTAATCTCTATGGTTTATTCTACTATAGGAGTGTTTACACTAGGGCCTGCGCTAGAGGTTGAAGCACTAGGAGTGGCTTTAGTTGTGCTCAATCTCCTGCTAGACCTACGAGGTTGAGGTAAAAATCTAGGTCACAAAATCTCTAGTCTAATTTGATTAATATTTACAAATTCTTCCCAAGTCATCTTAGGCACATCATGCAAAGACTTCTCAACTAACAATTTGATCAAACAATGGTGGGAAACAAAATTGTCCCTACCTTTTTGGGTCTCATCTGCCATGATTGAGAGAAGGTGGTATAGCACATTTGACACATTCATCATCCTCCTGTGCCTCATGTGATTCAAGAGTTTGTAGTGCATGAAATGTAGATTCAATTGGTGTCCTTCATAGGTGATATATTTTATAACATAAAAAACTATTTTCTTCCATGGCTCGGGCATAGAGGTTCTCTTCACACCTTGTTTGTCCACGCTCAATGGAGGGTCACTGGGTTCTGTAAATTCGGCCCTAGCTGACCTAGTATCTCTGGAAGTAGGGTAATTTTCATTGTTGGTAGGCAACCTTGTAACTTCTACAATTATTTCTTCAGTAGCCAATACTTCCAGCCCTTTTACCATGGCTTTTCCCTCAGATAATGTCTGGGAAAATTCTAATGCACTGTCTTCATTAAAACCATTTAGCTTCAGGAAGTAGTCTAACCAGCTACAATTTCTGAATTCAGCTTGTGAAGGTGCATCCTACAGTAATACATTATGAACCGTGGGTTCATTCCTGATTAACCCAACTCCCATTATCTATAATCAACAATCACTTTGCAAAGTTTTCCTTCCTGCAACATTGCCAAATTTCCAACACCAATGTCATCTAAATTTTCCCCTTATTTTTACCTTTTAGCTACTTAAGATTATGATAGGATCAATAATGGCAATAAAGGATTAATAAAGGAAGGTTATGATGGAGAAAAATGGCGGTGGTGGTTGGTGTCACCTCACACATATGACCTGTCATCTCATTCATAATTCAAATTGGTTTGATTTAAACTTTGCTGATGTAGACTAGCATGGATTGCCATGTGGGCAAAGTATTCACATATTTGTTCCCCCAACCTAAATTTGAGCATGTGTCCTCACATGCGAGGTGGTAATGATGATTTGACAAGGACAAAGAATAGTGACATGGTGAATGCTCGTATTAGTTCATAGCAATTAAATGAATGCACTAAAGAAAATTAAGATATAGCAATTAATGTGCACATCCCTGGATTCGTGGAAGATTCATTGCAAAGATCATGGAGGAAGTACTGGTCACCTTTTAAGAAATAAGTTGAGAAATTAATGAAAATGAGGTGGAATGAGGTGAAGTGGAATGAAGTGAAGTGATGGAAGAGAGAGAAAGGTGGAGATGGATGGGTGAAGAAGTGCACTCCCAAAAAAGTGGAAGTCTTTATTATGAAAAGTACATACCTTAATTAGACAGAAGGAGGGATGCTAGGTCCACTTCCCTCAGCTACAGGAAGCTCAGGTGTTGCATGTTGAGTGAATTGTTGTAGGAACTCCTCTTTGGAAGATGGCTTGTGATACAATTTGAGGCAATGACCATTGACAAGTAGCTTAAATTTGACTGGGTCAATAGTAGTGAGCCAAACAACACCATTGGGGAATACTTCAGCAACCTCATATGGTCCTAGCCACCTTGTCTACAATTTTCCTGCATTATTCTGATACCTTGAGTAATAGAGCAGGGCCCAATCTCCTGGTTGGAATTTATTGTCCTTGATGAATTTGTCATGCCACTTGATTCTCTGATTTTGCACTACCTTTGTGTGATGCAAGGCTGCTCTCCTCATCTCATCCAAAGCATTCAACTGCATGATTCTTTCTCTTTGTGCCTCAGAGATATCCATCCCCAAGTCTCCTGCAGTCCTAAGAGTCTTATGTTCAAATTCAATGGGAATCATATTTGTTTTTCCATACATCAACTCAAGTGGAGTGAAGCCTGTAGTTGTTTTCCAGGTAGTTCTATAGGCCCAAACAACTTTTGGTAACTTGTTTGCCCAATCCTTTATGTGGATATCTATTGTTTTGGTCAGAATAGATTCAAATTCTCTATTGGTCACCTCAACTTGGCCATTGGCCTGGGGGTGATAAGGAGTAGACTTCTTGTGTCTTATGTTGTACTCATTGACCAGTGTTGCAACAAGGGTTGATGTGAATTGATCCCTTTGATCAGTCACTATCTCTCTTGGAACTCCATGTGAAAATCTCCTCATAAAGAAATTTTGCAACCTTATTGTCTCTTTCATGCTTCATGGCCTTAACTTCTACCCACTTTGTTACATAATCAGTGCATACTAAGATATAAGACTTACCATTTGATGGAGGGTCAATGGGTCCTACAAAATCCAATCCCCACTTGTCAAAGAGAGTGATTACTACCTAAGGGTAAAGTGGCATCTCATCAGATTTGGTTGGCCTACCCATTCTTGGGAATCTATCACATTTTCTTGTATACCTTCCTGCATCCTTGTGAATTGTGGGCCAGTAGTATCTTGTGTTCAAAATATTTATTATTGTCCTCTTGGCTGCAAAATGTCTTCCACATGGTTCATTGTGACATGCATGCAAAATGTCATATGTCTCATCTTCCCTCACACATCTCCTCATGACATGGTCTAGTCTAGTATAAAACAAACATCCAACAATCCATGAAAAAGGAAAATATTTTTCAATGAACACCCTTTTCTCTTTTGGAGAGAAGTGAGGAGGAACTCTCCCTGTGACTAGATAATTAGCTATGTCAGAATACCAGGGTGTTTGCACACTGATGGAGAATAGATTCTCATCAGAAAAAGAGTCATCTCTAGCTTAATTGTCCTCTAATGTAGTCAACCTTGAAAGAAAATCTGCAACAAAATTGGCCTTCCCTGGTTTATTCACAATGGTTATGTCAAACTCCTGCATCAACAACAACCATCTTGCTAGCCTACCTGAGATCAGGGGTTTATTCATGAGGTATCTAATGGCTGCATGATCAGTGTGTACAAATATTTGGTAGCTATTATGTAGTTCTTGAATTTGTTGAGGGCGTAGATCACTTCCAACATTTTATTTTCTATCACTGTATAGTTGAATTCAACTCCCTGCAAATTTTTGCTGACAAAATAAGTGGCATTTTCAATGGCTCCTTCTTTCTGTCCTAAGATTGATCCTATGGCATAGTCTAATGCATTGTATGGATATCAAAAGGAATCTCCCAATTAGGACCTTTGAGTGCAGGAGCATGAGTCAAAGCTGCCTTCAAATCAAAAAATTCCTTGTCACAGTCTTCTATCCATTGGAATTCAACATCTTTAGTTAGGAGAGTATACAATGGTGCTACTATTTTGCTGAAATCCTTGATGAAACTCCTATAATATCTTGCATGTCCCAAGAAATTCCTAACATCTTTTTTTTTTGTAGGTGTGGGAAGATTTATGATCACCTCAATCTTTGCATGATCTACTTGAATTCCTTTATGAGATATGTAGTGGCCAAGGACTACACCTTCCTGCATCATCATGAAGCACTTTTCACTGTTTAAAGATATATTTTGGTCTTCAAATATCTATAGGACTCTCTTGAGATTTTCCAATGCCTTATTGAAATCAACACCATAGGTGGTAAAGTCATCCATGTAGATTTCCATGCAATCAAGAGAGATGTCTGAAAATATGCTAATGACTGCCCTCTGAAAAGTTTCAGGTCCATTGCATAAGACAAATGGGAGTACTGAGTAGGAATAGGTCCCCCATGGATAGGTAAAGGTGGTATTCTCTTGGTCCTCAGGTGCAATTTGGATCTGGTTGTAGCTGCTGAATCCATCTAGAAAATAAAAGTACTACTTTCTTGCAAGTGAGTCCAAAACTTGATCTATGAAAGGTAAGGTAAAATGGTCCTTTTTGGTGGCAGCATTAAGTTCCCTATAATAAACACAAAATCACCATTTCCCTCCTTTCATGGGCATAATCACCAATGAAGACACCCACTGGCTATCTGAAATGGGGTAGATAAATCCTACATCTAGCAATTTCTGCAGTTCCCCTTTTACAATTTCTCGTAGTGTAGGGTTAATTCTTCTTTGTGGCCGCCTCACTGGGGTGCAATCATCTCTGATGTAAATTTTGTGAGTGTAAAGCTTAGGGTCCAATCCCTTCATATCATGATAGTCTCATGCAAATGCATGTTGGTGGGTCCTCAGTAAGTTTTCTAATAACAATTGTTGTTCTTCATTTAGTTTGTTGTTAATATTCAAATATTTTCCTTTTGACACTTACACTTGTGTAGTTAACTCTATCATAGTTGCTTCATTAATACATGGTACCTTGAGTTCATATGGCAGCAATGTATGGGACATACCTATTGCTGCAGGAAGTCTGGCTGCAAGAAGAGGGGCTACAAGAAGAGCAAGAAAAAGTGCCTTGACTAGAGAAACATAATGAGAAGATAATGCTTCCTCTACTTCACAATGATTCTGAATGATGTTAGCCAATACTTCATCTTCATCTTGAAGTTGTATGAAAGAGATTCTGCCTAACATCATAAGTTGTGCCACAAAATTAACTTCCTTGGCCTCTTCACCAACATGTTGCCATACAGGATTATCCTCATCATGGGATGGCTGAGCAGGAGGATAAAGAACAATTTTTTTGGTGCTCTTCCCATTAGAAATGGTCATGTCACTTGATCGACATCTAATATATGCATTTGTATTTTCTAACCATGGCCTTCCAAGAATAATGGGATACCCGCCTAGTGTAGCTTTAGGAGAAATAATCATGAAATCTGTTGGGTACTCCTAGGAGTCTAGAATTAGCACAAGATCCTCTACTATACCATCAAGCTTAATAGTAGAACTATCAACAAGTTGCAGGATAGTAGGAGTAGATCTCATGCTTGCAATTTTTAGTTGTTGTAGGATGTCCTTAGTTATTACATTTATTGCTGCCCCCAAATCAATCAGAGCATTCTTTATTTGGATCCCATTTATAACAACTCCTACCACAAGATTACCTGGATCATTGTACTTAGGGACATTCACTTTCCCAATCATGATGTTAGCTAGCTGTCCCACCACATGAACCATAGTGGGGTCTTTCTTCTTCCTGCCTAGCTTCTTGAGGCATGCTTCCTTGATTGCTTTGCCATATATGGGAACATCTTTTATGGCATAGAATAGAGGTATCTGGACACATATATGCTTTAGCTGATCCAAGATGTCAAAGGTTGTGTCCTCTTTTTCTTCCTTTTTCTTGGAAACTTCCAGTCTCTAAGGAAATGGTGGTTCTTGTTCAGTCTACTTGGTTGGGACTGGTTCAGGATTTTTAGGTGCACTTGGCTGAATGAGATCATTTAAAGGTTTCTCTTCCTCTTCCATAGGAAGCTCAGTAATAATGGGCATGGAAGGGGCTGGTAAAGTAGTTCCTGAATGCAAGTGGATGTCACTCACACTCACAACATATGTAGGGAATTGATTTGAATCAACAGAGTATACATGTTATTGTTGTGGTTTGTTATTTGGATTGGGTGTGGGATGAGCTAGTAGATGAGTAGGTTTAGGTGGATTTGAGCTTGGATTAGCAAAAGAAGGCATTATAGCAGGTTTTTGGGGCTGACAAGGTGGTTTCATGTAACTGGTTGTCTAGGTTGGCCATTGATGTCCTCTCCTCCATTGATTTGTTTGCTGCCAATTTTCTAGGGGTGGCTCCCAATATCCTTGAAACTGCTGCCAATTCCCCTAAGGTTGTTGCCACTGGGGTGGAGAGTTTTGATGATTTTTCCAAGCATTTGGAGGGTTACCCCAAGGATATGGTGGATATCCTCCATAGTTGGATGGATATGGGGGTTTCCATTGGTTACTAGATGAATAGGAGTTGAAATATGGCCCAACAAAAGATAGTGGATCTGGTGGCATACCTTGTCTTGAAGCCCAAGGCCTCCTTTGTACAACATAGTAGAATTGATCTTCTTCAATCTAGATTGGTTTGAACTTAGGTGGAATCTGTTTACTTTCAATATTAGCTACCATCTTGCATTTGCAGTCCTTCTTCTTTTGTTTGCAATGGGGGCAATACTCTGCCAACATTGTCTTCACCTCCTCTTGTTTCTTCTTGGCCTGAAGTGTATCCAACTGAGTAGTTAGATTGTTTATGATGTCTTGCTTTAAATCTTCCAGCAAGTGTGTGATCTCCATCCTTGAAACTCCACTATTAGATGACTTACCCATAGAGGATTGGTAAGCTCTCCCTTTCTTTGAAGATGCCCTAGAATAGTTTTGGCATATTTTCTTGATGTCTTCCCAAGGAACTTGGGTGATATCTCCTCCTACCATCAAGTCCAAGGCAACAGTGCAACTCTCATTAATTCCTCTTAGGAAAAGTAGCTTTTGTGATTCTTTGTTGAGGGTATGGTGTGGATATTTTTGTAAGTAGAACAAAAACCTTGAAATGTGATTCTTCAAGCTCTCATCTTCCTTTTGCTACATCTTGAAAATTTCATCTCCTCTCATGTCACTTCCCTAGTAATATTCCTTGTATTTCTCAAGGAAATTTGTCTTCATGTCCTCCCAAGTTGCCACAATACCTCTTCCTAGGCTCATGAACCATCTTAATGCAACCTCTTTCAAGGTGGTAGGAAATAGCTTAAGCCTATGGGCATCAGTGGTATAGTCATAACTCTTGCAGAGTATATCAAATTCAAACAAGAAAGTATTAGGGTCTTTTGTAACAAGTCCATAGAACTTAGGAAGGGATGAAGCGGGGATATTTTGAGATTGTCAACTTCATTCTAATGGGAAATGTGGAAAGGAAAAGTTGGTTGGTTAGGTCTATTTCTATTTGCATCACCCATGTCTTCTTGATGAATTTCCCAAGCAAAGGGATTCTCAAGCTGATTTTGGTCTTTAGAGGAAGCTTTAGAACTGGTCAGATTAGGAAATGCATCAACAAAGGGGTTTGGCTCTTCTTCTTCTTTGTTTCTTGGCAAATTTGGAAGCTCTTCTAGCTAGAATGGATCAGGATTATTAGGAAGGAATCTCCCATAAGAATATTTTTTCCTTCCTCTATGCATGCAGTATCAACTCACTATCAGACAAATCACACAAAGAATTGGTAAAGAATAAGGGGGGTCATTACTTCCTAAATGAGGGGTATACTAAGAACAACTTTCAAAAATACTATAGCAAGAAAAACTATCAATGACTCCAAAGAACTTCCTAGTTTGACACCATCCCTGGCAATGACGCCAAAAATGTTGGCCTCTAACAATGATTTAACAACTAAGCCCTTACAACTGTGATTCAAAGATTGGACATCTAAACTAAATAGCCATTTCAATCATCATGAAGGTGCATTTAACTTGTCAATCTAGGGACGTAAAATTGAAATGGGTTAGCATAGTATGTGCACTAGAAATCCAAGGTAGCCATTTTCATTCTACAACTAAGAAAGACACAATGTTGAAAGTAAATTGCTTGGAAAGGAATAACATAAATGTTGAACATCAACCAACAACTATACTAAGCTGAAATGCATGACAGAAATGAAAATCTGAGTAACAAACAGGAAACTACTCTGTCTGCTTTGGCTACATGAATAGTCACATAATGGAATTCTAGTGGCTGCAGGAACAATCGATGCCAGATTCTTAACTAATTACTAAACAAAAAGTAATAACTAAAATAATACTAAAATAAAGGACATAATACTCACCAAGTGGGCCCCCTTGGATGAGTATCCTCTAAAACTAGTGTAAACTCAGATGCACTGGCTTATAACGCCATTTTATTCATTGGAAAACATGAGTACAATATAGCAGTGTAACTGTATTACTAAAAACTAAGAATGCAAGTACATCATCAGATCACTCAACCTCCTTGGAAGGGGCATCTAAATCTTATTTATACTACTAACCAAGCAAGGTGGTTAACTCCACAAATTAGGAGGATGCCATTTTAGCGAAAGAAGAGAAAGTGGAGAGGTGGTTATGCATGCATGGAATCTAGTCAGACATATTTTTCTTAACGTAGATTTAGCACAACAGTAATGCTTGCATTTGCTCAACAACATTAAAGACCATTTACAGGGCGGTTACAACTTGATTCGCATGAGGAATCTCTTGTCATTGACCTTCGTTGACCTTTGAAAGACCAGTTGGCAAAATCCTCTCAATTTAGTGGCCTCTAATCATATATGCATAGCAATATTAGTACACACAATAATTGCATATCTATAACTATCTTAAAGAACATTAATTAATCCACATGTGGAATTAGCACAGATAGTCCATATAACATGTCAATGTCATTAAAGATTTGCATGAATTAAATTAGGCCCAATGTTTATGGTTTTGAGGAAATATTAACATTCAAACATCGAGGTCCATGCCAACTTTAGCAAATAGACCATAAATTCTACCAAAATTAAACCATAAACTAGACTCATTATTGGATGTGGAGTGAATGAAATGAAATTTTTTTTTCATGAACTTGGATGCAAGATGAAGGCTCTAAAATATTGCAACAATGGAGGATTTTGATGCTTGAAGGCTAAGTGTGAGAGTATGCAATTGTGTAAGTGATGTGAATGAATGAAATTGGTTGTATTTAGCCATTTTGGAGAAAAGGGGATGGATGGCTAGGATCAGCCCTAGGTTTGGAGATCAATGGTTGAGATGTCATGAGACATCTCAATGCATGAGATGGGGACATATGGCAGGCTATGTTGAAAAGGTGAAATGGTGGCTCCCATGTGGAGGTACTTTCAAGTACCTTGGGGAGAGATAAAAGTGAGGAATTGTCTTATCCTCCCCAAATCATCGGGAGGATGTGACAAGAGAAATATTTATTTATTTTTCTAAAATATCCCTAGATTTTAGAAAAGGGCATTGGGAAGAACAAGGGGAATTAAACATTCCCTTTGCAAGGACATTGGGATGTGGGGGGAGGAATTACACATTGTCTTTTAATTCCTCCAAGGATATGGGAAGGATGAAGTGGAATTTAAAATTCCACATGGGATACGTTGAATGAATAAATGGAATTAAAAATTTCAAGTTGGCATATTGGGAAGATAAAAAAGAATTAAAAATTCCTTGGGGGATGGGGATTGCTTCTCCAGAAAGAGAAAGAATTTAAGAGGGTTAACTTAGGTACTCACACCATAATTGGAAAGATAAATAGTTTAGACAAATTAATTAGAAATTTAGGTTGTGCAAACAAATTAATTAGGATAATGAAGGGATTAAGAGCAACTTACAAATTATGGAGGATGTGACACTAGCCACAATTAGTGGTGTGCACATCCTAATCACAAGTTAATTAAGTTAACCCAGATTAAGGAAGAATTATGGAGAATAGCGATATTTGGAAAGAGAAAAATGATGAATTAAATAAATTATTCTATTTATTTAATTTAAAGAGGAAAGAGGTAAAGTATTTAATTAAATAATTAAAAACTTTAGGGAATGTTAGGAATAGGATAAATATTAATCAAATAATGAATTATTTAATTACTATGGATATGGAGATGGGATAGGAGAATATAAGGATAAATTTTCCCATATGGGAGTGGCCAAATTTGGGTGTCTAAAACAAGATTTAGGTGGTGTTAAAGAATTTTGATAGGGTTGTAGGTAACACCCCTACCCTAGAAGAGAAACTAGCAAAGCGGTCTAGACCTGACCTTTCTATTAGAAGGCTCTAGGGGCCTATTATTAGAGAAAATATGCAATCAAACCCACCACAATTAACTCCCTCTCCTTCCCCTCAAATAATCAGTGTGGATTTTCATTATCCCCCAAGAGAGCAACCAAAAAAGAGGATGAAGTTGAGCAACTGCCATTTTTGGCTGACAATGCCATCAATCTAGATGAAAGTGAAGATGTTCATATCACCATGGATAAAATTCAACAATATATTCCATCCCCCCAAGACCAAATATTACTGGCCTTCTTCAACAAAGGTTCAGGTTGGACATGGCTATGGGGAGAGATAACGTCAATCATGTGATGGAATTAACATGTTCATAATTCATTTTTGATGACGAGTTTATAAAATCCTAGGAGTTTAAAGAGTTTGTTTTGAGATCAAAGAGGGAGGAGTACCATAAAATTCTTTAGTTGGCACAAGTATATGTGCCTAGAGGAAAGTATAATGAAGTAGCTACAAAGGTAAGGGAAAAAATGAATTTTGAGTCCAAAAAAATTACACCTAAAGAAGGGAGAAGAATGGTGCAAGATATTGGATTTCTAGACTACTCCTTGAATGGGACGTTGTTTCTACAATTGTCTTTAATACTAGTAGGAAATAAGAAGTGCAAATTTTCTCCACAGAAGAGGAATTAGAGATGGTATTGTCAGGATCAAGGTTCAACCTACATTGGGAATCCTTTGCAATTTGGGCCCTTGCCCCAACTACAAATAAGCCTATGATTGTTGAAGCATCGAAGGATATCAAAGGGATCTTGATTGTAAAGAGGGTTTCTAACACTCTTCCTTTGAAGTTGGTGCATTAGTGGTAGATGTTTCCAAGTTTAATGAAGCTACTATCTAAAGGTTGCAAGAAAGAAACAAGAAGTAGGCTCCTCTTCTACAGTTCCCTCTACTCATGTGATGATTGAAAACATAGAGCTTATAAAAAATATTCAAATTCTAGAAGAGTAGTTGAAGAATGCTCAACAGACTCAACAAAAGGAGAATGTGCACGTTGCAATTTGCATCTTGGAGTAAAAACTATCTAAAATCTTAAGAAGGTTGGAAAATACCTATGTTTCATATCTAAATTTGAGGGATTCCATTACCCAAATAAGTGGGGATCAAGAGTGGCTCAAATGCATATTTAACAAATGGAATCCTAGATTTACATCTTTGGACGGTATGTATAAGGGATTTGCAAACACATATGATGCCCCACTTGGTATCCATATTACTTTTAAAATTGTCATGATTGCACAAAATCATAAAGGGTATTTGGAAAGTGTATTTGAAGTTGAACAAGAAAAAATGAACTCTTTCATAAATGTTGACAAAATGGTTTTACCCCGCCTGTTAGAAGATAATGGGAAGTTGAAGACCCTAGAGAAATGGAAGGATAGTTTTAATATTCTAATCCCCATGCTCCTCCCTCTGATTTGAAAATATGAAGAAGTTGATTTAAATCAGTTTAATTCCTATTCATACAGGATGGTCAATGCAGAACAATTGATGGAGATTTTTTGTAGAGAGGCCGGTACTTTACTTGATGACAAGTGTCATATAAATTTTAAGAATGTGGAAAATATCTTAGCTCATGAATGGCCTTCTGAGGATATGTTTAAGGCATGGAATGAAAAGTATAATTGTTTACTTGACCTATGAGTGGATCCATGCTTTTATTGCTATTCCTCCTATCTGAGATTTTGATTGTCAAAAAGATCTGGGATGAGGTTCTTTGCTTGTTGCTTCCATTATGTTATAAAAGGAAATCTTGAGCCTCATTCAAAGGGTTCTGATTTATTGATTTTTCATCTTTGTAAGCTCTTTTTGCACAGTTTAAGCTATTTGATAGAACAAATAGGAAATATTGTAATTTTTCTCTATAATAACAAAAGATGACTCAAATACTTAGTGTATTTATTTAATTTTGAATATCGACCTATCTTGCTCTCCAATATTGTATTCACTATATCTTTGACTCAAAATAATCAAAGGTTATTTATAAGTTGTCATATCACAACATGTGTTATGGATGTTGAACTGTTTGCTTATGTTCAAGGAATGGATTAATAATCCTTTTAGTTATTTATTAAAGATTGTGTGAATCCAATAGGAATTTATAAGTAGTGTGATAAGTGTTGTTCTTTTCTTGGTTTCTCATTGTAAGGTGGTGAGGCTATAAGAAGCCATTAGTTGGTCTATTTTAGGAGTATATTTCATTTTCTGACTCTATTGTGGATAAGCCACTTATCAAAATAATTCATAAAGTTTTAAGATTGATGTAGAACCACATATCAAATCAAAAATCAAAATCTTACTTTACTATAAATTTTATGTTTTATGCACAAATCCATGCTAACAAGGAAGCATTAAGCATTGAGTTGAATAATGACTCACTGAGTACATGCAAAAATTATTAGTATGACATAATTAAAATATGAAATTATTAATAATATGTTAATGTATTCAATCTGATTCACAATTTCATGGAATACAATATAAATATCATCAACTATAGTTTGGAATATGATTCATGAAGTGCACTATAAATACCTAAAAATTTCTAATTCACTTTCATTTACTAAATCAAGTCCTGGTCCTCACTATGATGATGAGATTGAGATTTATCTTGACTCTGAGTCTGGTCTTCATTTTCTTTTCCCTGCGTACATTCGATTAATTGCATCCAAAGATAAGCATTCATTGTGTCATTGTCATTTGTGCCACTGCCACCACTACCAACATTTGAAGTGTTGCACAACCCTCTTTTTTAAATATGTGGACTTCCAGATCATTAGTTCCCTTTCAAAAGGAAAACTTTGAATATTGTAGCTAGTTCCAAACACCCTCAATAAATTTTCCAAATTTTTGTCTAGTTTGTTTCTTATCTTTGATTTCAAAAATCCCAATGCACTAAAAACTCTCTCATCCTCCACAAACCCCAATATCATTGTTTGACATAAATCAACAAGTTTTAAATATTATGATAATGAATCACACAATATTTCACTCTAACCTAAGGTTGTCTAGCCCCTTGTTATTGATCCCGCTTCCATGGGATTCTCCATGGACTCAAACTGGTCAACCATACTTAATGCAAAATACCTAGCTTGTTCCCACAACTTAACTTAATTTATAATTCCTCCTGTTTTTTTCCCATTGTATTATGAACTTTTTGAAAAGTGTTAGGCCAAGGTAATTACTTTTTGATGAAAAAATCTTGGGCTATCTTAGTTGCCTTGAGTCCAAAATTGAGGACACACAATAGATATGGCTTCAATTATTGCATCTCGATGGAATCATTGATAAATATCTGAGGAAAGATATTTTGCAACCTACTTTAAATTAACACTAACATATTTAACAATGTCATTAAAAGCTTCCTTTGCAATAGGTACTTCTCTAGTAGAGTACCTGACTGTCATACAATGGTGTATTGGTATTTCAAATTCACATACAAAGACACATAACTTCCCACTTGCATTAAACTTTAAATATTTTTTAGGATTATTCAAATCTATAATTAACTGCTAGCTTAGAAATTTTGGACTTTGAGATGTATAATCTATTAGATCTAGATATAGATTATCGATGGTCATGCATGTCATTCCATGTAGTTTGGTATATTCATAAATATACATAGTTGTGTCTTGATATTTCTTCACAAGATTGTTCATTTCATCCAGCATGGAGAGAAGACCAACTAAAGTTAAGAGTATCTCTATATCATTCAACCTATGTAAGAGATCAAGAGCTTTGTCTATTGTGTTACGATGTTCGTACAATGTTCCAATCAAGGATCGATATTTTGAAAGAACTTGTTGTATTGGTCCATGTAAGGAGATCCATATAGTATCAACATCCTTAAGAATCTCATTTCCTCCTATTATTCCATCAACAAAACTTTGAAATTCCACAAAATGTTTGGGACTTCAGTAGAAGTATGCGTAGATCTTGTAGACTAGATTTTCAACTTTTGATACTATAGGATACTTGCTTATAATTATAAATGCTAAATTCATTCTATGGACCATGCAGTGAATTCCAAGAATGTATGGTGCATGATTAGTTTGAAACTTTATGCAAAGACTGCTCCTATGACCTTGCATTACTGTAGCTCCATCAACTCTTACACACATCAACTTTTTAGAAATTGTCAAGTCATGCATACCTCCAATTTCATTCAAATATTTTTTAAGTAGTTCAAATAGATTTTGCGAGGTTGAACTATCCTTCATTTTATAAATATAGAGAATATGAGGTTGGCAGACATGTTGTACAATATACACATGCATATAGACCCAAGAAGTATTATCTACCATAGTAACTTCATCTAGAGATAATACAATGAAGTTTGACCCTTTTATTTTCTCATGTAAATCTTATTTTTCCACTTTAGCAAGACAACTTACCCATTCCCATCCAAGGTTTATTGACCAATGTGTGCTAGGAAAGTGAAGAACACCCAAAATAGATAATAAATTAATATATTATGGGTGGTCTATCATAGGATGCCCTCTAGAAAAAATATGAAAAATAACACTCATTTGAACAATTTTTGTTAGTTGTGCTATTGTCGTTACCTTTCCAAATTGAGATTCAATTGAACCTCCACATGCAACAAGCTTTGTCATTATTTGCATATGCTCATCACATTCCAAGGCATACTTAACATGAAAACATTCTTTGATTTCTATCGTACTATTGTTTTTTCCTTTATGTCTATGATTTAATTTTCATAAACTTTATTGATATGCTTTTCTATAGTGTCAAGCTTTAGCTACAACTTCTTGTCTCTTTTACACTTCCAACTAAAAATCTTACACTTGCATTCTATTGGAGGTTCATCTTTCTTTGCATTCTCCATTGGTTCAATGAATGGGTACTTTGACACCCAATCAATCTGAAAATTCATTGTCATTTCCCACTCACACCCCGTTTTTTATTTGGCTTTCCTTTTATTGTTACCAACATCATCCATGGGGCTAGAATTTTCATCCAAGTCAATTATCTCATTTTGGATAACTAGGGTATCCCTTGGAACATATTTTGCAACATTTTCATCCTCATATGACTCAATTAACTCAATCCCATCTTTTGGTGAGGTATTGTGAATGCCTTCTTCATTAATATTTGGTGCGAGAGTTGATGTTGTATCTCCATCTTGATCTGATGGAACAAAAACATTTCCAATTCCAAAGTAAGACTTTATGGTAACTCTACATTTTGGGAATTTTTATGACCTCCTAGTCCCTTCACCACCTTGAGGAGTCTTACCCTTGTTGCACTTTCTACTCGATATCTTGATCTCTCACTTTGAATAAAAGCTAGAAAAAAATGTCTTCTTCTTTAAGGAAATATAATATAGATCCCATTCCCTACTCAATATCATCTTTAAGATTGAATAAATAATGGAAAAGAGATTAAAAAATCTTATAACACTATGAAGAGATGATCACTTACCTTTATATTTTCACTGACTTGCTATTCGTTAATGCAAAAAATCCTACAATTAAGGTTCCAAGTCTAACTTCCGAATCAAGAGCTCACAAGTTCATAATTGAATAAAATGTGTAAGAATGAATTTGAGTTTTGATTGTATTTATATCAATTCATGTTTGGTGAATTCCATGGGATTTTTAAATGGTATGGTAAAAATTTGGCAAATCTCACATGATTATACAACAATACATTTAAGTGTTGGGCGAATCAGACCTAGATGAAACACATACATTGTGATTTTTGAGGTGATTATGGTGCTACAATTAGCATGGAAGTATCATGATAATTGGAAAAATGTGTCCTCAAATGTAATTATTTTTTAATGTTATTGGCTAAATGGGTCCTCATAAGCAACTACTTGTAAATTTAAATTGGCGAAATGGGTCCTCACGTGTAGTGGAAATTTAATGATGTTGGCAAAATGTGTCCTAATACATAATGTTGTTTTAATAGTATTGGAAAATATGTAGGTGATTTAATACATGCTTATGAGATTCCAAGAAAAAATATTAATAGGTCCATTTGAAAAACATATTTTGTTATGAAAAAAATATTACTTAAATATGCCTCATAAAATAAATCGATGGCAAATGGAAATGCATTGGACCAATAATTTGTAAAATTCAGGCGATTTTGACACCCTGTTGGTTATGATTTATTCATCAATTTTGATTTGGCCAATATGTACTATTCACCACTAAAAAATTTCCTTCATATGTACTCCTAAATGGTATACTTCTCAAGAAGGATGTCAATGGTGTGTTGCTCAAATGCATTGATATTGATCAAGTTGGCAAGGTGCTCGAGGAGTTTCATGATGGACCAGCTGGTCGACACTTTGCACCTAGAACAACATCCCTAAAGATAATGAGGGATTATTATTATTGGCCTAGTTTATTAAAAGATACACATGAATGGGCAAGGAAGTGAAAGAAATGTGACTTTTTCTCTGGAAAGGAAAGGTTGGCAGCTTTTCCTTTGCAACATATCCAAGTTGAGAAGCCCTTTGTGAAATGGGATATTGACTTTATTGGAGCCATTAACCCACCTTCTAGTGCATGTCATAAATGGGTCCTCACTACCATCGATTACTTCACTAGGTGGAATGAAGTTGTAGAATTGAAGGAGGATAATGATACCATTGTCCTAAGCTTTTATGAAGAGCTGGTGACAAGGTTCAAAGTGCCTAATTCTATTATTTTTGACAATGCTTTATCTTTTTTGGGTACAAAATTGAGTGAATGGGCTATCAAGAATGGAATCTATTTGAGTACTTCATTAAAATATTACCCTCAAGGGAATAGTTTGGCTGAGTCATCAAACAAGAACTTGATAAGGATCATCAAGAGGAACATGGAAGATAATCAAAGGACTTGGCATACCAAGCTAAAGTCTTCCCTGTGGGTGGATAGAATCACTCCCAAGAGATACATTGGAAACTTCCCATACGTGTTGGTGTATGGAAAATAAGTTAGGTTACTCTTATTAGTTGAGCTAGTAGCTCTTGAGTTGGATAATCAATTGGAAATTCTAGAGGGGGAGAACCCAATTATGATTAGGTATGCATAGCTGATGAAGTTAGAAGAAACCATGGATAAAGCAATGAAGAAAATGGAGGGGCATCAAAATTAGGTCAAGGGGTCTTTTGACAAAAGGTAAACCCATAGGGTATTCAAGGAGGGGGATGTAGTCCTCAAATGAGATGAAATTAAGAGTAGACTTGGAAGGCACCTAGATGAACTTAAGAGTAGACTTGAAGGCACACAAAATTTGATAACATGTGGAGAGGAACTTACATCATTTTTTAGTGCAAACAACATAATTCCTTCTATTTCACAAAAAGTTACCATTGCACCAAAAGATTGATCTGTTAATGTCTGATACAATCGCTAGATTTATACAAGATCTAAGATCCACATGAGGCGATTAAGCCATGTCACAAACCCAAACACTACACTATACAACATAAGGAGACCAAGGGTGAAACTCTTGCAATAATCCCCCCTAGTGCAAATAAGGGGTTCAAACTTGTGACCTCGAATCTGATACCAATTATTACACAAGTGGGTGTCATTGCACCAAAATATTGACCTATCAATGCCTGATACAACAGATAGATTTATACAAGATCCAAGATCCACAAGAAGATGTTAAGCCATGTCACAAACCTAAGCACCATGCTACAAAACACAAGGAGACCAAGGGAAAAACTCTTGCAACACCTTATCTAAAATAGATGGAGAGGAAGTACCAATCCTAGTTAATGGAATTCACCTCAAATGTTATTTTTGAGGTATTATAAATCTTCTATACATATTAGATTAGGTTGTTTCTTTTTCAAGAAGTTATTTTGCACACCCTACATTCTCCTTAATGGAATGCATGTTTCTAGTTTGTTTCTTTCCTCCAAGTGCAAGCTTGTACATGCTCTATTTTTCCCTCATGTGAGCCAAGTTGCTACAATGCTTTCCCATGAATCTGTGCCCAATGGATTGATAAGGCCCCTAGATTCTATGATTAGCAAGCAATCATCCTATAAAGTCACCAATAATATTTCCATTTCATGCCATCCTAATGATTCGTCATTGAAAACTGATCCAAGAGATCTTATATGGGTCATATTGCATGAGTCTCAATTGAAAAGGTCCTAAAATTGGCTAAGTCTAGGTGTTTCAAGTTTTTGAGTTGTCAATTCCCTCCCTCCCAACATGATTCTTCTTATCACTCCTACTTTCCATCTCTTCCACCTTCATCCTCTTTCCCCCCATACGTTCTTCAGGTGTTGGCCATTGGCCTTACCAATCAAGCCTTATTTCTTTCCCTTTTTAGGTTGTAAGCCTCCCATCCAACCACCAAAGCTCGATCAAGTCTTTCAAGATTTTCCTAAGTGTTTCATTTCATAATTGGGCGAGTTGGGTTTCCCTCTTATTTCCTACCATCTTTTTTCTTATCTCTCTTCTTTCCCTCGATCCTCGATCTCATGTTTCATACATCAAACATCAAGTGTTCACCTTCCTTCTTACCTTTCTTTCAACATGAAGGAAGATCTCTCCCCAATCTCTAACTTTTGATGGCTTCTTTCAAGCATTGGGTGTTGGTCTTCCCCTTTACATTTTTTCTCTTTTTTGAAAAGGAATAAGCCTTCTCCCTGACCCTCAATCTCACCTTTTAGACATCAGAGATCAATATTTTTGTCTATCGCCTTCCATACTTATTCCACTTGACCAACGATGGGGCCTTCAAAAGATTTGATTGACTCTATATCCTTCGTACATTAGTGGTTGGGCTTCCATCTTTCTCCTTGTCTCTCACTTAGTAAGAGGTAGCCACTCCTCTTGAATGTAGACACTTGGTAGATAGAATCTTCTGGACTTCATGGTTTCAACTTAGGCCTAAGGCTTGTCCCCCGATAGGTTCCAATTTTTGTGGTTCTCAACACTGGTCTTCGAATTTGTGTCCTACAACAGGAGGTATGAGGTAGGCCCGACACCTTACCTCTGATAGAGACTCATTTTTGGGGCTCTGAACCATTTATTTCATGATCATACAAAGTTTCCTTTTGGGCTTGATGCCCTAAAATTTTGTGATTTGACATGGTTTTGGGGGTTGATGCCATTAATTCCTAAGTGACTTTCTCACCTGCTTGCTTGATTTCTAAGGCTCAAGGAAATCATTTATTGCACTTCTTGATGGTTGTGGTTGATCTCATGGGAAACCATGCTCATTAATGGTTGATTATTGTCATTCCTTCTTGCCCCATACTTAGATTGCAGAAATTATAGAGGAATTTTGGAGGGATTTATTGCAGGGTATTGTGTAGATCCAAAGCTTTCCCTCCTAATTTTTTTTCCATGATCTAGTTTCCTCAACTCTTTCATATATATTTCTATTATTTTCTAACCCTAGTGAGGGTTAGGGTTTGGTTGGAGTCAACTAAGTTATGCTTGAGATATAAAGGAAACACTTGTATATTTTCAAGGGGTTCTTCCCTAGATTTTCTCTAATAGGCTTATGCTATTCTAGCATTTTGTAATTATAAAATTGGCTTCCATGCCTTTGTATCAATAAAAATAATTTGTTTTGCCTCTTCTCTATTCTATTATCCTATGTATTGTTTGATACCTCTATGCATGCATTATTTTTATCAGTTTTTTAGATTGCATTGTTGTGCTAGCTAGTTGTGGAAGTGCTATTTGTGGGTAAACCCTACCCCTTTTGATCTCTCAGACATTTATCCTTCATGTTTCCCCTAAAAATCTAGTAAATTGGATAACTATGTGAGTTTCTCAAGTGATTTTATTGACACCCTATACAATAAAAGCGTGAAAAATACTTCAAAGCTTGGTGCAATTCCCTTATCATAAGCTTGGTGAAAGTAGAATGCTAAACTTCTCATTCAACGGGGTGCAATTCCACATGACAACATGATTATTAGGAGAAGGAGATTAAGATGGATTAGGGGAAGGGGATTTAATTCCTTTGATTGGTTTTATATTTACATAGGTTAGGATGGATGATTAAGGTGATGGATTAAATAGATTGGGATGAGGTGGATTGGGAGGTTTGACCTTGACAAAAATTAAAAATATTTAATCACCATGCAAATGGTTTTATATTTTAAGGAATTTGGATTAAATACACTAGTACACAAACATCAATATATAACTAAATAAACTACTAAAATTTGTATATAAATGACTAAGTTTAGTCACGTGACTATTAGTGGTTTATTTGTAGTCATTTATAACACCACCAAATTTATGACTAAACTATTTTAGTCATTTATTTAGTCATTGATTTAGTCATTGATTTGGTCATTGATTTAGTCATTTATTTATTCATTTATTTAGTCATTAATTTTAGTCACGTGACTATTTTAGTGGTTTATTTGTAGTCATTTATAACACCACCAAATTTATGACTAAACTATTTTAGTCATTAACTTGGTCATTAATTTGGTCATTAATTTGGTCATTGATTTGGTCATTGATTTGGTCATTGATTTAGTCCTTAATTTAGTCATTTATTTAGTCATGTTAGTGATTTATTTAGTCATATATTTAGTCATTAATTTAGTCATTGATTGTTGTTAACTGGTCGTTTATTTAGTCATGGTAGTCATTTATTTAGTCATTACTTTAGTCATATATTTAGTCATTAATTTAGTCATGTATTTAGTCATTACAAATCAAATATAACTTAATTAATCCTCACAAATTAATGCATATAAACTTCAAGTATCATAGATATTCAAAAGTTCAAGATGCACCATGAAATGAAGACTAAAATGCTTGAAAAAATATGATTGATTAGACACAAACATAAACAGATTACAAATCAAGAGGAGCCACAACCAAGTATTTATGAGTGGAAAAAAAACCACTCTGAAAATTTACTTTATTAAGCCTCATTGACAAATCAAAATCTCATTGGTTACATTCAATGTCTCAATGACACTGTACAACTTATAGACAATATATAAACATAATACTCCTATTTTCATATACTTATATTATTTTCCCCTTCCTTAATTGTAGTCCTTTTGTAAGGTCAACGACCTCCTATAGGGGCTTGAACCATTTAATCCCCTTGCAAATCCATAGCTTTCCCGCCGCTATTGGTTTCAGCTCCTCCAAACTCTTCCTTGCTGGTATTCACCATTTGCTTCTCCAATTTGGAGCTGCAACCTGAAAAATAAGGTTTCGAAATTTGCACATCAAAAGCATATTTGGAAGTAGATTTTTATCAGATATTGTAGTTGCAAGTTCCACTAATTTTAATAGAGATAAATAGTTTTACCTTTCTGCATCAACTAATGCAATTCTGATAACTTTTAAAGGATCGACAATGCTAGTCTTTAGCATATCAACATACTCAACTGTAAGTTGTAACACAACATTAAACTTATTAATTAGACTCAACATCTAAGAAAGAAAAATAAACTTCAAACATTATCAATTTAGTTTCCTCGTAGCTTTCCTCTAGCATATCTGGAACCTCTTTAGATGTTCCATCTAGTTGGCATCACTCCCATATAGGTAGAATTGTGTATGTCTATCAAACTATCATCTTTCCCATAGAGTTAGAGCTAAATTCATTTAGAAATCTTTTCTTGTTGAGCAATCCAATTCCCCTAACAAGACTAACATATATACAACCTCCCTTACATTCAAAAATTTACTCAAGGATGCCATTTTTAGTCTCAAAAATCAAAATAACCTTATCATTCATTTGTCAAAACTACATAGTTAATAGAAAAAAAATTCAATGGAAAAAGCATGAGGAAAATTAATCTACCTCTATATTATTAGGGGTGATCAAATACTACTTAAATCTACAATCAGAAACCATCCTATGAGATACATCCAATCCTATCAGATTAAAAAACAAGAACTAAAACCTTCTTGAGAATCACAACAGCAATACCTGAAATCAATCAATGGATGAATGTAATTTTGTCCAAACATGTAGTAATCAAAAGGCTCCCATATTACTCTGTGATAATTAGAAAATGTGAAAGGATCCTAAAATAAAGTAAGAAATAGAAGAAATTATGCATTTGTTCAAATGAGTAAATATAGTGTAATGTGTTAATTGTTTTTTCTTTACATCATTTAGGAACTAAAGCATAAAAAATTGCATAGAGAGGATTTGAAGCAGCAAACCTCAAATTGTAACATAATTCGGTTAAAAGTTGTTGCCATGTTTGAAAGGACTATTTATTTTGCATTGGGATTCCCACTCTCAAAAACCTGACAAAGGCAATCCAGTTACATGACCATCAGAAAGATACAAAATTATCACATTAAAGAGAGGAAACAACAAACACTCTGTTAAAATTCCATTCTTGCCTCAAAATCTACTGCTTTGCAAGAAAGAAAAGCATTTCAGGAAATTCCAAAGAAATACTTTCATATTTTTTGATTAAACATCAATATAAAGACCTTTGTTTTGTTGCTCTTACAAGAATTTTTTAACTGGGAATGAAACTATTTCAACATTTAGAAAACCATGTTTGACAGGTATACAAGGTATTGGAAATGCAAACTTACAAACTATTTGCAAAACTGCTTTTACATTTTAAGATAGAGAAATTCCATTATGTGGACTTTCTTTAGTGCCAAAGACAAAGCAGAGTTGATGATCATCACCAGCCAGGTGTGTGGCTTCAAGAAGGTTTAGAAGGTTGGTCACTGCCCTTATTCAAGGGTAAAATCTATTACTAGGTCGCTGACAACACTGTCTCAACTCCAACATGCAAACCAGGTTGGGATTCTTGTTGTTTATGTAATAAATGAATAGAAAATTAATGTAAATGTAGGTTAGTGTTGTTGTAGCAGATTTTGGAAACATATATTGTGTTTACTTGGTCACTGCACCATTTTCTGAGTTCAAACACTTCATATCTACTCATTACATTGTCTCATTATCCACCTGTACAAGTCTGAAATACATTTTTTGAGTATTTTTATTATTGCCATTATTGGGTTGTGTAGAAAGTGAATTGGATGTCAGTATATATCTTCCTTTGTTCATATATATATGTGTGTGTGTGTGTGTGTTTGTGTGTGTGTGTGTGTGTGTATAGTTTCCTTTGTTCATATATTTCTGATATGAAATAGGAATATAAAATCTTATCTCTTTCTTTTGAGATTCATTTGGAAATCAATTACTAAAGTCTAATTTTGTAACAAGAAAAGGTGTTTTATAAAAGAATCCTTTAAAAATAAGAGTCAAAGACATTGTTGAAAGATGCAATGTTAAGAAACAAATGATTCAACTAGGATTCAAGTAAAACAACCTTAACTACAAAGTACAATGTTATGCATAACTCATACATAACATACCCTAGAAGCCAAAATGTAGCAGTGGGAAATACGTTTAAGAAAAGATTCTATGGAATAGATGATAACCTTCACCTTGTTCAATAAAAAAGATATAAAATAAGTAGCAAGAAGGTAGCCTACTCTGTAGATTTACCATTACTCTGGTATTGATATTTTCTTATATAAATTTTGGGAATTTCTTTATCATTGTGAATTTTGTAATAAAAATTCTCTATTTTTGCTTGCATAATATATTGAACATAAATTTTTCCCATAGTCCATAAGAAATGTCATGCAAATAAGTTTTCTGGTACTATCTTTAGCCAACCATATAAAACAACACTTTCCCACATCTCAACTCCACACTTGTTGGAATATATCTAATAGAAGGGTTATCTGTGGCATCAAATTTACTGTATTTCTATTATCTAAAATAGCCTTTACCTTTATCTCCATACCTCTATGCATAGTACCAGAATTTACCCTTCTAGTAACTATTCGTCCTTTGTGTTCATCAAAATCCAAATTTGTTACTTGCAAATTTCAACCACATTTGTTGATAGGTTATAAATTTGTTACTTTATTCATAAGAAATAACCTTTCCAACCATTGTAAAGCACTATGAAGGAAGCTTTGGAACAAGGTATGGACATCCATCAAAGCATAATAGATTTTCATCTGATATTAGAGATGGAAATGTTTTGGTTGACATGTATGCAAAATGTGGAAGCATAGAGAAAGCATGTGAAGTTTTTGACAAAATGCCTTGAAGAGATGTCATCTCTTGGACTGCAATTATTGTTGGATATGCACACAATGGATTTGTTGAAAATGCTTTAGAAACTTTCAAGCAAATGCAATTGGTAGGTATAAATCCAAATTCCACAACCTTTGCCAACATCTTTCCTGCATGTGCCAAAATAGGGGCTTTGGAACAGGGTATGAACATCCATCAAAGCATAAATAATAGAGGAATTTTGTCATATGTTGTAGTTGCAACTACCCTAGTAGACATGTATGCAAAATGTGGAAGCATAGACAAGGCATGTGAACTGTTTGACATAATTCTTGAAAGAGATGCCATCTCATGGAATACGATGATTGTGGGATATGCAAAAAATAGATTTGCTAAAAAGGCTTTAGAAACTTTCAAGAAAATGTAATTAGCAGGTGTGAAGCCAAATTCCACAACCTATGCCAGCATCCTACCTGCCTATGCCAAAATGGGAGCTTTGGAGTAGGGTATAAACATCCATTAGAGCATAATGGATGGGGGATTTTTGTCAAATATTATGGTTGGAAATGCTCTATTAGACATGTATGCAAAATGTGGAAATGTACACAAGACATTTGAACTCTTTGATGGAATTCCTCAAAGAGATGTCATCTCATGGAATGCAATAATTGTAGGATATGCACAAAATAGATTTTGCAAGGATGCTCTCAAAATATTTGAATTAATGAAGCACTCTGAAACATATCCTAACATTGTAAGCTTTGTTTGTATTCTTTGTGCATGCAACCATGGAGTTTTAGTGGATGAGGGTTGTACATACTTCAATCACATGAGTAAGCAATATTACATTACACATACAGTTGATCATTATGTGTGCATGGTTGACCTTCTTGTCCATGTTGGCTATCTCGAGGACACTAAACTATTACATCTTGAAATGACCTTATTTGATGAAAAATGACTCAAAACATGACAATAGACTCAAAGCTAAACATTACACAATATAAAACCAAGCTTTCTTAACTAGTGCTCCTGCACCACTTGGGGCTTACTTGGCAACAACTCAACATAAGGAATCAACAACATAACACCCTATCTGACACTTGGCTGACCTTACACATGGTAACAATGACCAATGCAATCCTTCAATACCCTATCAACCACTTAGACACTTCAACAATCCAACTTTCCTTCACAAGTTATTTTTTAACAATGCCCCAAAAATGGACTGGTAATTCTATATTTTAGGCCAAATTAGGCTTCTTGAAACAATTCAAACTTGCCAACTTTGACCCTCAAACCAATTGGAACACACTAAACTTCATCATTGCTTTAGAGGAATTCATGACACTCACATAAATGACCTTCAAGGGTTTTAAGACCATACAATAAGGAGCACTATAAATCTTGCCAAACATAGTTTTACTCCAACAGTCAACTCTGTCATAACAGGGAAATAGACCAAATGGGATCAACACCTTTAAGTTCATCAAATCCCAACTTTGAAGAAGGTTCACAACACTTCTTAATATCAACTCCAAACATTTGCACTGATAGTGCTCACTAGATTCTACAAATAAGCATTGAAAACCTTTACTTAACCTTCTTCCCTAATGTCAAGCATGTGACCTATCTTATAGGTGTAATTGGTTACAACATTGTAGGTTACTTGAATATCATTAGATCTTCAAAAGCTAGGACTGAAAACACCCCTAGCGGGGTTGAGGGGCAATTCCCCTCATGGGGGTCTGGGGGCAATTCCCCTAGCGAGGTCAAGGGGTAGTGCCCCTTGCGGGGGTTTGGGGGCAGCGCCCCTAGTAGGGTCAAGGGGCAGCACCCCTCGTGGGGTCCGGGGGCAGGGCCCTCGCAAGTCACGGTATAGGGCGGGGTCGAGGGGAAGCGCCCCTATTGCCAACACCAATTTAAGGCTTTTGAAACCATACAAAACTCCATGGCACACCTCATTTTCATGATTTTTGAGTGGAAAAAAATCAGTGGGATGTTGTGTTATCTTCCGCTGATATGTTCTAGTGCTGCCGATATGCTTTCATCTGTCTATCGGTGGATCTATGAGGGGAGTTCCCCCAATGTAGTAATGTTAGGTCAATAGTGTCACTATCAACCTAACATTACTACATCAGGGGAACTCCCCTCATAGCTTAGGGGAGTTCCCTGAGTTCCCTCGATGTAGTAATGTTAGGTTGATAATGTCACTATCGGCCTAACATTACTACATTGGGGGAACTCCCCTCATAGCTCCACCGATAGACCGATGAAAGCATGCTCACTTGTTCATAGTGGCGATGTGTATTCCTCACAATCATTGGAAAGTTCCATTAGAAATCGGGGAGTTCTAGAAACCACTCATGACTAATCTATTAAAGAAGGATACTGATGCAATGTAGGAGTACAAGACTCTTCACCAAACTCAACTTGTCAGAAACACAACCAATTCTTGACTATCCTTCCAACTAGGACTCCACATTCTTCACAAAACCTCGTTTCAAAGTACTCAAACTGAGATTAAGGCACACACACCTCTTATTCAATTCACAAAACACCTAAAGCAGCATCAAAATACATGACCCAAACCCCTTTCACCAACATAAACAACTCCAATATAAGAACTATCAAAAGTGGACTGTCTTAATCAACCACTATGCCCATTTAGGCCACTTACACAAGACAACTTCAAACTCCAAGCCCAATCCTCATTACCAAAGTCTCATACATGTCTAAAAATTCTTATACAACATAATTAAATCATTCTCCAACCTTTATTCTTGATAATTCTTCAAACACCCATTCAAACCCTTCATTATTGATTCCAAAATGTGACTATCATAACATTGTATCTACAAGACAGTATACAAAAGTGCATTCAAATCTTATAAATCACCAAACCTTCTTAGAGAGACTTCAATATACACCTCTACAACCTTCTAACTCACTGTAATGAAAGTAGAACATCCTTTGCATCAGTAAAACACAAATTTTTGACTATTCTCTATCAAATTCAAAATATTTCATGCAAATACAGATCGAGGGCATCAATTTTTCACATGCTAACCATCATCACTCAGAATGAATCTTTGGAACATGAAAGAATATACAAAAATAAACCTACTCACCAAGATTTAGACTGTTCTACCAGTTAGTTTGGAAGAAACACAATTTTGAACTCCCATTGTTACCCTAGAACAAGGTTTCAACCTACTTGAAGTGAATTTACAATAACTTTTACAATTCTAAATGGTTTAAAATGAAATCAAGTGCATTATAAACTAGATTCATGGGTCCATCAAGTATATTTATTTTTTAGTAGTTTATACATAGTGAACAAAACTAAAGGTGGTTTTTTGAGTATGCAATACAAATTAGCTTAAAATAAAATCTATGACAACTATTATGCTTATGCTATTTAGTTAAATGCAAAGATTGAGCAATACAAGAACACATAAAAATAGGATTTAGTTTCAACAACACAAATGATTCGGTAAATTAGAAGAGGGGTGTTGCAAAACTACAAGATCCACTTCACTACAATGTACAATACAAAATCTGCAATTAATAGTAAAAATACTTTAATTTATTTCATTATTCGTACCATCATCTTCAACTATGTTTTGTGGTGCATGATCATCTTCTTCCATAGGATCATTAACTTCATCTTTGATATTCACAGCTCCATGTTTGTTCGCTTGTAAAACCACATTCTTCAGGCTGTGATAATCCATATCATCTGCCCTAGGGCACCCCACCTTTATAATAATGATAGACACAAATAAACCATGATCATGATCAAGTTATTATATATATATATATATATATAAAATGTTAAAACAATATAAACATTTACAAATTCAATCAATATAAACACATATAATGAACAACTTACCAATGGACGATAATCATGCCCCCCTTCAACATGACCATGCTGCCTACAATGTTTCTCAGCTGTTGTGATTAAAAAGTCATCTCGTCTTTAAGCCCTTGCAATTATTGCAAGTACAATAACATTTCCCATCACCCTTTCTTTTCAATCTAGCCCACAATCTATCAAGTGTCTCTTCATTTTGTTCTGGACTAATATTATCTGACATGATTTTTCTTTACCAAGCTTGACTATTTAGATCTTCAAAAAATATCAAACTCACACTCCAATAATTTTTATTCATAGACAGGTAACATAATCTAATAATTCTGATATTTTACACCAAAAAAATTTGGCATGCAACCACCCCTGCAAAAGAGAAGATAGTCTGAAGTTAATGACCCCAAAAAACACTTTAAAATGCTAATTCCAAAACTTATTAAATTCTAATTTTACTATGATTTCCAACCGTTAAGACTCCTAAAATCAGAATATTGAACTTGATCACAAAATTTCTACAACAATGGAGGTAGTGAGCTAGTAAGAGCAAGTGACCCATTCCTAAGGAGCAACAAGTCGGAATCATCATTGCTAATGTCAATACGGATTTATCCTTTTAGTTAAAGATGCAATGTGTCACTTCTTATGACGAGCTTATCCCTAGGGCCCTCAACATTGAGAGAGCCCTAATAAAAAACAACAGAAGCATTGGTAAGATCATGATTAGGGTACAAACCCTAGGCCTCCGTAGAAACATAAACAATAACTATAGCGGATTAGTGAGGTTGCAATACCAGAAAGATTGAGACATTGTAGGTAATAACAAAATCTTGCAATCTAAAGATTGTAGCGAATAACAAGCACACTATGTAGCTTAGTGATATTTGTAAATGCAATCTACAGTAAGAAGAATGACAGTCACTTGAGATGTGAGTCAAAAACAGGCTAAGCAGTGACAAGATAATAAAGTTCAAACCTTGCATAGTAAAGTGTGATTTTAACAGTGAGTTTCCTTACCCCCTTGCTGACCTTAAGGGTTTTTCAAATGCTTTTGGTAGTGTTAGACAAGGCAAATGCAATTAGGGAATGACTTTCCAAATGAAGTAATAGTGATAATTATAGGTTCAATGTTTTTTCTTAGCCATTAATATTGTATAATGGAGGTAGTGGATTTCATGTTTGAGCAGTGTTTTGAGACTCACCAAAGATGGGAGAATAGTGAATAATACCTTGTGGACTATGAAGTAGTGTCAATAAGGTTGAAGGATCTTAAGAACTACAATACCATGAAACAATGAGTCCCCTGTAGTAAGTAGGCAGTCTATAGGGCATATTTTGATTTTATAGAAGGATGCTCATGAAAGGAATCTTCAAGTGATAGTGAGTGAGTTGTTTGAGATTGCAGCGAGGGTGCAATACCCAAATTTTAAAGGAAGTTAGCAAAGCAGTAAATGTGCAAGAAAATCGAATCGTACACAACAAACAATTCACAATGTTATCTTCCATAATGCCTTGAGTTTGAAGACAAAAATCTCATTGTATCTTCATGATGAAAGTGGTGACCTTAATGGTTAATCACTGGCAACCATGATTTTAAACCATGTTATTGTGCTTATGGAGGCAACATTTTAAGCAAGGCAGTGAGTGGTGGTTTGGAACAATGGCAGGTATGAAGGACTTGCTTTATATGCATACTATGCAGTCTAGCTTAAGACAACGTTCTTAGAAGAGATTGAAGGTGGATTATGGAACTCAAGGGTTACCATGAAAATGATTAAAGCAAAGATTGGGATCTATTTAAAAGCTATGGTCATGAAGATATTAAAGATGTCACATGCAAAAACCTAGTAGTTGGAGTAATGAATACAGTGTCAAAGAGGATAGTGTGCTGGGGCAGATTTAGGAGATCTTACATTATCTAATTGTAGGGAAATACATCATTTATTTAATTTTTTTAATTAAAAGAAATCATTCTAAACCCTATATAGGATACATTGATACTTCAAAATCCTCTGAAGGAATTTGAGATTATGCAAATATATGTCAAGTAACATTCATAAAGTTTAGAAAATCTTGATCACTCTCTAGAATAGCCCATTAAACATGGGTTGTGCTTGAATGCACTACATAATTGATATAACACAACCACTCTGCATATCAACCAGAGTTATAGGCTCTTTATTGCAGTAAGAGGTAATCACTCTTCGATCATGCTATAATTACATCCTAACATGTTAAACTTGAGACAACCTGAATGCACCCAATGATGATTAACACCTACATTATACTGCCTGAATTAACTACATTATATGAGTGCCTCCATTTCTATCACAACATAGCCACATTCAACTTGGGTAGCACATGAATGCATCTTGTATTTGTTATAGCACAACTGTGCCACATGACCAATAGAGTTATGGATCACATAATTACAGTCACAAGAATCTGTTCCTCGGTTGTGATCTTATGGTGATTCCACACAACAAAATCTGGACATGAAATTCTCAAAACCCTTAACCTCTAAAAATGAAATCTGATGAGATGCTTTAAAATATGATTTTCAAACCTGGAACTACAAATCTGACTTCACAACTGAATTCTGAAAAAAGACAATGACTACCCTCAACCTGGCGATATCTTTTTGAATTTTTTCTGATTTTTCCCAAAAAAATCGTCCTTAGTTCTCCACAAACTGTGTCAAGTAGAGCAAAACACTATCGCAATAAATTAGGCATGAAATCACTTTTCTTTATGTCGGCCACAATTTAATTTTTTTTAATTTTTCATGTTTTTCAAAAATTCGACAAAACTGATAGCCGACATTTCGACGAACCCAAGGTTCGTTGAAATTTCAACGAACATCGGGGATAAACTTTCAAAAAATTGGAAATTACACATCAAATTTTACAAGCACCTAACGAACATTGAATTTTACATATTTCGTCGGACAGTTTTTCCGTATTTTGCAATCAAATGTATTAGTGCATTCTTGTGTTTTGGTTTTGGGACAAGTTCCCAAGTCTGATTCTTCTTAATCCACAACATTTCTTCTTCAATAGCCTTGATCCAATATTCATCTTTGCATGCCTCAATCACTGTTTTAGGTTCCACTTCAAAAAGTAAACATAGATTTACCTATTCTTCAATAGTTTTCCTTCTTGTCATTACACCTTTGTTCTTACCTCCAATGATCAAATTTTCATAATGATTCTTTTGCACATACTTAGGAGTTTTAGGAGTCCTTTTTGGAGCTTCTTCCTCTTCAACTCTTTCTTCTTTTTTGTAAGAAGACTCATCTGATTCATATCCATCTATCACTATTGAACTTTTCTATAGTTCTTCATCAACCTTGACACTTGCACTCTCAAAAAAAATTCTCAATATTTTTTTGTTGCACCGGTAGGTTTTTATTCTAGTAGAACATCCAAAGAAGATAGCTTCATCATACCTTGCATCAAACTTTCCTAAGTTGTCTTCATCTCTTCTGATATAACACTTTCTTCCAAATACTCTGAAGTACTTGATAGTAGGAATCCTTCCATACCATAGCTCATAGGGAGTCTTTGTTTTATTTTCTCTTGCTTGAACTTTGTTAATTATATAAACAGTAGTATGAATTGCTTCTATGTAGTATACTTCTGTTAGATTTTCCTCTTTCATCATTGGTTTTGTAGCTTCTTGAATAGTCCTATTCTTTCTTTCAACTACTCCATTTTGCTAAGGAGTCATAGGGGCAGACAAGTTCCTCTTTATGCCATGATTCTCACAAAAGATGTTAAACTCATTAGAGGTGAACTCTCCACCTCTATCAGATCTCAAACTTTTTGATTTTCATATCCATTTCATTCTCAACCATAAATTTGAATGCTTTAAACTTATCTAGGACTTATGATTTTTCTTTGAGAAAAGTAACTCATGACATTCTAGAATAATCATCAATTAATAGCATGAAGTACCTATCACCTTGAAGACTTCTTACTCTTTTAGTACCAAAAATATATGTATGCACCAATTCTAGAAGTTCGATAATAGATTGTTCTTTGACTTTGAAGCTTCTTCTTGATTTCTTTCCAATTTGATATTCTTTACAGATAACATTGATAGGATATTTAGTCTTTGGAAAATCTCTCATAGCTTGAATTGAACTTATCCTCACTAGGCTATCAAAATTGATGTAACACATCCTCCTGTGCCATAACTAGATTTCATTAATCTAAGTCATAAAGCAATGACCATCAACACCCTTAAGCTGATAAACATTTCCATCTATCCTTCTAGCAGCAACCATAGTTCTAGATCATTTTTTTATCTCACAACTATCATCCTGAAACATAAGATTGTATACTTTGCTACACATTTGTCCAACACTCAAGAGGTTATGCCTTAAACCCTTAACATAGTAAAAATCATCATTATTATTCTTGCCATCAAAACTTATAGAACCTTTTTCACATATCTTGGCAGATGTATCATCACTAAATCTAACACATCCTCCATCATACTTTTCAAGTTTAACAAACTTACTCTTGTCATCGATCATATGATTTGAGCATCCACTGTCAATGATCTAGTAGTTCTTCTCATGTCTAACATGTAAAGCAGATACCAAAGTACCTTCAGTCTTATCCTTTATCTCTCGAGGGCTTTCCTTCACACATCTCTCAAAGTTAGCAAAAAAAATCATCTTTTAAATCCATGAACAAGCATTCATCATCATCTCCATAATTAGATTCATCATCAAAAATACTTGCAACTTCTCTAACATAATATTTTTTCTTGGTCATCTTACCTTTGTTCTCCTTGTTTTTGTTATTGAAAGCTCTATTTGGACATAGTGAATCATAGTGACCTATCTTTCCACAACTAAAACATTTGAAAGGAAACTTACCACTATACTTACCAGTACCCTTCTTCATTCTCCTTACAAAGTTAGCTTCCACCTCATCAAGGTCATCCTAATTTGATTCCTTGATCTCTTATGATTTAGCAACCTTAAAAGAAATATCAACTTTTTCACCACTACTTGTACCAAATTATCTCATCTTCAAAGAAGTCAAAGAGCCATACAACTAATCTCTAGTATATTGATTCAAATTTGCAAATTCCTCAATCACAAAAAATTTATGACTATAAGATTTAGGAAGAGTTCTGAGAATTTTCTTTACCACTTTTGGTTCTTTGAGTTCGCCACCAAGATCTCTGATGGAGCTGACATTCTAAGAATTTTCTTTACCACTTCTGGTTCTTTGATTTCACCACCAAGACCTATGATGAAGCTGACAACTTCATCTACCCTTTGCATGTAGCTTGTAACATTTTCTTCTTTAGACATCCATAGATTCTCAAACATGATCTTCAGATTTTGCATCTTAGCTTCTTTGACCTTATCATCTCCTTCATAAATGCTTTCTAACTTATCCCAAATTGTTTTAGCAATTTTCAGACTCATCACTTTCACTCATTCAGAATTAGTAAGACTATTTAAGAGAGCGTACCTTGCTTTACCAAAAAAAATTATATCTTTGTCTTCTAGAATGCACAATCGATTCCATAAAATATAGGGATCTCTTTCTTGTGCACCATCCTAGATCTACCTTAAGAAGTTAATCTTTCTTCTAAAGAACCTTGCTCTGATACCAATTGTTGAATGCACAAGACAACTAAGAGGGGGGCGAATTAGTTATACCTTAAACCTTCAAAATCCTCATACATATTTAGATCCATAATGACTTAATCAACCATTAATCTATTATAATAATTTAGCATGAAAATCAAATAACATAAACTGAAACAAATCAACACCATGTATAAGAGAACACTAGATTTATGTGGAAAACCCAAGATGGGAAAAAACATGGTGAGGATTAACTCACAATATAAAGTAATATCAACACAGAATACAATAGGGCTCACTTTCGGAGGGCTCACTTCCCAAAGAAAGAAAGGGTCACTACCAGAATAGAAAAGTACAGAATAATGTTACACAGAGAAATCTATCTCAATGCAACAGAGAAATCCACCACAATATTACCAACACCTTCGTAGCATGACTGAAGAATTGTAGACACATTCTGCTCACTGAATCTAGTAATCTAACACATGAAAGCTCACACTGCACTTCTCAAATTCGCACTCTAACACTTTGTAATTCACATCATTCACATCTTACTTGTTTATCTATGCATCCTTCAACAACTCAACTCTTATTTATACCATTTTCAACCTTGAAACTTTCTCCAAGGTTTGCTATGCACATCAAATGTACAAATTTGAATTAGTTCAACACCAAACACTTTAGTGGTGGATAGAAGTGAAAGTGAACCACACTACTCCTTATTTGGGACCCAAAACTATAACACCACACTACAATACACTTCTATAAACAATAAATATCCACCACAATTAGTGTAAACATCAGGTTAGTCATTATTCATGTAAACACCATTAAAATTTTAAGTACACACTTCCTTTGATCCAACAACACTTCATAGACAACAAATATCACCTGAACATAACCTAGAATATTCCATAAACACCCTGAAATCCAACAAACTCCTTCGCAATAACTTCCACTTGAGAAATGTTCACACCCAGTACATTCAAACAACTTTGTCATATACTGCAACTTAAGAAATTGAATTATAAAGCACCAAACCTCAAGTACCTTGTCTAAATGAAGATATCAACACAATAAACATACCTTTAGATTCGCAAGGCCTAAAACCACTATATGGAGAAACGTGGAGCAAAGACATTTCTCCTAGACACCTCTACAATACACAGTTCACACACTATTGAACACAACTTCTTCTGCACAGTGATCCAACACACAAAATTCTGAATACAACACATTTGAACACATTTGATCAACATATCTTAAATGCATAGATAGATCTTCAACCTAGAAGAAATGCGGAGCAACACCAAAACACTACTTTGCAACCCAAAACAACACTACAACACATTGTTTCCTCTTTTAATCAAATTTTCTCAAAAGCACTTGAAAACCAAGCATCAGAGACACATCCTCATCACCACCAAGCCAACTACAACATAGAAACTCAACCATTTATCCATATATAGAATCTTATCAAATCAACACTAGAGGTTGGCACAAGTATCTTACTAATAACAACATAATGCAACTAATCAAAGCATAGATAACACCAACATACTCTTACAACAATCACCCTCAATAATGATCCTCTTCCTCCTCTTACAATTGACACCAATGACAACACAAGCTTGTTGACATCAATGACAACACCAATCTACTCATACTTGCAATATATTTATGTGATGATTCATTGCATCTTAGTATTTAAAGACATTTGTTTGAACATTAATTGGCAAGCACCTCTTATTTTAAAATCCTATGCATTAAGAAAATAATCATTATAGGAACACTTCACTTTGGAGCACTAAATCTTCAAAATTGTAGATTAGATTATTCCAGGTCATATGCATGACTAAAGAGTGTTGTCTTTAATATTCTGTACAATTGTAAAGTTGATCTATTCAAGTGGTAAACTCAAAGAACTTGGCTCTTGTAATCCAAGAATTTCCCCAAGGTATTTTTAAATACCACCAATCATTAACCATCAACAAAGAGCAATGATTTCAACAAATCAGATAGCAAAAACCCACAATGGACCAAATTAGGACCACACTTCAAAGATTATTTTTTTACATCATGGAATTGATCTATAGTCACAAAATCATCTTAAATAGAGTTACAAGTCTATACGAAATTCCAAATAGTGAGCATATACCAAATCTACCTATTTTTCTATACCTGACAACTGAATTATACAGTCCATTTGACCTTTATCTTCATTGTTTTCCACAAGGCAAGTAACTAAACCCCCTATATTTTAATTTCCTAAAATAACATTAAACATGGTTTATCATTCCTAACAATCATTGTGATTAATCTAGGTTGATTGTGACCAATTTACTTGCATTAATTTAGTTAGCCTACAACATTATTTGTAAAATCTCACTTATTTTCTAAGAAAATGTCTTATTGCTTCTAATGGCCCAACAAATTGACAAAAGCTCCTATTCTTTTGGAATCAAATCTAAAATCCTCCACAATTTCTTACAGTATGATCATTTATGTGATCACATACTAGAACCAAGGAATCAATGCTCATTACATTGTGAAAAAATATTTACTGAAATTTTGTCGCATTTAAAATTCCACATAACGTTCCAAATTTTTTATATATTAAATATAGTTTGACATTATCAAAATACAATAGTTTTCTTAAAAAAATTACATATCAGGACTTTGTTAATATTGTCATGCAAGGCCAAACTATCATAGGATAAGGTTTTTAAGTACTAAACAAAACAAATTTTACAAAATATATATTGTTGCACATAGAAATTTGATTACATATTCCTACTTTCACTCCCATTATCCATTTCAATGTAACCCAATGATGGATCCATGTTTGAACAGTCTGAGTTAGATCTCACTATTTCCAGCATCTCATTTTCATCATAATTCTTATGAAATTTTATTCCTTAATCCTAGGTCTTTTTTCAATGTTTCCAACTTATATTTTTGTTGTATTTCCTTTGGAACTCCAAGTAATCATTCCTGAAGGGGACGTTATCATCAAAGTTGAAAGGTCAATGCCTCGTACTTGATCTCACTCTTGTTGATTTTCACTTTCTTATTTTTCATTAGTTTTAGGAATTTTTTCTTTGAGATCTCCATTGTTACTATTACTTGCATAGATATCATGAAAAATATGAGTCTTCTAGAAGACTCAATAAGTACTCTCCTTTTGACTTGATATTTTTCCTTATTTCTTGCTTTTCATAAAAACCATAATATTTCACTAGATAAAAATAACCAGAAAAGATTTACATATTTCTCAACACCCTCTATTTTTCCAAATAGAATTTATTGTTTCTTATTTTTTTCTAATTCTCACCATCCATTTAGATTTGCAAAAAGTATATACCAAATTTATTTTGAAAAAAACAATCAAAAAAGATATGAGCAACATTTTCAAGTTTTTTACATAACTCACAAGTTTCTAAATTAGAAATAGATAAGTAAATTGGAAGTTTTTGTAATACCATAAGCCATTTAAAACATGCTTTTTTAGGTTCTAATACACTATTCCAAATCCATTTAAAGAGATTTTTCCATTTATTTTCACTTTCTTTCAAGCTCCAACATTTGTTAACATGCTCAATTATGGATTTTGATTCACTTAGAGCTTGATAAAGAGTTTTAGGATTTAAATTGACTATATTGGATCCATCTATCTAGTTATAGCTATCCAATTTAATTGCACAAGAGTTCTCACAACTTGATTTTTTGATGATAGGGAACTTCCATTTTTTGCATGACTCTCTCAGCACCAAGTATGTTCTCCATTGAGTTGGAGGCAGATCATACTCTTTTCTTAGAGCATCCCATGACTTTAAGTGATCATTAAATATGATGTCTTTAAAGAATTGTACACCTTTCTTTTCCTAGGCTCTAGTAGAGCATCCTAGTAGTAAAGCAAGAGGCTTCTCTTTATGGAATAAGTTCCACCAAATTGAATTATTAATACATATTCTATTTCTATCTATTTTTTTCCTTTTCTTTATTATTAATCAAACTTCTTATTTGTTCCCATGCTTTCTAGATTGTTTTGAAAACATTAGACCCATTGGTAGAAACAAGGAATTTACCTAACAGGAGGTCACACATAGGGATATCCTTCCAAGTTTTTTTTCCATTTTAGGGACAACTTTTTGTATGTTATTTCTAACTACGAGTTTCCAAGGTTCATCTTTGTCAAGTGAATTAATTATCCATTTCACAGCAAGGGATATACCTTATTTTTAAAAATCTTTTAGACCAAATCCACCATTTTGTTTATCTACAAAACACCATTCCCAATTGACAACATGTTTTTTTTTCCTTTACCATCTGACTAGAGAAAATTCCTTATTTTCTTTTATATTTATTTTGATTAATAGCTACAAAATAGCCAAACTGATGAGTAATACAAGGTATATGATAAGAGGAGTTTTTGGCAAACTTGAAATCTTCTTGCTAAAGATAAGTGGGCGGGTGCAAAAAGATGGGGTATCAATTTGTGGCCAAATTTTTAAAAGTTTTGATAGCTCATAATGCGAGTGTATTATAGCGTGCTCGCATTATGGCTTGGTGTGTCAGGCCTAAGGCTCGAGCAAACTGAGCCTATAACATGAGCACATTATAATGCGCTCACGTTATAAGCCATTAAAAGAAAAAGAAAAAAAAAAGATCGAATGCATTTGCATTGTGACTATTTTTTTTTGCTTGCAGCCAAAAGCCCTTCATTTGCGCACTCACGTTCTGGGAGGAGTCATCTTGCAATTTTTTTCATCAAATTATTATTGTTTCATCACTAGGATGCCGCCAGGTCAACGAGGAGGTCTAAGAGGTAAGGATTGTTTATTTTTGTTGTGAATTTGTTAGTTTTAGATTGTTTTTTATATTTATTTGTTGAGTTTGTACAAGATGTTAATGAACCTACAAACCCTCCTCAAAATCCTCAACAAGCAGAGCAATAATAGAAGGAACAAAATTCTCAACAAGCAAAGCAACAACAACATCAATAAAATCCTCAAGTTCAACAACCACAACAACAATCTCCTCCACCAATCCCTCAACTTCCTCCTGGCACTCAGCAAAATTTAATGAGGGAAATTGAAAACAATAAAAAACAAATTGAGGAGTTAATCACGAGGTTGAATGATCCAAATGGTTCAACCATGGAAAGAAAAACCATTGCAAATTCACTCAAAGAAATGTTAACACATGTAGATTCAATCAACAAACAATTAACTGGTTGGCAAGATAGGAGGCAGGCGGCTAGGGATTATTACCAAGATAAATTATCATATAAAGATCTAAAAGATCTAAAAATTGCAAAATTATATTTGTGCTCATTATTCATTGACCCACGCACAAATACAAATCTTAGCCTCAATGAGAAGAGGTTTCCTATCCATTGGTGCCACCACCAACAGATTAGGAACTTTTTTTGGGATAGGTGGTACATGGTTTTTTATTACCCACCATGCAAAAATTGCGAAGTCCCACAATATTTCCTAAGGAAACTATACTATGAGTTGATCCTGAACAAAATCTTGAATTATTTTGATATGAGGGACTTCCAAGGGAGAAGTGGGGGGTCAGCTCAAGATAGACCCGGTGCACAACAAGATCCTAGGCGACAAGCGAGATGACCTTTCGCTAGGCCACCTCATGAGCACATTATTATCCCTTCCATCGCGAGAGTGCCAAGGTAGACACTTTGTAGGCCATCAGTTCTTTGAACCAGAGTGTCATCCAGCATGCCAACCCTATAATATAACACCATCCAAGGGATCCTTCGAGTGGTGGGCTTTGACCACATTTGTGTCAAGCTTGCAAGGTGACTTGTTCATATGACCCCACCGACACTCAAAAGGCTGCTATGTAGGATATGTCTACAACAATGGAGATGGAGAGGGCAGCTAACATTCTGAATGAGGCCTATCGCATCGATACTCAGGTAAATGTTAGCATGTTCATTGAATTTAATTTATTCAATTTCAATTTTTAAATGCAAGATTAACTAATTTAGTTTTATGATTTTGACAAAATTTCAAGGTCGCAGTCTTGATATTGGATACACCAGTCTTACACCCGCTTATTACTCCACTGCATCTACCATTAAGGTATGTAACTAGTAAACAATTATAAATTTATTACATGTTAATATCATTGTTTTATGAATGGTATTCTGATATGTGATTTTGGATGTTGAATAAGCTAATATTGGAGGTTTCATGGGAACACCTCACAGTGCTAGTGGATTTACACAAACCTACATGTAGGTAATAGATAAAGAGTTTAACTAATGAATTGTAGTTAATATATTTGTGTAGTTTATATTCATATCATTGATTACATTGCATTGCACATCTGTCAAATCCAAAGCATTACTTCACATTCCATAACTAATAACTAGATGTTGATAGATGACAAAATTTCAACTACAATATAGTTGTTTAGAAATTCAACATAAGCAGTGATGCAATTACTTCACATAGCATAAGTAATAAGTAGGAGCAGCTTCCAATTGCATTTTCTTTTCATGGCATTCCATGAGACCACTTTTTACTAAGGCATCTTTTCAAATAGTTCACTGCCTTGTCTATGCTATGGATGCTTGGAAGAAATATATGAAAGAATAATAGTAAGCAATAACATAGACAAGGAAATGAGTTATTTGAAAAAATTCCTCAAAGAAATGTGGTCTCATGGTGATGTCCATCACCATGATACCCAATTGTTTTGAGGCACTTTTTCAAACAACTCACCGCCTTTTCTATGCTACCACATTTTCCATACATGTCTACCAAAGCATTTTATCAAATAGTTCATTTCCTTGCTGCTATGGCTAAAATCCCTAAAAAGGTGTTTTCCAACAAACTATGGATGCTTGGAAAGAATTTATCAAAGCATAATAGTAAACAATAGCATAGACAAGGTAGTGAGTAGTTTGAAAAAATGTCTCGAAAAAATGTGGTCTCATTGTGATGGAATGCCATTCCATCACCATGAGACCACATTTATTCGAGAAATTTCTTCAAACTACTCACTATGTTTTCTATGCTACCACATTTTCCATACATGTGTACCAAAGCATTTTATAAAACTACTCACTTCCTTGCTGCTATGGCTAAAATCCTAAAATAGGTGTTTTCCAACAAACTATGGATGCTTGAAAAAAATCCATCAAAGCATAATAGTAAGCAATATCATAGTCAAGGAAGTGAGTATTATGAAAAAATTCCTTGAAGAAATGTGGTCTCATGGTGATGAAATTCCATTCCATCACCATGAGACCACATTTCTCTGGGGAATTTTTTCAAACAGCTCACTGCCTGAAGAATAGAAACCAACCCTTTAGCCAAAATTCCCCTCCAAAATATTTTCAAGGTCTTCATCCTTAATTTACCAATCCATGGAACCTTCCACCTTTTATTCCACTTTTTCATGTCCCAACCCCTCCCTCTTCATGTTATGATCACCCTCCATCTCATAACCAAGACCACACTATAACATTCACCCTATCCCAGCATAATACCATAGAGAAGGAAATGAACTGTTTGAAAAAATGCCTCAAAGAAATGTGATCTTATGGTAATGGAATGTCGTGACATATTTGTTTGTAATGGCATTCCATCATCATGAGACCCCATTTCTTTGAGGCATTTTTTCAAATAGTTCATTGCCTTCTCTATGCTACAACAATTATCGTACATGTCTATGAAAGCATTTTATCAAACAGTTCACCGCCTTGCTGCTATGGGTAAAAGCGTAAAAATAGGTGATTTTGAACAAGCTATGGATAGGGAAAATAGTAAGCATGATAGTCAAAAATATATAGTTTAATAATACTCAAATTTTTGTTCATTATCTCATACATTATAAGCCATGACGTGGATCACTATTGTAGTTTTCGTGATTGAATAATTTTTTGCTTTATTTTTAGATGTTGGAAGTAGATACACCTCTAATGTTCATAGGGAAATGGAGCTCAATGTTCCATCTGCTATAGAGTCCTCGATGGATCTCACGGAGGAGGTATGAGGCAGATTACTAAATTTCAATTTGCATTCGTTGTTATGGTTGTTAGTTGTGAAAAATCAAACCATTATTGATTCGTAGTTTAATTTCTCCTTGGATGGTTTCTACAGGGCTTCAACACACCATAGCATGATCATGCCAATCTTTCCCATGAGGAGAGAGATCTTCTACTGGCAATAAGTGATTATTTTGTTAAATATATCATTTTTTATAATGTAATTTCTATATATTAATGTCTTTACTCCTTATTATAACAGATAAAGCTTGACCCAGAGCTAAACCCTAGGAGGAGCACTAGGAGCACTCCTCGACCTCAGAATAAACAAGTGGCAGACCTATCACCATCCGACAGACCAGTAAAGTGCAAGAATTTGTTTTGAGAGGATGCAAAGCAATGACTTTTGATTCTAGAGTCCTTTGTTGTATGCCTATATGGCATTTTTGTACATATTTTACATATTGGATATATTTGACATTGTATGTCTATATGGCATTCTTGTAAGCCTATATGGCTATTTTGTATATATTTTATACTTATATCGACATATATTGACGTATGCCTACATGGCTCTTTGGTTAATGCAAAAAAAAATTATCGATGGTGTCCATATTTGTATTATAAATCCATGGTTCAATAGATATGAGTTATGTGTATTCAAGTGTATACTTTACAACTTACATGTATACTTTGTGACTTACGTGTATTCAAATGTATACTTTGCAACTTACGTGTTTTCATGTGTATACCTTGTATTCATGCATATACTTTGTATTAGTTTGTGTATACCATGTATTCATGTGTATACTTCAAGGCTTACATTTTTTTGAGTACTTGTGCTTCCCTTATTCACATGTATGTTTGACTTATTCACATGTATACTTATTAATTGGTTAGCCCTAACATTGATCATTGTTGTCCTTCATGGTTTGTCTTGAATATTTATTGATTGATGATAAACAACTTTATTAGTTGATGTTAAAAAACTTCAATATTTCTAGGAATACTAGTAGATTTACAAATTACAAAATTGCACAAATTGAAAAGAAAAGATTATTAACTTGATAATTGATTAAGAATGAGTATAATATATATCAAGAGATGATTCTTCTATAATGGAAAATGTCAACTAGAAAATAGGCAAATCATTCCCAATACTTTGAAAGCAATAATCCACCCAAAATTGCAACGAGAGAGAAGGCTTATTTAAAATCCTTGAGCAATGTATTTCCTAATGCTCCCTTGTTCTTACATATCTCAATTCAGTTTAATCCAAATAGTTCCATGAAATGTTTTATCTAAAAGCAAAAAAAATGTTTTCAATTGGTATTCCATGAGATGTTTCATAAAAATATTTCATTATATTTAATCTTTTTATTAGAACAACTCAATTAAGCAAAGGATACATAATCTTCACAACACTTGCAAAACATAATACTCATAGTAGATGATGAGTAGTTAACTTCTTGACACATTATCATACAAACATTTATCTTGAATAGTCTTTAAAGATTTTCACAGCATAATCTTCACAGTACAGAATGAATTGTTATGTTCTTGATCCATCAGCATATAAACACGTTGAAAGATGTATATGTCAATTTTTTGCAATATTATTTCTTGTATAGGAAATGGATTTGGGAGAAAGCTTTAGAATTTATAATACAAATAAGAAACAGACTCAAGGGTGGAAACTTTATTTATCACACCAAATAATAAATGTACGTGAGAGCATCACTTATTTCTCTTAGATTCCAATTTTCAAGCATAAAAAATTATTTCAAATGAAAATGACAAAATGCTTCACAACCAAAGTTGTTAATTGAGGAAAAATAAAATGTTTCCAAGTTCAACCATTGTATGCATTTACAATTGGTTGTATATTGTTGTAAGGGAAAGGAGGATAATTAAAAAACGTCTTGCGCTTGCTAGACTTGAGGATGATCATATGTTTTTTGTGTGAAAAACTCGAACTTCTCAACTGTCATGTGAATGTTTCTCTTTTTTATTATTTTGCATGCCATCATAAGTGATCGAGCTGATTGAATGTAGCTCAGAGTGATTCTACATGTTTGGGTGCAAAAGAGGACCATTCCTAACGTAAACGTACCTATCAGAATGCATTGGAACAGTCTATTTGGTCACACGAGTTGTAGAACGAATTTTGCACCACTTTGCAACTTTATACTGCTTGCATTTGACATATTTTCCATCAAGTGAAAACATGACACCATGAGAAGATGACTCTGGGATAACAAAAATTAATATTATTATAAAGGGTCCCAACACAATCCCATAAGCTAAGACAAAGAGTTCATAAGCATCACGGTTTCTGAGTAATAGCCCATTAAAAATTGTTTCCCTTTTGCACTTTGGACCCTTAAGGGATCGAGTCAGTTGAACGTAGCTCAAAGAAATTCCAATTTTTTGGGTGCAAAAGAGGACCATGTCTAGTGTAAATGTACCCATCCGAATGCGTTGGAATAATCTGTTTGGTCACATGATTTGTAGAACAAAAGTTGCACCATTTTGCAACTTTACATTACTTGCATTTGACACTTTTTCCATCAAGTGAAAACTGGACACCACGAAAAAATGACTCTAAGCTAACAAAAACTGAGAGAATTTATTGTAGAGGATCCCAACATGATCCCACAGGCTCAGACAGAGATTTTGTAAGCGTCATGGTTTCTGCGTAATAACTCATTAAAGATTGTTGCCCTTTTGCACTTTGGACCATAAGGGATTGAGATGGTTGAGTGTAGCTCAGAGTGATTTCATGTGTTTGGGTACAAAAGAGGACCATGTCTAGTGTAAACATACTCATTTAGATGTGTTGAACAGTCTGTCTAGTCATATGAGTTATAGAACAAAAGTTTCACCACTTTGCAACTTTACACTACTTGCATTTGACACTTTTTTCATCAAGGAAAAATTAGACACCACGAGAAAAATGACTCTGAGTTAACAAAAATCGAGAGAGGTTATTGTAGAGGGGCCCAATGCGATCTCATAGGCTTAGATGGAGAGTTTTTAAGCATCACCATTTTTTAGTAATAGCCTGTCAAATATTGCTTCCCTTTTGCACTTTGGACCCTTAAGGGATCAAGATGGTTGAACATAGCACAGAGTGATTATGTGTGTTTGGGTGTGAAAGAGGACCATACCTAGCATAAATGTACCCATACAAATGTGTTGGAACAGTCTGTTTGGTCACATGAATTGTAGAACAAAAGTTGCACCACTTTGCAATTTTACACTGCTTGCATTTGACACTTTTTTCATTAATTAAAAACTGGACACCACAAGAAAATGACTCTGAGATAACAAAAACTAAGAGAGGTTACTGTAGAGGGGCCTAATACAATCCTGAATGCTTGGATGAAGAGTTTGGAAGCATCATGATTTTTGAGTAATAGCTCGTCAACTATTTTTTCCCTTTTGCACTTTGGACCCTTAAGGGATCGCGACGGTTGAACATAGCTCAGAGTGATTATGTGTGTTTGGGTGCGAAAGAGGACCATGCCTAGTGTAAAAATACCTATCTGAATGCGTTGGAACAGTCCATTTGGTCACACAAGTTGCAGAATGAAAGTTGCACCACTTTGCAACTTTACATTGCTTGCATTTGACACTTTTTCCATCAAGTTAAAACTACACACCATAGGAAAATAACTCTAAGATAACAAAAACTGAGAGGTTATTGTAGAGGTGTCCTACATGATCTTGATACCTCAGACAGAATTCTCGTACCTGACACGATATCTAGGTAACAGGTTGTCAAAGATTGCTGCCCTTTTGCAATTTGGATTGTTAAGGGGATTATGTTGCATGAATTACAAATATTTGAGGGCAGTAATAAATTTTTAAATTTGAGTAAATCTCATTATAAATGTTTATTTGAATAGACTGTATGCTAGATTGATATTAATATATAATCATTAGGTTGATTTTTTTTAATAAATGAAGTTTTTTATAATAAGTTAGTCAATTGGTGCTAGTTATAATAGGGAGAGAATAAAAGAAGAAAAAGAATGATTAGTAACCATTAATGATTATTACACTCACTATATTAGTAATATGATGCATACAATAAAATGAGATTTATTTGGTCTTCCTAATTTTTTTGTTTGTGCTACAATTGTCTAATATGTTTCATACACTGTTTTGAAACCCAAGTGTTTGTACTTGTAGGCACAATGCCTTAGGTACTCTATTCTCACAGATCTTTTACAATGTCACTCATACATTTGAGATTCTCTTATAATGTCTACATCATAAGTGCTCATGATGAGGTTAACTTCAAATGAATAACTTGATATTCCCTCGGTAAGCTTCACATGGTCTTTTATAATGGCTTCAAATCAGAATTGAGATTTGTCAAAATCATCAAAATAAGGATGTTGCATTGCTTTTTTGGCCGAGATTCTCTTGGATGGCTCATAAATCAACATTTTCTACAATGAGACAACAATAAATTTTTAGTAGTTTATTTATAAATAGGAAAAGTAAAAGAAGAAAAAAAAGAGCATCCAAAATGGAAATGAAATGAAAATAGATGGCATTTACTAACAACAAATCCACACCATTTGGTTCCAAGTCAGGAACAACAAGGCATAAATCTTGATTCCTCCATTGAGGATAGGCATGTCAGTCTCTCAACTTAGTCACTCTTGGCCATACATTTTCATTGGGAGTTCCAATATACCTATTACACACAACACCTCTCATGAATAGAATAACTTGAAATTCTTTCGCTAAACTTCACACGCACTTTTATAATGGCTTAAAATCATAATTGAGATTTGTCAAGATCATCAAAATAAGGATGTTACATTACTTTTTTGGTTGATATTCTCTTGGATGGCTCATAAATCAGCATTTTCTACAAGGAGACACCAATCAATTTTTACTAGGTTACTTACAAATAGGAAAAGTAAAAGATAATATAAACATTAGATGATAGCAATGGCATCATACATCATACAAATTAATGTGCATACAAGTATAAATTAATAAAAACCAATGTGCATACTTACAAATTAATCCAACGAACCATCTGAGTCTACTCTACTCTTTATTGTGTCAAGTATTGCCTCATGGTCAAACTCACGGACCTTCCACTAGGTCTTATTCAAAGGTCTACCCCCATATTTGGAAAAATGAACATTGGATGCCACGACAAGGTTTAAATAATGAAGAATCTTTCGATGTGTGTCCAAGTCTTGAAACAACCAATATTTAAAACTCTTATGTGGGTACCTTCTAGGCCACATTTCAGTAACAACAACTGAGCTTGTAGGGTATTCGATGTTTTCTCTATCTATAACTGGGGCCTCCAAAAAAATTTTGGCCTCAACACAACACAAGTAATAGTTTGTTTCTTCTTTGTTGTCTTCATCTGCAATAACTGCATAAACCTACCCTACATTAATATGTGCAGCAAATCTCTTGAAATTAGTCAACATTATAAATACACTACAAAGTAAGATAACAATAGAAATTTCAAAAACTAAGCACATAGATATATTATCGGGTTGAACTAGATCTGATATGTGGTCAAAGTCGACCGATGAATCCATATATGTTAGTTTCAATGTCATCGGAGGACAATACGTGTGAAGTGGGCTAAAATAACTTAATGACCATTTCTCAACCCACTCCTTTGACTCATAGTCATTCCAAGCTTGCATTGTACATGAAGAAAAAAAGCATGCCATCTTCTGTGTATTGATACTCCATGAACCTCCATCTGAGCTAAAGAAAGAGTACCTCACTTGATCTTATTAATATACAACAATCCTCATATGGTGCAATGTTAGTATCATCCATCAACCAAAAAAATCTACAAATTGAAGACGTACCTTTATTACTTGGACCCATTGAATCAACTTTGCATTGTCTTTATACTTTAACTCTTCTCGTACTAATGCTCTTTTTACACATGCTCTTGCACCATCATGATCCTCATTTCTATGTCCGGTCTCACAAAAGTTCCACATATGTTGAACACATGTAATGACATGCATCCTAGTCAACCGGTAGAACATGTGTGAGTTCTTGAACTGTGTTGCACAGTTATCTAACCATATTAAATGTCGACCGTATGCTATGCCCCTCTAAGCCAAATCACTATAGAACATCTGGAAGCAACCTTGCATGAACTCTAGAGAATGTGCACGATCATAATTAGTATAAAAGTGATACTCCCTCAATACCTTCATTTGGTCCTATGTACTATCAGTTGCATGAATGAATATTATGTGCATAAATATCGAAACCTGTGTGGAGTTGTAATATTGTGACTACACCTCACATTGTGGCTGTAGAGTGTAGTTCTCTATAAAGTTGACCACAGAAACTATGTTGCCAACTGGAAAGGTGTCCTTGTATAGCTTGAATTACGTGTCCAACCATCGATCTCTATGGGTATGCCTTGCATACTAATACACTATATTGTCACGAAACATGGACATAAATTGAGACACTAAAATCTTCTAAATAACCAAATCACACATTTTTGTTTGATTACCATCTTTTGTTGCATATGCAACTATTTTATATTTCTCAAACTCTATTAGTTTATGTCCCACCTCATTTGTGCTTTCCATATGTTGACATACTAACATATGCTGCAAGCCACCGCAACGCTGACATGAACCATCCAAGCATGTTGTCTTGTAGAATATTTGGCCATCCTCTATTTCACATAAAAATTTTGATAAGAACTCTCTTGAAGATGTTGGTGGGGATTCTATGAAATAATCTTGCAAAACATCGTTAGTATGCAAATCTAAAAATATAGAACGATAAACATCATAATGGTTAGAGAATTCAATATGTAGTCTACAACAAGAAATAGTGCGTGTGTGATTTATCTTGACATAAAAAGGTTTAATCGTTTCAAAATATCTTTGGAAAATACTAATTTGAGGATAAGCCTATTGAAATTTACAAAAAAAAGGGTTTGAGTTGTATCCAAAGAATGCTTTAGATGTGGCTCATGGTTTCGACTACTGATTCTCCTTCTTACCACATCCCTTTGATTCAGAGATGGTCTTGTGTTATTCTTCCAATACTCTTCAATTAGTGTTTTCAATGCTTCAACAACTTTTTTATCTTTTCATGGTAGTCTCCCTAAGAATTCTCATAATTCATTTGAATCGATGCCCTCAATTCTTTATCGCCTTTGAATGGCTCTTGATAAAAAATTCTATTAATTCTCAATTGTTCACTCATCTTTCTAATGTGGCAAGCTCTCTTTGTTTGACTAACCTAAGTCGATGTAATAACATGTTGGGTGAAATTACTATCCTTTGAGTGTGAGGTCTTACTCACACTCTCATAAGCATCCATTAGATTCTTCACAATAGTGATTTCACTTGAAAAATTAGATGTTTTCAACCCAAGAGTCTTCATGATATTTCTATACTTTATACCCCACATCATTTCAACAAATAGTTGACATTTTGCGGTCGCATTTATCCTTTTAGAGAACAATTTCCAAATCTTATCAGCATATCTTCTACAAGTGCATGATGGAATCTTACCTTCCATGTGCTACAAAATATCCTCATCAATATTAATCAAATACTTTGACTTTCTATGAAAAATTCTAGGTGTTCTCCTAGGTACATACATCTCAACATTATGAATTTCATCAATATTTAAGTAAGGTGGGCTAGATTGCGTACCTTCGATCGAGGGTGGAATAGACCACATACCTTGAGGTTCACATGGGGATGATGGCATACCTTCTTCGTCAAATTTGAGTGATGATGTACTCCCAACTTGAGATGTGGTGGATGATGTCCCTCCATATTCATTTGTGGTAGATGGTGTCCCTCCATATTCGCTTGTGCTTAATGGTGTCCCTTCGTATTCACTTGTGGTAGAGGGTTTGTCTCCAACTACGGTATTCGAATCAATCTTAACACGATTCTTTCGCATTCGTGCCCTTTGTGCCACCAATGTCTTTTCTCTTTTTGATGGTCAAGGTTCCTCTTCAATTGGCTTGTTTTCGTCAATCGTATCCAATTTCTTTTTTTTCATGATATTCCCTCACCTGTTCTCTCTCCTTTGTTTTATTGGTTTCATACTCTTCGTCTATTAGTTTATTCCTTGTTCATTTCCTCGGCATGGCAGATAATTTCACATGTAGCATGGTAATGAGATGAATATTAGTTCCTAAAAAAAGAATCCATACAAATAAATGAAATATATGCCATTCAAGGCTTCATACAAAATACATAAAATCATCTTGTAGAAGAGTGTTTCTAGCATAGGAAAAGTTCAAATGAATTTTTCCGATGGAATGTCTTAAAGAAATGTGGTAATGTGCAATGCCATGATTGCAAGATAGGCTCAAAATGGAAGAATGGATAAGGCATGTAGGGTTGACAAGGTAGGGGCAGCGTATGCCTCATAGAAATGGGGTCAAATGGGGTCTCACGGTGATGTGACCCCATTTCTATGAGGCATATGTTGCCCCTACCTTGTCAACCCTACCATATTGGCAAACTAGTGGAGCATTGGCAAGCTAGTGCTCCACTAGCTTGCCAATGTGGTAGGGTTGACAAGGTAAGGGCAACATATGCCTCAAAGAAATGGGGACTCATGGTGATCACCGTGAGTCCCCATTTCTTTGAGGCATATGTTGCCCCTACCTTGTCAACCCTATTGCATTAGCAAGCTAGTGGTGCATTGGCAAGCTAGTGGAGCATTGGCAAGCTAATGAGCTCCACTAGCTTGTCAATGCAGTAGGGTTGACAGGGTAGGGGCAGCATATGCCTCATAGAAATGGGGAGTATCCTCATTTCTATGAGGCATACGCTGCCCCTACCTTGTCAACCTTGTCAATCTCCCCATTTCTATGAGGAATACGCTGCCCCTATCTTGTCAACCCTACCGCATTGGCAAGCTAGTGGAGCATTGGCAAGTGTATAGGAGTAAATTTGCACCATATGTGCAAATCCCCTTTTTTCTTTTACCCACCTTAGAAAACCAAGATCAGAGGCTTAATTCCACCTAAGCCCGCTACTTGCATCCCACTTGGCGCATGTTTTGAGCGTCGATGGAGGTGTTTCTGTCAGAACGCCCGCACGGCGCACAAACGTCCACTCAATGTGCTTACGTCCCTGGCAGATTCTTGTGGCTAAACCTGTAGACGCGTTACACTTCTCATTGGAGGTGAAGTTGTAACACCCCCTTCGGCCGACCGACCCGAATATGGTCATTTTTCTCCATCCTTCTTTCAAATTCATCCTTTCAACATTCAATCCAACTTCTTTTGAACTATTGCACACTTCAAGCTTCCATACTCACACTCTTACATTCACTCTCACTCACTCCAAACATTGAAGCATTCCATTGTAGCCAAAGCAACACTTCGTCACTTCGGAGAGCAAGTTTGGCACCACATCATTGCAGCAGAGGCTTGAGTACTCTCTTTTTCTCCCCAAGTAGCCTTGGGTGCTCTTGGTGAAGGTGGTAAGCTTCCCTCTCCTCTCTATCACTTGGTTGAGTAGCATAATACTATTTTTTAGTGCTTCTTTGCTCTTCACTATATTATTTCCTTTATCTTGTTTCCTTGGTTGTCTGTGGAGGTGGGAAAACCTAAACGAGGGTCTAACTAAGGTAGGCCCCTATACAACCACCCAACATTTTCCCTCTTTCTATGTGTAGGTGTGTGTATTTCTCGAAGAACCAGCTGGTGAATGAGTTCCTTGGTGAGATTCTCCTTATTCTTGTCACTCTAGCATATTTATTTCATAATATTATAGAGTATTTCATTTATTTATTCACATCGTTCTGTCCCTTTAGTTAGTTAGTTGGGCCATTAGCTAGTTTTTTTGGTTTGATCTCGTCTTCATTGTTGTCTAACCATACAGACAACGCACTTTTAAGACACCAGCATGCTACGCTAACGTCCAGAGATTGCGCTTTTGTCCTCAAACAGAGAGCTTTCTGAGGCATAGTGTTAGACCTACAAACTAGCTCGCCTAGCCTCTTCCTATGTTTCGAGTATGCAGAGTGACTGAGAGGCCTTACAGTCCTCGTTACTCTCGCCTCGCATTTCTTTACATTACACTTAGTTGAGGTAAGTTAGGGCAGTCTCTCGCGTCTTGGCCCTCTGTGACCTGGGGTCTTGTACGCGGTGGTCCCCCTCTTACATTTTTGGTGAACCTAACATGAACCATTTTGGTTTCATCCTTGCAATCCTAGCAGTTCTCTTCCTCATTTTCTAGGAGCATTGTAGGTGTGAGTGTTGTGAGGCTGTTGCCTTATAACCCAACCTACAACCCCTAGTTGGTGTAGTTGGAAGGTTCCAAAGGTATTGCATAGCGAAACCTTAATTAGGTCACCGTCTTATTAGTTAACCTTTAAGGACTCTATGAAATCATTGTCTAGTGTGTGTAATGGCTTCCTTCTTGCACCAAACCATCCCCTTTGCATAGCCTATTGATAGTGGTACTAGTATAACTTTCACTTCACAAGACCTGTCGATGGGCTTTAACAAAGAACTGTCTCCTTTTTACATTCTTGTACAGATCAACAGAAACATCATAGCTGGTGTTTTCATTGACCCTACATCACAAGTGAACATAATAACCAAGGATATTATGCTAATAAACTTCTTACACAAGGATGGGTACGATGCTCCTGTGAGCACCATCCGCACTCATGACGAGCTTTCCGTACCCCCTTTAGGTAGTATTGTCCTATCGGTCTTAGTTGGACCTAAGTCCGTGAAACTCCTATTTGATATCATCCCCGGGTCTGAACTCTTTAGGGTGAAATTGTGTATCCCTTGGTTAGTGGCGATGAAAACGGTACCCTCTGTCATGTATAAATGTCTAAAATTTATCCACGAGGGCTTTGTGCATGTAATCCACGACACCGGTTATAGATCGTCAATTGCACATGATAGTTACTCCTTAGACCACTCCTAGCCTACTCCCGTTGGTCCTCTTCCACCTAGGATAGACCTTTTGCACTGAGCGTATCAGAACTATAAAAAAGGGCATCTAAGCTCGAAAGTGAGATACCCTCCCTCGCCTAATGCCATTTCACATAAGGCTTGTTTAAAAGCTGACAGCGATGCCACTAAGGCACGAAAGAAGGAAGAAGAGAAGCGGTCTCACAACCCTCCTTTTTCGTTGGTCAGTCTGGCACTTCCTTTTGCTCTACTGAGGTACCATTGAGTTCTACTCCTCGTCTGTAGGGGAATCCTATGGTGCCTACTTAGCAAAAGCCTAAACATCCTGCTTTCAAGCTTCTTGTTTTGTTGATGGAACCTAGACCTGTTCGGTATAACAAGAAGAAGGTTTCCCGGGGAGAGTCCTCATTGTCTCGACCTTCGTGGCCTCCTACTGCTCCTGCTCCTAAGGCAGTGAGTGTCGAGGCTCTTGAGTCAACTCCTCTTGTCGCTCCTCAGCCTGTTTCTCTCGTTCCCGTGTAGGAATTTGTCCCTTCGCCAAAAATAGTCGTGGTGGACGTTCCCATGGTTGAGGAGGAACCCTCTATCCCTTCGTAAATTTTGGCCTCTAACTCCAAGAGCCATAGAAACCACCTTGCGCGTCAACGCAAGCGTTGACGAAAGGCTCTCTTGGTTGAGTAGGTCGCCTCGCAAAGAAAGGAGGAAGAAATGGCTGCCCCTGCTTCAGGGCCTCCTGTAGCGCCTTCTTCCTCCCTTCCTTCTGCTTCTTTCAAGTTTGGTCCTATACTGCTCCTGGCTTCTGTTGCGAGTATGAATGTTCCTAACCCTAAACGGGTACAGGTGTTCATTGCTCCTTTGATGGAGCCACCTTTAGTGATGTCTATTTCGGATATCTAGCCTTTCTCGAAGCCCGTGGACATGGTTAATACCTCAGTCGTGTCTGTTGCGGCTCTCTCCTCTTCTTCCTTTGCACCTCTGGCCTCATTCGTGGGGAGTTCATCTCCTCCGATAAAACAGGAAACAGAGGATGGTCCCTCCGGAAACAAAGAACGTAGGAGGACCCCGCCTTCTCCACACGGTGGCTCCCCGCATTAACTTGTTTTGTCTTGGTGATAGAACCAGTCTCAGCTTCCCCCAAGTTTTTCACCGCTCCTTAGTCATTTAGCAAGCCTAGCAGTGAACCTCGGGTGCAGCCCATCTCGTCCACCGAGGCTAGACATGGCTCCCTTGTGTGGTGCATGTTTAATTTTGTGGATGAAGTTTTGGCCTTGTCAGCAATCTTTGCTAAGTCGCTGACCTTGACTCCACAAGAGCTCAGTGGAGAGGACCTCGAGGGGCCCTCTTCCTTGGCCCTTGTTGTGGTAGGACCGGATGCTCCTCCTCTTAACATCCTGCCATTGCAGGCTCGTCCTCCTTCCCCTTATGTGGATCTAGATTGGGAAGCGGATGACCTCTTGACTGATAAATGTTAAAAGGAGGCCCTTTTCTTGGTCTTGTGTGTGTGTGTGTGTTTTGTGATGTGGTCCCCCGTACTCGTGCTATGTGTTCCTGGATGACCCTCATCACCCCTGTTGGTGCTTGGATAAAGGCGTGGTTTTTGTGTCATAAACCTTCTTCTATTTGTATCATCATTCTTCCATGTTTGTGCTTGATTTTTGATAAATTGGAAATGATGCAAAGCATTGGGGGCATTTAGACTTCGCTTCCATGTTGACCCAATTTTTTTATTTTTACTTTGTTTTCCATGCATTCTTCCTGATCTGGTTGGGAACTGACGATCTTTCGCCTTGCATTGCGGTTACCTATTATTATGAGTTCGAACATATCTAATCCCGCTAAACCAGATGCCCTTGTGCCCTTTGTTTATATTTTTCTTTCTTTTGTTTTCTCTTTATCTTTCTCTCTTCTTTGCTTGAGTTGTCCCTCCTATGTGTGACAATGTTTTCTATTTAACATCTCAGTTTTTAGAAAATGCATTCATTTTCAACGAATCTTTTATCGAAATCTACACAAACTTTTCCTTGGAACCGTGTTCTCAACCTGAAACCCTAACGGAACGTGTTTCCTTCATCATAGGTTCATAAAGAAAGGACTTGAAGACCTCTGTGCATGGGAGCATATCCTTCCTTTCGAATTCCTTGATGATATGAACTTCTTTCGAAAGGATTCCTTGATGATGGATCATTGGGAGAAGAAAAGAATATCTGCTTTTGAACTATGTGCCCCTTGAGTGGACCCCTCTTTTTCTTCACGGCGGGTTCCCGAGGGACCCTCCTTTGAAATCCTTTTCCACGAATGGATTCATTCATGTCTAGCTTGGGGGCAGCCAAACTAGACTTGTTCCATTTCTCTTTTCACGTCTAGCTCAGAGGCAACCCGACTAGACTAGTTTCATATCTTCACATCTACCTTGGGGGCAGCCCGACTAGACCTGTTTCATATCTTTGTGTCTAGCTTGGGGGCAGCCTGACTACACCTTACCTTTCAAATAGTGTGTCCCTTGAGTGGACCCCTCTCCTTTTGAAGGGTTCCCGAGGGACCCTTTTGAAAGACTTTTGAATCATTGACGGTCTGTGTGACTGTCCGCCTACTTGCCTATTTGGCCACTTCTTGACTCTACAAAGTCCACTTCTTTAGGGTTTCCTTCATGCTAGAGTTTTTTGGGGATACCTTCCTTGAAAGTCTGTGGGCCTGTAAGGCGCTCACTTTATGGAGCTTCCTTCATGCGATAAATCTTGAGGGTTGCCTCCTTGTAGGTCCGTGGGCTTGGAAGATGTTTTGTTCTTCCAACATCATAGTTCTAAGTAGCTATGAGGTCCTTTGCTTTTCCTGCACCTTCAGGTACGCCAGACCAAGTACATGTTGGTTTCTTGATGATGTGTTTGGGATTTTATGAGATCAGTATCGCAGAATGTTGTGCAAGCTAAAACACTAGGGGTGCAAATATTTTTACATTCATTTTTTATTTATGGTTTATACCATTCATAAATATTATGCATTTTATGGCAATAAACATGTGTATCCAAGTGATTCCTTTGCATCCCATATTTCAAGTTTTTTTCAATATTCATGGCTATCCCATAGGCCTAATGTAAGGTTTTGGGATCTTTATCTCTCATTAGATAGCTCATTTTGTATCAAAAGCTCCCAAATAAACAACCAAACATACTACATCACTTAGATCCAAAACATCAAGAATATCCCTTAATGTTTTAGCAAATCTTCGGTTAAATGTTGGGACTAGCTCATCATCTTCTTTCTCAATGTTCATAAATTTATTGAGCAAATAGCAAACACTGATTCTTTCACTGAACTGCTTTGCGAACACTATTTTGAACTCATTCCAAGAATAGATAGAGCATACCGATAAATCAAAGAACCAATCTCTTGAATCTCCCTTTAGGAACTGAACAAATAACCTCATGATCGTGTCCTCATGATCTATCTCATAGTCATCCATTAAATTACTGAACTCTTGCAAATGCTTACTTGTTGACTCACTCTTTGTACCAATAAACTTTAGTAGCTCATTTCTGATTTCAGATGGAATAATATTTGGGTAAAAAAAAATTCCATCAAAATTTATGGCCATATACCTTTTGATGTTCAAGCTTCTTTTATTACATAACAAGGCCTGAGCACTATGCATTGTTACATTTGGGTCCACACACGGATGCATAAGTTGATGATACATTTTACCTACAGCTCTATAAGCCTTCTTATATTATGCAGTTACACCAAGCAACTCATACCCCTTTTTTTACCAGATCTCAAAGTTTTACAAATGCAAATTCTATCTCTACTCTCTCCTAAACGAATTCATTGCATACATAACTTCATAAAGAAATATTCCATTTAGTAATACAGAAGTATGCAAGCCTACTACTATTTCCCCTCCTTGTTACTTAATCACTCAATAGGGAATCAATTTTTTACAAGACTTATAACTATAGTTTTCATATATGAATTTGTATTTCTTGAAAACCTAAAACTAAAGAATACCTGGATTTTTTGCAGCAAAGGGTTCTCCTTCTTGACTAGAAACGCTTGCAAATATGAAATGTTCTTCACATCTTCATCAGGTTCTTTAACAGAATCGCCACCTCTTTTTAGAGGAATGAACTTCAAGCAATATGAAGCTCCTTCAAAGATGAATGTCCTAGATTTTCTCCCACAACAGAGTCATACATATATCTTTTGAAACTTGCTCAACAGGAACATTTCCAGGTTTAGTAATTCCTCTGTATCTGAACTAAATGTTTAGATTCACCAATTCCCTGACTCTAATAGTCTACAACCGGGAATTCATAGTACATCCCCAGCAAAGTCGCCATTCTATTGGTGATTTTTCTAGCAGAACCGAACAATCCTCTAAGAGGTAGCCAACTCCTATGATGAAGAACTGTTAGGTTAGTGGCCAACACAACAAGCATAGGATTTTAAAGTTCATACTCCTTCACTTCAGGCTCTGTGAAACCTAGGAGGGTAATCCTAATTGTGTTTTCATGCAATATAATCAATTAGTAACACAGTTATACATAGATTAATTCCTTTATGTGGCAAATGAAATCACTTTTATTGAAAATTTGGCAGATTTTCAAATGAAGGACTAGCTATGTGCTAGGAATTAAGATTAATTCCACTTCTACTTCCCTTGGAGAAATTTTCTATTCTGAGTATTGTTCTTCTCATAAGTCTAGAGCTAGGAACACTATTTGTTCATCTTATGAAATATTTTTTTATAGAACGACCAGTGTTTAATCAATTAGAGCAACGGAGTCAAGTACACAAGAGGATCAGTAATTTACAAATTACTCTTTTAAGGGAGAAACGGCCTATATTCATATTGCTTTGTGTTATGAAAACTTACTGTGCAAGAAACATTCACTTCTTAGTAATCCTAAGCCATTCCTTACAAATTTTATAACCCTATTTAAGCATTTTAATTAATTCATTGAATTAAAGCTGAAAACAAAGTAATACATTCAAATGAAATATTTGAAGACAAATGATAACACCTTTGGTATTTCTCATTCATAACTCCATAATGAACATACATAGGAGAGTATAAATTTCTTGACTGATATTTGTTTCGATATCAATAATTTCTATAAAACTCATTTAAGATCGTTACATACATGACTTCTTTTCCAAGAAAAACTACTGGTCTACTTCAGAATTCTATTCTAAGTGCCCTTTCTGAACTTAGCTTCTACCTAGAACTCTATTATGACTTCAGAATCTGACCTCTATAATAAGAACTAAAATCCCCTTTTATAGGATAAGGGAGCAACAAGCATCAGGCTTAAGTACATTTACATTTCATTTCATTTGCACCAGAATTTGAGATATTCTTAGTTTGTTACATGCAATCATTTGAGGAAAATGGAAGAGTAAAAGACCACATTCCATATTCCCTTAATGAAGACATGCTAGCTCCTTGAAAAGAAGAGTTTGTTGTAACCCTGTTGAGTCCTCATCCTTGTTGACCAAAGAAGATTCTCCAATAGCAACTCCAGGGCAAACTTGTATATTGTTTGTAAACAACATATGCACCGCCAAGGTTAACTAGTCTAGCACTTCTCCTACATACTAGCTCGAAAACTTTCCACCTCAGCACATGAAACAAGAAATCACATGAGTGTTGAATAGGACAATCCTAACAAAAAGGGCATGGTATCATCAAAACCAAAAACAAGGCGCAATCATCACTCTGAGTCATCAACCTTAGAGGATATTCGCCCATGTTTTACTCGTGGTGGGACTGGAGAAACTGTCACCACCTCTTTATCAGGATTCCTCGATAGTACTAGGGAGGGGATAAAAATCACCCTCTAATTCAGTATCACCCTCATTGTCTAAAGGGTTATTAAGATCCTCACATGGAGAATTGCATTCCTTTGGATAGGCCTTATAATGTTTACTCTCCATCCATGCCCTCTTTTCATATGTTACCGTCCTCTTCTCATTGTGTTTGACTAATTCTTTTGAAACTATCTACTCTCTTGGACAGTAATTTTCCTTGGTACTATACTCCTTGAATTTCCCTAATCCTACTCTTCTTTTTGGCATATCAAGAGCTCCATGTATTCCATTTTTATTCTCAAGACGTCCCTTAGGCTCAAACAAACTCAGCTCCTCAAACTCTCAAATCATCATGACAAACCTACTTGCCTAGAATGTCTACACACTTCTCAGGAGAATTCAATTCCCGGACACTTCTCTATCATCCTTCAACCCTCATTCATTGCAAAATGAATTATGACATGGAAAATCACTCAAGTAATCTGCATTAAATAGGCAATTTGAAGCATGCAAAATTAATGACTCGAAATCTCCTTATGCGAGCAAGTTGATAACTTACAGCTCAAGATTGAATCTAAGTCGTTTCTTTTAAAGCACTTAAAACTTCATCCATGGAAAACAGCAATGTCAGTTCAAGTGTTGCAATCTGTCAATCAGCATGTATCGCCAACCTAATCTGTGCTTTCATTAATATCAGCGAAGTACACAAAACAAGTTTTTCTTAGAGGGAAAATTTCTTTATACACTTCATCGCTTCATCACTGATCCTAATTTTTGATGAAAGCATTTATGTGGTGATTCTCAATCCATTGGGTTATCCTGCTTTAAAAAACTTTATCAACGGTTCCTCAGTGTTCTCGTTGCTTTCCTTTTTGCTTTATGCTAGACCTTCAGGATTTTTCCACATAGCCCGTTCCATGCAGTGACCATCACTCGTCACTGATCTATTTTTTCTTTGCCCCACTCTTATCAGCGATGTAGACATTCTGGCGATAATCTTTAGCCCTTGGTTCCATAGCTTGACCGTTTGTCACACTTATCCTCCTATCACGTATCGCTAATTCGAACCTTGTACTAATGCTTCTATCTGTGACAGGAAGTGCTATGATGGCACCAGCTTTGGACACGTACAACCTGCATAAACCAAACATCACAAAAGACATTGCTCATAGGATCATATTATTTTAGCGAGAAAAATCCTCTTAGAGAACATCCATCGCTTATCGCCAATTTAGAATTCAAATTCTAAAACAAATCAGCGATGAGCAATGATGTTACAACATAAGGTCCCTGTTCATCACTAATTATCCTCACATATTTTGCAAGCAATTAGTGATGAGAAGATTTACAACTTTTGATGTCCATCGCATATCGCTGATGTGAGATTTTACATTCAAAACGTATCCACGATCAAGCGATCACATCGCTCATCGCCATTCCAAGTTTATCTTTTTTATGACCATTAGCGATGAACGATAAGAACATAAAGATAGAAGTATCGCTCATCGCTACTATAATTTTGAAAACTTAAAATCCATTAGCGATGAGCGATATTAAAAGGAAAACATCAATCCATCGCTTATTGCTATTACAATTTGTGAATCGATGTGCTCATTAGTTTTTTCTTATGAAGGGGACTCCCTAGGACAATAATTAACTCAAAAACCTCTAAGTTATAAAATGCAAAGAGCGTAAGGGCTCAAAGATCCTTACCCAATTTTATAAAGTAGAAATGTCTGAACCTAGGCTAGAAGGGTCAATTACCTGGTGACAATGAATAACTAAAGATACATTAAAGTAACTGGCAATGAGTAATAGGGAGTCAAAGGCCCAATAGAATATTATAAGCTTTTGTAGATAGCAACCATATATCAAAATGCAATAAGGGTTTTAACATGGAACAAGGAAAACTTATTTTGAGGGTTCCATCAAGTAGAATGTATAGAAATCCACCATAGTGGAGCAAGCTTTCTTGGGTTCCAAAAAAGAGCCAAACCCCCAAAGGTTCCTTAAGAACAAATACACTGACACTAAAAAAAATACTAGATACAAGAAGCACATTGAAGCATGAGATCAACTGAAAGTTTAGTCTCTCCAACAAAAAATATGTTGGAAGAATGGACAACAACCAAATCATGAATAGCCTTTCCTCAAGCGGTGCTATTCAACTCCCTTATATTCCTTGAGAGAACAATCATGGAGAAGATGGAGAAAAGTGAGCATCAATGGGTTTAACAGACCCAAATTCCACCAACAAATGGGTATGTGCAGCATCATGATGGGCCAAAAAGTGGCGATATGATAGATTTTTGTAGGGTATGTGGCTTATGAATTTTTTTAACCCAAAATTGATGAAACGAAAAGGGTTTTTAAAGGAGATTCTTAGCTTTTCACCAATATAAATTATGCTTCACTTTAAATTTAATAAATAATTATTATTTATTTTCTATTTGAATTACAACTAAAGTCCTGATCAATAGGTTGATTGAAAAACATCTATAGCTTTCAAATGGTATTACATTTTTTGAATCCAAAACATGCATCACATTCTATGCTTCGCATACTATAGGATTGAAAGAAAAAGAAATGAATTTCATGAAGTTTTGACCAAGTTAATAGAGTTAGACATACAATTTTTATTTTTAAAGTTGTAATAAAAAATTCATACCACTATTTACTTGGAAAAATTACAAAAAAATGTGCATCACATCAAACATGAGTCCTCTACTTATATCTAAAATATTATAAAAAAGTATTATCATTTTATTATGTATAGGTGGCTGCATTAAACACCCATCAAAATCAAATCATAAATGTTATCAATCTTAACATAATAATATCATGTTAGTCCTTTGAAAAATATTAGATTTGAAATCCCTATGAAATACTTGACTATGATGAAACATGCAAATTAGATAAAAAAAGATAATCAAATGTAAGCATATAAAAACATAGTCAAAACTTTACTTCATAGTGGATTGCTATCGTTGCAAAAATAGCCCTTCCCAACTCTGATGTATTTTTCAAATGATATGATGACAAAACTGCCTCAAGGAGAGTGACCGCATGAGGATTGTGGATTTGTGAAGAAGATTGTGGAGTTGTGAAGACGGTTTGATGATGAAGCCTCTATTTAAAGATTTTCAAATGCTAAGAGTGCCAAACATGGAGGATGGGACCAAGATTGGACAAATGAGAGGAAGACACTTGTCATGGTGAGGGTTGACGATGTGCAAGATTTGGGAAGTGTGCCCATGAGAGGGAGAATTTGAATTCAAATTTGGAAATAAATTTTGAGAGGGGGACAAGAAAATGAGCAATAAATGCAATGTTGGAGGGACAAATCAACTTGTCATATTTTTCAAAGTTGAGGGAATATTCCCCATAAATGCCATGTTGAGTGAAAATGATGATTTAAATAAATCAATAAATTGATTTATTTGTGCAAGTGGCATAATCTAGAGAATGCAAGTGGGATGAGATTAGCATTTAATCATGGTTAGATTAAATTAATGATGATTAGGTTAGTTTGACTTTCATGATTTAAATGTTCGATTTATTTAAATTAGAAAAGGATGAAATATGATTTGGGATTTGATTAAATGAATGCTTGATTTATTTGATTAAAAGGTTTATGATAATGTTTATTTAGTTTTGAATGAATGACCTTAGGAGATGAGATTACCTGATGAATGGACGAAGGTGACTTTGGTTAATTGATGAAGGCACCTAATGTGGAACCTTGATGAATGATCCTGATTGAATGCATAATGTCAATTTCACATGTCTACATTTTTTCCCTCTTTGAAGCAATGTACTTGTTGCGTTGGTTCAAAGAATAAACTTTCTGGGATCAAAATTCAAAAATTTTATGATTTTTTCGGATGCCCCAGTGGAAAGAAGTACACTGGTACATTGCCCACTTGAGAGATTGAGCAAAAAGATTCGATTTGAGGGTTGATCTCACGATAAAGAGGTTCAAAATGGATGGTCATGGATGATGATGCAAATAGGATGATTTTAAGGTGCTTAGAATAACAAATCTATATTATCCTAAACAACTTAAATGATGATTTGATGTATGAGATGAATGATGTGATATGTGGTGATTATGCAAATGGATGATTTATGACTAACAGATCTATATTATGATGATGATGAAAATGCAATGCATGTGAAATGATCAATGTTTCCTATTATGTATGATATAAATGATATGTGGTATGCTAACAATTTTTTGGATGCGGGATGGATGCATGATGGATGCACGATGAATGCACGATGGATGCATTGGTGATGTTATGTTAGCACGAAAATGAGATGATGACAAGAGGATCCAACAAGTCCATGATCTTACGAGACTTTATTAGAGATGATGATGATGATGATAGATGATGATGGTGATGATGATGATGATAAATGATGATAATTTGCTTATCAAGGATTGGGTTTTTAAAAGGGATACTTACCTTATGTTTGATAACACATGTAGGTACGATGCATCAAGGTATAAAGAACCAGGATGGCGTTGCACCTAGTGAGATGGACTTTGACTCGACAAGCAGATAGGAGTATTCTTGTTCACACTTGACATACAAAAACCTTGCTAGGACGTACCTAACAAAGCAAGTAATCACCAAGTTATTTTACAAGAAGATCCAACAAGCACAGTAGACAAAAGATAATGATTGGAATGAGCGCAATAAGATAAATCAAAAGAAAAGACCAAGTGCGCAAACAAGTCAATGTTCTTCATATCTCTAGCCAAAGGGATTTGTTTTGATAGGATAAGGATCCAAAGTGATATCCGAAATGATTCCCATTGTCAGAACAATTTATCCTAGGACATGCATTGTATAGGATGATGATGGTTTGATAAGTTGTTTGATAGACTGTTGATATAAGGTTGACTGACATGTTTGAAAATGATCAAGAGTTTGATTTTGTTTTAAACGTTTGTTGTTTTGATTTTGATTTTACGATTGAAGCTTTCTTTTGCTGACTGCTATGATTGTTTCTGTTTGGGTTGCCAAAGGATAAAGGTGACTATTAGTTTATTATGGATGATTGATTATTTCGAGTGAAAGCGAGATGAGATAGATGGATTTTTTTCAACTATTTGGATGTTTTTGATGTTTTGAAATCTTTTGAGGCTATTTTTGGTGTTTTTGAGATTTTAAAAATGTTCTAATCTTTCGAATGTTTTGGGCTTTTCTGAGATTTTATCAATGTTTTCAGATTTTTTTATGTTTTTTGAATGTTTTTGGATTTTTGTGTTTTTCAAATGTTTTTTTGGATTTTTGATGTTTTTCAAATGTTTTTTGGATTTTGATGTCTCGGGTTGATCAAAGATTAGCCTTGCCTATGTTTAAGCTCAGAGACAACGTAGTTCTGATTCCAATGTTTTTGATGTTTTTGACTTTTGAGTGTTTTGATTTTGATGTTTTTGAATGTTTTTGGATTTTCTAATTTTTTGATGTTTTGGATTTTCGCATGATTTTGACAATTTGGATATGGACATGTGTGATGATATTAGTGCTATGTTTTGGGATTTTTCTAAAAACCAAGCTAAGGTTGATTGATCGAATCGATGGATTGATGATGATGATAACATTGTTGAGGATACAACAATGCAAGGATAGTGTTAAGCAACACAAGGATATCCTGGGATGATGATTTTTTTTATTGGATTTGATTGATCATGATTGATGAAGCTTAATTTTGGAAGAAAAGTTGTTTGAATGATTTGATGTGATGTTCAAGGTATAACTTAGATGCAACTAATATTGATTGTTTGGATCGATGTTTGATGAAAGGTGAAGACTAATAAGGAATGCCTTCTCGTCAAAATATGCCATGGGCTAGTGATTTGGATTTTTGTTCACAAGTGATTTGACCAATTTTATTTCATGTTTTCTAATGTTCATATCGCCACATAAATTGGAAGGTATAGATCAAGATTTATTCTTAAAGAAAGATGTACATATTTGCCCCTAGTATCTAGCAATGTATGGAATGTGACGGGTGAATGCTTGGATAGTTTTATGGATGGATGGATATGGATAAGCATGCAAAGGATGCCAAGGATTATCTTACGATAAGATAAGGTATTTGGATAAAGAATGCTCATTTGGATAATGCTGCATAGGATAGGATCAATGAAAATGGCCCATATCAAGATGTTTACCATAAGCAAGCATAAAGTGTGCCCCAAAATTTCATCAAGATCAAGATAACTTGGACTATGGATGAAGATGGATGAAAATGGATTGGATAAATGGTGTGTGGATGAGTGGATTATTATGGATAAAATGGATGGAATGCTCGATTTATTACAGATGGGATGAGATGCTTTTACCTGAAGTGGCGCACGTAGATGCTCGATTCTACACATGATGCCTATTTTCTAGGTTTCATCATGGTCTTGCCCAAAGCGCCGCCCATGCAGTTTGCACTAGGGGACAATTTTTTATCTTTACTGTTTTCAATCCTTTTTCTAAATTTATTGATTTTCATATTTTTTGATTTTTTGGTTTTTCTGAAAGATTTTAAACTCATGCTGAATCACAAGGTTTTGCTGATGTAGATGCCCTTGTCATAATGTGCCATTGATAGCCTGCTTGAAGAAGTTGCTTTGCTAAGATACGTGCACTTGAATGCAACTTTTGGGATTCTTGATCTGCTTCATTGTTAGTGAAGTTAACTTTATCTTTGTGCGCACATCGCGATAGAGTGCCTTCAAAATCCTTATGATGAAGGGTTGTTGCCAGTACATGGTTAATGTGAGAATTGGATATTATGCGTGGAGGTGTGGATGGAGTGTGTTTAGGGATAAAAGATGGATTGGTTGACAACTTGGAATATTTGACTCTCCAAACTTGGGAAGATGAGCAATGATGGGTGGATATAGAAGTGTGCATGGAATTAGGACCAACTACTTGATACACTTTGTATGTCACTTGAAAAGCCTATTTTTTCTTTTGTGGACGTCTTTGATGGATACTTTTCCCTCTTTTATTTTACCCCACAGTTTCTTTGACTGATGGAGTTTGATAGGGATGATCTTTCTTTGTATTCTTTGGTATCCATTTGTATTTGATTTGTCCATTATGCTTGTCAGCTTCTTTTCCTTTGATAGCGTTCTTCGTACTTTGATGTTGGTCCCAATTCATGGATGGGGTAATGGGTGGATGAAGATTCGTGACGTGACTGGTTGTAGTATTGGCATTGATTTCACCATAAGGATCCTTCGTGCTCCCTATGTTGACATTTGCTTGAGACATAGCTACCCCCAGTATTGTGTTAGTAGTACCTTCTTGCTTTGATTCTGCCTGTTCTGAGAACTCTTGTTCAGAATGCATTCTCTGATCAATGATCACTGTAGATGATGTCATTTCCATTTGTTGCTCTGCTAATTCTAGAATATATTATTTTATTTGACTTGTTTCCTTGAGTGGATACATGATGTCCTTAGTTTGAATTTGGGATATATCCAATCTTGATGTTGACAACTTGATCTGATTGTAGGAATCGATAATATGCTCTTTTTGTGTAACAAAATCTTGTTCTAGATGAAGATCATCTATGTGTCCATCCATAGAAAGCATCTCATGGGTAGATGGAAGAGTATGTGCTATGTGGACATGATCATCTTCCATAGATAGGAGAGTGTCCATTAGCTTATTGTAGTATCTTGAAGATACAAATTCTTGATCTTGAATGATTTTGAATTTGCTTTCATCATGCTTTGGATCAAATTCTTGACATGGGCTAGTTTCAAAGGATGGATTGCTTACAAATGGTTCTTGGATGTCGTCATTGGACATGGCAAGTGGTTCCATATCCTCAAGTGCCAAGTTTAGGGTTCCTTCAGTATCTGTAACCATTAGGTCAAAGGGGGTCAACATGTATTGGAAAGGACCACTGCTAGACTTTGGTGAAAGACGTTGATCTTGCTTTGGGATAAATTCTTGAGATATGTCCTCCAACTCATAAGGCGATGTAGAGATATTTTCAACATGATCATAGGTGAATGGATTATGCATTATGTCAATAGGATCAAATAATCCTAACACTGCTTGAAAGAGATCACTAAAAAGTGGCTCTTGATGTATGGTGAGTTGATCATCGGATGGGGTGGAAACCTCTTCAAGGTGCTCATTGATGGAGAGATCTTGGTCAAATGATGTTGATATTTCTTGAATTGGATCATTATCGAGTATTGTTGGTGGATTTTGATCATGATTGAAAAGTGATTTTTGACATATGTTGATTTGATCATTGGATGGAGTAGACACAGCTTCAAGGTGCTTAATAACGGATTGATCTTGATCAATGCTATCAATAATTATGGTGGCAATATTGTCAATGATACCACCAGTGGTTGAATGTTGATTGGTATCCCCAATACTTATCATTTTTTGTGTTTGTGCTTGTGTTTGTTGGGTAGCTTGAGAGGTTTGGGAAGCTTGGGTAGCTTGAGTGGCTTGGGTAGCTTGAGTGGTGTGGGTAGCTTGAGATGCTTGTGGAGCCACATGATATTGTTGAAGCGCTTGTTGGTAGGATTGATGTGCTTTTAGTGCAATGTTATGATATTGACTTATTTCACTTGGTCTTGGTGGTAGTGGTGGTGTATTTGGAATCATGTTGGATGCAGTGACAAGTGGTTGAGATATGCTTGGAGTGATCATGAGGGTTTGAGATATGATGGGATTGATCAAGGTAATAGGAATGGTCAGAATGATCGAGGTGATAGATCCTTGGGAGACTTTATTTTGATTTTTCGGGATTGATGTTGTCATTGGATTAGATACCATCTGTTGGTGTGATGTCGATGGAATATTCAAAGGATTTGATGTGATGGCTTGATTGGTGTTAGGTGGATTCAGTTGGATGGAGTGATTGGTGCTAGGTAAAGGGGGAATCCCTAAACCAAGGAATGATGTTGATATAGGTAATGGTGGTGGAGATGTCTCTTGGCATAATGACTCAACTATTTTGGTAAGTGTAGCAATTTGATCTCGCCAAATTTGATCTTGATTTTGATCTTGACTCCCTTGATATAGTTGATTTGGCTTGTGTTTAAGCAGATTTGGAGTGTGTACTTGTTTTTTATTTTGGACAATGTTCTGATTTGGGATGACACTCATATTTGGCATGATAGGTTGAAATTGACTATTGTTCATGTTTGGAATATTCGTATGATTTTCAAATGTATCCATCCCAAAAAATTTTGGATTCATGTTTCAAAAATTTGTGCTTGGTACATTCTCATTTGGCTTGTAGGGATTTGGTGGGATAACATTGTTCATTTGAAGGCTCATGCATTGATTGTTCAGTTGACAAACTTGTAGGTTTGGATTTAGATCTACCATCAGGAAATGTGTTCCAATCTCTGGTTTGGGCATACTCACACTTGTTGTGCCATTGATATTTGTAGAAGGTAATGATCCCATGTATGGATTGTATAAGTGTGAGTTTTGATAATCAATCGGCATTGTAAGGCTTTGATAGCTTAGTTGACTTGGATTACTCATGATGTATGGATCAAGTTTGTATTCCATGTTCATCTTGTGTTTTGACCTTGTTGCAAAAGTGACCTCTAAGGTTCTTAGTACCAATTACAAGATGAAGGATGAAAGGTGTAAATGATATGAGTGTTTAATATTTAGGGACTTTGGATCAATGCTAGACTTAGGGTTTGATTTTGATTGGTTGATTTGGATAGTGAATTTGTAAACCCTAAGATGTAATATGTGATCTTAGGATGAATTTTCTCAAAGGATTGCTAATTCAATTAAATGTATGAGAAATGATGCATTCCCCTACACCTAACAAAACAAGGTGATTTTTGATTTTGATGATTTACCCAAGTCTAAAATGATGTCTCCAAAGTTCTAAAGTTGTTTGGTTGGATGGGATGATAAATGTTTGGGGTGGATGAAGTGTTTGATGTGATCCTAAATGAATCTAGGAAGGGCTTGTTTACTAGACCAAGGTAGTGAAGAACATGCCTTTCTCTAAGAGTAACTCAAAATCAAAAGACCAATGTTTGCATGGAAACCATATGACCAAAAGATGACATGCACATGTGTGGGGTCCAATTGATTCAATCTTTGCTTAATGGATTCTTTTTACCACAAACACACTCTTGATTAGGTTTTTCAACTAAATGTCCAATGTCCTAATTCTCTTTCATCCCACAAGGTGCATTATGCAGAAATTGAGGAAATCAAGGCAAACGTTACCTAAAGTTGACTTTAGTAGAAGCAAATTGAGATGGAATCCAAATGTTTAGATGCCTCTAAGGACATGAATCCCAAGAGAAAGTAATAACATGTGAATTTGTTCAAAGATATTTTCCTCTCCTAAAGGGTTTACAATTTTGATGATTCGTCGAATGTTGGTTTCCCAATGTTTTTGATTAAAGCATTGTGTTTTCAAACCATAAGCAATATGACATCCTAGCTCAATTGGTACATTTTTCTTAGTTCAAAGATATTTTCCTCTCCTAAAGGGTTTGCAATTTTGATGATTCGTCGAATGTTGGTTTCCCAATGTTTTTGATTAAAGCATTGTGTTTTCAAACCATAAGCAATATGACATCCTAGCTCAATTGGTACATTTTTCTTAGTGGGCTTGCCTCATGCCCTTCATAGAAGAGATGATTTTATATGCAACCAAGGACAAAATATAAAGGTATGTTAAGAATGAAGTCTTAACCTCTATATTTCAACCAAGATCGGACATGGGAAGTAACTTCTTGGAATCTAAGTTCCAATGCACCACTTTGATAAACTCGCTCAATGGGTTGATAGGCCACTACAAACAAGGGTTTTATTTTAGAATTTCTGTTTGTGGAGATTGACCCATATGGCAAGAGTTCCCTTTCATATCCATCTTGTCAGAATCAACCGCGTGATACTGGCGTTTCTTCCAATACCCACATTTATATCCTGACTGGAAATACTCTTGGCTTTAGAGTGTTATCGGTTGAGTCGTTCCCTTGGGTGAGTACTTTTTCCCCAAGGCAGGCCCTCTAGGATAAAAAAAAGAAAGCAAATACAAAATCCGTAACTCGATCAATCTTTGACAGCACAAAGAAAGAGAATGTACACAAAAATGCCCCTACTCACACTCGCACAAGATATTGTTCAATTTTAAACCCAAATTGAAGTGTGTATAGGAAATTATTTACGCAACTTAATGTCACCAAAAGCCTTTTGATTCTCAAGATCACCATGATGTGAGAGAGAAGTGCACACATCTTTTGGTGATATTACTTTGTGTAAATAATTACAAAACAATGAAAACACACATTCATTTTATCCTTCAAAGCAATGGTTTGATTCGTTTCAAGCACCAAAGGAAAGATGAAGATTGCTTGTTCAATTTTAGCCCAAATTGAAATCTAGTACAAGTATCTAAGCTTTAATTCTAACCCTTTGCAAATGAAAAAAATCAAAGTGTTCTTTTTAGATCCAAACAAAAGTTAGTGTCCTAAAAATGAAAGATAACAATTTCGTGAAGAAGTGTTAAACAAACACTTAAAGCGTTTAAAAATACTTTTATTTATTTTTAAATATCCCCCTTCTTTTGCTTTCCTTCACTAGCCTTGTCTTCCTCGCTTTCCTTCGTTTGTACCTTTGCTTGATTTTGTACCTTTTCCTTTCGCTTTTCTTTGTACCTTGTGCCTTTGTTGTTCGTTGTACCTATAAACAAAAAGACAACTATGTGAGAATCCAATTTATTTTTAATTTGATTTCAAACAATAACATGATCCTAATTCAAAGGATGAATGATTCAAATGATTATGATAGAAAGAGACATTCATAATTAAATCATGCTTTCCTTAGGCTTCAAAACAAGTTTTAGTCAGAATTTAGCTAGTTTGCTAAATAAAAGCTTGTCTTGCCACAATTTAATCTTAACAAAATAAGATTTTGCATGAAAAGTTTCCTTAAAGACATAAATCACCAAATTTGTTAGCCCCCCTCCAAAATAAAGATAAAAACAGTCTTCAACAACATCTACATCTTGATATAAATGTGCCCCATCCCTTGATTGACATCTTTCTGTCACAAAGCTACATAAACTACAAAGATTGTGTGATAGTCAAGAATAATAAATGCATAGAATTTGCTATTAAGATGCCAACACCAGATCACTGGACTCCTGCGCAGCTTTCAGTAAATTTCTTTCTGCATTTCTAAAAACAACTTTGTTGATCAGCTTAAAATATAGTGGTGTCAAATTTCATCAATAAATCATTTGAATAAATGCATATGTAACTTGTTATATCCATTCACTTGACAACACAAGAATTCAGAGATGCCAGTCTTTTCCTAGTCTGTGTCCAATCTGCAATCTTCAAATTTAGTGAATGGCGCGCTGGTGGGTAGAGTCAATAATAGTAGTTTCAAAGATAATAGTAAATTCAAATATAAAAGCAATAAAATAACAGATCAAAAGCTAACAACAATAAGATTCACACAAAATGAATTTGTTGACTAGGCTTTAGAAATTTTTCAAGCAAATGACATTGATAGGTGTAATGTGAAATGCAAATAAGGCATGTGAACTATTTGATAGAATGCTTCAAAGTACTACAGTCTCATCAAACGCCATGGTTGCAGCATAAACAGAAAACTAATCCCATAATGCCAAAGTGAAGGAAAGCACGATGTTCATAAATTCAGAGCTATGTATTAATGAGTTATCCTAGAGCCAAATAAACCTAGAGCTTAAACAAATGATTTCAGAAAATCCATTTCCTAAAGTATTACTATGCCATTCTCAAAGGCTATAGAAATATAACAACAATACACTGTTATACAACCGATGTCTTCATATTGCTCATAGTATATCATTATGTTCTGATCCAAATCAATCGAAAGAAAATGAATTAGGTTTGTAAATCAAAAGGTGATCAGTAGACACATAGGTAGAACAATGTTACCAAAATAAGTGTTGATATCAGCATGTATAAAAAGAATACAGATTACTTCTCTTTGCAAACCGAGCTTAATGGAAAAACTTTCGAGATTCTCAAACTGAAGCTTCAGAAAATTTCAAGTCAAATCCATTGGTGGGTGTAGAGATAGGCTCTCAAAAGCTTTAAAAACCTTCAAGCAAATGCATTTGTTGTGTAACAAATGAATGAATAGGGTATGTGCAGGATCATCATGGAAAAAATAGGCCCTTAAGTGGCAAAAAAATTAGAAAAATCAGTGTTAGGAAATTTGACGTAAAAATTTGAATAAGTTATCTATATTATGGATCCTTTAAAAACCTTTCTCTCTTTCTGCTTTTCATCCTGATGATGGATCATGGAGTTTGATCTGAAACGTTGATGTAAAAAATTGCACACAGTTATTCCAGAAATCATGTACACACTATCATGGACTGTGGAAACAAAATGTTATTAATTATCTATATTATTTCAAAAATATGTAAGAATAGAATCTGTAGAAAATTTAATGTAGTTTTTAAACTACTAGGTTTATTTAAAAATAAAATAAAAATCTATTTGGTGAAAATTTGAAATTTCAATGCAATAGTACTTAAATTTCAGGGAAAAAATAAGTAGGTGTCTGTTTGACCACCCTAACCATAATAAAATGATAATATTTTGTTATAAGATTTTATATATAAGTAGAGGACTCATGTCCAGATGTGATGCATATTTTTGTAATTTTTTCCAAGTAAATAATTAGTTATGAATTTTTTATTATAACTTTTAAATAATATAAAATCTCATACGCCCCACCACCTTAACTTGGTCAAAATTTCATGAAATTTAATTTTTCTTTTTTAATCCTATAGTATGTGAAGCATAGAATGTGATGCATGTTTCGAATTCAAAAAATATGATATTGTTTGAAAGTTATAGATGTTTCTCAATCAACCTATCGATTAGGACTTTAGTCATAATTCTAATAGAAAATGAATAATAATAATTTATTAAATTCAAATTAAAGCCTAATTTATATTGGTGGAAAGCTGAGAATCTCCTCTAAAAACCCTTTTCGTTTCATCAATTTTGGGTAAAAAGAAAGTTGTCAGCCACATACCCTACAAATACCCATAATATTGCCACTTTTTGGCCCATAATGATCTTGCACATACCCAATAAGCTTCAGAAACTTTCAATAAAAAGGAAAGTTGTGAAAGCACAGACAAGACACATGAACTATTTAAAAGTCTCGAAGCATAGACAAAGCACTTGAAATGTCGGTCAATATAGAAGCATAGACAAAAACGCGTGAAATTTTTGACAGTCTATAGACAAGGCGTATGAAATTTACTGGTAGGAAGACAAGAAAGTTTGTGTGAGATAAATGTGTCGATCATATGCCACAAGTGAACTCCCCTCTTTTGGATGTGTTGTAATAACTTCCAAATTAAATGCCACTGGCATGCGCAAAGCTTATAAGGAATGTGTTTGGTAGGTGTAAAGCCAAATTGCTGACCTTTACTGGCATCCTTACTGTCTGTACCAAAGAAAGGACCTGGAAGTCTATAAAAAATGTAAATTTTGTTGCTTTGGTAGACATATACGCAGAAAGGGTAAGGTGTAGGTGTATGGTCTATTTCCTGATAAAATATGGAAGCATAGACAAGACGCGTAGACTGTGCATTCTACAACCTTTCCAGCATCCTCCCTGTCTACGTGAAAATGGGAGCATAGAGCAGCATGCAAACCATAGAATGCCAAACATGATCTTACAAGCAGCAAAAAAAATGTGACTGGCAAGGCGTTAAAAAGAAAGGCTGCGATTAAAAACTTTTACAAACTTTCCATTAAATGAACTTTGTAAGTGTACACCAGAAAAAGTGAATAATTTATTTTGAAGAGATTCAAGCAAATGCATTTGATAGGTATAAAGACAAATCCCTCAGCCTTGACCAGCCTCCGTGTGTTAAGAATGGCATTTTCGTAAGAGGGTACAGACATACATCAAAACAAAGATAAGAGAATGCTTGCAAATGTTGTAGTTGTGACTTCCCTCATAAACAAGTGAGTAAATGCTATTGGCAGGTTTAGACCCGAATTCCACAATCATTGGCAATGTATTAGATTGGAAGCATGAGCACATATTATCCCTATACAAGCACTTGAAGAGCTAAAAGATACTCTTAGCAATGCAGAATATCAGGTAGCATCAACATTAAATCAGTATGCATGTTATCAATGCGTTCAATATTTAGATAAACGAATGATATTGATTTCTCATATAGAACATGACATAGATAAGATTACTAAGAGTATCAACATGATAAAATTTTCAATGATAGGAAAAATTAAATAGTCAAATCATGAAAACTTTTCTCTATCATTAATGCCCTCCTTCTAGCGCCAGAATGTGGACATCAAATCTGCAAATGTTAACAATCTTAACATAATATCATCATATTAGTCCTTTGAAAAACATTAGATTTAACATCCCTATGAAATACTTGACTATGATAAAATATGCAAACTTGATGAAATAAAACAAAGATGATGAAATGTAAGCATATAAAAAACATAATCAAAACTTTATTTCATAGTGGATTGGTGCTATTGTTGAAAATAGCCCTTTCCCAATCCTTGATAGACAAGCTAAATGATATGATGGACAAAATCAGTTCTCAAGGAGAGTGACCGTGCATGAGGATTGTGGATTTGTGAAGAAGATTGTGGAGTTGTGAAGGATTTGCTTGAGGATGAAGCCTCTATTTAAAGATTTTCAAATGCTAAGAGTGCCAAACATGGAGGATGTGGGACTAAGATTGGAAAAATGAGAGGAAGACACTTGTCAAGTGGTGAGTGGTTGATGCATGTGCAAGATTTGGGAAGTGTGCCCATGAGAGGGAGAATTTGAATTCAAATTTGGCAATAAATTTTGAGAGGGGGACAAGAAAATGAGCAATAAATGCAATGTTGGAGGGACAAATCAACTTGTCATATTTTTCAAAGTTGAGGGAATATTCCCCATAAATGCCATGTTGAGTGAAAATGATGATTTAAATAAATCAATAAATTGATTTATTTGTGCAAGTGGCATAATCTAGAGAATGCAAGTGGGATGAGATTAGCATTTAATCATGGTTAGATTAAATTATTGATGATTAGGTTAGTTTGACTTTCATGATTTAAATGTTTGATTTATTTAAATCATAAAATGATGAAATATGATTTGGGATTTGATTAAATGAATGCTTGATTTATTTGATTAAAAGGTTTATGATAATGTTTATTTAGTTTTGAATGAATGACCTTAGGAGATGAGATTACCTGATGAATGGACGAAGGTGAACTTGGTTAATTGATGAATGCACCTAATGTGGAACCTTGATGAATGATCCTGATTGAATGCATAATGTCAATTTCACATGTCTACACCTACTTCTTAATTTTTCCCTGAAATTTAAGTCCTACTGCATTGAAATTTCAAATTTTCAACAAATAAATTTTTATTTTTTATAAATAAACCATGTAGTTTGGAAAATAAATTCAATTTTATACAAATTATATTCTTACATATTTTTTAAATAATATAGATAACTTATTCAAAATTTTACATCAAGTTGTCTAACTCTGATTTTTTTTGAATTTTTTGCCACTTAAGGGCCTATTTTTCCCATGATGATCCTACACATACCAAATTCGTCAGTACATTCAATCTTCTCAAGATCCTTCTTACAACCACTTTTAGAAGGTGCTCAAACAATCTCTTCATAAGGGTACATGTTGTTGTACCCCTAGGGATAGAGAAGACCCCTTGCTCTTGCCAGAATCTGTCCCCTCCTTTGCCAAATCTGCAAAAATAATATCATCATCATCCTACATAGGACCATTCGGAGACACCAGATGATCCTGCACACCCTATGAGAAATGGAAATCATGAGCGGATCCTTGTCCCTACAACACATCACAACCTATACCAACTATACCAAAAGGCACATCCACTAGGATTCCTTCCTCCAAGATTGAAGTGTCCAACACTTCAAACTGATTAAAGTCCTTTTCAGTCTATGTGTCCTTCAATGATCACTTCTAACCATGACCCTTAGCCCAAAGCTTAACAGGCATAAATCCATCCTTATCTGGTTCACCCTCCATCATGGAAGATTTTCCATTATCCTCCTTAACAACTTTCGGTACCAAAGATGAAGGGTAGGTATTAGAAAAAGGAGCTTTATTAATCCTAGGATATTACTTCTAAAGATGTCCATAGTCATGACAAATTCATAAATGAAAAGGAAGGGATTCATAATCAAGTTGTTGAACCTAAGACAATGAACCAAGACAAATTTCAAGAGAATCTGATAAGGGATTGTTGAAATCTATCTCCACATAGATCTAAGCAAAAGAAATAACCTTTTTTTAATGGTTTTTTGACCAACTATAGCATACCTACCAAGAAGAGCAACAATCTATTGTAGAATATCTTCTTTCCAGAAATCCAAGGGAAGCCATGACAGATGGACCCAAACAGGAACCCTCGACGACAAGTCTTTAGCTAAATTAAAACCCATATGCTAGGGTTTGATAAACAAACCCACATGATTATAAAAGTAGGTCCTACCTCAAAAACCTAATTCGTATTAGCCATATTGGAAAAAACCACCACAAAGTAATTGTTTGCAACCACCATAAGCTCCATGTCTCCCTCAACCTACCATGAACACCTAATCCAAGTATCCAAAGCTAACAAAGGTATACGGATCCCAAGAAATTTTCAAATAAGAGCATGTCGACTCTAATAAGAGACAACATCAATAACATATTTAGGAGAAATGATCAAAATGATCCTATCCTAGCTTCTGGGCAAACAACCATTGACTTTCTTCAATTTAGGGCCCTCCCCCACATAATACATCTTTGACTGTTGAGCTTTCAAACCCCATGAAGAACCATTGTGAGACACACTACCATCTAATTTCTGACATGTATCTAACTTCTTGTTTTGGATTTTTTGGTTTTGCAGGTTTGGACATTACAACTTGAAGAAAATAAGCATACTATTATCATTTGAACTATAATTGTAACAAGTGTTTCGACACTTTTGGGGAAATTATAACCCATTTGTAATGCTTTTTCTATTTCACACTTTCAGACCACACCAGTTTTCGATTAGGTCTTAAGAATGCTCAAATGGGACTAAAATTGAACCCTCGTTTCAAGGTATGTGCAGGATCATCATGGAAAAAATAGGTGCTTAAGTGGCAAAAAATTCAGAAAAATTAGAGTTAGGAAACTTGACGTAAAAATTTGAATAATTTATTTATATTATTTCAAAAATATGTAAGTATAGAATTTGTAGCTCAAATTGAATGTAGTTTCTAAACTACTAGGCTTATTTAAAAAAAAAAAATCTATTTGGTGAAAATTTAAAATTTCAATGCAGTAGTACTTAAATTTTAGGGAAAAAATAAGTAGGTGTCTGTTTGACCACCCTAACCACAATAAAATGATAAATTTTTTATAAGATTTTATATATAAGTAGAGGACTCATATCCCAATGTGATGCCTATTTTTTTGTAATTTTTTTCCAAATAAATAATTAATTATGAATTTTTTTGTTACAACTCTTAAAAAATATAAAAAATCATGTTTTTAACCACCTTAAGTTGGTTAAAACTTCATGAAATTCAATTCTTTTTTTTTTTAATCCCATAGTATGCAAAGCATAGAATGTGACACATGTTTCAGATTCAAAAAATGTGATACCGTTTGAAAGCTATAGATGTTTTTCAATTAGCCTATCAATCAAGACTTTAGTTGTAATTCAAATAGAAAATGAATAATAATTATTTATTAAATTAAAAGTAAAACATAAATTATATTGGTGGAAAGTTGAGAATCACCTTCAAAAACCCTTTTCCTTTCATCAATTTTGGGTAAAAAAAAAGTTGTCAGCCACATACCCTATACATACCCATCATATCGCCACTTTTTGGCCCATCATGACACTGCACATACCCTTCATCATTGTATTTTGGGTCTAAATTTGCACAAGCAACTTAACATTTCGTTTGGTGCATAAAATGAAGTCATCTTAGCTTTAGGTGTTAAAATTAACAAGTGTTAAATGCTATGTTTTGTGATTTACATGCTTTTGCTATCGAATGTGTATGCAATTCTCTCTCATCACTCAACGATCTTGAGAAATAGAAGCATTCCTTAACACGTTGCAAAGTCACCTACATATCTGATTTTAGATTGAAAATGAACCCCTTCTAAATGAAGGGAAAAGGTGTGGTGTGTGTTCTCTCCTTATTTCATGCAAACTAGGATGATTGAACTAGAAACATACTTCCTTGCTATTGTTTATCTTTAGAGGGTATGCCTCCCCACTTTGAAAGGACGGAATGAAAAAAGTGGTAATGAGTTAAATCCATTCTCTTCCAAACTGCTATATAAATGTGTGGTTGCAATGGAAATTGCGATCAACGAGAAGTGGTACATGATAGCTTTCCCCTAGTATCTTTATGTTGCAAAAAACCCTACTTCTAAGGGTTGGGAGACCTCTCAAGGGAGTTTATTATAGTATTCATCGAACCAAAAGACCTTATTATGAACCATTGTTTAGAATCCAAAATCCTTATTACTTGTTGGTGCAAGAAAGGTAGTTCTAAAGCTGCCCCAGATTTGTATTATTCATTGTTGAAATAGAAAAATCCTTAGGATCTTCAGGATTTTGTGATTTGGTGGTCCTAAGAAGTGTGTGTCATGGAGGGGATCCAATGTCACCAAATCTCTAACTATTCGCAATGTCTTAGTGTTTGGAGAAATCTGAGTGTGGAATCAACAAGTATGGCCATTTCATCCTAGGATTGTAAATGATTGTGAGTCATTTTGATACATTGCTTGGTTCTAAAATGACATTCACTATTTTCCTCAAAATTCCAAACACTTTGGTCTAAGTATGGATACATTTTGAAATAGCCTTGATATTAAAGCTTGTCCTAAGGATTTTTATCCTTAGAGATTTCTAAATATCTTGACTTATATCTCAATCCATATTTTCCAAAGTTAACATAGGCAACTACGGCTTCAACCTTATGATTTTCACAAAATGGACATTGTGAAATTTATAATGTTTTTGACATAGACATTTAGTTTGAAATCATAATCAAGACAAGTGTTTGTGGTAAAATAAATTCACTTAAGCAAGATGAATTGACAAATTGAATCCCATATGACCATTTGGAGACCGATCGCTTAGGTGAAACAACCAAACCTTACACCCACTATCATACACAGAAAACATTGCAAAAATTGAATCCAAAACCATTTGAGTTGTATAGTCCAAAATCATTGAGTTCCATTATCTAAATTTGAATTGAGTTTTATTGTCAAAATCATTGGGTCCTATTTCCAAAATCATTTGAGTTCTATTTTTCCAAAATCATTGAGTCCTTAGGGTTTGATCACTTTAGAGGTATAGCATGTTTCTCACTACCTTGGTCTTATCAAACAAAAGTTCATTCTAGGTCAACATTGGGTCAAACATTTCATCCACCCCTTCATCAAATTTCATCCTTTGCTTCACCAAACTTTACAAAAATTTTGAATACACCAACACTTTGGACTTAGACATTTATCAAACCAACCCCTAACTTAACTACTTTGTATGTGAAATGAATCCTTTTCCATGCATTTAGTTAAGTTATTTATCATCTTTGGACTAGTTTATCTTGAAGGTCATGAATCTACCCTAAAGATTCACAAGTTCATAAACATCCTTTATCCAAATATCAAAGCATCAAACCCAAGTCAAAAGTTTTGTCTCAAAACATTTGCAAAGATCACTTCCTACATCATCCACCTTTTCATCTTCCATTATCATCATTGCTCCAAAATGACTTAGAGCATCCCTCCTACCTAAATTTGAGTCAAATAGAGAGTTAAAACATTACAAATCTCAACACAACTCTCTCATAGGTTCAGACCCACAATTTATGGTAACAACAAGATCACAGCAAAAGAGAATCATGAAGAAAACCAAAGTCACATTCACCTCAAGTGATCCAAATCCTCAAGAATTTGATCCAAGAAGTCAAGTTACCCCATCAAAACAACCATCATCTTCATCAATTCCATATGAGATTGAGCACATTACAAATAACCCATTTGAACTTACTAGGGAAGAAATCATGGAACACCAAGACTTAGAAAATGTGGCTCCAATTTCCCCATCTTTTGTTGCACAATCATTGACACAAGGCTTGACTTCATCTACGATTTAACCAAATCCATCCCTTGTGCCAATTCAACCCTTAACATCTAGTCTTGCAACTTGGCTAGGAACCAAACTTGGTCTCACTTCATGTCTAAGAACAAACACGACTATGGGTATTCACAACAAGACCATTCCATTAACCGCCAACATGCCCCAAACCACAAGTTGGAAACCAACATTTGGAAAAATAGTTACATTCCATGACACCATGAAGACCTCGACATATTGAAGGCACCCATCTACATACATCATAACAAATACCCCAAGTGTGCCTAATGTTATGCAAGGTAATGTGAACCGAGTGCCTCAAATAGGACAACAAGGGAAAGTTAACACTCTCATGCAAAGTCAACCCTTGACAAGTGGTTCCAACAACCCCATTGACACATAAAAAAAATGGTTACCCAAACTACTTAGGTCAATCCATCATCCACATTAAACCCATCTATCATTGACCCAAATCAAAACAAAACCTCAGTTACGAATCCCATCAACCAAGGTAATACCTTGATCCCACCTCAAATACAACAAGGAAATTCTCAAAAAAAATTTCAAGGAAACCTTTTCATTCAATGGATTCAAGGTCCTCATGTGTCATTACCATCACAATAGATCAAATGACACCAACATCATCTTCTCCCTTGGTCCCCCACATCATGCAAAATCAAGCGGGACCTTAAACATACATTTTGTTATCTCAATCCACCATCACATAGGGAATGATAAACCAAGGAAACCCACACCCACACAAAACAAAAAAACTCATAATCCATCTCAGAATACCCCATATAACCCATACACCATCCCAAAATATGCCACATATGTTCATCCACCAAACCCGCAAGAAAAACTAGCATCACAACTTAAGGCGTTGTCACAAGAAATGCAGGATTTCTGAATAGGCAAGATGAAAAAACCCCATACACAACAAAACCTATGTCCTTATCCATTCAATGAAAACATCACAATGTTACCATTCCCTCCTAGTTTTGAAATCCCTAAATTTGATAAATACAAAGGAAGAGGAAATCCTATGGACCATGTCAAGCAATTCAATGTCATGTGTATGGAGATCAACTGTAATGAGTCCTATTTGATGCACCTCTTCCCACGAAGTTTAATAGGTCCTACCATGGATTGGTTTTCTCAATTGCCTCAAAGTATCATGTCTTCTTTAATCTTGACATGGATGTGAGCTTAGAATATTTGTATACTCTCAAACAAAACAAAGGAGAATCTTTCGCTAGTTTCTTGCAACAATGGAGACAAAAAGCTAGTAAGAGCAAGTGGACCATTCTCGATGAGCAACAAGTGGGGATCATCATAGAAAATGTTGATCCAAATCTATCCTTCCACTTGAAAATGCAATGAATTACCTCTTATGATGATCTTTTCCCTAGAGCCCTTAACATCAAGAGATCCCTAATCTCTTAGGGAAACACACAAGTTATAAAGACACCCAACCATCCACTAGTTTTAATGGTAGGCCCTACTATTGGGCCAATAACAAGAATGTTACTAGTGATGGTGTTGTTGATGTAAAGGTGGTATTAACTATTCCTAGACAAGAAAACACCCAAACCATGAATACACAACAACCATACACATCATTGGTGAGCAATCAAACAACAATCAATGCTGCAAACACTCAACATGGACAACAACGAACAAATAGTTTTCCTAAATGATAGTTCACTTCCTTAGGGGAACCTATCAAGGATATATTGAAGAGGTTGATACAGTCTAATCTTATCACACTCCTAGGTTTCTCAAACTATCAAGAGCCATAAGTCAAACCTTGTAGCTATAGAAATGATCTTTTTTGTGAATTTCACCAATGCATAGGTCATAACACACAAAATTGTTTAACTCAAACATATAATAGAAGATCTTATTGAGTGTGGAGACATTGATGTCGATAAAAAATATGGGAATTAAAATTTGAAAATTTACACAAACCCTATGCTCAATCATACAAAAGTAAAAGATTTAGGAAATCCATCAACCTCAAAAACTGTAAACAAAACCCATGATACCATAGTGGTGTTGAAAATGAAGGTAATAATGTAGCTTAAAACTTGTAAAACTATGAGATTGTAGATCTAATTAAGTGTTTTTTGTTACAATTCTTTGTGTATGATTAATCTATTTAGATCAATTTTCCCAATTGTAGAAAGAGACAGAAGATTGTAGAAGAATGAGATAAGAAGATAGAAGTGGCACAACATGTACGTGGAGAAACCCTTTTGGGAAAAAACTCCACCAGAATCAATAGTGCTTGTATTATTTAACCTTAGAACAAGATTACAATGACACTGTATCAATCCTTGATTGATATGCTTCCTTTCCTTCAAAAATCCTTCTTCACAACCTACACAAAAATCTCATACACTTTATATAGCACAAGATATCCATGCATTCCATGTGACCAAGCATGAATCCACACATCCCATGCCATGATTCAAACCCTCACCCATGCACAAGCTCAACTTGCTAACCTGTTGCAAACTTTGATGCACTTGCTGCAATTAATAGACAATAATTGTGCATATTAACTCATAATAGTTGTACAATATAAGATCTTGAATCTCCTCACAAAAAACCATGCCTAGATTGTGCAAGTAGAGTTCCACACGGTAACATGAAGTCAAAACCAAAGTCTCCTCAATTTAGGCACCCCAAACTGAACACTTAACTGATTGTTGGCCAAGAAAATATCTTGCAAGCATCTCCTCAAAGTGGCACCCAAGAATGGGCCCACTTAATTAACCCTTTTAAATATCTTCTCATGTAAAAGGTGTTAAATCAAAGATGTTGTGGACAAAGATTTTGGAACCCTAATGCTCTTTAAAACTTCTAGGGTTTTTCACCTAAAAGGAGTGAGATGGGCCAAAATGGGAAATTTCCTCATTCAATATTAATGTAAAGAGGGATGGAATATGTCTAACTATGATGTACTAATGCATTGATCTGAAAATAAAATGATTTAATGATGCAAAACCCGAGAAATGTAAAGTGCTGTAAAACACATTGTGATATGTAAAAACACCTAAAAATGCAAGTAAATGATGAAATAACTAAACATAATTGGAGAGGTACAAATAGAATCTAAAATATGATGTGGAGAGATTTTGAATCCTAAAAAATTCATTGAAAATTTTTACTGGGACACTTATGCTAGGCTGGGTGACTTAGTCTCAGTTTCGGGAAAAACTTGTCGGAACAGGAATTTTCCAAATAGTTATCCAAAAATGCAGAAACAAATTTTCAGGCCTGGCGGTGGGACTAATCTGCCACTAGTGGTGACTTATTCCACCTCTAAATTTCTAAAAATTAGAAATTGGAAATGGAAGCCCTCAATCTGCACTTTGGTTTCCCATAGGTGTCTACTTCTAAAACTCTGATTTTTGGGCCCGAAAGTGACTTTTTGTTGATATTTTGGATTTGCAAACAAGGAGAGATCTTCAAAAAGTCTTCAACCCAATATTCAATGATCTTAAAACCCCCAAAGTTCCTCAATCTACAAACAAACAATGAAATGGAAAGAAATGTTGGATGTTAGGGCATGGGGGTTTGCCTTGGTCAAACCCCTTTTTAGGTAATTAAAATAAATGGAGAAGAATATAATAAAGCATGCAACAATGGAGTTAATACCTTTCCATGATGTTTGATCTTTAATTTCTACATCAAAACATGAAGAATCTACCCTTGAATGTCTTACGAAGCTATCTTGATGATTTGCAATGATAAAACCATAGCTTGCTTGACTTGAGAAAATGATGAATGATGATAGTTATGAATTAAGATGGGTTAGTTCAAATGAGAGGGAAAACCCTATATGTATACACAGTTATTCCTTAATTCCTGAAAATGCCTCATCACAGGCCGACCTTAGGTCTTAGGGAATAAAAGCCTGAAAGAAATTTAAATTTATTTTAAGTTTTGAGCCAAATGGGACTAAGTTGCCACCAATGGAAACTTAGTCCACTTGGGAATTTTTAAGTGAATTTTAGGAATTACGATAATTTAAATAATGTTTATCAGACTGTTCTTCTTCAACAAGACACTTAAGTAAGGCCTGTAAGTATATAAAGGGTCCATTTAAAGTATAAGAAAGGTGTAAATATTGATGACAAGCCTAGGAAGATGTGAAATTTTGTTACAAGACTTTACAACATTTTGAAATATTACTTGGTAAGGTTATTTATGTGAATTATAATATTATGGTCTTAGAAAAGTGTGAAGATGTGTTACAACACCTTTACAAGACATCAATAAATGCATTTTATTTTGTTTGCAAGGGCCCAAGACCTAATGTGGATGTGTAAAATACCTCACAACACCAAGTCAAAGCCTTATTAGGTCCAATTTGACATCAATTAATCCCAAATAAAGCAAGCGAAAAGGGATACTTTTTTCGTGTCTACAAATGCCAACTTGGGTGTGCAAGGTGGTTCCAAGTCAATCTTAGTTAACTAAAACATACCTCTCCACCAATTCATGCAAACATTATGCATGATTGATCATCACCACTTAACTAAATGTATCCACTTGTTATTTGTCATGCACCTGAAGTCATTAGTCATGCAACTCAAGTCAATTGAAGTAACTTGCATTCAACTCAAACTAACTACATGCAACTAAAGATAACTAAAGATAACTGAACTGAATTGAACTAATACTAAATTGAACTGAACTCCACTCATGTAAATATCAATCCCTAACTTTTAGGACCTAAACATGCATTACTGAAGTGTTATCAATCCTCCAAATAGTTAATTTAAGCAATGTGGGTTCCACCTTCCATGTGGGTATCCCATGTACTCCTATTTTGTAGGATCTCTTCTTGGATGTCCCCAAATGTTCCTATCATTTAGGAATAATTACAAATGTCAATTTACATGTTCATTTCATTCAAATTTAATATCTTTCTAATCCTAGTGTTGGGGAACACTTTCCAAGGACTTAGGAGATACATGAAATATGTTTAGGATTGCAATTAAATGGCATCCTATTCCCAACAAGTGGGACATATTTATTTATCACAACATGAGTAATCAGACACACATCAAGATACTATTTTAAAATAAATTCCAAACCATCAATAGTGTTTAGCACTATTTTATACCATAATGACATCAAGTGGATATCAAATTGTGATATCTTTTCCACATATGACTCAATGAATCGACATGTTGAAGAAACTCCAAACAAGCTAGAAATATCCCTTGTTACACCCATACCCACAAGCTATTGTGAAGAGTCTTTTACCGATGATATATCATCCACCCAAGGATTATGTCAAGAGGAGACTCTCGAGGATAATGAAAGTTACTCTAAATTGAGTAAGGATCAAGAACCCCTATCCCAAAATTTTCACCAAGAGTCGGGGGACATCTTCCAAACCATTTTAAAATCCAAAGATGTCCCTGATATCACGGTCCTAAGATGTTTCTTTTTGATGAGCATATAGATGTTCTTGATCCAAAACATGAGTCTCCCACTCTTGATATTCCTACACAAGAGCAAGCAAAGGTTGAGATTCTTGATTCTTATAGTAATTGTGCATCATCAATATCTTTTGAGTCGGCATAAATAGAGAATGATGTCATAGAACCAGAGCAAGTAGTTCATATTCTTGAATAGCAGGAACCCATAGCAATATCATGTGTTCAGGACAAGTCATATTCAGTGGCTATGGATCACATGGTACATTATCAGGGCAAAGGATTAGGTATTGATAATACCTTCACAATGTTCAAGAAAATATTGTTTAAAACAAACATCAACATATGGGGCATGAAAAATCCTTATGATGAAAATATTTTCAACACCACGACTAGCCGTATATTGAGTTGGCATTCACGCATCATCTCATATACAAATTAGGACCAACATATAAAGACGAATTCCTATCAAAGCAAGGAAAATATCATCAAAATAAATGAAGCCATTAGGCAAAAAGGACAAGGAAAATACAAATGGATACCAAAGAAAAATAAAGAAAATCATCCCTCGAAAACTCCATTAGTCAAGAAACTATGGGGAGAAATAAAAAAGGGAAATGTATCCATCAAAAGAGTCCTCAAATACAAAGAAATCTTCTAAAGTAAGGAATAAAGTATATCCAGTGGTTGGTCCTAATTCCATGAAAACCTTTGTTCCCACTCATCATTGCTCATCTTCCCAAGTTTGGACAGTCAAAGGTTCCAAACTATTGACCAATCCATCTCATATTCCTTCATGCATGACACCATACACTCCATTCACAATATCCAATTCTCACATTAACTATGTGTTGGTAGCTACCCTTCATCATATGGATTATGAAGGCACTTTATTGCGATGTGTGCTCATAGACAAGGTTAATTCTACTATCCACAAGGTCGATCAGAGTTCTTCAAGGTTGCATTCAAGTGCTCACATCTTAGCAAAGTAGCTTCTTCAAGCAGGATATCGTTGGCACGTTATGAAAGTGGCCTCTACAACAGCTCCACTAGGTGGTTCAACATGAGAGTAACATTTCTATAAAATCATAAAAAATCAAAACAAATCAAAAAATGATAAAAATGTACAAAAAAATTTAAAAAAGGATTGAAAATAGTAAAGATAAAAATCATCTTCCAGTGAAAAACACTATGGTGGTGCTTTGGGAAAGTACTATGATGAAAACCTGGAAAACAAGTGTCATGAGTAGAATCGAGCATCTATATGATCCTTCTCAAATAGAAACATCTAATCCTTGTCATGATAAAACCAATGTTCCCTCCATCCATCCAATTGAGATTTATCTAGATATTCCACTTTATCTTGATCTTGACAAAGATTCAACATATACTTCAACTCTACTCATGGAAAATTTTTGATAGGCTCTTTACCATTTTATCTTGTGAAGTCCCATGGCATATATCTAGCATGCTAAAACTCTATCAAAACTATTTGCATATACATTACATATCTTGGTTGTCCATTACATTATGAAGAATTTCTAGACATAGGAGGTAGGTTATTGCACTCTTGTTTTCAAATAACTCTTGATCCATGTCTTATTGTGTCATAGGAAAATGGCCCCTAGCCATTTTCATGGCCTTTTAGGTCTTGTTTCATGGTGTTGGAACTATTTTTTTCTGATTTTATGTTGTGACATGGCTTGAACATGCTTATTTAGGTACTAAAATTCAAAGAACGACATCTTGTGAAGGTGTTGTGAAGTGTTGTAAGGCATTTCTACATTCTTCTAGATTCTATTATTTACAATTCACCTAAAAATCACCTTTTTATTCATCAACAAGCCCTATTTTTAAGTGTTGTAAATTTTTGTAACAAGCTTTCACACTTTTCTAGGTACATCTTCACTATTTATCCCTTTCTCATGCTTTATTTGGCCCCTTTATGCTCTCATATGCTTAATTAAGTGTGTTTTTGAATATTATCCTAACAAACAACATTAAATAAACATATTCCCTGACAAACATTTTCAAGTGCTAGGTGGGACCCATTCACCATGGGTGGCAAATGAGTCGCCCTTGGCCCCAAATTCAAAATATTTTGAATTTCCTTTTGGGATTTTATTCCAAAACACTTGATGTCAGCCTGTGATGAGGTATGAATGGGTAACTAAGGCACAAGTGTGTATAAATAAGTGATTTTCACCTCATTTTACATCTCCTCATTCATTCAAGCATTCCATCTCACATTTCAAGCATTCAAGCATTTTACAACATCTTTTCAAGCACTATTCAAGCACTTTGAAGCAACCATTGACATTACTTCAGACTTGCATCATCAAGGGTTTGGTAAGTTAATAAAAATTGCATGTTGTTAGTTTATCATTCCTTTGTATTTCATTATTTTATTAAAGGTTTGATTACCAAAAGTGGGGTTTGACCAAGGGAAACCCCTATTCACTAACCTTAAACCAGTTTTCCCCTATTGCATGTTTATTTACAGCCTTTTGTATGAAGATTTGACAAGAGTTTTTTTGTTGAAGATTGGTTTAAAATTAAAATAGGTGCTTCAAGTTAACTTAAATCCATTTCAAGCTTGGAGAAGGTTTTCTATCCATTTCCTGCAGAATTGACTTCAACGACCTGACAAGCAGTGATTTCTAGATTTGGTGATACAGAGTTGTCTCCTAATTTTTCAAAAATTTGGGAGTGGAATGATTCACCACCTGGTGAATGAGTCCCACCTTAGGACTTAATATCTAAATTCTTTTAGATTCTGGATCCCGACTGACAAAAACTTGCTTCTAATAGTTTTTCACCAGGAGGACTAATTCACTGCCCTGGACAAATGAGTCCCACTGTGAAAAATTAGTGATTTCAACCAACATCCACAACATTCCAGATTCATCAAATTTTTCCCAGGTGCACTCATATTCATCTTGTTCATTTTTGTTGCGCATAATTTTTTCATTTACTTCATTATTTGCATATCACAGTGTGTTTTCAAACATAGCTTGAATTTCACTTTCACATTCGTTTTCATTGATTTAGATTAGTAAATTGGATTTAGTTAACTTCATTTAGGTTAGATAATATCACACATTACATAATTTGAATGAAACATTAGCATTTTTGCTCCTATCTCTCTTCTTTTAGATGAAAAACCCTAGAAGACCAAGAGTTGTCCATAGGAGCCAAAAATCAATAGTTCATTTTGGTGAACCTGACTTTTGAGCACTTTGCATTTCTGATTTCATTTACATATTGCATCCTAGTTTACATTTGCATTAACATTCGATTACTACATTGTTTTGTTTTTGCATTTTAGGACCTTTTATCTTGAATTAGTGAAAATTTCATTTAGATTTTAGTTTTGCATTACATATCATTGAAAAAACTAAAAATCACCATTCTGCATCCTTGATTCCATTTTTTGCAGCATTAAAATCATCTTAAAAATTATGAAAAGCACACAAAAACATCATACTAGGACTCATTCGCCACCCATGGCGAATTAGTTCCTCTGCACTTGTTAAACAACATTTTTAGCATTTTTCTGGTATTTGTCTATTTTTTTTTCTATAGTTAGATCTTAGTTATAGTTAGCAACATTTCTATTATTTTCATTTCAGACTCTTATATTAGTTTGCATTTGCATTCACCCCTCCTTTGTGGTACTTGTATGAGTGTTTGGTGCCCCGTTGATAATACTTTAGTGAGAAGAAGTTCTAGACTCATGGCCTCCTATGATAGCACTTTCATGTGGACCTCGAGATCTCATGAGCTCCTACTCCTAGTATGGACAATGGTGCATTAGGCCTTGAAAATACCACTTCTATGTCTTCACCTTTCCATCCAATGAATGTTGATAACCAAAAAAACTCCCTCCCGTAAGAAAAAAAAATTAATATTCATGAGGATATTGCACATTTACAACAAGAATTGACACTTGAAAACATTTCTACCATTGCGATACCTACCATTGACAATCTTCATCGTTTGATTGAAAGTGATGATGGCTTGCAAGTAATGAAGAGAATTGTCGAGATTTACAATAAATATGCCTCTTCTAATACTGAATCCACAAACATTCCTGTAAACCAATGAGGACCTCAAGTTCCTCCCACTTCAACCATAGCTTCCATACCAACTTATAACAATCCACATGTCCATACAACTATGCATCAGGCTAATTATGCGGCTACTTCTTTCCTGATTTCCACTAGCATTCCTACTTCTCTTATGGCATTGCAAGTCCCATGCACCACCTTCACACCCCATAATATTCCTTTCACTTCCCCTCACATCACCTATACTCCATCACCATTTTCCCTTCCACCTCAACCCACATTCCTTGATCCTCTTCTTACACAACTCCTTACCACTGTTTCATCCATGCAACATCAACTTTCCACCATTAGCCAAGGCCAATCCGTTCCACCTACATATCATGTTCGTAGTAGCCCTTTATCATTAGAAATATTACATACACTGATGCCACAAGGGATAGAAATTATTTGGTTTGAGAAATATGGAGGAAAAGGAGACCCTATCAAACATGTTAATGCCTATATAGCTTTGTGTAGTGACTTCGTCCTTGATGATAAATTGTTAGCCAAATTGTTTCCAAGGACCTTGAAAGACACTGCCTTAGAATGGTTTTCCAACTTTCCTAATCATTCCATCTGTTCATTCAATGAATTGGTGGATGCTTTCATAAGTCACTTTCAAGTTCACATTACACCTAAAAAGACAACGGCTGACCTTATGTGATGTAGACAAAACACAGATGAAAAAGTAATGGATTTTATCTCACGATACCAATCCGTGTATGGTCAAATTGATGTCAAGATTCCTGATGCACATCTGCAAAAGATGTTTATCAAAAACTTGCACACACACCTTCAAGATAAATTAACAATGATGAAATTCCCTTTGTTTATGCATTTATGCACAACCTTGTGTGAATACCATAACTGGGTTTCAAGTCGTGATTCAAAATCCACTTCTAACCGAGATGATAAACCCGAGCATAGCAATCAAAACCAAAATAACACACAAAACTTTGACACACCAAATAGAGGATTTTTATAGTTTAATCTACCTCCTCAACCTCAACCCATTCCAAATCAAGTGGCAGTTGTTAAAGCAGTGGTGCCTTATACCTATGGGGACCTGAAGAGACAGTTTACTCCCTTACCCAATGCCCTCCATAACATAATGAACTAGTTAATTCAACAATGCATGCTCACTTTGCCACCCATTAGACCACTTGATCCAAACTAGCCATTACCACCCACCTTCAACCCTAATGCTTATTGTCATTTTCATCGCCAAAATGGACATGACACTGAACACTGCAAGTGTCTAAAACATTTAGTTCAAGACCTTGTTGATTGAGGCGATCTTTCCATTATGGGTGTTAATGATCAAGGCAATAAGTCTATTGCACCCCCTAACTAGAATTTGCAAATTTTTACTAATCCCATGGCAAAACATACTACCTCATTTGTCAAGGCTAGCAAACCTTCAACCACTCATGTAATGACTATTGATAAAAACAATGAACAACATAATACACCTCCCCTTTTTACTATAGAAAGTCCTATGGACAAGCTCGTGGCTACGATAGACATTATCCCCCATAAGGGTCAAACCACTAAGTCTCTTGATATCACTTTTTTTGCTAAAGACATACTACAAAAGCTTCCTAATGGTCCTCTCTACATAGCTAGCAAAATCTACGATAAGCCCACTAATGGTATATTAATAGATCCTGCTTGTGGTGAGAATGTGATCACAGGGGATTTTCTAGTATTACATGAGCTATATCAAGATGAATATAATAAACCAACTGCATGGATTAAGACACATACTAGTTTTGCATGCACTACGATCGGATCAATCGTGCTACCCTTACAGATAGGACCTAAAACTTTGGAGGTAACATTTTGAATTATTCCACAATCTGACCAATTTTGTTAGTAGCTAGGCCACCCTTGGCTTCGCTCAATGAAAGCAGTCTCATCAGTTGTTCACAAATGTTTGAAGTTTCCACATGATAATGAGATAGTCACCAAACACCATAGTTGCTTTAATCCCTTATCTTCCAAAGGTATTTTTTCATTAGAAGCCTTTTGGCCTACACCTATGGAACCCATCACCCCTTGAAAGGACTTCTTTTTCATAGCTTATCAAAAGTTTAAAGCCAAAAAAGATAGCTGAATTATCTCTTCATAACTCATCCCCATCCACTTCTGCACCTCCTATCATAGATGAAACCATGCTTCAACCTGAGTCCAACATTGAGAAAACCATACAACCACCTGAACAATCACCCCAAGATACTTCCCCACCATTGTTTAAATGACCAAGGGAAAATGAAACCACTCCTCTCATGCCTTCTCGCCTTAAACAAGTGTATAAAGCTAAAGAGAAAGTGGTTGCTCCATCTTCTTCGATTTCTTCTATTCTTCCCTCTTTAGAAGCAGAAGAACCTATGATGACTTAATCTGCTCTTACACCTCAACAACTCCAAAACAGAATTAAATAGAACCACGGTGCTAGGGAACGAAGGTGTCGTCGTCATCTCCTTTCTCGTCAATCTCACATAGAAGAAGATAAAGAAATCAACCTTTACCTTTTCCTGAAGTAATAAATGACCACCCTCCTTCTTCTAACTTGCCCACATGACAGTCCAGTGCAACCTTCACAACAAAACAAACCAATCCAACAACCTCAGCTTTTGATACATCCATCCTTAGAAGTCACCCTTCGTCCTCTCGTTGGCATTAATCTTGACGACGATGATGATGATGATGACACAACAATAGAAAAAATAGATGAAGTACATAATGATGTGAACTCTTTATTCTCATCTACAATGAGCTTAAAAGATAAATCCTCTCAACCAAGAGAAGAACCTAGTACGACTCCTGGTTCGACGCTTGCAATTCTTCCTTTGGACATACAATTTCCCTCGCATTACACTAAACATGATTGGGAGATGGATGGCCTATTAGATGGTTGAATTGCATTCGCCTAACTAGCCTTTTGTTGCTTTTCTCTTTTTATTTTCATTTTCATATGCATATCCTGTTCCCCTGTATCATGTGTTTGATGTGCCCTCTCTTCATACACTTCTTCTATTTTTATCTCTCTATTCTTCTATTTGTCCTACATTATCTTTTTCACTTTTGTTTTGGGGATGATGCAAAGAGTAGAGATACCCTATGTCTCTTCCATGTTGACCCAAAAAGGTCATTGTCTTTTTCTCCTTTTCTTTTTGTTTTCCTTTTGGGGATGATGCAAAGCATAGAGATGCCCTATGTCTCTTCCATTTTGACCCACAAGATCTTTGTCTTTTTCTCTTTTTGTTTTGTGTTCTCCTTTAGGGGATGATGCAAGGCATCAAGACTAAAATGTCTCCTTCATGTTGACCCAAAAGCTTTTTCATTTTCTTTGCCTTTTCATTTTGCTTGTGTTTTCCTTTTGGGGATGATGCAAAGCATTGAGACCACAATGCCTCTTCCATGTTGATCCAAAATGGACTTTCATTTTCCTTTTTTTTTTTCGCTCTCCTTGTGTCCTTCTTTGGTGCAGGAGCACCTGTTTAATCACACACCTCCATGAGGCCAAAATTGTAATAAGTATTTAAAAGTGCCTAGGGATCATTAAATAGGGTCTTTCAAGACCATTTTAATCATTTTATAGGAAATAGGCTAAGTTATTCAAAAGGTGGAAAAAAAACAAACCTTGTAAACCTTGTTGTCAAGGTAAAAGAGAGAAATTAAGTAAATGATAAGTTCATTAGTTAAATATGGAGGTTAGAATCAGTTGTAGGTGTTTGTTATGAGTTAGTTTGATTTTCAAGGCATAAATAAGCCTCTCACATTTCAAGGCAGGAGAAGAACTTGATTTGTAATGGAAGAAAATCAATGAAATTATGTTTTCATTAAAAAACACTGTAAAATTGTGGTAAATTTCTCCTATATGGCCAAGTACAGCCTAATACTGAAGGGGTAGGCATTGCAGAAGTTGGTATTGTGTTTCTAATTTAATTTTCACTTGGTCTTGTTTGATTTCATGGAGAATTAAAGAAGTTATGTTAATTTTTGTGAACACAGTCATAAACCCTCATTAGGGCAATAGTGTGGTTTGAAAATTGTGTTTCTCATTGAATATCTGATAAAATCCTCTATAATTTGGTGAAATTATCCTATTATGCATCTACTATCATATTATCAAGGTTGTAATTCATGAGGGAGAGGCTTCAATGGGGAATAATTGTTACAAAGTCTAAAATTTATGTCTTATACTAAGAAAAGATAGAGTTTGAGAGGTTTGTAGTTAGGGTTTGTCAAACCAAGCATGGAAATTAACTTATTATGCAATAATGATCATAAGCAAGTCTATAGACACCTTTTTCAGGCACTAGAATAATCAGTTGGCGTGTGGAAGAATGGCATTTAATAAACCATGTTTTCCATGAAGGCCTAATTAGGTCTAACACAATTTGAGATTGATAGTGAACTTTGTTTATTCTTTGTTTTGTTATTGAAGTGAACATCCTACCTTGGTACAGTGTTTGAAAAGGTTGTGGAGTGTGTTTTGGAGGCCTTGTTAGATAGAACCTGGTGAAGCCTTAAAGGCATGTGTCCTCTTGTTTACTGCTCTGTTCTGACAGTCAAAATTGAGTCAAGATTGGAGGTTCAGATGGGTACTTTGAAGAAATAACTTGAGTATGGTATGTAGATGATTTCTATTAGTTTTTCCAAGTATAATTACATATGTTCATGGCTTTAATTAAGGAAATTGGACTTGGGATTAATGATTTTTAGTAAACCCTCATGAGACAAGTATGGGGTTGCTATGGTAAGGGTTTGTAATTTTGATTCATTAATGAAGAGGTTTTCTGATGCAGTTTGTTGTTTGAAATTTTGTCATATGAGAGTGTATCTTGAATGGCATTGGGGCCATGTTTTAAGTCCGAGTTTTCATTTTTATATTGAATTTCCAAGTTGACAAGTTTTGTAAAGGCCTAAAAGGGCAGAGTATAGTTGTTATTTGTGGTGTTGTTACAAAACAAAGGTAACTACATTTTTTATATGTTTTAGAAGATCATCCAAGGTACTCAAATTTGTGATTACAATTGGTATATTGTGTTAGTTCAAAGAGTTTGTGATGACAATCCCTAATTGAAAGGCTACAAGGTTATGGTGCAAGTTGTGAATCAAAGACCTATGGTTGTTATATTTATGTTGTTGATAGAGTTATGCATGGAATGATCTATTTTCCTTATGGAAGGCTCAATCCAAGGTCAAATAAAGGTTTGTGTTGTTGTTTTCTTGTGTTGAATGGTTGAGAGAATGCTTAATAGCATGTGTTACATAAATATTTCCTTGAGAAATTGTTAAGGATCTATGAGATGTGTTGTTGAATCCTCCTAGCTCTACATCAAATTGGTATCAGAGCCTGAAGATGCTCTAGGAAATTTTTTTGTGATTTTTGTGTGTGGTTGTTTACATGTTGGTGCATTGAGAAAGTCCAAGAGACTAGGTGAGTGGAAAGACCTAGGTGAGGTAGAGTGTTAAGATGGATTTGCTGAGAAGGTTTTTGCAGACAGAGGGTTCACTAAAAGAGAAAAAGAGAAAAGAGGAAAAGAAAAAGAAGAAGGATAAAGAGATGAAAGAATGGAGACAAGAAATAGAGGCAATCAGTATGAGGTTAGAAAGGCTTGAGGCTAAATGGGAACAGTTACAATCTAGTTGGCACTTATCAGTTAAGAGGCAAGTTGTTTGGCCTATCAAGAGGCTAATAATGAAGAGAAACAAGAGAAGAAGATGAAGACTATGTCAAAGGGAGAAGAAAGAAAACAACTTGGAGAGATTGTTGAGAATGAAGAGTTCAAACAAGTAGAGAATGAAGACCTTGAAGACATGAAGACAACAAATGAAGAAGACTCAATGGAAAAGGTAGATGAAGGCAAGGACATTGAGGTTGCAAGTGAATTTCTTTTGAAGGGGAATGATATTGATAAGTTGGTCATGGGTGCAGATGAGTTTGAAGCACAAGAAGACAAGGAGGAGACCTCAAGGTCTCTATAATGTGTTTCTCATTTTTCTTTGGATTATGTATGTGCAAGTTATGAAGAACATGGAGGAGTGTTTGATGATATGATAAAGTTTTGGGACTTCCAAGTTGCAAGGATGCTTGAAAGGCGAAGGTATAAGAAGAAGAAAAGGAAGAAAGGGCCAAAGCTGATTGCAAGGACAAAGGACAAAGTACAAAGTAACTAGAAGACCAGGAAGGAGACAATTCAAAGGGGCTTATATTCCTTTGCCCTCGGGAGTTTGGTGCAGGAGCACCTGTTTGATCACATGCCTCCATGAGGCCAAAATTTTAATAAGTATTTAAAAGTTCCTAGCGATCATTAAATAGGTCCTTTCAAGACCATTTTAATCATTTGGTAGGAAATAGGCCAATTTATTCAAAAGGTGGAAAAAAAAAAATCTTGTAAACCTTGTTATCAAGGTAAAAGAGAAATTTATTAAATGATAAGTTCATTAGTTATATGGAGGTTAGAATCAGTTGTAGGTGTTTGTTATGAGTTATTTTGGTTTTTAAGACATAAATAAGCCTCTCGCAGGTCAAGGAAGGAGAAGAACTTGATTTGTAATGGAAGAAAATCAATGGAATTCTATTTTTCATCAGAAAACACTATAAAAACATGGTAAATTGCTCTTGTACGGCCATGTACAGCCTGATACTGAAGGGGTAGGAATTGGAGAAGTATTGTGTTTCTAATTTAATTTTCACTTGGTCTTGTTTGATTTCATGGAGAATTAAAAAATTTATGTTAATTTTTGTGAACACGGGCAGAAACCCTCATTAGGGCAACAATGTGGTTTGAAAATTGTGTTTCTCATTGAATATCTAATAAAATCTTGTGTAATTTGGTGAAATTATCCTATTATGCATATATTTTCATATTATCAAGGTTGTAATTCATGGGGGAGAGGCTGCAATGGGGAATAATTGTTACAAAGTCTGAAATCTGTGTCTCAGAATGAGAAAAGACAAAGTTTGAGAGGTTTGTAGTTAGGGTTTGTCAAACCAAGCATGGACATTAACTTATTATGCAATAATGATCATGAGTAAGTATATAGACACCTATTTGAGGCACTAGAATAGTCAGTTGGCATGTGGAAGAATGATATTCGATAAACCCTATTTGGCATGAAGGCCTAATTAGGTCTAACACAGTTTGAGATTGATAATGAACTTTGTTTATTCTGTGTTTTGTTATTGAAGTGAACATCCTACCTTGGTGCAATGTTTGAAAAGGTTGTGGAGTGTGTTTTGGAGGCCTTGTTAGATAGAACTTGGTGAAGCCTTAAAGGCATGTGTCCTCTTGTTTACTACTCTGTTCTAACAATCAAAACTAAGTCAAGATTGGAGGTTCAGATGGGTACTTTGAAGAAATAAATTGAGTATGGTATGGAGATGGTTTCTATTAGTTTTTCCAAGTATAATTACATATGTTCATGGCTTTAATTGAGAAAATTGGACTTGGGATTAATTATTTTTAGTATTTTCCCTCATGAGACAAGTATGGGGTTGCTATGGTAAGGGTTTGCAATTTTGACTCAATAAGGAAGAGGTTTTTTGATGCAGTTTGTTGTTTGACATTTTGTCATCTGAGAGTGTATCTTGAATGGAATTGGGGCCATGTTTGAAGTCTGAGTTTTCATTTTTATATTAAATTTCCAAGTTGACAAGTTTTTTAAAGGCCTAAAAGGGCGGAGTACAATCGTTATTTGTGGTATTGTTACAAAACAAAGGTGACTACATTTTTTATATGTTTTAGAAGATCATCCAAGGTACTCAAATTTGTGATTACAGTTGGTATATTGTGTTATTTCAAAGAGTTTGTGATGACAGTCCCTAATTTAAAGGCTACAAGGTTATGGTGCAAGTTGTGAATCAAAGACCTATGGTTGTTATATTTATGTTGTTGATAGAGTTATGCATGGAATGGTCTATTTTATTTATGGAAGGCTCAATCCAAGCTTAGATAAAGGTTTGTGTTGTTGTTTTCTTGAGTTGAATGGTTGAGAGAATGCTTAATAGCATGTGTTACATAAAGATTTCTTTAAGAAATTATTAAGGATCTGTGAGATGTGTTGTTGAATCCTCCTAGCTCTAAATCATTCTTCCAATTCTACGTTCTTTGGGGAATGATGACAATTCTGAGCTCTTTCATAAAACATTGCAACAATGAACATATTGGCCCCAAATCCATAGATCCCTTATGTGTTTGGTGTGTTTTCTTTTCTAGGGGCAACTCCCTTTCTTTGTTTTTCATTTTTCCTTGGCATGACACAACCTAACTTTGAAACATATGACTTGGCATAGGGCTTTCCAAGTTGGCTCTCATGTTTTTTTTTCTTTTTGGTTTTTCTTTTCTTCTCTACTTTAAAGTAATTTCTCAAAGAATGATGTGTAGCAATTCCTTTAAAGTGGGGGGCATACATTACGATAATTCATTTTCGTTCTTGGTTCCTAGTGTAGTCTTGTCATTTATGTAATGCATTTGTCACTTTGTGGATGACATTGGGTGTGATTTCCTTCATAAGTGTGATATATCTCAGCATATTACATTCCTCTTGGTGGCCTAATGTTACGCACTGCATCCCCTAAGTTGTGAATATACTATTCTTTGATTGGTCCTCTCTTGGAGACATTAGACACAATGTTCCCTAAATGATTGACCTTGCATAAATTGAAAAAGACTCCTTTGAACACACTTTACATTTTTTCATTTTACATTTTTACCTTTCCACCACCTTTCATAATGCAACTTGCATGATTGTGGTACCTTTGTTCTTTTTGTTCATAACATTTTTCTTTGTGGCACCTTGTTCAAGTTATCAGCATGTATGACTTTAATATGGTTGAGTAGGAAGCCCCCTAGTGGCATGACTTTTCCCCATAGCAACCTTTGTGTTTGTGAGTGCATACCAACTAGCATATGTATCTTACCTTTTTGGGCTTTCTCACACAACGAACAACTAGTTTTGTGGCCCTAGAGTGAGTACATTTGGGCCTTCTCACCCTGAGGATAGCCTAAAGTTATGTGGCCCTAGAGTGAGAACACATTCTCTTTTTCAAATGATTAGCCTAGATCTAATCCATAATTAGTTGGATTAATGATCAAAGCTTCATCTGATTCATCTCAACACTTGTGTTTTCCTTTGTTCTTATGCTTAGTTTTCCATGAGATCTTCATCCTAGGGGCTTGATCATCCCTCTTGATCATTGACATTCCACCTTGCTAGCGTAAGTGCATTTGAACCCTTCCCTCGATGTTCATGGCTACTTTAGTGTGAGTTTGAAACAAGTTCATCCTCTCACTAAAGTGGGGGCTAAATGTGCCATAAAATGTCCCCTTGTCATTTTCATGGCCTTTTAGGTCTTGTTTCATGGTGTTGAAACTATTTTTCTCTGATTTTATGCTATGACATGGCTTGAACATGCTTATTTAGGTACTAAAATTCAAAGAATGACATTTTCTGAAGATGTTGTGAAGTGTTGTAAGGCATTTTTACATTCTTCTAGACTCTATTATTTACAATTAACCTAAAAATCACCTTTTTATTCATTAACAAGACCTATTTTGAAGTGTTATAAAGTCTTGTAACAAGCTTTCATGGTTTTCTAGCCACATCTTCACTATTTGTCTCTTTCCCATGTTTTATTTGGCCCCTTTATGCTCTCATATGCTTAATTAAGTGTATTTTTGAATATTATCTCGACAAACAACATTAAATACAACATATTCTTCAGCACACATTTTCAAGTCCTAGGTGGGACCCATTCGCCATGGGTGGTGAATGAGTCCCCCTTGGCCCCAAAGTAAAAATATTTTAAATTTCCTTTTGGTATTTTATTCAAAAATACTTGATGTTGGCCTGTGATGAGGTATGAATGGGTAACTAAGGCACAAGTGTCTATAAATAAGTGATTTTCACCTCATTTTACATCTCCTCATTCATTCAAGCATTCCATCTCACATTTCAACCATTTAAGAATTTTACATCTTTTCAAGCACGATTCAAGCACTTTGAAGTAGCCATTTACATTACTTTAGACTTGTATCATCAAGGGTTTGGTAAGTTAATAACAATTGCATGTTGTTAGTTTATCATTCTTTTGCATTTCATTATTTTATTAAGGGTTTGATTACCAAAAGTGTGGTTTGACCAAGGCAAACCCCTACTCACTAACCTTAAACCATTTTCCCCTATTGCATGTTTGTTTGCATCCTTTTGTATGTAGATTTGACAAGATTTTTGGTGTTGAAGATTGGTTTACAAGTCAACTTAAGTCCATTTCAAGCTTGGAGAATGTTTTCTATCTGTTTCTTACATAATTGACTTTTGCAACCCGACAAGCAGTGATTTCCAAATCTGGTGTTGTAGAGTTGTCTCCAAATTTTTTAGAAATTTTGGAGAGGACTAATTCAACACCTATGGCGAATGAGTCCCACCTTAGGATTGAAAATCTGAATTTTGTCAGATTCTGGATCACAACAGATAGAAACTTGCTTCTGACAGTTTTTCACCAAGAGGAGGACTAATTCGCCACCCTGGGCGAATGAGTCCCATTGTGAAAAATCAGTGATTTCAACCAGCATCCACAACATTCCAAATTCATCATATTTTTCCCAGGTGCACTCAGATTCATCCTGTTCCTTTCTGTTCTACATAGTTTCTTCATTTACTTCATTGTTTGCATATCACAGTGTCTTTTCAAACATAGCTTCAATTTCACTTTTGGATTCATTTTCATTCATTTAGATTAGTCAGTTGCATTTAGTTAACTTCATTTAGGTTGGATAACATCACAAATTGCATAATTTGAATGAACCATTCACATTTTTGCTCCTATCTCTCTCCTTTTAGGTGAAAAACCCTAGAAGAGCAAGAGTTGTCCATAGGAGCCAAAAATCAACGGTTCACTTATACCCCATAATGTGACATCGAAATCATTATCTAGGTATCGTTTTCCTCAAAATCATATTGAAAATCCCAAAAACATTCATAAATCTCATCAAAATCCAAAATCACTAGCCCATGGCACATTTTGATGAGAAGGTGTTCCTTATCTAGCTTTATCTTTTATCAAACATCAATCCAAACAACCCATACCAGTTGAATCTACCTTGCACTTTAATGTCACATCAAATCACTCCAACAAACTTTGTTCCAAACCGAGCTTCAAAATCTTGATCAATCTTATCCAATCAATCCATCATCATCTCGGGATATCCTTCCCAATCTTGATGCTGCTTAAACACTATCCTTGCATTATTATGTATCCTCAAGAATGTTATCATCATCAATCCATCAATCAAATCAATCAACCCTAGCTTGGTTTTCAACAAAATCCCAAAACAGATCACTAAAATCACCATATCCATACACTCGACAACATCATGCAAAAAATCCAAAGCATCCAAAACACATCAAAAACCCTAAAAAGGTAAAAACATCGAGAATCCAAAAAGTACCCTTGTCGAACTATGTCGTCTCTGAGCTTGAATGTAGGAAAGGCCATCATTGATGTGCCCCTGAGATACCCTAGTTCAATCCTTTAGTAGTCTATCATCACAAACTGGCATTCCATCAACTGTTCATATCTTATTTTCAATAAGTTGAGTCAGTCGAACTATGTGGTCTCTGCATGTATAATGTAGGCAAGGCTAATTTGTAATTAGCCCCTGAGGCCCCTAGGATAGGTCTTTTAGGTTAGGTTCTTGGTTGAAACTCTTAGAAAATCCCTAAACATTCAAATATCAAAAAATCCCAAAAACACTTAAAAAACTAAACAACATGGATTGATGCAAGAAGTTGGGTACACAAAAAGCTCAAAAAGTGGAAGTGTTTTTGCTATTTTTCAGAATTTGTCACACTTGGACTAAAAATTTGAGGCACTTACACACTGATTCTTAAAAAAATTTAGGAATATGAAAGTTTGAATTTTGAATCTAGTTTCCAAATATGTAAATTATTCAAATATCCAGATTATAGAAATTAAATTTTGATAGGGATCTATAAAAACCACTTTTTAAAAGTCCATGTTTTTTTACCATACCAAGCATGTGTACGGACACCACTTTTTGACCCAAATAAAATTATTTTCATAATTCCTTTTGGAAAAAGAGAGCTAACAACATGAAGATTTATGTGGAATTTTTTTGTAATTTTTTGTTGAACATATTTTTTTATTGAATTTTTATTGGCCTTAATTGCTATTTTTAAAAATCAACGTGTACAGACAACATAATTGGACCTAAACTAAATAAAAATTGAATCTTTTTTTTCATTGTGTTGAGAATTGTTTGAATTTTGATGCCATATAATTTTTTTTACAAGAAACATAACAAAAAAAAGGTTATTAAAAAATAAAAAATGCCTGATATTTCAAGTTTAATGACTAGTTTGCTTAGAAATTAATTAAAAAATAGCAAAAATAATCCAATCTTTAAAAAAATTATATATTTATAAAGTAGATATCGTGTTTTCTAATGGGTTTTAATTTTATAGATTGATTCAGAAAAAAAAATTCCATCAGCCATATTGCCAAAGTTGGACATTCTTCTTCAATCTGCCTTAGTTTTTTAGTTGCAAGTCCAAGGCTAAGGGTTGGGTTGCCAAGCCTTTCCTGAGCCTAAAATCGAGGCAACATGTGGGTTGGGAATTCAAAATTTTAAAAACACATACACATTACAAAACGCATATGCATTCTATATTTTTTTGATTATTTAAAAAAATAAATACTTTTTAGAAACGTGTATGCATTTTGAGTTACAAAACACATACATTTTAAAATGCGTACACATTTTTAAATAGTATTTAAAAAAAAAAATTGACTTGTATGTGTTATAAAACACGTACGCGTTATAACACATACACGTTATATAACATGTACGCATTTTTTAGTGCATACACATTTTTTTAGGCTTGAGTACTTGAAGCATAACGCATATGCATTTTATTAATAATGCATACGTGCTTTCTATGAGATTTTTTTTTTTGGCCGAAACTTCCCCTCTTCATGTACCCAACTTCTTGCTTTTACCCACATCAAATATCTTAGAGAAAACCCTAAATGACCTCAAATAATCGCAAACAAAAAACATTCGCATAAATTTTCATAAAGACCAAAAACAACCTCAAAACATTGAAATATTCCAAAAGATCCAAAACCCATCCATCCTATTTCACTTTCGACTACAACAAACCTTCACCCATAATAAATCAATCATCACCTTCAACCTTTGGCAAAACAAGTTAAAAAAAGTGTAGCAAGTCGTAAAGTGAGAACCTAAATGTCAAAATCTAACTTAGTTTAGATAATAGGAAAATGCATCAATAAAGTTTATATCAATGAATTATCATAAAGCTCATCAACATCCTAACATCAACCAACCATCTGATCAACATGTACTAGGATGTATCCTTCCTACAATGGACATCAATATCAGGCATCACTTTAACTAAATTAAACTAGAAAAATATATATATAACATTGATTTTTTGTCTTTGATCTTTTCTTCTGATTTATCTTAATGGCCCATTTCAAGGACATCTCAATGATGTCTATCAAAATAATTTAGAGAGAAAGGAATGGGGCATCAATTCATTATCTTTCGTTTGTTGTGCTTGTGGGTATTCTTGTAAAATAATCTTGGCACATACTTAGTTGTGTGTAGGGAAGTTGGCTGGAGTAGATTATTGACTATTATGTATGCTTTGGTGTGATATATTCTAAGCTTCTAAACTACATTCTGATGAGGTTTCTGTATGTCAAGGTGTGAACAAGAACTATCCTATCTGTTTATAGAGTCAAATTCCATTACACTAGATACAATGTCATCCTGGTTATCAATACCTTGATGCATCATGTCTATGTGTTATAACAACAATAAGGAATGATAGAAAATTGTGAACCCAAGATATGAGAAAATCATCATCATTATGCATTTCTCATTACCATCTCTAATAAAGTCTCAGTAGATCATGGACTTGTTGGACTTCTAAATCAATCTCAAAATCAATGGTCAATCAATTCATCATATTCTTATAACTTTACTAACAATTCTATCCAAGTATCGAATATCTGTGATATATCAAAATATACATGAGACTACCCATAGTTGATGATTGTCTATACATCTTGAAATGTGTCTACATCAGTATATGAGATAGCATGCCAACAATCCCTCTTCCACTGGGGAACAGTAGGGCATCTATATCATCTTCATCTCAACAATCTAAAAAGTTGTAGCTCTTTGATTCATAAGAAAATATAAATCTTAAGCATCTCAAGCATAAGTCTGATTTTCACCTATTGTGAGCCCGATCAGAACACTTTATTCCCCGATCGATCTATTGAGGGGGCAACCAACCATCTTTCAATCATATTGATATCAAATCATCTAACGAACTTTTTCCTATCCTTGATAGCAAATCTTGATCAATCTATCAAATCAATCATCATGGGGATATATCATTCCCTATCAATCCTCGTTCTATTTAGCACAATCCTTGCATTGTTGTGAATCCTCAACAATGTCATCAATCAATCAATCAAATCAATCAACTTTAGCTTGGCTATCAACATCTCAAAAAGATCATCGATATCTGTTTTGGCATCATCATTAGCATCAAAATCAACATCAAAATCAGCATCAGTCTTTGAACCAATGCAATGAGTAAATTGTTTCAAAGAGGGGGAAAATATAGACACCTAAAAATGTCTTGATGGATAACATTGGCTAACTAACATCATTTCGTCCTAAAACCCATCCTCTTTTTGCTTAATTGATTAAATTAGTCTAGCTATTTAATTAATTGCCTCATTTTCATCTATTAATCTAATTAATCTAATTGGGTTAATTCACCCCCTTTCATGCTAACATTTCATCTTATTAACTTAAATAAATCTAATTATTTAATTTAAAATCCCTAAGTCCTCTTATTTAATTAAATAACCGTAAGTTATTTAATTAAATGTCATAGCATATCTCCCCCTTTCATTAAATCACTTTATTTAATGAATATCATGAAATTACCCTAATTTGCATAATTGAAATTTTATTTAATTATCAAATTACTAATAAATCTCATCCCCCACTTGCAAAAGAATATACCAAAGGAATATTCATCCTTTGCACATTCCTCCAAAAGGGGAATATTCCTTCCCCTTTTGCACAATTACACTTTGTTTTAATTTGCAAAATATCCTTTTCCCTCACCCATAAGAATATTCCAAAGAATATTCTCTCTCCTCGACTCATTTGAAAAAAGGGAATATTCTTATAAAACTTCATGTGCAAGTTAACTCAAAACTTCATGTGTAAGTTAACTCAAATCTTCTTGTGCAAGTTAGCTTGTGACCTCTTGTATAGGTTAAAAGTTCGTTTGTTTGGATGAATGTAAGCCCTTGATTAAATATCAACTTGCATTTTCAACCCTTGATGAGAATCCATGACCCATGCCTCCATCTTCTTTCCTTTTTGACCATTGATTAGCTTTTTCAATCTTAGCCCTTCATTTTTCATTTGCTCTCCTATAAATAAAGCACTATTTGGAGACAAATGGATCCATCTTTTAACAACAAACTTATGCTGTTAAAATCATTTGCACTTGCATTCACATTTAACATCATTTTATCTTTATTTACTTGCATATTAGCTTAGCTTCCATTAATGGATTCCATGTTAATATAGATGCATACATTTAGCTTATTTGTTATTTAGGATTTTAATCTTTTGAAGCTTGCATACATTTAGAGTAGATTTGCATACACCCATATCGATCATCTTAGCATAAATCATGTTAAAATAGCTTGCATCATGTTCATTTAGCTTTAAATCATGTTTTCATACACATCTATCAATGGTTTCATCAAGTTTCTTCAAGGGATTGGGAAAGGGCCGCCATTCCACATCAATGCGACACCACTCCCCCAATAGGATAAATTTCAATGTCTTAGATTAGAGGTTTGTCAAGATTTCATGATTTAGAATGCTAGTTTTAATGGCTTCTTTGTCTTTGTTTATAGTGAATGATCTTATTGGGATTAATGCTTAGTGGGTTAAATATGACTCAAATTCATATGGATCGAGTGTGGTTAACCTTCATATGTCATTGGTCATAGTTAGTAGTTAAATAAATTTGTTTATGTAGAAAATTCATTTGGAAGATCAAGAGAACATCCTAAGAAAAAAGAACTCATTCTAGGAATATTTTCAATTTAGAGCTTCAAAGGAAACTATTTCGTACATGTGTCAAAATCACATAGGCCATTCACAAGATTTCACATGGTGGTTTCCATCATTTAATCAAGGCCATAACTTGTAGGTTTGATAAGGTGTTGACCTAGGTGAAAATAATCTTTGCAATCTTGGAACTTCCTAAGTATTACCTTCATTGCTTACCAAAACACATCCATTATTATATTGAATCAAATTTCATAATTATATCACCTTCCAAATTAAATTCATACACTACAATCCAAATCTATCATAGACCCAAACATATGCCACTCAAAATTCAATGATATAAGATGATGAGTTTATAATGATCCCAAAAAAATAAGCATGCCAAAAGCATTATTTTTTGGACTATGTTGGGTTAATTCTAGACACATATTCAACATTCATCTATATCAAGTGACTAGCATTGAATATTAGTTTATAATGAAAATTTCAATTTAAATAACATTTTCTTTATCTATAGATTTTACACATTGATAGAAAATTGAAGGAATAAATTTATATTACACTATTACAATGTCCTATTTTTAATTAATTTAATTTTTTGGACCTTAAGACAATTTTTATATTTCCCATGTGCTAAGGTAGGTTGGTAGGGAAATTATTATTAATGTTTGGCCTTAATTTTTTCCAAATTTAGAAATATAAGAAAATAGGTCAAACAATCATCAAAATTTTATTGATTATATGCATTTTCCCAAGTTGTGGTGTGTGAATTCATGGATGGATTATAATGTAACTCCAAAATATTAATGGGAGAGTTAAAAATTAGTATAAATAAGGAGTTAAAAGAAGGAAAATAAATGTACAATAAATTAGTGGGGAAGTTACAATCAGATAATTTTGGGGAGACTATATCCATTATGAAAATGTCTATGTCAAATTTTATGGCAATTTTAAGAAAGTGTAAGTGGAGTATCTTTACATGCTAAAATTTGCTAAGTGTAAGAAGAGGTTATGACTACTCATTTAGTGGGCCTATTATGGAGGGAGAATATTACAATATTTAATTATTTATTTGAATGATGAGATATTACAATTTAGGCCCACAATTTGATTCAATCATTTGATATTTATATAGGCACATTTATTCAACATACATCTTTTACCAATTTATCAATTATATTCATAACTTAAGTATTTGTGTTCAATAATAGGATTTTAGGACAAAGCACTTGGATTTTGGGAGATAAAAGGAAGAAACCCCTTTGGTTTCCTAAGGGAAGTATCACATAGAAATTGTATTTGTATTTCTATATTTATTTATATTCCAACATAGTTTTTAGTATGTTTTTGAAAGAGGAAAAAATGGGTTTTACAAGGACCCGAAACCACAAAGTTTACAAACAAAATATAAGATCGTTAAAGACACCAAAAGCAGAAAGGCTATAAAAACAACAAGAAGACAAGTCCACAACCACCAAAAAATTCCAGCAAAGGCCACAAAACCAAAAAACCAAGCACAACGCTAGAAACAACTAAATTTGGGCCTTTAATAGCTCTGCAGTCTCAACTTCCAGATCGTTCATTTCCTGAACACCCCTCTTTAAAATCTAAACCATTTGGGTAGTAGGAGGCACTTTCCTTTTAAGGTTGGCATGGGTCCTTTTCGAAATACCTTGATCCTCATTCTGGCTTTTATCCTTGTTCTCTTCCAAGTGAATGACCAACGAACCCTATTGCATTTTTTCCATCTTTTCAGACATAGCATTGATGATTATGGCATTGTGCCTAGCCATCTTATGGTTTTGTTCCACAACAGTTTTCATGTTATTTTTTATTTTGACCATTTCAACTTCCAGAGTTTTGTACTTATCCTTAGTGTCACCTTCTCTCGTTCCCATGTTGTTCTTTTTCCATTTTCCTTCTTCATTACTGAGAGTGGCCAACTTCAGTTCCAACTCCTCTGACTTGCTATACAAAGCCCTATTTCTTTGATTAAGCTCATTAGTTTCTTGATAGGCCCATTTTAAAACCCTGAAAATATCAACAATACCATTTCTTGCAGAAGCAAGAATATCACTAGATTGAACCTAGTCTAAGATGAGGTTAACATCATCCGGGTTTGGGGGGGCTAGGAAATATGGTACAATCAGCTCTGAAAGAGGTGGGAGGGGAGGGCACAAAATTTCTGCTAGCTTCAGGGTTCTCAACTTTGTCCTCCAAAGAGTCAGCAGAGTAGGAAACCAACTTGTTGGAAGGGGAACCCTTGAGAACATGATTCTTTGAGGGGATAGGGCAGTCAGGATAGGTCTCAGGGTTAATTTTAGAAAGCTGGCATTTTCTTGGTTGGGTTTTCTTATCAGACATCTTAGAGGACAGGTGGGCTTCAACAATTCTCTCTTGGTAAGGTTGATTCTCCAAACCCCCATTATCTGTATCATAATCCTCAGATTCCCTGGAGGCAACAGGTTTGGATAAAGCCGACAAGCTTTGATAGTGTTCATGTATTAACCTAATAAGACTAGGATGGAGAATGGGGTACCTCCTGGAATTTTTCTTATGGTCCTCAAGGCTATTACTTAATGAACATAACAGATTGTGAGGTAGAGAAATACGTACCTTATGGCGGAAGTGGTTAAGAATGGAAAAGTAATGACCATAAACTCTGGTGAATCTCTTGTCCAGGGTGATATACACCATAATAACATGAAGCACGTTCCTCCACAATGCCTTAATGGTGTCAATTTTGAAATAGTTGTTGGAAATTTTAACCAGTTTCAATTTCTCCTTATCCTCCTTAGGGAAATTGATAACCGCCTCATCAAAAAACCTTCTATCATGATAAAACTTCACACCCTCAATAGACATTCCAGTCACCTCCCCTATAATTTGCTCATCCAGTTTCACCTTTCTCCCAAAGAGGATTATTTCACCATTGTTCCAATTCTTCTTGAAATAGTTTGTGGCCATAGTATCAAGCCCATGAAGTTTTTCCAGAAATGGAACTAGCCCACCTCTAACAATCCGCTTCCAGACCTTATCATTCCTGATGGGCACCTCATAACTTTTTGGCTCAACTCTTTTCCTATCCCCCCATTTTTCGTTTGCACCTCTCTGTAGACTCTACCGATGTTGAGCACCTGTTGCAAAATTATGCAGTCATTTCAATGTACCCACAAAGTGTGTCATTTTTTCTTCCTAGCTAAGTAATATGATGCAGCCCCATCAAATCTCTTGATTTTGATGTACTTATCCCCTTTCCCTTTCATCATTAAATATATTTTCCTCTTTCCCATGAATAACATCATAATATAGTAAGGCCCTGACTTCAACTCTCAAGTCCCTATAGTTTTGCCACATGTTTAGACCTTGCTCCCTAACCCCTTCATTCGTGAAGTAGTCTGCAACACTGTTAGCTTCCCTGTAGATGTGTGATACTTTTACTTTATCTAACTTGTCAAGAATAGACTTTGATTCATCAATCCAATTATTTATCGACATGAAACATGAAGATATGTTTCATGTGTGCAAACATAGTTTTTAGTATGTTTTTATTGTTGGATATATATTTTAAAATATTAATATGATATGTATTGTTATAATACACACACACACACATATATACATACATACACAAACACATGAATATACATATGTAAATATACATGCATACATACATACATCCATGCATACATACATACATACATACATACATACATAAATATTCTTATAGATTCAAGCAATACAAATAAGATCTAGTATATTCATGAAGATATGTTTCATGTGTGAAAACATTGAGTGGTTTGTATGAAATCAACATTACATATTTAAAATTTTGGCATAATAGTTTGGTAGAATGTACTCTAGAAGTTGCTACATATATTTTATATTAAAATTTTGTTAATAATATTTTAAAGTTGAGTATATTTGTATCAATTTTTGGTTAACGCCATTATAACAATCTGATTAAAGCTTTGATTTTTCTAGACTATAGGCTAAATTAAATTGTTGATTCTTCCTAGTGAAATAAAAATTAGGTAACAAAGAAGGGAGAAAAATAAGTTGGAAGAACAAGATCCAAATAAATACAAAGAAAGGGGAAAGTGGAAAGTATAAGTTAATAGATGAAGAAAAGAGAGAATATTCCATGAGAATGTGATTACATTACATCAAAGGCAAGATGGATTGATAGATTTATTGGTGAAAATGTTGCATGCTATAAATGAATTAAAAATTTTAAATCTTGATACATCATCTAAAGAAGTGATTACATCTATAGATAAAAAATATGTTATTTATTCTAAGGTATTTGAAACCTATATTTATTGTCAAAATAGTAGGAACAAGTGCCTAAAGAAACTCTTATAGAGGGAGTTATAGCCTTAAATAATATATTAACTTATGCTAGTTATCATATTGATAAGAGAACTTGTAAAAGAAGAAGCCTCCATGACAATAAAATACTGGAAAAAAATTACAAAAAATTAAGTTGAATGCTCCTATTGTGACCCTTCACACATGACCCTAGAATTCAAAATTTTAGGGAATGTACTATTCAATCAAGAGTTTATCACTTTTATAAAGTTAGGAGTTCTCATTTTATTTTTTGTTTTTCAATACCAATTTGTACAAAGAATAAATTTTCAAAGTCACAAATATTTGACAAGCCTATAGGGTCATTACGTTTTAATTTTTGTTAGTTTGACTATGTTTAAATTTTTAATTTGAAATCCCTTTATATTTCCCAAAACCTTGTTATGCTCCTACCCCTATAGTATGCATAACGTTATGATTAGTTGGCTTGTGGCTACCTTAACTCTTAATTAAGTCATGAATATTATCATTAGTATATATTGTTATTTAGTTATTTATGTCGGCCTAAGGATTATATAGGGTCGACTTGGGTGATATCCTAGGCATAAGTATGGTATATATAGGAGGTATATATGTATGTTATTATCATCATGTTAACTATTTTCTTCTTATTGAAAAATATTGGAGGTATCTCCCTCAAAGTGGATTAGGAGGTTACCCCCTCGAAGTGGCATATTACTATTAAGTATTTGCATCATATTTTAGATTATATTATTATTGTGTAATTTATTTCATTACAAGTGGTATCAGAGCATGATCTTGGCACTGTTATGACAAGACATTTTTTTCAATTTTAGAGGTCATTTTGTTAAACACATATCTCCCAAATTTTTGAAAAAAATTGTCTAATTTTTAAAGGGTTTTGGAAGGATATATTCAAGAAACTTATTCCAAATTTTTGGGGAATAGGAGCAAAATTGAGAGACTTTTTGTAGAATTAGGGCATCTTCCCAATTTATTTGGAAACTGTTTATCTCCCAAATATTGTAGAATTGGTTCCTGATTTTTGGTAGGTAATTGAATAAGTAATAGAGTGGCTTGAAGTATAATTTGAAGTAAAAAAGTTTTTTATTACAAACTTAGGGTTTCTAATAATTTCACTCTCAAGGCTACAAAATACCAAATTTTGGGAAGATTTTTCTATGAAAGTGCAACCTAGGCCTAGATAAGTTACAAAGAAAGTGTATTTTAACTTCATTTGTGTGATTTATTGCAAAATTATCTTTCTAGAACTTCTTCACAACAAAAATTAGCCACAAAAAAGAAGAAAAAGAAAAAGAACAAGAATTAGAACAAGGGAAAAGGAAAGGGCAAGAGAAACAACAAGAGTAGGAACAAGAAGAAACATTAGAAGAATCGAACGTAAAAATGGAGATGAAGAAGAAGAAAAGGAAAAAGTTAGCACCAAGGACAATGATTTTGTAAATAGGTGGGAAATGTTATGCCAACCCCTATAGTATGTATAGTGTTATGAGTAGTCAGCTTGTAGCTACCTTAACTCTTAATTAAGTCATATTATCATTATTATATTATTATTTAGTTATTTAGTCCAGTCTAAGGCTTATATAGGGTTATCTAGGTCGGTGTGGGTGATATCCTATGCACAAGTACAATATATAAAGGTGGTATATTTAGGTTATTATCATCATGTCAGGTGTTATGTTCTTATTGAAGAATATTGGAGGTATCCCCCTCAAAGTGGATTAGGAGGTTTCCCCCTTGAAGTGGCATATTATTATTAAGTATTTGCATCATATTTCATATTGTATTATTATTTCGTAAGTTTTCATTACAATTCCTTTCATATCCCATAATACAAACTCTATTGATTTGTTGTAATTATAGAGTAGAAAAATGAAAACCCTAAAAATTATCTATAATTAGTTGGTGAGCATCAATATCACATGTGCAAGTTGGTTTATAACCTTGTTAAAACCTATTTTGTTAATTATTTTTCATTTTTGACTTTGTAATATAGTTCTTATCTTCAATGACTTCATTAACCTCAACTAATCACATTAAATACTTTTAAATTGTTTAGACAAACATCAATGGTTCCTTTCAAATTCATTAATACTTGGGGGAAAAAAAATTTACCCTCTTCAACATACCCTTCAATTTTTTGTAGTTTGAAAAGCTTGTAGATTACATGCTAGCATGAAAGAGCAAGGGATGAAAAATTTAGAATTATTTTCTAGTTTATGTAATGGGTGATTCAACACTAATTACCAAAATGCAAAACTTATAAATTGTAAGCCATCATGCAAATGAAAGGAGTAACATAAATAATATCATGCATAGAAAAATTTAGTGATTTGTAAAGTGAAAATTATATTTACAAGCCAACATATAACACCTTTACTTTTGTAAGTTTTGAAAAATCCCAACCAACATTAGTTGCTAGTTTGCAAGAGGAAGGGAATGCATATTTAGTGAAATTTTATGTTATACAAAATCCAAAATAACCCCATGAACCCATGTGAAAGTAAATATCACTTTTGTAAATTTTGTAATTTTCAATCCAACCCCATAAGTTAGAATTCAATAAATAGCATCAAGAAAATTTTTTAGTTAGTATGTCTATGCAGATTGCAATATGGGCAAAAGCCCTAGTTTGCAATAATAGATACTTGCAACCAATTCTAATTTGGAAAAAATCATAAAAATACTTAAATTAAAGGATTTAACCATTGAGAATGGAAAATATAAGGATTATAAACATGGTTAATATCATAATTATATAATTAAATATTATTTTATCCATAATTAGATACAATTTGGGTTTAAGTATATTGTATTATAAAGTTCTATGAACTTAAACAAATTTTATAGGAGCCTTGTTAAAAGGAATGGCATGCCCCAAAAAATGAAATATGAGTTCAAGGGAGTTGTGTTCTCCTTTGTATATTACACTAAAACATGGGGAACATATCATACATGTCAATATGACACATGTGGGCATAGATGTAGAATCTAACTATTGAACTTAGGACTCCTCAATTTATGAATCTTTGTGAAAGTAAACATCTCATGTGGTAGGATTAAACAACTAATAAGCCATCATATCCTCAGAAGAGCCAATAAAAGTGAATGATTGACTCTTCTTTATTTCCTTACATCAACCATCTAATATGAATTCCCAATCCTCACTATAAAATACCATAAAGAAGGAAATATCAAGCTTAATATGGGATGAAGCCTCCTTAAGAGTGATATTCAAAACTAACTTATAGGAAAATTAGTTACCATATGGAAAATTAGTTACAATATTAATTAGTACAATTAATTTCCTTAGCTAAAAAGATGAAATTATATAACATGAATAAAGAATACAATTGGCCATCATCCTAAGTGATGTGTTATTATTTTATAAACATCATTATACTTAGAAGTATAAGGAGCTATAAAATGATGATGAATACCATGATTATAACCCTAATTCACATCCTCATAACAACCTTCTTGAAGAAAAACCACAACAAACCCCTCCTAAAATACCTCACCATCCTTTATGAGTTGAAGAAAATATAATAGGTAAAATAGAAAATAATAAGAGAGATTTTGAGGAAATAATTGAAAGGTTGATAGATCTAACAACAACCAACTCCCATAGGTCTACCCTAGTGACCTCACTAGAATTCATCATCTCTCACATTGTATCTAAAAGTGGCCAAATAAACACTTGGTCAAATAGGAGGAACAAATAAAGATAAATTTTTGAATATAAATTATCTTATGACTAGATGAAATAAAAAAATGAAATATGACTTATGTGCATTGTTCATTGACCCACAAACCAATACAGTCTTACATGGTACTTGTTGGAAATTCCCTATCAATTTGTGCCACCACCAAGGTATAAAGATTTTTTTTTTTGGATAGGTGATGGATGGTTTTTGACCACCCTCTATGCAATAACAATGAGGTCCCGCAATACCTTTATAGGAAACTTTATTACAATTTTTTCCTTAGTGAAATCCCTAATTATTTTGATATGTGGGAGTTCTAGGGTAGAGGTGGGGGCTCCACACAAGACAAAGTGGGGGAACAACATGCCCAAAACTAGGAAATGAGACCCTTGGCTAAACCAAACTTTGAACACATCACTATTCATTATGTTGTGAAGGAAGGTATTGAGGTGGAGGTCCTAGAGTCTATTAGATCATTAGCTCAGACCCTTATACAACACATTAGGCCTTGAGTACAAGGTGATGTGAGTGAGTCTTCCAAGCCTTGAAATGTCCACCACAATAATGTTAAAATTATGGGTTTTTTTTTATGGAACAAGTATGAGTATGATGAGGATGTGCATGGCCAAGATGCAAATATAGTAGATCAAATGGTCATAAATAATGATATATTGAATTAAACATATGGCATTGATAGTCAACTAAATTTCAACAAGTTCAAATTTAATTATTAAATTCTATTTTGAAATCTAAGATTAACTACATTACTAGATTTATTATAATAAAATTTTAGGTTCATTGTGTTTATATTGCATCTAGTGGTCCTCCACCTATCAATTATATGACAATGTAGAGTCCACAAGTATGTAACTAGAAAAAATAATATATATAGTACATGTGAATAGTTTAACCTCATATGAATGGTAATATTATAACTCATAATAGATATTGAATAGGTTAAATTTGGGCACTTGACATCAACATTACCATTCAAGGTCATCATCCATATTTCATTGAGGTAAGCTTGTCTATTTTTAATAATTAATAGTTTGTAAAATAATGTTAGGTAGATTTTGTTAATTTAATATTTTTCATCTTCTCTTGATTTACCTTTATGCTTAAAGGATTTTTCTGACTACCCTCACATGTGTTATCTCATTTATGATTTCCTAAGTTCACTCTCTATTGTTGTATAAACTTGCAAAAATTTGTTGCATGTACTTGCAACATCTCTTGTGCAAATTCCTAGTTATTCACTTTCACTGCATCTATTGATATCATCTCTTCACTATACTTTGCTACTCCCACTAGTAGCATCTCTAAAACTATTCTAGCTCCACATTTAGTTTCATGCCTATATCCATCCTTTATTAAACCTACTTGTAACATCTTAAATGTAGCATTATCAATATGCTCCTTTGTTGCATTCAATTGTACCACCTTAGTTATAAATATTTATTTCTTCTTGGGAATTCTATCCTACCCTTACTAACATTTCTCCTCAAGTGGAAAGCTTCCTTGGTTTGTCCTAAGAACCTATAGTATCTTCTCTATTACTACCTCTTCCATATACTCCTCCATAGATGCACTGCTCCTCTCTTTCTTCTGGAGCATCTCTTCGACCTTGAGTGAACACACCTTCTACTCCATGCCTTGTTGTTAGCACATTTCCCTTATAGCCTCATCCTCAATCATTATGATTTCTTCTTCTCTCTCATTGTTGTTTATAAATATACAAACAAAAACATGTTAGAAAACAATGGGCCTTACTTTTCCCCTCATTTCTCAACTTCACCATGGTTCTCTTCTTATCTTATGATGACCCATGGGTTGCATCCTTATTTTTCATGAATATTGTGGAGGGATTAGAATTTAAATCAAAAGCATAAATCATTAAGAAAATGAAGCATAAACATAAACACCATTTATACCTTTGATCTTCCTCCTTGACTGAGCTCCAATATGCACCCAAATCTTGTTTTATTTGATCTAAGTATGGATATGTGGATTGCTCACAATTGCACCATTATAAATTTAAATATGATGACCCATGGGTTGTGTCCTTATTTTTTGTAAATATTGTGGAGGGGTTAGAATTTTAAATAAAAAGCATAAATCATTAAGTAAATGAAGCATAAACATAAACACCATTTATACCTTTGATCTTCATCCTTGATTGAGCTCCAAGATGCACATAAAGTTAGCCAAATTCAAGATGGATAAGGATATGTGCAGGATCATCATGGAAAAAACAAGCCCTTAAGTGGCAAAAAATCCATAAGAATCAGAGTTAGGAAACTTGATGTAAAAATTTGAATAAGTTATCTATATTATTTCAAAAATATGTAAGAATAGAATATGTAGAAAATTGAATGTAGTTTCTAAACTACTAGGTTTATTTTTATTTTTTAAATCTATTTGCTGAAAATCTGAAATTTCAATGCAGTAGAACTTAAATTTCAGGGAAAAATAAGTAGGTGTCTGTCTGACTACCCTAACCATAATAAAATGATAATATTTTTTTATAAGATTTCATATTTAATTAGAGGACTCATGTGCCGATGTGATGCATATTTTTTTACAATTTTTTTCTAAGCAAATAATTAATAATGAATTTTTTATTACAATTTTTAAAAAATATAAAAACTTTTATGTCTGACCACCTTAACTTGGTCAGAAATTCATGAAATTCATTTTTTCTTTTTTTAATCCTATAGTATGCAAAGTATAGAATGTGATGCATATTTCAGATTCAAAAAATGTGATACCGTTTGAAAGCTATAGATGTTTTTCAATTAGCCTATCAATCAGGAGTTTAGTTGTAATTCAAATAGAAAATAAATAATAATTACTTATTAAATTCAAAGTAAAAATAATTTAATTGGTGGAAAGCTGAGAATCTCCTTTAAAAACCCTTTTCGTTTCATCAATTTTTGGTAAAAAAAAGTCGTCAACCACATACCCTACACATACCCATCATATTGCCACTTTTTGGCCCATCATGATCCTGCACATACCCATAAATGAAAGGATGAAGGCCCAATTTATAGAAAAATGGAGGGTAAAATGAAGGGCTAGGATTGAGTGTGGAGGTGATGCATGAATCAAGAAATGTCATGGCTTATTAGCATTGTGAAAAGTGTCACAATTAGGCGCATGGAGAAGAATGAGGTGTGCTCACACATGTGTGAGCACACATTGGGATGACACCTCATTTAATTTTGGAGGCTATGTGTAAGAGAGTGGAGGTAGGTGGGATCTGTGGCATTAATGAGACAAGATTAGGGGGTTGAGGGTGAATTTTAAATTAGGAAATATTGGTAATGATGGGGGTTAGGCTAATTAATGAGGGATTAATTAGTATAATGAGATGGGTAAGGTTAACAAACCATGGGTTTATTGACCCAAGTGGAGTCAAAAGTTGAAAAATGGGCTAATGGAGGTTAGTTCATTAATTAATCATGGACTAACTGATGAACTTGGGTTTAGGAAGAAAGAGGATTTTGATGGGAACAATTAAATAACTAAAATTATTTAACTGACTAGAAGAATTATAGGTTTAAGTAATGACATATTTAATTAAATAAAATTATTTAATTAATTATGAGAAGAAATGAACTAATTAATTAAATAGATGTATTTAATTAATTAGGAAGGGTGAATTAATTAAATAAAAATATTTAATTAATTAAGATGAAGTAAATTCAGATTTGGGGTGACTACATTTTGCCCCTCTTTGATATAGCGTCTGAAGTGATACTGCATCAAAGAAGTTTAAAATTTTCCCTAGGGGGACAAAAGGTTAATTAGGAAGTGATGCCCCCTCGAGAGACTAACCAGAAATTTTAAAAAAAAAAATTGGTTAGAGTCTCGAAATTTTTTTTTTTCTTCTTTAGGTTATGTTTAAATTTTATTAAATTTTATTTATTTATTTATTTTGAATAATCAAGCCGGTATTGGCATGGTGTGATGGTTTATAGGTGTCATTGTTGTTCTTTCCACCAAGGTTATAACCCTGTTGGGGTGGTATTGTTGAATGGTTGTATTCTGGTTCATAGCTCTAATCAAAAGTGTTTACCCCTTGAATAAAAAAAAAATTGAATAATCAAGATAATGTTTAGATATTATCAATTTATTTTTATAGTTATTTATATTTTATTAATATTTTTAAATTTTTATCAATTATAACTATTTTAAATTATTTTTTAAAATTAATTAATTTAATATTATTATCATTATTTATAATTACCTATTATTATTTGCACTAGTAAATTAAGTAATAATTTTTTTTATCTTTATTTAGAATGTTTATAAGGTTTTATAATTTCAATATGAAGGGGTCAGGACATTTAAGACATTTTTTAGCTAAAAGAATGCCATCTGTTGAAAATAATGGTGATGACAGATTAGGGTTTGGGCTTGTGAAGGGTTGGGGCCTCCGTTCCCTACACTCGCTACTCCTTGTAGGGACTGGAGGTTTCCACCGTTTCTATGGAGGGGGACTCAACCTCCCCCCCACCCCCGAAGCTTCTGTAAAAGATGGTGGCGTAAATCTGACTAGCAAAGAGAGCACCAAGACTTTCAAAGACGCGGTGGCTAGGGAGTCAAGTCACCTTGTGTGGTGGGGGCATGGTTTGAGGTTGTCTCCAGTTGCGGTGACAAGGGCTTTGGCGGCCATGGTGGGGAAAGAGGTAAGGAGTCCTCCACCCTACCATTGAGGCTCCCTATTTTTCCAAACTCTGCAATGGAAGATGTGATTAAATCAGAAAGGATGAAGTTAAAAAATATTGCTTTCTTCTTTGCTATTGTAGACTCTAATAATATACCCTCAAGGAAATTCATAGACAATTTTTTTGTGAATCTGTGGCATAAAAAGATGGGAATCACTGTGTCTTTCTGCCATATGATTCAAAAGGGGATTTTTTTGGTGTTTCTAAAAAGCCATGAAATGCAACAAAAAATTGTTAAAAACCCTTTTTGGAAGGTAGGCAATAGTGTTCGTAGGGCATTACCATGGACACATGGGGAAAACTTAGAAGAACTCATGGTGTTGTCCAGCCTTAGGTGGCTTCTGGTGAAAAACATTCCCCACGAATTATGGGCAGTTATCCCACAGTTGCTGATGTCGTTGGGCAGTGTGCTGAGGATTGATAACCTGGGGGTCACCCTCCTTGACTTAAACACTAGGGTACTAATTTCCCTAATGCTTGGTCGGGAGGTGCCCAAGGTCCTAGACCTACAAATGGATTATGGGGTGCATGAATGCCAAGTTGAAGTCTTGGGTGGCCTCGGTGCTTGCTACTTATGTAGGTGTGAAGGCCACATAAGGAGGAATTTTCCTATATTAAACAAGAAGAAAGAATTTGGAAACCCTAAACTTAATGAGTCAAATGGAGAACTGCTCCTCTGGCAGTGACAAGGATGATGGTAAGGAAGGAAACCATAACGGGGGTTCTAGTTCCCCTTTTGATTTTAGTGAAAAGAGCCCAAATGGCCTAGGCCCTATCCCAGCCATGACGGAGCGAATCCCACCTAAGGCAGAGATGGACATAGCACCCCCCACCTCAGATGCACCAAATCTGGCTATCTTGAATAACCCCTTTAACCCTTTGCAAGATTTGGAAGGTGTTAATGAGGAGCTGGTCAAAAATGCCTATTGTCCCATTGAAAATGAGTCTAAATATGGCATTAAAGAGCTTCCTAATCTAGAAGAGATTGCACCTAAACTCAACACATAATAGTTGGTAATGAAAGATATAAGGAAAAACATAGAGATGAATAAAGAGGGAGGAAATAAAGACTCTATTCCTAAACCCATCCATTACAAAAAAAATTAAACTCACAGATCCAAAGGTAGCTTCAGAAGACAAGTCAGTGGAAGAAAATGAGGATGCTGGCAAGGAAAAAAGCAATCTGAAACAAGGGAGCCCTCAACCTGAGTTTGGATGCCCCCGGGGCATTATGGCTTAGTTTCCTCTAGGGCAGCAGGATGTTTTATCCTTGGGGTCTAATGCAACATTATCTAAGATTGGGGTGCAAAGGGGGGATAGTACCCTGAGGGCACCCAACGCTCAAGTGGAGGACCAAGAAAATGAGTCCCCCAGAGAAAATGTAGAATTGAAACCAGACCAGGTCATTGACAGTATCAATAAGATGCAAGATTTCCTAAATAACATAATAAAAAGAATGAGGCTACTTTGGACTATTCAGGATTGAAGGGGGTGAGCCAAGTTGAGAGCACGGTTTCTACTTCTAGTAAGAAGGCTGAAAAGGTTGTGGTTCAGGAAATGGTACTAGCACAGATTGTGGGATGCTTGGATGGTGTGCAGACCCCTGAAAATATAGTGACCTCCAAGCCTCCCCCCTCATGCCCAAGAAGAAGGGGCAGAAAGAAAGGGTCGGTCATTAGAATTAATGGGGACAACATTATGTTATGCAAAAATAAAAGGAAAAAAACAAGTATTATACTCCCTTCACCAAGCACTAAAAGGCTACAGTGTGAAGGAGCCTCACCTAAGTTCTTTGAACTATTCAAGAAAGATAAAGAGACCCCCTCTAACCCTGCTCCCAATGAACATTAATTGCACTTCTTGGAATGTGAGGTGATTAGAATCCCCTGATAGGAAATACCTAGTAAGTAGATTTCTCAATATTGAAAAAGACAAGGATTTTGTTCTCCTTCAAGAAGTGAAAGCCATAGGCTTTACCCTTGAAACTAATCCTAGGTTCATATGGAACAATGCCTCCTCACTAACATCCAAGCATGAAAAAGGGAAAGGAGGAACTACCATTTTAATGGCCAAGTGTTGGGAATAGTCTCTTGTTGACAATGGCACCTCCCTGTACAATAGAGTAGTATGGGCTACATTTGAGAGAAATGGAGCCAGATTTGGAATATGTTCAGTCTACACCCCAAATGACTATAGAGAATGTATTAAGCTTTGGAATTGGCTTGCAACCCTCCCGGATGTTCCTTGGGTCATTCCGGGGGACTTTAATATGATTGAGAGCATGGAAGACAAGAAAGGAGGTCTGGACATGGAGTGGAAGGGTAATGAAAAATTCTTCTACATGAGGTTCAAATCCAAACTGAATCTCTAGACCCCTTAAAGGGGAGAAAGCAATAGAGAAAGCAAGTTTGGTACACCTAGTGTAACCTTCAAAAAGGTGGCAAGAGGGTGTATTGCAGATTGGATAGGTTCTAAGCAAATAAAAATTGGTTTAGTTTCTCCCTAGTGAATGATGGACTAGCGGTAGTGGTGCACCCATATACCCTATCTGACCACCACCCAATAAAATCCAATTTAATCCTAAACTCTACTAGAAAAGGAAAGTAAGAAGGATCAAAACTTTATCCTCAATACTAGCTTGTTAAAGGATGAAAGCTGCAGAGATGCAATATGCACCCTTAGGGGAATAAACAATATCTTTCTAAAAGGCGAAGGAGCAATCTAAAGATAGGAAGCTAACATCAAAGGGTGGACAACCCTATGCCAAACTATTGGGAAACACCTGGCCATGGAAAGGAGGAAGGAAGAAAACTGCCTCGAAGAGGTGCTGCTTGGGGCAGAATTAAGACTCCAAAATAGTCTAGCTGATTAAAAAACAAATGAGGAATTGATCTCTATTAAAAATTCCCTTAGAAGGCTCCAATCACACAAAATTCAAGGCTTAAAAGTTAGAGCCAAAATCAATTGGCTAAACAATGGGGACAAGGGATCCAAATTTTTTTTTAGGTTCTTAAAAGAGAAAGGGGTTAGAGAGTATATTGACCAAATTAACCACAATGACACCCTCCTCAATAATCAAGGTGACATCTCCAAACAGTTCTTTTTGTTCTTCAAAGACCTCTTCTCTTCAGATGGTGATACTGAGGAGGGTAGAAATGCAAGAAGCCTCATCAAAAGCATGATCCCTCCCAAGATCTCCCAAGAGGACTCCCTGTTCTTAGCCAGAGAAATCAGTAAGGAAGAGATTAAGAGAGCTTTAAACTTAATGAACAATGATAAATCATCTGGGGCAAATGGTTTTCCAGTTGAGTTCTACAAGGAGTTCTCAGAATGGATAAGTGAGAATTTTCTCCAGGTGTACAAAGAAGCCATCAGTAAGGGATCCTTGTGGAAGGACATCAATAGGGGAATTATAGGGCTGCTCTCCAAGGATGTAGACAAAACTAGCCTAAAGATCTGGAGGCCAATCACCCTTCTAAATGTATCCTATAAAATTTTGGACAAATTCCTAGCATTAAGGCTAGTCAACATCCTTCCAAAGTTCATTAACAGTACTCAAATAGGGTTTATTAAGGGAAGATACAGTTTAGAGAACCTCATCACTAGTTGGGAGGCTATGGAATGGTCCAAAACTTCCAAACAAAACTCTGCCATGCTCTTGCTAGATTTTGAAAAATCCTACAATAGAGTGGAGTGGGTCTTCCTGAGAATGGTCCTAGAGGCCTTTGGGTTTCCTCAATAGTTTTGCGATATGGTCAACACATTGCTGAAAGATGCTTCAACCCAAGTTGACATTAATGGTACTCTCTCTGAACCTTTTAGGTTATAAAGATCTATAAGGAAAGGTTTCCCTCTTGCACCTACCCTTTTTGTGATAGCCTCTGATTCTTTGCACTTCTTGTTGAGAGATATACTATTAACTCCAAGGGTAAAGGGGCTATGCCTACCAAACAACAACGAGTTGTTGAACATCCAGTTTGTGGATGATACAACACTTTTTGTTGATCTAGAAGAAGAAAACGTGGAGAATTTACTATACAAACTCAATCTCTATTGTTAGGCCTCTTGTGCAAAAATATCTAGAACAAAGTCTATAATGCTGGGGTGGTTAGATAAGTCGCCTGATTGGTTGCAAAGATTTGATTTTCAGTGGGGAGGCCCTAATAGGCAAGTAAGATACCTTGGCATCCCATTTGTAGTCAACCCATGTTTGAAGGACATGTGGTTTTGGATCAAAGAGTAAATTGACAAAAAGATGGACAGATGGAATAGGAAATATCTGTCATTAGTAGGAAGGTTTCAAGTATGTCAAAAAATTCTTTCTTCATACTCTGTCTACTATGCTTTAGTGTGGTTTTTTAATAGCTATCAATTAAAAGAACTACAAAAAAAAAGATCAGAGGCTTCCTCTGGTCTAATGGCAAAGGGAAAAGGAAGAAGCACTTGGTCATATCTAGGATTGGTGTTGCATGGGAAAAGATCAAGGGGGAATTGGGCTAAAGGATCTAGAGAAACAAGGAATTGCTCTAGCCAATAAGTGGATTTTTAAGGCACTAGAGGGAAATGAACCCTGGAAAGTGCTAATCAAAAATAATATTTGGTTAGGCACCCCCAAACAAGCCAAGTCTTGGAGGCATCTACCTTTCAGTGATCTGCTCCTATCAAAGCACCCCATGGTCCCTGCTGGTTCTACAGCGTTTAAGAGCATCTGGAAGGGTTGGGAGTTGGTTATAAAGCATGCCACTTTCATGTCATCGACTAGCTATAATGGAAATCCATGGCATCTTGGTTGCACCATTTGGTGAAATTTGGAACGTAATGGAAAGCCTTTGGCCTTGCTACAAGGCTGTTCTGCCAAAAAATGGGCAACAACTAGAGTTAAGACCTTGGAGAATGTCTTAGTTGATGGTAAGATAAAGAAGTGGGAAGATTTGGAAATGGAGTTTCAGCTACCCTCGGTCCAGATTAAGAATGTATACTATTCCAAAGCAAGCCTATGAGGCTTCACCCCTGCTTGACCCTAATAGTTCAGGCATAAATCCTATTGAACAACTCTCTTGGAAAGGCAACACCCCTTTAAAAGTACTTCAGGAAAATACCATCTACCGAGAACTAATACACAACAATTGCCTAGTTAAACACCTAAACGGGGCTTGGCAAGTAAATCTGAGTAATAAAGAGTGGCATGAAATGCTCATTTCAAACTGGTCCTCTATTCTTGACCGCAAAAAGGCTTGTCTAAGATGGTTAATAATATTACAAAGAGTGCCTATCAAGTGGAAACATGATGACATTGAAATGTGTAAAATTTGCATAATCCTAGAAACTGTTGAACATATATTCTTTGATTGTTTGTATGCAAACAAAATATGGAAGCTCTTTTGTAGCAGCATGCTAATCTGGGAAACTAATGGCAAAATTGATTGGAAAGAGGTTCTTTTATGCAATGATAAAAAACTAGGCAAAGAGATTAATTTGTTTTGGCACTATCTTTCTAATGAAATCTTGTGGAAATTATGGAAGGCAAGAAACAGTGAAAATTTTAATGGTCAGAGGAGGCTCCTTACTGAGTCTGCAAAAAGACTCATCCTTTTCAACATTGCCTCGCAGGTTGTGATGACTGTGAGGAGCACAAAGGGAAATTTTCTCAGGGTACTACGTGTTAATCAAAATGGAGGCAGGTTTGAGCATAATTGGCATGTGGGTCTACATAGTTTGGCCTCTTTTATTACTGCACTGAACAATTTTTAGAAAGAGTTCAATGGGAAAGCTAAGGTCAATGAAGAGCAGCTCCAAGTCAGGGTTCTGAGGCTGCACACAAATGAAATTTTGGAAAGTGAGGAGGTGTTCTCCAGGGGATGAAATGTTGGCGGAAAAGACTCTTGCAGGGTGGGCTGACCTTGACCCGGGCAGCAGGAGCAGTATCATATGAGGTGTTGGCTACAGGGGACTCCCTTTTGCACTGCTACCTTGTTCTTCCTCCTATGCAGAGTTCACAGGTGTATATATTCAGAGTTAGGATCTCTCTTTATACTGCATCCATAGGTTGTAGTATACATGGAGTTCTAACATCCCTAGGCTTAAGTTCTCAGGAGTAGTAGCAGTTGGCATTCAAATTGTACATGGTGCTTCAGCTGTAGGTATTGTGGACAGATCCATTGTTTATGCTACAGGTAATCATTACCATGGTGGCTTTCATGTTCGGGTTCATGAAGCTGTTGAGAAAAGGTACTGTCTATGGCAACAAAGAGGAAATCAAATATAGACTCCCTTTGCACCCAACGATAGTGATACCTTTTTGCACTAATTTTTGTATTTTTTATGCAATCTGCATATGAATAGCGTTGTTTCCTTGTATACCAGCATTACATTATGTTCATACACGATCTATACAATCTTGTATAATCCTTCTACACTCAGCACACAAATGACTCGTATTCTGTAAAGGCACAAGGGCTTTAATTTTGTAAAGGTACAACAGTTTGATGTTATGTTGCATCAGCAAAAATGACAACTATTGTATATTTTCAAGTGCTTGCACTATCATTAACACAAAAAATAATGGGGATCACAAAAAATAATAAGATTCATTACATACAAGAAAGGGATTCAAGCTATCCCAAAAATTTGAAATACTTAAAAAAATCATAAAAATAATCTTGGCATGAGTAGAATAGTGAGAAAAAGGTTGTGAAACTAGCCACACTTATTTCTTTTTGTAAAGTAGGCATATGGGAAATGTAATATCAAACTAAGATCTTCCAAGGATCATCACCTAGAATATCTTTAAGAATTTATTTAGAATAGAGAATTATCGTACATAGTTTTATATCTTTAAGGAACGTCTTTCCCATATTTATATGAAGGCAACCCAAATGCTAAGAGACCCTCTAAAATTTTCTTAAATGAGAGTTATGTTAGAGGAAATATGTAAGAAGTATCTACAATCTACCATAACCATCAAAAAAAGCTTTCAAATGAGAGGAATGACAAACATGTATTGAGGAAACCATCCTAGAGAATATCTAAAGTTTACTAGTGAGGCACACAAATAGAAACTTATTAGGAAAATTTCCTCTCAACTCTTTGAATGACAACTCTATAATTGGAGGAAGATGCCTACAAAGCATAGAAGATATTTAAAAATTTAAAAATCATTTCAAACACAATCAAATTTATTTATAATATTTAAATGGGGAGGAACAAAAATAGCTTGATTGATTGGGTTCAAATTATAGAATCTTAATACAAGAAGATAAATAATATTGTTTACCATCTTCATGGAAATTCTCCTATTCAACAAAACTAAAAAGAATTATTCCAAAAATAATTACTAAAATACTAGTTGAAAGGTCTATATAAGATAAAAATAACCTTAATAATATTTTAGAAGGTTTATAAATAAAAATAAAATCTAACGGCTTACTTGAAAGAAATAAAAAATAAAAAGACAACCTTACATTATAAATTACAATCTAAAATCTCTTAAATTCGTTCTATTAATAATAAGAAATAAAAAATATCACTATAAAAAAATATTATTTATAAAAATATAATAATATTAAATAACTTTTATTATAAAGTTTTCCCAATTAAAATATTAATTACAATATATAAGAATTTAAACTGCATACTAAATTCTTAATGCATATTGAAGAGTTTGATTTATTTTTTATTTTTTATTTTTTTTTGATACTACACCCTGTGAGCCAACTCAGCAGCTCAGCAACCCTTATCTTGAAGTCCCACCTCTTAAATCCGGAGGAAAGTCGAACCTGAGACCAAATTTTTTTTTAAGTTTTATTCTCTTGAGAATGTTGTTGGTGACTACTAACTACAAAGGAGTACTGCTAGGAAATAAAAACTCACGTCTGGATGGCTTCTAAGTTCAAATCATGAGATAATATTTAAGTCTAAAGTAGGAGTGGGGTTATATTCAATGAGTGATAGGTTGTCTCAGTTGAATGAGAATAAGCTGTGACGGCTTCATGGTCCCCTCCTCCTTTCATGACAGTCATGGGGGAGGAGTCTGTTTCTGACAAAAAAGTGGTCAAAAGCAAAGGATTCTGCATTTTATCGCAAGCCGCATTATCTATCAATGATGATTGCATATAGGGGAGGAGTCAATTTCTAACAAAAAAAAGTGGTCAAAAGCAAAGGATTCTGCATTATTGCAAGCCGCATTATCTATCATTGATGATTGCATATAGGGGAGGAGTCTGTTTCTAACAAAAAAGTGGTCAAAAGCAAAGGATTATGCATTATCCCAAGCCACATTATCTATCAATGATGAGGAGTCTATGATGATTGCATATAAGGTGACAGGTCGTCGTTGTTGTATTGATGGAGCATTTTATCCAAGATATATCCACCCACTAAGCTAAAATGCTGCCAAGTGCCAAGTTTCCCATCCAAATAAATGTCTTTTCAGAAAATTTTTATGGGATGACGACATTGGGGTGACGCACCGAGCTCTCTCTCGATTGAATCTGCACCTTACACGTTCAGAAATTTGTTAACCCTAGTGAACGCCTGTTGTACATATTTTCAATGAATGAAAATCTACATCACATTAATTTTGCATCTCTCAAAATTAAGTGACATTTCAAATTACTTTCAATTATGATTGATTATAACTACTCATGATGCTCCTTGCATAAAGACTTTTATGGTTGATTGATCAAAATGAGGATCCTAAATTGCATGAGTAATAGGTCTTACAAGTAAGGAGTCATTTTAAATCCACAAATACTGACAAAAGATCAATAAATCACTTGTCTCTGTGTATATAACACTAACAACTTTAAAGATACAGTTTTTTTTTTTCAGTTTTTTTTTTTTTTTTGATTGCTCCTCCAAGGCGAAACTAGTCTCCTTGGGGAAAAGCCTCGAGCCCGCAATAGGACTCCTCCACTTAAACCCAGCCAATGTGAGTCGAACCTTGGACCTACATGGGACGAACCCAAAGCCTTAGCCCAACCATACCGACCGTTCGGGCTGTGGGGTGAACCCCAAAGATACAATTATTATTGTTATACTATTAAAATTATTGGACATTAAATCGACAAATGCTATCACAACTATTAAAACATGCTTAACTAGTGGATCCTCTTCCCTAACCTTTACACATTAGATTTAGTTCAATTCAATTTTATCTTCTTGTGTTTATTTTTTACTTTCATTTTCACTTTTTATTCATACTTTCTTTTAAATGATAAGTAATGTATTCTTTATATTAACTTATATTAAAAAATAAGTGAAATGAAATTATATTTCCAAAAATTGATGTAAAAATCTAAAGATAAAAATTATTTATTATATATAATTAGAGCAATTTTGATAGAAGGAATAGAATCACAATCAAAGAGACCTTGACCATCAAAATCAAACTTCTTAACTTGTGATGGTGTCATCTCTGTTCCTTATTTCTTTTGAATCCATAGATATTAAGTGAATAAAAGAAATAGCAAGGTCCAACAAAAAAGAATTACATTATCATGTTTGTTGAAATGCCTATAATTTCAAAAGATAAAAGGAAGAGATAGTTTAGAATGAACCAATAATTTTCTAAAATTAATATGACTTGTGACCTCGATAAGTATAAAACTCAAGTTGATACAATATTTCAAAGGAATTAATTTATAAGATTAAAGTGGATTTGAAATTTTTTAGGATTATTGTCTCTAATATATAATGTAATTAAAAAATATTTTTATTTTATAATTAAAATTTTGAACTTATAATTGAAAATTTTAACATTAAAAGTTATAAGGATTGTTTTATTTAATATAATTAACAATTAACATTTTTCTTTCGTATCGAAATAATTTTCATCTCAATTTTAAAAGGAATAAAGTTAAAGGGGGGTGTTCAAGATCATTTTCTTTTAAATTAATACTTGCAATGGTGAAATTAAAATTCTTGTACTAATTCTCACTTATTTTTAATTTAATTTTGATTGAATGACTTAAAACAATTATTTATTGATAATTTGTCAATGTTTTATGTTAAATTTAGATTTCAACCATATTCTTATATGTATCCATTTTATATTCATTTATACATATATACATACATCTAACCTCACCTTATCTTTATTTGCACTCATTTCAACACATTTGTCATAATTACCTATAAATATTGTACCCATATTCACACTCATTTCTTTAAGTACATTCCCTAAACCTCAATTTCTTCACTTCCTTACCCTAAGTGAATCTTGTGACTCACAAATTGATCCTAATTAACATAAGATTGATCCAAAATTTTAAATTTCCCACCCCATTTTCACTAGTTGTGAGCTAAATTGGTACATATTTGCATGAACTATTACTCTATCTTATTATTTAAAGACAGTTATTTTTTTTATTTCAAGAAAAAAGAAACATGCCATTATAGGAATATTTCAATTTGGAACTTAAAAGGAAACCATTGCTTACATAAAAATAACATATACCATCTACAAGTTTGCACATGGTGTCTCTCATTATTTACTCAAAATGGTAACTTGTACCTATAAAAGGGGGTTGACCTAGGCCAACATGATCTTTGTAATCATGTAACTTCTCCAAAAGCTTTTCTAAATACCAACTTAACTACATGTCTTCCTACAATGGACTTAATTTTGCATGTCAAGTCTGTGGGGAAAAAATTGTTGGGTTCAAGCTCTATTGCTTAATTTGTTTCTCTTTTATTTGTTGTTTATGTGTTGTTTCTTTATGTTACAAGTTTAGGGTCCTTCCTTTCTTTTTAAATAACAAAATAATATTGATTATATCAAATTATATTTCATATGTCTATCACCTTCCAAATTAGATTATTGCACTAGAGGGCAAATCAATCACTGGGTCAAGCATAAACCACTGGGTCAAATTGGATTTAGTTGGAGAAAAAAACTACTCTTAAATGGTTGTGATTCTTGGAAACATATTTTTAGGTTTTGTTCTTCATTTTACAATCTTTCTTAAATAGATTTGCTAATTTATTGAAAATTATTAAATTTTTCATATAAAAAAGTTGAGAATACACTAGATGAGCATGGTTGCAGCTATGTTGAGGAAGGAAAGAAAATGATGAATAAGTGGAAATAAAATGTAGAGGAAAATAAGTTTGATAAACTTGTACAAAAAAAATATTGAATATTCAAGTTAAAAAATAATGGAATGAATGAAAGAAAAGAGAATGTACAATATTTTCACCTACAAATTTTTTTTCTGGTGAGAAATATAGCACAATAATATTTATAATATTCATCACTATTATGAGAACATAAATTTTCTCAATACATTAATGAATCTCTCCTAGATCGTCCTTAAGTATGTGTGGATATAAGTAAGCATATCTAATGTAATTTTACACATTACATGAAATTATGCAAAAGACATGGAAAAATAGAAGAAAATAGAAATAAAATCAATTATTTTCAACATTAAATGTGAAAAGTATATAACACTTATTACAATTAACGCTATCATGCTATGACCATGTAAAAACTTAGAACATAACCAACATATATTTAAAAAAATGAAAACTATTAAATAACTCTTAAGTGATTAGGTAAACAATTTAAATAGAATAAAATAATTCTTAAGTAAAATAAATTAACTCTTAAATAAATAAAATAATTATTAAATAAATAAAAATAACTATCGACTAAATAATATAATTTAAAAATTTATAGATATCTTAAAAATGTCTATTTAAAAAATACTAAGACATTTTATTTTATTATAAATCATTATGTTTTAATTTATAAAAAAAAATTGTGCTTTTGACTAGAGCTATGAACCAATGAGGCCACAAGTGGGGACTTCATCCCACTATGGATGCACAACAACCACCACTCCCATGGACACGATAGCCCATCACACCAGCCCAACAAGGGAGTGGGGTCCCACCAACCAAGTGAGGGCGTGGGTGGGGACCTCATCCTGGCATGGATGTACAACAACCACCACTGCCACGAGCATGGTAGCCCAATGAGGGAGTGGGGTCCCACGTACCAAGCAAGAGGGTGGGTGGGGACCTCATCCCGGCATGGATGCACAACAACCACCACTCCCAAGAGCATGGTAGCCCAACACACCAACCCAACAAGCCACCACTCCTGTGAGCATGGTAGCCCAACACACCAACCCAACAAGGGAGTGGGGTCCCACCAACCAAGTGAGGGGGTGGGCCCTAGACACTAACACAATGGTGAGAACACCAACAACAAGAATGCCAACAACAATACCAACTATGATACGGGTCAAGTCCGAATACTTGAACCCTGGTGAGAACAACAACACTACCACTCATCCAATGCACCATGGACTCATGCCCATGTTTTAATTTATAATTATTTTATTTTATTTATATTATTTGTTTTAATTTTAATAATTAAATTTATTTTTTTTTGTTATGATATAATTATGTTTTTATTAAAAATATGTTTAATAGTTTAATTTTTAAAAATTTAAATTTTTTGTGATTTAATTTTGATCTATGTCATAACATAAGACTTCTCGACGTCACTCAAGAATATCTATCAAACTTACTTATTCGATGTCACTCAAAGAATATCTATCGAACTTACTAATTCTTAAATAATTTCAAAATTAAATTAAATAATTTAGAAGTAATAAAATAATTAAGACTGATATTTTAGGTGAAGCGTGTTTAAATATCTGTGCTCGTCCAACATAAACCACGCTAGAGTTTTATGTTTTATCCTCTCATATCCGTCAATGGCATCTTCTCCACAATCTGCATACCCTCCACAATCTCCGTTAATGGCATCTCCTCCACAATCTTCACTGTCCAGTGAGGATCTCCGTACGGCATACAATATTATTTATGCTTTCTTTGCCTTATTATGTTATGGTGTGTTCAGTTTTTTAGTATGGTTGGATGTATGGCGGGCATTTAAAAAACGGGCAACTTGGCTGCCAGGTAAAGCCTTTTCTCTCAGTGGTGCAACAGTGCAGATAATAATTTGGTGGACCAGTTTAGGTCAACTTTTCAAGAATGTAGGAGAAGATTATGAGATTTTATTTTATACTTATTTGCATCAGATCGTGGTCAGTGGAAGAGTTGCTGTGTGTGTTTTTGTAGGCTATTTGCTGCCTGAAATGTCTGCTCCTAGTGTGAAAGCTTTTGTGACGTTAGTAACGGCTATATGCCTTCAAGTTGCCTCTGAACTTGTCATTTTTAATCAGGGGAAAACCTATAAAAAAATTGATGACCATGAAAAAAGATTTATAAAAAATTGGGCACCACTGGTAAATAAAATTATATTGATATGTATCGTAGTCCTTTGTTTAGTACTAGGCTGCACGGTTTTAGCCATAAAAAACATTCATGGTCTTCTGACTCAAAGAATTTCTGCAATTTTCTCCATCAATGAAGAGGATCAGTTTCAATTCTCAAATAAGGTGGTCATGTCGTGGGATGATTTTGAGGATAATGTGCTTGGGTCATGGTTTGTTGCTCGTGTTTGTCGGCCTGATTATGTGATATCTAGGTCAGTTTTAAGTTCAGCAGTTGGCATAATAGTCACAATTTGTGTCATATTCTCCATCTTGTCAAACACATTTCAGAATCAATTGTTTGACTATTGGGATGATCCATTCATTTGTATATTTGTTCCACTCTTTAGTTTCATCATTATAGGATGGGTGCTCATTAGCTGGAGATGGTTTGCTGCTCAATTGTATTTTCGTCCCAATGGATACAGTTGGAGAAGGCATCTTGTTTTGGAGGATTTCTGGACAAGTAACACAGTTGCTTTGATTCACATGTACAGCTTAAAAAGAGATCGACAAGTATTCCAAGATAATGAAAGATCAAGATCGAAGATGTTCAGATTTAACTTGTCCAGAAAGATATTTACCAAAGTCAGGTCAATGCACATATTGTTATATTTGGTGTTGATGCTTCAGCTATGTGTGGTCCTTTTCAGCAAGTTGTGTGGACTTTTGTCATATGTTACTGTAGGTAAATTTGTGTATTGGTGTCGTAAACACCTAAGGAAAGGAGATCTGCCACCAGAAAAGTATAAAAGACTTTTGAAGTGTATATGTATGCCACGAGAGGATCCCTCTGATTTATGGGAAGCCAACCAAATGTCTTTTAATAAAGTAAAGTTTTTAATTAAGAAAGGTTGTGAACAAGGTAGGTCAAGTGAGGAAATCAGCTCCATTTTCCGCGGATATTCTCTACAATGGGCAGAGGATGGGATACAACTTCTAAACAGGCTTAAAGAAAGAGCAATCCCTTCAGTTTTAGAGCTTTTTCCAGGTGTAGAAAAACAGAGTGTGAAGGTAACAGTAGTGTCGCTCATCACTATCTTCACTGGACTACACAAGGCCAAGTCAGATCGTTTAAGGAAAGTTATAAAAGCTTGTCTTGAAGTATGGGACTTGTTGAGCTTTGCAGACGAGTGTGATATTGATTCCCATGCCAATAATATAAGCCTCTTTGACGATCTCAAGAAAGACAAGGATCAAGTTTGCATGGGTGCAGAAAGGAAGTTCTACAAGCTACAACTGGAGTATGACAAACTTTCTTCTGGTTGTGAAGATTGTGTAATAGATGCTGGAGAGGCGCGTATATTTTTGCAAGGCCTATCAGAGAAATGTGAGGGGTTGCTTAGAAGAGAAAATCTACTAGGAGATTACAAAGCGGAGGTTGCTACAAATTTAACTGATTCCAAGGACTGGATGGAAATAGAACCAAGCTACACGCTCTACAAACTATGCAATGTAATGTTGCAAGAAGATATCGAAGATTTTGTGGCATGGACAGAGGAATCTTTAAAAAATGTTATTGCTTCTTGTTTGTCAAGGTTACCAGATATGTTTGTAAAGCAATGTTGGAAATGGGCACAAGAGCTTGAGGAAGATAAGTTATGGGAAGTAAGTCATCTAGCAGGCAAATGCAGAGGAATGATGGAAGCATGGGACCTTAAACCAAAACCGACAATGAATGTGACAAAGCAATGGACAATCCAAGTCCTGGAGCAGACCTAGTTCCTCCCTGATCTTTAGTTGTCTTCTCAATCTTTAGCTTTCATGTGTGTGTTGTTTCGTCTGTCTTTCTTCATAACATTGTATTAAAGTAGTGGCAAAAGTGGTAGCTTTTGTCTGAAAGATTACCTTTGTCAGCCTATTGTGATATAGCACCACAAAATATATGGTGCATTTAGATGTATATTTTTATCTATAGCAATCTTGTTTGGTAATTAGGGAGAAATAAAATATAGTTGTTAAATGTTCACAAAAATATTGTAGTCTATGTGTGGAAGTATAGATATAATAACTTAATGATATTTTCAGTTGACTTTCTCTTTTGATATTCAAGTTGTATAAGACCTTGTTTTATTTTTCTTACATTAATATTCTTATAAGATTTTTCTCTTTTATCAACATTGAAGCTATATATAAATATAAAATTAATAATAGTATAATTTGTTTTTATAATAAAATTTAAAATTTCCAAAAATCTTGATGTTATGTAAATATTTTTTTAGAATTTTTTTAATTTAGTAAATTATTTTTTTTATTAATAATAAAATTAAAATAATATTAAATTTTAATTTTTTAAAACAAAATATTTTTACGTCCAGAGGCGTACCCTGTACATATAAACACGATATTAAATTTTGGAGCAACAAAAAATCTTGGCCGTTTAAGTGAGGGAAAGCACTTCTGTAACTTGGAGTGAAATCAATGCAAACTAAATTTCTTCTGCGGAATCCAACAGTTTTAATGATGTGAATTGGTCGTGTCATCGTACCAAGGAAATTGCCTCCATGCTAAAAGTTTTCGTCATCATACGGAGACAAATGTAATATATACACGAATAATGAATAAGGCGTTAAGTTTTATGGTTCCACTTGCAAAAGTGGACAAGAAGCTTTTATGAAGAAAACAGGCTTTTCTTACTTTAAAGCGCAGAGAATTGGTTCTTGCTTTCAGTAGACATGCAGATTTATATGTGAGCATGATCTGTTTCTTTTCTTCATTCTCTCTTGCCGCATAGTTTTTCGTTTTCCCACAATTCACCTGTTTCAGCGATCCCTCTTTCGGCAGAGACAAGGTAGGTTCACTCATCAGGTATGTATTTTATGTCCACATTTTAAAACTATTTGTCTGTTCTATTCACAGTTTCTTGCCAACACCTTCTGACTGTCTTCAGCGAGAAAAATGCATTGATAAGTTTTCACAGGAGTGATAGAAACATCTGTTATAGGTGTTGCAAATGCCATTGCTATATGACAATATAAAAAGCAAGTGTAAGTATATGGGTTCTGGACATTTGAATCTGAATGTTTGGTATGGATACTTAGTTGAAGTGTAAAGACAACCAGCAAGTATGTTTTGACTTAAGATGTTTAAATAATGAATGAATATTTCATTCAACATAGATGCTATGTGGGCATAATTATTTACAAAATCATTCCAACATGCCAGTAACCTTCGTTGTCGTTGTTTAAAAGCTTCTCCCCACAATCAGATCTTTCTTCATGATACAAACTTGTATACTTCTTATACCCACTACCCAAATATGAATTTTGGATGTAACCACACCATCAACGAAGCATAGAAACAAGAAGTGGGTATTTGTGAAATTTATTATGAAAGGTTCAAGGGAGTCACAGAGGTGGGGGAACAAGCGGGTTCAGTTCCAGGAGCCTTACAATAAAATGCCCAAATCATGTGGAGCATCTTCTGGTAAGCATCAGTAATTCTATTGACGGGTTCTAGCAGCAATAGCCATATCTATAATACAATCAATCTCATATTTAAGATAGATCTTACAGGTTAGTAATTTCTTACAGGGTTTATCTGATGCGGTACCCACTTGCTAATTGCCTTCGGAATGGATGTTAAATTAGCCAAAAAAAAAAAAAGAAAAATACGGGTGCGTTAAAAGTTTGGTTTTGGGTTCTTGCATCGGTTAGTTCTCCATATGGAGGTAATAAAAGGCATCTTGCCTAATTGGACACGAAAGATCAGAATGTTTCAATTCTGTAAAAGTGGGTGGATGGTAGCAGAAATGGAGTTTATCCGTTCTATGGTGGCAAACAGGTGGATTATCTGTTTTCACCATGGAATGTAAATTTTTTGGCCAAAGATTTTATAGAATACACCAACCAGTCTATGAATATAAAGAGCGCACTTTCATGAGGTGTCTTAAAATTTTGCTTTTGGGCTTTCTGCTTCTGTAGGATTCAATACAGAACTAATGAAGAGTATTTGGCCTTAATTAGCTACATTAGGACCATTTTACATTTATATATTAATCTCTTTTATATTCAGATTTTCTCTCTCAGATAATTTTTACATGTATACATAAGTAGGCAAATAAAACACACACTACATTAATCTTAAACCTAATTCTTAGATCTCATCTGCAGAAACCCGCCACTTGTACACTAGCCAATGCATTAGGAATAACCCAATTAAAATCAGGATTATAACTAGATTAAAATACAAATAGCATAAAAAATTAATGCTTTATTGAAATTTTAGGTTGTATAATACAGTTTTAAAAAGTAGATTTCAAGTAAGGAAATCAGACATTCCAACATTAGATATTCAATTTCATATTTAATGCACATTGGGAGACAGTAACTGCTAATTCCAAGAGCTCGCCTTACAAATGACGCCCGCCAATTTTCCACCTCTACTATGCCTTCATTATCAACGTTCAGTACAATGACCGATTAGTAATGTTGTATTAACTCAGTTTCCTTGATTGGCGTCATCAGCTTTGGTCCAATTAGACAAGTAGTTTTGTATGCTGGTAGTGTTTGTATGCTACAAACTGAGTTATCGGTTATAATGTGATGCAAAATCATGGTGAATGGTGTTGTTAAAATGCTTATGTTTTGGGATTGACTTGAGGTGGAAGGCGAATATACTTCAGGAGCACCAGGAGTGGTTGAAAAACTTTGCACTCCAGCACCAGGGGTGGTTGATAACTTTGCACTTCACTCAGACAAGGATATTTAGTAGAGGATTTAGTATTTGTGCACCTTAACTTCTTGCTTCTAATTATCCTACATGAAAAGTTCAAATCACTTCCAATTTTTTACAGTAGCTTACTTGGCAAGTCCCCTACTTATAAATAAGGTTTCAGGGCCACATCATCAAATATGATGCCACATCAGCATGCTTTTTGTCAAAGTGTCCAAAAAGGCCCAAAAAAAAGTGAGACCAATACTTGTGCATTCACATTATGTTTTATTGAGTGCTGATGTGGAATCACATGATTGGTTGCTTTTTAGATCAAAGGAATACATTTTGTTTAATTATGGGTAGTCATCATCAACACTAACAACTTTAAAGTCACAACTATTGGTCTAATATTGATAAAAATATTGGGCACTATATAAACAACTACTATCACAACTATTGAAACATGCTTAGGGTCCTCTCCCCTAGCTTGATATCTCTCTTAAGCACTGGATTAAAACAGATTGCGAGGACACTGAGTTTATTGGCTGTCATTGTCTCAATTTATTACTAAATTCTATTTGAAGGGAGGTTAAAAATAAAATGATACCTAAATATAACCACCAATGTAAGGGATTAAGGTGCATATTCTATACTTTTTATTCCACACTTTAGCTTTCACTACACATTATATAGCCATGATTAGATTGTGAGGTGTGACCTAATTCACCAAACTTAAATTTGTAGGTTTTGTCTTTCTAAAGTCAACCATTTTTAAAATTAATTACTACTTCACTAGATACTTTAAATTAGTGACCACGGTTATTATATATAAGGACATTTCATAGAAGTCATTTGAAGGGATAATCAATTTAAGAATCGTACAAAGATAAAATAGATTCAAACACATTGAAAACTAACATTTTGTATTTAGACCTTACACCAACCCACTAATACCCCATATTTGCATTTGTATAGTGTGCTTTAACATGTATGCATTTTTCTATTTATTAGACATATATACATATACAGATGCATGTGAGGCTTAATCTCCCCCTTATGTTTGATAATTTTTATAAAAAATTTATTATATTTTACAATAAAAATGTTTTTTTTCTAAAAAAATTATTGTATTTTATAATAATTTTTTTAAAATATGGTCATACAACCATCAAATTTAGGTCTTGATTCATGCATATACATATAGGATATGGTAATCCTTAAATAGTGTTAACGGTCTACCAAAAATGTTCCATTAATGAGATAGCAATTTTGCTATGTATTTTAGCATAAATTTATATAAATACAGCTATACAAATATCAAATTTAACCTTGGATTTGATTCTCATATATTGTGATAGGAGTAATGAGTGTTGACTATGATGACAAAATGAAGTGTTCAAGTTATACTTTCTAGGAGCTAGAGGAGAAGAACAAAAGAGGGTATTTACCTAGCAAAAAGTTAATTTTGTCCATGGAAATTTAGAAAGAAACCAAGGTAAGGAAGACATTGAGAGGTAGGCAGCCTATGCGAACAAACAAATAGGGATGTGATTCTAGGTATTACAATAATATGATATATGAAAACAGCCATAGATAAAACCACATAATCAATGGAACAAAAATACCGAACCGAATTTGGTAGTTAGTGGTTCAATTTGATAGTTACTCAAGAATTGACATTCATTGTTCCAATCACAAAAATTCAAAGAAGTGGCTCAATATAAATAAAATATTATACATTTTTATTATTATATTTCATTAATGTAATACATAATTAAATTATATAACTTCAAACATAATTAAAATAATATAATAATTTTTTAAAATATTGATTATAATTCAACATTTATGTTACCTAAATATATTATTTGTATTATTTATATTATATAGATTTTTATTATAATATTTATTTTAAGAAATCATATTATTTATTGTAGTTTTATTATAATTTCAAAATTAATTTATCATGTCTTCATTTTATATTATAATATGATATTGTTATATTCCATTAATGTTTTACATAATTAAATTTATATAACTTCAAACATAATAAAATTTATATAATATTTTTTTAAATAATGATTATAATTTAATATTTATGTTATGTAAATATATTATTTGTATTATTTATATTATACAGATTTTTATTATAATATTGATTTTAAAAAATCATATTATTCATTGTAATTTCATTATTATTTTAAAATTAATTTATCCTATCTTCATTTTATATTATACATAATATGATAAAAAATGTAAAAAAGATATATTTCTATGTTATTTATATAGATTATTTAATAAGATAGATAAACTAGTATAGACATACCTAGGTGTAAGTGGAAATGGAAAATAATAGAACCTATTAATTGAGGTAATAGAATGTGTCACAAAACATGCCACAACCTACGCAAAGAATGCCCTAATCAAAAAATTCCTTGGTGCCAAATTTTTAAGATCAACCATCAAAGAATGGATAAATGAAAAATGGAATGTCAATTAAGTCTTAAATTTCCTACCAAAAGGTTTCTTTTTCGTACTCTTCCATTATGCTGATGAAAAGGAAAGTATTCTTAGTGAAGGGCCTCAAATGAACATGGGATATTACCTATACATTCAAAGATGGGCTCCAAACTTCAATCAAAGGGAATTTAACCCCTCGGTTGGCCCCTGTTGGATTCGACTATAGAACCTACCACTAGAGTATTGGATGGAAGAATGTCTTTTCAAGAATGTAAATCGATTGGGAATTCCTTTGAAAGCATATTTGGGGGACAAATATTCTCTACTAAATGTGCGATCAAAGTTGATAGGGATTAGATGGATCCCAAAATAGATTAGACTCACAACACCCTCAAGGATAGGGGAAGAGCACTAGTAGCCATTATAGTTCCAATAACCATTATATCATACATGCTAATTAAAAGCCCACTAAAAAATTCCAAATTTACCAATACTTGTCCACTTTATATCTAGTGGCTAAAAAAAAATAGTGCTTAATTGGACTAATTGTGCATATGTATTGGACCAATAGTGCACTATTATTGGGGAATTTGTGCATATTTTGTGGTGCTCAAAGTGAACATGTATGGGGACAAGAGAGAATATGTTTTAGGAAAAACTTTGAAATGAGTACTTTTTGACCCTTCTACCCTTAACAATTTCCACAACATGCATCATTACTACTCAAAAGCCATAATTTTTTCTATCCATAGTGAGGAAGATCTTGAGAAGGTAGCAAGATACTTGAATGGTTTGAATTATAGTTTACAAGATGAGTTTTCTAGTATCACCTAGGACTCTTGAAGAGGCATATAGCTTGCCATCAAGGTAGAAGAAAAGCTTCAAAGAAGACAATTTTAGCAAGGGAGAAATCAAGGAAGAGGTTATCAAGGAAAGCGAAAATAGATTGGAAGAGGACATCAACAACAACAACAAGGGGTTGGAAGTTCAAGTGGGATAGTAAATCAAGAGGTGGATACCAAAACAAAGGAGGAAGATCAGTTGGAAGAGGAGGTTTCCAAGGAAGAGGAAGAGGCTTTACCAGGAAATGTTTCAAATGCAATTAATATGTTGGTCACAAGAGTTGGGAGTTTCTAGAATCTTCACAAGAAAACTATACAAGAAATGAAAGAAGTAATCGGATTATACATGTGGGTATGTGTAGGATCATCATGGAAAAAATAGGCCCTTAAGTGGAGAAAAATTTAGAAAAATTAGAGTTAGGAAACTTGACGTAAAAATGTGAATAAGCTATCTATATTATTTCAAAAATATGTAAGAATGGAATATGTAGAAAATTGAATGTAGTTTCTAAACTAGTAGGTTTTTTTTTTTTAAATCTACTTGGTGAAAATTTGAAATTTCAATGAAGTAATACTTAAATTTTAGGGAAAAAATAAGAAGTAGGTATCTATCTGATGACCTTAACCACAATAAAATGATAATTTTTTTTGTAAGATTTTAAATATAAGTAGAGGACTCATGTCCGCAATGTGATACATATTTTTTTGTATTTTTTTTCCAAGTAAATAATTAATTATGAATTTTTTATTACATCTTTTAAAAAATGTAAAAACTTATATGTCTGACCACCTTAACTTGGTCAAAACTTCATGAAATTCATTTTTTTTAATCCTATAGTATGCAAAGCATAGAATGTGACACATGTTTTAGATTCAAAAAATGTGGTACCATTTGGAAGCTATAGATTTTTTTTTTCAATCAATCTATCAATTAGGACTTTAGTCGTAATTCAAATAGAAAATGAATAATAATTATTTATTAAATTCAAAGTAAAGTGTAATTTATATTGGTTTAAAGTTGAGAATCTCCTTGAAAAACCCTTTTCTTTTCATCAATTTTGGGTAAAAAAAAGTCGTCAGCCACATACCCTACACATACCCACCATATCACCACTTTTTGGCCCATCATCATCCTACACATACCCATGTGGGTCTAGAGAGTGTTGGATCACTGACACATCACTAAGAAGAACCTAAATTAGGAGAATCATTGCTACTCAAAAGGGTGTTACTGAAGCCACCCAAAGAGAATCAAGAACCAGTACAAAGGAGAGCCTTGTTCAAAACAAAATGTAAGGAAAAATGTAAATGTTGTAAGTTGATTATAGATAGTGGAAGTATCGATAACATAGTGTCTACTGAAATGGTAGAGAAATTGAATCTTGAAAGAACCAAAAATCACACACTATATATAGAGTTTCTTGGTTATAAAAGGATATCAATTGTTAGTTAATGAAAAGTCTATGGTTAAATTCTAAATTGGTAGTTATAAGGATAATATTGTTTGTGATATCATGTCCATGGATGTGTGTCATGTGGTTCTTGGTAGACCTTGGCAGTTTGATAGGAAAGTGGTGCATAAATGTGAGAGATAATACCTACACTATTGAGAAGAATGGAGTGAAGCATACCATCTTTCCTATGCAAGAATGAGAAGAGGACAATAGTAGTGGAAGCAATAGTAAGGTAATGTTGGTAGGTGGAAAAGAGTTTTTACATGAGATGAAGAAGGAAGAAGTAGGAGTTGCTTCGGTTTCTAAATTTTCTACTATTTTTACCTCTATAAGATTAGATGATTTTCCTAATGAAGTGCAAGGTATTTTGAATGAATATATGGATATTGTAGTAATGGATTTTCCTGATGAGTTGCCACCCATGAGGAGCATTAATCATCATATGGATTTGATTCTAGGGGCTAGCCTTCCAAACAAGGCTTCCTATAGATTGACTCCTAAAGAGAATGAGGAGATTCAGAAACAAGTTGAGGAATTACTCAAGAAAGGTTTGATAAGAGAGAGTCTTAACCCTTGTGATGTTCTTATAGTTCTAGTTCCAAAAATGGAGGTGAATGGAGAATGTTTAGTGATTCTAGAGCTATCAATAAGATAAATATTAGATATAGATTTCCTATTCCTAGAATTAAAGATTTAATGGATTGTCTGAGTGGCTTAATGTATTTTTATAAGATAGATTTGAAAAGTGGTTACCATCACATTAGAATCAGACCTGGGGATGAATGGAAAAAAACATTTAAAACTAATGATGGGCTTTATGAATGGTTGGTTATGCCTTTCGAGCTTTCTAATGCCCTTAATACTTTTATGAGGCTTATGAATGAGGTTTTGAAACCATTTCTTGGGAAGTTTTTTATTGTGTATCTTGATGACATTTTGGTTTTTAGTAGGTGAAAAGAGGAGCACTTGGAGCATTTTGTAATGGTTATGACAAGGTCACATGAGGAGAAGTTGTAGATTAACTAAGTAAGAAGTGTGTGTTTATGCAAATTGAACTGGTTTATTTAGGCTTTGTGGTGTCCAAGGATGGATTGAAGATTGATAAGGAGAAGGTTTAAGCCATCATTGATTGACCAAGACCTAAGAGTGAAATGGAGGTAAGATTTTTCCATGGCTTTTCTATTTTTTACAAGAAGTTTATGAAGAATTTCAGTCATGTAGTTGCTCCAGTTCTTGAGACAATTAAGGGGAACAAAAAGCAATTTGGATGGACACAAGAGGCTGAAAGAAGTTTCTAATTTCTCAAAAAAAAGGTGAGTGAACAACCTATTCTTATTTTACCTAATTTCAATAAAGTATTCCAAGTTGAATGTGATGCTAGTGGATTGGCAATAGGGGTTGTTCTTAGTCAAGAAGGAAAACTTGTGGCTTATTTTAGTGAAAAGTTAAATGATGCTAAGAAGAAATATTTAGCCTATGATCTTGAGTTTTATGCATTAGTTCAGTCATTGAAGAAGTGGAGGAATTATTTTCTTCCTAAACAGTTCATTCTCCATACAGATAATAATGCATTGCAATTTATAAACAACCAACATAAGTTGAACCAAAGGCATGGTAAATGGGTAGAGTATCTTCAAATTTTTAACTTTGTGTTGAGAAATTTAAGAGTGGACAAACAAATAAGGTTTTTGATGCACTAACTAGGAGAAGCTTATTGTTTCATGAAATTCGGGTTAGTAGTCTGGGTTTTCATACTTTTAAGGAGTTGTATATTGATGATGTAGATTTCAAGGAAGCTTTTGAAGCTTGTAGTAGTCTTATCGACAGAGATAGAGAGTAGTGGATGGACTTTATGCTTCAAGAAGGTTTGTTGTTCAAAGAGAAACAAATTATGCATCCATAGAGGACAAATGAGTGATAATTTATTGAAGGAAAAACATTGTAGTAGCCTAGCAGGAAACATTGGGCAAGAAAAAACTTATTTGTAGTTGAGCACACATTATTATTGGCCAAAGATATAGATAGATGTTAAGAAGTATGCGGAGAGGTGAAATTTTTTTTAGTTGGCAAAAGGGAAGAGTCAAAATGCTGGTTTATATCAACCATTACCAGTTCCATCTATACCATGGGACTATGTAAGTATGGATTTTGTTTTGGGTTTTCCTCGTACCTAGAGGGGAAATGATTCCATTTTTGTAGTTGTGGATAGATTATCTAAAATGGTTCATTTTATTCCTTGTAAGAGAATTAGTGATGCTACCAATATTGCTAACTTGTTTTTCAAGGAAGTGGTATAGTTGCATGGTATCCCAAGAAGTATCATATATAATCATGACACAAATTTTGTGGGGAATTTTTGGTAAACTCTTTGGAAAATTTAGGCACACACCTCAATTTTAGCTCAACTTATCACCCCAAATGGATGGCCAAATTGAGGTTGTCAATCATATTCTTGGTGATATGTTATGGTGGCTTGTTGGAAACACACCTAGCCATTGGGATATGGAATTGGCACAAATGGAGTTTGCATATAATGATTCTCAAGATCGAAGTATAGGTTTCAACCCATTTTACATTGTATATGGCATGCATCCTATAGGTTTTTTTGAACTTAAAAATCAAGGTGATATGGAGAAATGAAGTGAAGACGGTGAAGACTTTGCTAAGACCATACATGGCCTTCATGAGGAGGTTAAAAGACACATTAATGGAAGCAATCTAAAATATAAATGATATGTTGATCAGAAACAGAGAGAGGTGCACTTTCAAGAAGGGGATCTTGTAATGGCTCATCTTTGGAGGGAAAGATTTCCTACTGATACCTATAACAAGCTGAAAAATGAAAAATATTGGGCCTTGTAGGATCCTTAGAAAAATTTTAGTGAATGCTTTTGAACTCATCCTTCCCCCTAGACTAGGCATTTCACCCATCTTCAATGTCACAAAATTATTTCCTTATCAAGCTCCTATAGATGCTGGAATAACAGAGATGGAACTTAAAACTATGGTAGAGCAACCAAGCACTACACCAACCCCATTAGAAATTGAATGCATCTTGGACACACAGTTGGTATAGAAGACCTGAGGAAGAGATTATTTCCAATATTTGGTGAAATGGAAAGACTGTCCAGTAGAGGATGCTTCATGGTTATCTACATCTACTAACCCATTATTTCATGGAAGACCTCATGAGTAGGAGCTCATGAATCCTAATTAGTGGGGGAGCCTGATGAAGGGGAATTTTCTCCATTTTAGATTTGTGATTTGTTAGTGTTTTCTTTTTTTTCTAATGTTTTTTTTTGTTTGTGGTGGTTCATTTTGGTGGAGGTCATTTTTGTTCAAACTCTAGATCAATCCTTTGAGAAAGGAAGTTGGGTGGATGGTTGGAGTAGGGGAAGACATAGAAGGCAAGAGCAGTCAGTTTTGCTGGTGTTTTTGTGTTGAAACTGAAACTTTGGAAATGAATTGATTGTTGTTATTTTTTCCATCGTGCTTTCGATTGAGACTACCAGGCATTAAAAAAAATTCCATGATTCTTCCCATCATGTAATTTTGATTGTCATTGTGTTATCTGATGTAGAAAATTTGTGATGTGTTTTGGTTATAATTTGTTCCATGAAGTTTGAACCTGTTTAATGAAATTGAATGAGAAATACATAGAATCGGGTTTTGTTGAATTGATCATGATCATTGTTGTAGTTAGAGTCAAATAATGTGTCTTGAATATTGATGAATATTTTTGTTATCCATTTTAATTAATTGGATATGAATACACTATCTTGCTGACTATCACTGTGGTTTCCCATTGAATGAGGTGCTTCCTGTTTATAGTTGTTGTTGAAATTGCTTTCCTCTATGACTGGTTATCATCAATTTCCTACTTCCTTTAAAGAACTCCTAGCTCAAGGTTGGTTGGTTTTTTCAAACAATGGTTGGATGGTGAGCACCACCAAAGGTCTTGGGAAAAATATTTGTATTTTCTTGTAGGTTTTAAAGAGTTGATTAATGGGAACCAATGGTCATAGGAGAGGATATATTTTAAATTCATATTTTGTCATATAAAGTTTGGGTAGGGAGAACACTATTGTGTCCAACACTTGAGGTTTTTTTTCTTTGTTGTAAAATGACTATGAAAGACCTAGTAGACATATAGTTGGAAGAAAAAATGTTTGCTTCACCATTTCAATGCAATTATGCAAAAATATTTGTTGTTTTAAAATTTATCAAATGAAATGATGTTATTTTGTTGCATGCTATTAGAATAATGTAAATAGCTTGTGATCATTGTTTTTAGTTCAAATAAAAAAAATTTAATGACTTCCCATTCAAATAATTATTTCATGTTTCTTATTTTTATAAGTCCCATGAATCCAAATATCTATAATACCACAAGTGATAGTTATTTGTAGTTTCCAAGACAAGAATAGTTTTGACCTTTACAGAATGTCAATTGCTTTCAAGCTCAAGTCCTCATCCAAATAAGGTTCCATTTTTTCCATGCAATTTTTCATCCTAATCATATTGTCAAGTGTTAAATGCAAGTTGGTTTTTTGACTCCAACCTACATCATGGAGAAAAGAAGGAAAAACATTAACAATAACAATAACCTACTATTGGAAGAATGTTTTCTCAGACCATCTCACAGTTGGCTCTCCCTCTTCAGATGGTTCCTCCAAGGAGGGAAACCCTCCCTTGATTATTTCTCCCAAGGAGTCAAAGTCTTTCTAGGATCCTCTTCCAACTATCCCTTCTATGAAATCTTTGATGCCTCGATTTGTTCTCGTTGTTTAGTTGGAACTTGCTTGTCCCTCATTGAATGAATCTGTTGGTCCTTGGATAGCTCTTGTCTCCTCTTCTTCATTGTTGGCTCCCTCACTATGTGGTGGATCCTCACCTGGGGTGGCTGTTGTGGATTCTCTCTCCTCACCTCGCTCGGTGGATTTCAATTCTAAGTCTTCCTGGTCAGTTGTACTGAGGAAGAAGATGGGACTCCCCAAATCCGTTGCTTCTTCACGGCCTTAGGTTCAGGAAGTCAGATTAGTCCCCTCTTGTTCCGAGGTTTTTTAATCCCCTATTTTTGTTTTTTTCTCCTAGTTCATGTTCTAGTTTGAACTAGCTTCTTTTTGGCCCTTTGGGATTTATGTGTAAAGGCTATAGCACGTTGTAAATCCTGTTTATTTTATCAAAAATAATAACCTACTATGGGGAAAACAATAGCTTCCCTCTGATATCAGTAAACCTCTACAAGAAATTTTCTTTGCTCTATCACATTAGATATGTAATGTTAATAGAAGATTCTTTAAATTAAAAAGAAAAACATAACAATAAAAATATATGCAAGTAAATACTTGGATAAATTTCCTTATGCATCTTTGATCAAAAAAAAAAAATATCAGTAGCCAACCAAGGCATTTTCCATAAATTTAGCATCAATTAAAACTCCCTTATATAGAAGCCCAATGAATGGAATTGATGATTTTGTGTTGCTATTCAACTAAGAATGTTTTGAGCTTACAATAAAAAATAAAATAAAATAAAATTTAGGTGCAATATTACACAAACAGATAAAACTTCAATCGAAAGAGCAAGTAAAGCATTATCTAACTTTATACACTTCACTTCCCTGTGATTGTTATCTCAACAGATCCATCTAGAAACAAGTAATTTTACAAAGTGGAAATAGTTTACAAAAGAGTGAAAGGGTAGCAGTTATGAAAGAGGTGTCGAGGTGATGCAATAAAGAATGAAAATGTAACAATTTTCTTTATAAGACTTAAGAAAATGAGGCCAAAGTTTCTTTCGTTCTTAGTAAAAAAATGAAATGGACATAATGGTAACCTCTTAAAATTTTGTATTTTACTATTTGTTCCACACCTCTTAGAGGTGCACTTTGCTAGATATTGCATCTCTAAATTTAAAATATTCTGATTAGCTGAGTAGTCATGGGCAGGAAATCTAGTAGCAGGTATTAATACATTTCCTCCTTTGTCTTTTAAATCCTCGAAGCATGTAGGAAACCAAGGAAACTAAGAAACATTTATAACACTGCAGTTGTTTGTAAGCCTAGGTTTGCATGGGAAATTAAATTGAGGTGACACAACTAGAGGTGCATCTATCTATCTATTTGGCTATCATTATGACACTGCCATTCGATCCTTGGATATGAATTATTTTCTTGTCTTACTTGTCATGCCCACTATTTTTGACCACTTATACTTAACACAAACCCCCAAAAAAAATTGAAGCAACTTAAACAATTCATATTTAAGGTATTGTTATTGTGATTAATGGCACCATGACATCAATAACGTTCCGTAAACAGTGCAAGGAAGGAAAAGCTTCAAAAATATTTAAGATAAAAACTCTAACTTATTCTCAATATAGAAGGAACCTATTAGCCTAGACCATTACGAAAAACATCCATCTACATTTTTTATGTAATAACGATAAGGCACTACTAAAATTTTAAGAATCGCATTATGTTCTAAGTGTTTCAAATTCAGATGTTTCAAAACTTCACCTATGTATTCTAAGGTATAGCAATTGGTCACCCTTCTTAAAATTGATGAATTGACGAATGACAAATTTCCCTTTTCCACTTACTCTAGTTTAATTAGAAGAGAAACGTTGTTATACAATAATGTTTTAAGTAAAAGTGTTTGAAATGAGAGAAAAAATTTGCACTAAGCAATTTTATATAAAACAATCTTGCTTTGATACAAAATTAAAAGTAAATAAAAAATAGCTTCTTAACTCCACTTAACTCCACTATGAATGTCAATATCATAAGAATTAACTAGATGCTTCTAAATTTTAATGATAGGTTAATCTTACTTTGGAGATCAAGCTAATGGTTAACTTCTTGTTGATTTGATTTACTTAGTTGTTATTGTTTAGAGTCAAGGTAAGTTTCTTGCTATGTTTAATTCCTAAATTAGATTGAATTTTTCCACCTTCAAGTCCATAGTTTCTTAAGTCATAGTCTAAAGGTTGTCAAAGCAAACTTTATTTGAATTTTAAGTTTAACTCTAAAAATATATAAAATGAACTGGCTTAATTTAAAATTTCTTGACTTTTTTTTGAATGAGGATTATAACTACGTACACATGAAATCCATTTTAATCCATAATGTAGAACTCTTTGTAATAATAGATTTAGTTTTTTTCATGCACACTAAATAATATTAAGTATAATTTTGATGATTCTATTCAATTCAAGAGATGATAATCTAACTTGACTATTGTAATTACTTTGAATTTTTCTTTACATAAGTTTTAAATGTATGAACACTAAGGTTTAACAATTTCCATCATTTCTATCTAATGTTAAGTTTCTACAATGTATTAAATGAGTTTCCAAAATTCATCAACTTGAAAAGTTTTACTTAAAAATTTAGCCATTTCATTTCCACTCTTTTTAATAATATAACATTATTTATCTTCCTATTAAATAATTCATAAAAATAAAAGAACTTCTACAAATCATTAACTAATTTCAAAATACAAATTTTCCCTTTAAATTTTCTGTATTGATGCTAAATACTCCTTTATTTATTTACATATAAATTTAATTATTTTTCTTTAATTAATGAACGAATACTTTAATTCATAAACAAAATAAATAGTTTCTTGTTTATGGTAATCGGAAATGAAAACATTCTTTTAACTATCAATTAAAATTTTCCCCTTTAACAATTAACTACTTCAACTTAATAGTTTTCTTTAAATTTCATTTTGTTGTCAACATTCGAAACATTTCTCAGTTGTTAGTTTATTTTTTTCTTATAGTTTTCTTTTTTCATTGCAGGACTTTTGCATTGGATTCGTTGTTGTTTATTACAGGCGGGTCTAAATTCTTGATTTCATGCCTCGAAATAATCAATCAATTCAGATTTCCTATAGATTTAATGTGCAGCAAGTTTATCAATCTATCATATCATTTGTAAATTCAATAATTATAAATATTTCAATCCAGAGATTTCCATTTATCATAGATTTTATACCTTAAAATCTGAATCAAGATCAAGAACTGGAAACTAAATTTCGGTTTTGAATCCAAATTTTAAAAATTTGAAATGCTAGTCATCTTGAGTCGTTGATTTTTAATTACTTTGGCAGATTGTTTTGATTGATTTAAAAAAAATTGAAATAAAAAGGAAGGATTTTATATGGCAACATCTATTCAGCCATCAGGGTTCACATTTGACTGTATTTATTAATTAATTGAAAATTGAAAAAAGCATTATATTCTGATTTTCAATAAATTAATAAATATGGTCAAATATACAGTCTGATGACTGCATAGACAATTCGAGGCGACAGAGGCGGCCTCCCTTGGCCACCTGTGATGGTCCATGGCAGACTGTCACAGGTGGGCAGGCTGTTTTTTTAGCTTTTCAAAAAAATTAATTTAACCTTATGTTTCCTATTAATTTATTAATATTTTAATAATTACAATTAATTATGTATAAATATGATTAAAACATTAAATTATATGAGCATTTCAAAAAATTTAACTATCAGTTGTAATATTAATGAAAAAACTGTCAACACCCTAACGTTGTATTTATTAAAATTTCAATTTATAAAGTCATTAATACTTATAATATTTGATTTATTTGTAACCTTTTTTTTTATGATTTAGTTTTAGATAGTTAACTTTTAGATTTTTCAAACATAATTTATAATCAAATTATTTACATATAATTTAAGTGATTATTTCAATTATTTGTATTAACTATGATTTGTCTACGTAATCATATATTATTTTCAAATCTACTTTTGTAGTTTCCTTATTTTAAGTCTGAAATTTGCTTCAACTATAATCACAACACATCTATAATTTTCCTTGTTCACATTTTTTGCAAGAGTAAATTGAAGTCACAAGTGTAAATCAAATAACAAGACTAAATCAAAATTTGCATTTGAACATGTGTACCTAAGTTTCCCTATAATGTTCTATTTTACTTTTTTATATTGAACCATAAAAATACAATAATCATATCCATGAGCGCTTTTTAAATTGTTTCATTTTTGTTAATATTTTCAATTGAAGCATAGAGAGACATATACATGGAAAACTACTAAATTTAAGCTTTTCTTTGATATCTAAACTTGCAAACAAGGTAATCCCTTTACTTTAAAATGAGCACATAGTTTCATTTTCTTTTACATAGACTTTCAAATACAACTTAGCAACTTTACAATGACATATACATTTTTCTACTCAAAATACACTATGAAGACAATGAAATCTTTCTTGAAGACCAAACAAAACTTATGCTTTTCTTCTCAAAAAAATCTTGATCAACTTCAAAGAAAAATCTTCAATATTCATTCAAGAACCTAAAATAAACAAGAGAGGAAAAAGAACAACTAGCCAATGGGTTGTCCACCCATCCATAGGTTGTGAGACAACCCACCCTTGAGCATGGGGAATATTTAGCCACTTAGCTAACCCTTTTCAACACACCACAACAAGATCACTTCACACAAAGCATACACGTACACATATTTAGCCTACACTTCAACAATTACAAAACACCCTAAGTACATTTCTAACACATTGGATTTCCAAAAAGGAATTCCACATAGGGGGAGTAATGGCTCTACCAGTTAAGGGAAAAAAATATATGTATGTATCACAATATCCCATAAGAAAATCTCCACATCAAAATAATCTATACACCACAATGCACCAACAACACACCTATTTTCTCTCCAAACAAAGCCAATATGTATGTAGATATGGGATACTCATATCCCTGAATAACATGGGTACTCATATCCTAAATGATTGTCCCTTTGTGGGAGTTTTTCCCATTGGACCCTTTGCACATGGAGGACCAAAATCAGCCTCTTCACAAGAGGGGGTCAACTCCCCTATAAAACACATTAGGAAAAACAATATATAACACAAAATAAATAACATATTCACAAAAACCCTAGAACAAGCACATAAGATCTTTGTCTTTAATCAATAAAGAAAAGCATCCTACCTCAAATCACAATATCCCACTAATGGTATAATCCTTATGTAGGAGTTGAGATATAGCCCATAGAACATGTTAGAGTCACTCAAGGACTCAATCCTCTAGGATAATCTACAAAAGCCAACAACAACCTTCCACAAGAGGGAAAAGAAGAATATTAAATTGCAATAATGGATGCAATATGTGGTCAATATGCAATACTCAAGATTGCAATGATATATTGAACATACACAGCTAATTAAGGTTGATGATTGATACAATGTAGATATGAAGCCTCTCTTATATAGGCAAGGGTGATGATGTACCTACATTAAATGACTATGTCATAATTAAATGACATGAGTCAATATTAAATAACCTAGGAGAAAAGCATTAAATAAAATCCAACTAGATAAGATAGGTGACAACTAATGCTTAACTAGAAAGATTCCCCCCTAATTAATGCTAACTAGAAAGATACCCTTTGAAGACCTAAGTGGACTTAACAATATAAATAGGACCTAGATAAGACTAGATAGGGAAAATACCTATTTACACCAACACCTTAGATGAGAATCCTCATCCTCCAAGCCTTCTCCTTTCTCTCCTCTTCCCAACACACTCACTCACTCACTCTCTCCTGATGAACTGAAAGATAAGATCACTAAATCACAAAAAAGAAAAAATGAGGAAGTAACACCCTCCACTCCATGAAGGAAGAGTTTTAAAGAGAAGGAAGAGGTAATGTCCTCCTACAACTAATTCAACTGCCCAACTACCTCCCATTTTCACCACTTTTGTAAGTAAGGCTTAATGGAGGGTCTAAACATCGTTTATAAAGTTATAAATGAAAAAAACCTTCTAACCTATATACCTTAGACCTAAGCTCATTTCCCAAACATAAAATACAACCTAGATCTCCTAAAATAACTTAAAAATAACTTTAAAGTTCATAAAGTTAAAACTTACACATAAAACATAACCACATTATCACTTAACACTAAAAATAAATCTTTAAACATCATGATCAATAGACCTTAGGATTCTATACCTAGTTTTGGCATCACGCATGACAACATAAAGTGGCTAAATGAACCCAATCATCCATTGGAAATATAATCCACATGTACACTCAACAAGAGGTGTCAATATAGTATATAAGAAAAACAAATCCATCATAAAAATTATCATAAATCAATTAGCAACCATAGGATAACATATAAATTTCATCATTCACAAATACATCAATCAACATGATCTCATCAGAGGGTATCATATGAAATAGTATAATTAACATAAAGTATAACATCCATAACTACACCTAAATACCATCCATGAGAAAATAAATATGCATCATCTAATTAATCCTCTAAACAACCCCTATAACTTAATACATCTGATATACATAATACTACTACTAGCAACTAAATAATCATTAACCCATCATGACTGAGCATCTCATTCTACACATACTTGCATAATCAACCAGAGGAACACATCTGGTTATCACAGAGAAATCACGATATATATATATATATATAGAATTATTTAGTTAACCTTATCCAATAACAATCAAGCATATGAACATCATTGATGCATAGTAATGACCATCCTTCATAAACTCAAATATAGTATCCAAAGATAGAGAAACATAAAATATTGGACAAGAACCATCAAAGACACATAGACTCAATAGGATCACAAAAGGGAGGGTTCTCACATTACTATCAGCCTGTGAAACGCAAATAAACCAATGAATAAATCACAACTTTGTTAGGCATGGCATATAAGTTGGTGTTTCATTATGGAATGGATATATTAATAGTATATTGTATTTAAACATTCATTAAATAGTAACATAGTTACTGAATGCTAGAAAATAAACCATATTTGTATAGATATTAATAAAATAATGAAAATTTTCATATACCAACTATGTTAGTATATTAGTATTATTTACATAAATCTTAATATTGCAATTATGCAATAATATATGGAGGTAATAACAAAAAGTGTGAGATTAATATTAAATATTAAAATTAATGTTAATATTATTAATAATTGATACTGTTGTAACAGAAAAAGTATCCCTTCCACTTTTCCTTGCTTGTTTGGGCCCTCCTTGTGAACTAGGCTTAATGGTGGCTTGATTTAGTGTTGTGATATGTTTGACACATTCACATTAGGTCCTGGGCCCTTGTGAACTAATGAATTTAAATGGTACCTTGCTAAAGTGTTGTGCAGTTTTGTAATGCACTTTCACACTTTTTTAAGGTTTTATTAATTAACTGCACCTAATAAATTTCTTTTTAACCTTAATCTTTCCTTATTTAAAGTTTTTTAAAGTTTTGTAACACACTTTCACACTTTTTTAAAGTTGTCATTAATAATTGGGCTTTCTTATGCTTTAATTGGCCCTATTTTGCATCTACAAGCCTCATTTAATGCATCTTTTCAAGGATAATCCCAACACAAATCATTACCTAATCATAATTTAGGTGTTTCAGGCTTGAATGGCCCATATTTAGTGATTTGAGAGTCATTCACCACCTTGGGAAAATGAGTCCCACCTAAGCTTTTTGGGTTTGAACTTAGTTTCACACCTTTCTAAGCATTTTTAAAAATGGTTCCAAAATTTATTCTTAGTGTGACTTATTCTCCACCTTGGGTGAATGAGTTCTGTGTAGCCCAAAATCAAAATTAATTCAAATTTCTGGTAGAATTTTATTCTCCTAGATTTGATGTCGGCTTGTAGTATTGTAATTTTGGGAATTCTTGCATAATTGAGTATAAATACAAGGTTCTTTCTCTCATTTTAACCCCAAGCATTCAAGTATTCATCCTCATAGAAAGTTTGAGTTCACAAGAGTATTCAAGTGTTTTCAAGATTCTTCAAGTGAAGATTATCAAGCATTTTAGAGCAACATTCAAGCATCAAGCATCATGTCAAAGATTTCATGCATCAAGTTTTTTATTGTGCTAACAATTATGATGTAGGTTTTTATGATTCAACCAAGTGTTTCCTTCAAGATCAACATCATTCAAGAAAGAGTCAAGATCTACATCCATTGTAGCCATCTCAAGCATATTTGCAACACTTTACTACAAGGGTTTTGTGAGTTGCAACATCACATTGTGTTAACTCATCATTATCCATTCATATTTCATTCTATTTCAAGGTTTGATTACCAACAAGGGATTTGACCAAGGAAAACCCCTATCTACTAACCCCACAACATTTTCCCATTTCCTTTGTGTGTGATTTGCAAATCTAGGTTGCATATTTCCTAAGGAGCCAGATTAGAGAAAAGTTGTCAAATCATTCAAAGTTGTTGATGTTTTCATCAAGCCTTGGAAAGCCTTGGAGAAGAGATACAGGTTTCCATTATTCTAGATTTTCTCAAAAAGGTCTGTAGCCGCCTGATTGGAACCATGGAGCTTCTCCAGGAAAGGAAGTAACCCACCGCTTTTTACTTTATTCCAAACCTTAACATTTTTGGTGTGCATCTCATAGCTGTCTAGCTCGATTCTTTTCCTTTCTCCACCCATCTTGGCCAACACAGTGGGGCAGACACAGTCCAAATCTTTACTAAAACTGGCCCCACCAAATCTGAGAACCCACAAAGTGTGCGACGTTTCCTTGCAGACTAAGCCTCTGAGCTCGGTCCCATACAATCTAATGATTGTGATGTGAAAGATCCAACCTGTCCTCATTAAAGCGATGACACGCCTCTTGTCCATGTGATTTATCATAATTCAATAAAGCACAAACATTAGAACTTAGATCACTAACATTAAGCCAGGTGCACGAATCATTACTCCTAACTCCTTCATTAGCAAAAAAATCCGCAACAACATTAGCTTCTCTATAAGCATGTGATATTTTAACTTTATCAAACTTAGCCAAGGTCAAGATGCGTCATCAATCCAAGATTTTACTATCCACGAGGGAGGAGACTTGCCACGGAGGAAGTCAATTATATTTTTGGAGTCACCTTCCAGCCAAAGATTCTTAAAGTTAAGACTTTGGGTTAAATTTATAATGTGATAAGCGCCATCAGCCTCTGCCAAATAATTGGTTTGGAAACCGAGAGGAGAAGTTGTTGCACCAAGGAAATTACCAAAGGAATCCCTTATGACTCCACCACAACCCGCCGCCCCAGGATTACCTTTAGCCACACCATCAAAGTTAGCTTTGACCCATCCATTAGGCAGAAAAGACCAGCGGACATCCTCTCTGTCCTTTTTAGCTTTCTTAGGAGCGCAGGGCAAATCAAGGATAATATTCCAATCCTTAGCAACTATAAGGTCATAGGACGAATGAACCGCTTTCTTAGAAAAACAAACCTTCTATGAAAAGACATTGACATTTTCCTTCAAGAATCTGACAATTTTATCAAAAACTATATCCACAGAAGCTTCTTTATCTCTATAAATTCTATTACTGCATTCTTTCCAAAGACCCCAAGCAACATGAGGGAAAGAGAAATCCCATAAAATCCTGAGAAAAGTATTTTTAGTTGGGGCTTTCCATTGAAGGAAGAAGTCTTCAATGGACGAAGGAAAAACCCAAGAAAGATGCCACAAACTGATAAATTTTTCCCAAATAGCAGTAGCAAATGAGCAATGAAGGAACAAATGATGCACAGATTCAGCCTCTGTCTTACAAAGAAAACATCTGTTAGGTATTTGAAATCCACATTTGCTAAGATTGTCAATTGTGAGCACCTTGTTTTGGAGAAGCATCCAGAAAAAAATGTTGATTTTAGGGATCAAATGTTTGAACCAAGCCTTCAACTAGAAAAGAGGGGATTCCTGAGAAGAAGTAATCCTAGCAAAAGCAGATGAAATAGAATAATTGTCTGAGGGTTCGTCAAACCAGACAAGACGATCATCCAACTGGTTAGAACAAAGTCTAATAGCCAGCAAAGAAGACTGAATAGGAGCAAGAGCCTAACTAACAAGACATAGATCCACCCATTTACCATTCACTTTGTAGTCTTTCACATAGGATCCATAACAGGCCTTGCAAATCTCAGCCCATTCATTAAAGGAAATGATTTTTAAAAGGGGCCCCTTAAAAATCCATCTATCCTCCCAAAATCTAGTATGGTTTCCGCTTCTCACTTGCCATCCAGTTCCTGAGTCCACAATATTTTTACCATTGATTAGATTATTCCAGCAAGTAGAACCTCTAGGAAGAAGGTGAGAATCTTTCAGGATAATAAAGGAATGGTTGTTTTCTAAATATTTGCTAGCCATAATATCTGTCCATTCCCCTGAAGATGAGAAAATTCTCCAAATTTGTTTTGCAAGAAGAATTTTGTTAACCATTCTAATTCTTCTAAGACCTAATCCTCTGGCTTTTTTTGGTCTACAAACTAGATTCCAACCAATTAAAGGAAGTCTTTTTTTTTCTTCAACACTCGACCACATAAATCTTTTTTCAATCTTTTCTATGGCATCAGCAAATTTAGCAGGAATCTTGAAAAGGCTCAGAGCATAGATCAGCAAATTTTGGAGCGAGGCTTTGAGGAGTTGAAGTTTTCCTGCTTGAATTAACAGAGCTCCTTTCCATCCGGAAAGATTCTTGCTGGATCTCTCAACCATCGAAATCCAAAAAGATTCAGGAGGTTTAAGGCTTAAGGGTAAACCAAGATAGGTGTTAAGTAAGGAGTCCACCCTGCAGCCAAGTATTCTGGCTATTTTAGTTTGTCTGTGAACTAATGTGTTGAAGAAGAACAAAGAAATTTTTTGATTGATGATCAACTATCCTGAAGCTCTCCCATACTTATCAAGCAGTTGTTTTAAATTTTTTCCTTCAGAGACCGAAGCTTTACCAATAAGCATTGTATCATCAATGAATTGTTGATGGGAACAAACTAGGTTACCGGAGGAATGTTTGAGACCAAGAAGAGATCTATATTCAACCAACTTTTTCAAATTTCTGCCAAAGACTTTCAGCCATAATAGTGAAAAGAATAGGAGAGATAGGATCACCATGTCTTAGACCTCTGGTACTTTGGAAAAATGAGGTAGGGGATCCATTAACCATAACCAATATTGAAGCAGTAGACACAAGTTGTTCCACCATTTGAAGAACCTTGTTACAAAATCTAAAATCCTTTAAAATTTTGAATAAAAAAATCCAGTCAACTCTATCATAGGCTTTTGATATATCAAGTTTTAGTAAAAAGCCTTCAGTCTTCGATTCCACTAAGGAATGAATATTCTCATGCACCATTACAATAGAGTCTAGGATTTTTCTGCCAGGGACAAAGCCATTCTGTTGAGGAGAAATCAAAGATGGAAAAAAGGTTAAAAATCTCGAGGTTAAAACCTTAGAGATGATTTTATATATAGAATTGCAAAGACTTATGGGTCTGAAAGCCTCAAAATTATTAGCTCCAGGTTTCTTGGGAATAAGGACCAAAAAGGTGGCATTTAATTCTTTTAGGAGACTTCTGGAACCAAAAAATTCTTTAATAGCATTCACCACACCATCTCCAACTATATCCCAAAGCCACTGAAAGAAAACTAAAGGGAAACCATCTGGACCCGGAGCTTTACTCCCATCAAAGGAGAAAACAGCCCACTTGACTTCCTCATTGGTGGGGATAGTAGACAGCAAAGAGTTAATTTTCTGGTTGATAATTCTCGGTATAGCTTCAACTAACTGATCCTGATCATTTTGGTTAATTTCATCATTTGCCGAAAGAAGATATTTGAAGAAAGAGTAAGCATGCTTTCTAATATCATCCTCCTCCTCATACGTGATGCCATTCACTTCAATTTTAGATATTTTGTTGATTGTTCTATGTTTTGAAGCCTATAGATGAAAGTACCTAGTATTTTTGTCACTTGTAGATAACCATAAAGCTCTAGATCTTTTCCTCCAAAACTCTTCCTCCTTTCCAATTATATCATGCATCTTAGTGAGGATCTCATTCTCTTTTTCCTTAGTATCATTCAAATATCCCTCCTTCTATATTTTATATTGAATATCACCCAATTCCGTCTAGAGGTTAGACTTGATCCTAAAGATGTTCCCAAAGGACTCCTTTTTTCCATTTTTTCAGATTACATTTCACTTCCCTTAGTTTTTTAGCTATGCTAAACATAGCAGTACCAGGAATACTTATATTCCACCATTTCCTAATCTTCTCTTTAAGAGTAGGATGGGAGATCCACATTTTTTCAAATCTGAAAGGGATGTTTTTCTTCTTTTTTATAGGATCCACAATAAAACTAATGGGGAAATGATCAGAACCAATCCTTGAGAGAGCTTTAAGAGAGCAGTAATAATAAAAAAACCAATGATTGGAAATTAAAGATCTATCTAATCTGACCTGTATAAAATCCATCCCCTTTCTATGATTAGACCAGGTAAAGGAAGCGCCATGTAAATCCAGATCTATCAACCCTTGATTGTCAATGAAGTTCTGAAGATCCTCTTTGCTCTCCACATTGATCTGGGATCCTCCAAATTTTTCTTCGTTCATTAACGGTGCAATGAAATCGCCCATAATAACCCAAGCCTTTCTGTCAAAAATCCTCCTAAAGGTACCCAACTCCAACCAAAAGGATTTTCTCATTGCTTTTCCATTGGGGGCATAAATATTCAGTTGAATCTAGCTAAGGTTGTCCCTAATATGTGTGAATCTAGTGGTAGTCTGATTTGTTCCTTCCAAAATCGGATCTCCTTTGATTATGTGGCTATTCTAGAAAGTAGCAATGCCTCCAGAAGCCCCACTCGAGTTATTACCATGAGTAATACAGTGTTGGAAAAGTTTCATCTTTTCAACTTTCTCCTTTGAAATTTTAGTCTCCTGAATTAGAAGAATATCAAGCTTGTGATCTCTAGCAAAATTGCAAAGAACATCCTGCTTATGGGGGCTATTGAGTCCCCTGATATTCCAAGACATAATCTTCATGAATTACCAGGGGAATTAAGGCATTCCGGGATGGTTTTCTAAGACCCATCCGCTATATCCTAGAAGCTATTCGTCTCTCTTGTCCTTTTAGAAGACTTTTTCCCTCATGAATTATTTACTGCTCCACAGTCTGCCTTAGCTTTTAATCTAGTAGAAATGCTACTTGGAGTCTTCCTATTTTTATTTTTTTCCTTCTTCTTCTTTGATAAGTTCTCTTCTTTATCAGTCTCTTCTTGGCTATCTATCTCTCTGCTAGATTCCCATCCCTTATCAGTTAGAATCCTTTGATCCCAGGGTAAAGTATCCATATTACTATTCACATGAAAAGATGAGAAATTACTGGAAAGATAAGAAAAAAGGTCTATGTTTTCGAGGGTGTCCTTCACCACCTCCAAGGGGTTGGGATCCGTACAGTTTGCAGCACCCAGGGGGGAAAGACCTTCAGAAAGTGACATACAATCTTTTAGAAAGATGAGAAATTATTGGAAAGATCAGCAAGAAGGTCCAGGTTTTTGAGGGAGTCCTTGCCCACCTCCAAGGGGTTGGGATCCGTAAAGTTCATAGCACCATTCTATGTTAACAAAGTGACAGACAGTTCTATCAACCTAGAAGCTCGACATATGGAAAAGGATTTACAATCTTGAGTAAACGAAGATGTAATACAACAAGTGAAAAAGAAATTCATCAACTCCTAGAGAAAATATCAATTGAAAATACTAAAGGGATAGGATATCAAGATCCCCCTATGAACATAAGTGATCCTAAATAATACCTAAGAAGTCATAGTGATGGTACAATTATCTTAGATTCTTCTCCTAATATGAATTTCCTTCTTCCTAAAGAACAACCAATGATTCATAACAATGACAAGATTGATAGGATCACCTTAGGCCCTCCTCCTCAACCTTCAACTCAATAAATTGGTGAATCTAGCAAGCACAAGAGGCCGTACAAGCTACAAAAACTAAAGTTCCCTTGTCCATTGCCTGAAAGTGAAAGGAAACTACAACTGCTTCTAAACAAAGAACTAATAACATTACCACCAATGAAAAATAGGATAATACTATATCCTAAAGATGCAAAAGTTCCACATTTTTTATACCACATAACTCTTGAACATAGTACTAATGAGTTTTGTGCATTCAAATTAGTATTGAAAAAAATTCACTTTAATTGCAATGATTTCCATCGAGTGATAGTATAACATACCCTTTTACCCCTCATCATGTAATTGTTTGTAGAATCTTACATTCTCACCATTACATGACCTTTCCCATCACCCACCTCGACTCATTCTTTCCTTTCATTAAGCAGGGACAAGAATTTGATATCCTTTCCCTAGTTTGGCACATGCTATTGTCCCTTTGGCTAGTTTTCCACCATCAATATACAACGAACATGGTTGGGATGTGGATGACCTGCTTTAGGTTGACTCACACATGCCTTACTAGTCTTTTGAATTGGTTCTTTTTCTCTTTTTCTTCTTTTGTTTGATTTCATATGTGTAATGTGCCCTCGTGAAATTCCTCTATTCGTACCTTTCAATCTTCTCTATGTCATAAATCTTTTATCTTTTCTCCTTTTATCTTTTCATTTTTCTTGTGTTTTCACCTTTTGGGGATGACACAAGGCATTGTGACATTCATGTCTCTTCCATGTTGACCTAAATTTTTTTCCTTTATCTTTTCTTTGTCTTGTGTTTTCCTTTTGTAGATGATGCTAGGCATTGAGACATTCACATGTCTCTTCCATGTTGACATGAAAGGATTTTTCTTTTTTTTTGCTTTGTCTATGTCATTCTTCTAGTTCTATGAGTATTTGGGGAATGGTGATAGTCCTAAGCTCTCTAAAAGCATTGTAGCAAGAACATACTGACCCCAATTCCATAGACCTCTTATGTGTTTGGATTTTCATTTTGGGGGCAACCCCTTTTCTCTTTTTCATTTTGCATGATGTAGCTTTACTTGGAAACATATGACTTGGCATAGGGCTTTCCAAGTTGGCTCTCATGTCTTCTTTTGTTAGAATTTATCATTTGCTACTTTAAAGTAATTGCTCATAGTATGGTGTTTAGCAACTTCTTTAAAGTGGGGGCATACAATGGCATTATACTTTTTCAATTTTTTTCCTTTTTCATGGTTCATGGTATAGTCTTCTTACTTTATACAAGGCATTTTCTACTTTGTGGATAACATTGGGTGTGATTTCCTTCAAGAGTGTGATCTATCTTAGCATATTACATTACTCTTAGTGGCTTGATGCAACACATTGCATCCCCTAAGTTGTGAATTTTCTATTCTTTGTTTGGTCCTCTCTCAAAGACATTAGGCATAATATTCCCTAGGTTAAATACCTCACATGAACTAATCAAGACTCCCTTGAACATTCTTATTGTTGCATTTTCATTTATAGTTATATGGCCACCTTGCATAACATAACTTGCACGCCTATAGAGCCATCTTGTTTGTTCATGAGCTCCAATCATACAAAGTTTTTCTTGTCTCATGAAGCTTGAAAATACATTTTGCATGCAACCTTATCAAAGTTACCAGGAGGTATATCATTGGTATGGTTTGACAGGAAGCTGAATGAGGGAATGACTTTCCCTTAGCCACTTGCACGTGTGTGTGAGAGCATACCAGTCATGAGTGTATGTTTCTCACCTTCTTGGAATTCTCACCCAGTGGACAACCTAAAGTTTCATTGCCTCATAGTGAGTATGCATTTTTTGGATAAAAAATCTAGATCTAATCTGTATCGTGATGGAAAAATGGTTGAAGCTTGATCCACCCCTTTTATTTTTCTTTCTTTTCATCTTTGAAAGTGAATGCCTATTCTTTTTTGATGCTCTTTATATCATTATCATGTGTGTTCTTTTGTGCCTATGTTGGTTTTCCATGGGATCTTGATCTTGGGGGCTTGATCACCCCTCTTGATCGTTGTTGTCTTATCTTGCTAGCATTGGTACATTTGGACCCCTCTTGATGTGTGTTTTTCTACTTTAGTGTGAGTTTGAAGCAAGTTCATCCTCTCACCAAAGTGGGGGCTAAATGTGGTAACAAAAAAACTATCCCTTCTACTTTTCCTTGCTTTTTTGGGCCCTCCTTGTGAACTAGGATTAATGGTGCCTTGATTTAGTGTTGTCATGTGTTTGACACATTCACATTAGGTCTTGGGACCTTGTGAACTAATGAATTTAAACGGTACCTTGCTAAAGTGTTGTAACACACTTTCACACTTTTCTAAGGTTTTATTAATTAAGTACACCTAATATATCTCTTTTTAACCTTAATCCTACCTTATTTAAAGTTTTGTAAAGTGTTGTAACACACTTTCACACATTTCTAAGGTTTTAATTAATAATTTGGCTTTATTATGCTTTAATTGACCCTATTTTGCATCCACAGGCCTCATTTAATGCATCTTTTCGAGGATAATCCTGACACAAATCATTACCTAATCTTGATTCAGGTGTTTCATGTTTGAATGTCCGAGATTTAGTGATCTCAGACTCATTCACCACCTTGGGTGAATGAGTCACACCTAGCTTTTTGGGCCCCGAACATGGTTTCACACCTTTCTAAGAATTTTTAAAAATGGTCCCAAAATTTATGTCTCGTGGGACTCATTCGCTAGTTTTCTATTTTGTTTCTTTTGCATCTCTATCATTGTATTGAATTAGGGTTTAGTGTTTCATCTTGCATTTCATTGTCTTTTCCATGTTCTTACTTTGTGGTGAACCCCTTGTTAGTTTTTAATAATCCCCTAGCATAGCCCTATTGCTAGATCTCTCTATCCTTTGCATTGAGATCTCTAGGGTTACCCTTGAGTGTAGTAGGTGGAAAGTGGGTATGCTTTATGTCCTATGTCATATGATAGAATTCAAACCAACCATTTTTCTATTTACAACAGATACTGATATACATAATAGTATAATTAATATTAATAGGTATAACTAACAATTAACCTTAAAAAATGAAGGTGGAGGAAGAAAGATGAGTGGCACTCGTGTGGTATTGGAAGGAGCAGGCCTACAACCTGTAGCAAGTAGGTCATGGTTTGCATGAAGATTATATTCTGTGTATGCATGTATGGTGTGGTCAACTAGTGGGGTAGAGGTTTTTTGCAAGGTGAGGGGGGTTCTTTTTTATTTAAGGGGGCTATTTTTGTTCTAAGAGGGGTTGGTTTGGTTTGGAGGGGTTGGGGTTGGTTTCTTTCTATCCTTTTTGATCTACTATTTTTTTGAAGCTTGGATTAGCTATGGGGAGGTATAAGGGTGATGCTTTTATCTCCGTTTAGTGATGGGTTCAGGTGAAGCATTTGGTTTTAAACCCTCACTTGATTATTGTGCTTCTTTGGGTGTGAATTCACCATCTCCTTCAAAGTGGGATGTAGTAAAAAACATGCTATATAACGATTTGGGGTGGGAGGGTTTGCTTTGTCTGGAAGCTGTCAAATCTTGAAAGTTAATGGTTACCTGGAAAGAAGAAAAAAATATATCAGTTCTAGTGATTCAATCAGAATCTATTGTAGAGGACGTTGAGTATTTTTCTAAACATCCCTTAATATGCAAATTCTGGGAATGTGTGTACATTACTCCAATTTCTGGAGGTGTGGGCTCAACAAAGTTGGACTTTGGAGGGTGAAATGGAAGTGATTTTGTTCGCAAATAGTTATTTTATGGTTGTGTTCAACTGTATGGCTAATCGCAATAGAATTTTTGAGGGTGGACCCTATTTCCACAACCAACACACAAGTGACCACAAAAAAGGCCAACTAACAAGTCTATATCAACACATAATTAGATCTTGTAGATATAGGTAGTCCACTTTTGATTTTTCCCACATGTCTCACAAAAATGCATAACTAGTAGATCCAATCAACATAAACATGAAAACCCATAATTGCATTGGAAACTACAAAACTAAGATCTCAAGGAGAATAACAACGTAGACAACTTGACTAAAACATCAAATCAAGCTCAAATCCAATTTTCCAATCATGTCCACAACTCGAGCACCATAGTCTAGGAACCCAACAAGCAACACCACAAGAATACTGAGTGACAAATGACATACCAATACTCTCATGCAAAGAAGGTATATCACCTCCTCATACCATGCCAAATTGCAACTACCTCATCCAGTCATACCCCAAAAGCCAAGATCTAGAAAATAGCTTAACAGTAGCTCCACATAACCACAAGTTTTTCTTGACCATGTAAAACCTGCAAAACCATGGAGCCATGCAAGTACAAAACATCCTTGAAAGGAAACTATAGTTCAAGAACTCGAGGCCCATATCAAGCCAACTCCAAAACTGCCAATATGCACCTGCATCTGAGAGAGAGACAGGCTATTTCAGAAGCTTCCAGACCATCCAATGATCAACTCCATAGCTTACATGTAATCGGGGTACCATAAAACTATGCCTTCCAATAGGAGGAAAAACACCCAACATAAGCACATTATTCCATGACTAAAACACAACCCAAGCTTCTCCATATCATTAGGGAGCCTCATGCACATACACCCAATCTGAAAGCTTTTGCTACAACAAAACCATGAAGCAAAATATTCCACCCCATGTATCACAGTCAAATTGCTACCAACTCACAAGCTTCAGGTCACATCATTTCAATATGACCAAATCAAGTTTCTCCATCTTCACCATCTTCCATGTTGAGTGTTGTCACTTGAAACCCAAACAAAAGAGAAATAATTTTTACTCACCAAAGGATCAATTCATCAACTGATTCCTCTAGATTTCCTCAAGCATTCCAGGCTAAGAAACCTTCACAAAAGGAATGCCTAGAACTAGAAATACCAAGAATAAACGAATTCCAAAACATAGCTTGATACCACTTGTTGGGAAATATCGGTGTTCATCTTAGAAAGAAACATCCAAGACCAGTCTAGTGCCTTTAGTAACTTTTATTTCTTTAGATTTCCTCAAAGACACATACTACTATGCCATAAAGTGGAATAACACATAGTTCATTTCCCACATTAATCCTTTTGAGAGAAACTCATGCAAAAATAACTAGTTCCAACAACGCACACAAATAGATTCAACAAACAGAATCAATAAACATGAAAAATGGAACAAAAGACATGAACACATAGATATACATAAGGAAAAACCCTTATGGGTAAAAAACCCCATACTCCAAAAGACCCAAATCACCATTATATTATTCAACAACAAAAGTACAATTACAAATACAATATCAGGCTCACGACCTTTATTAGAGATTTACATCTTGTTCCATTCTAGAGAGTGTCAGGTAGCATAACCCTACTTCAATCTCGCTTCTCTCTTCGAGAGACTTCTCTCTTTCATCTACCCAACCTCTTAGCCCGATCGCTAGCTTCTTGGCCTATCAACCACACAACCACTCAACCTCACAGCCTACGAGATTCCTCTTAGTTCTTCAAGATCAACACCTGCACCCATTAAGGGTTTCCATACTTTCTATCTTCACCATCAAGCCACCTATTCACCTCGAGCCACACACCATCATCTAGCATTTAATTCTAATTGTTGGATAAGCAATCATTCAAAACTCCATTGTCAAACTTAGGGTTATTCACCTAACACCATGTCGCCCTATCAAAGAGACACTGATTATAGTCTCACCAATTTCCACCAAGCACATGGGACCACATGCCATCTATCCTCCATGTCATCACCACTTCTCGGCCTCTATCACGATCCACTATTGTCACCATCCTATCAGGACCCACCAAAGACGCCCATGAGCAACAATCAATACATCACCTTATTGAAGAGACTGTATATCATCTCCCTACGATATCAAGATGTCCCTTTGATATTTGCTTTACTGGTCCAAGTGATCCCCACATCCATCAGCTTATCGAAGTATCGAGCAGACATAACTCTGAGTCCCGTCAATAATAACAAGTCACCGTGATACCGCTCCAATCGCTAAGTCGCAAAAAACCAAAACCTTAGAACCTCTTGTCGGAGGTTACAAAGTTCCTGAAACCTATGAATTTTTGACAACAAAGGGATTGTTGTGTTGCTCAAAACCTGAACTTCAGAACCTCTTATCAGAGGTTACGAAGTTCCCAAAACCTATGACTCACTGACAACAAAGGGAACCTCAAAGTTCCTAAGTCGGGAGGTTATGAAACTTTATAACATCACAACTTAAGTTAGAAAAACTTGAAACCCAATGACTTAAGTTGGGCCTATGAAGGATTTAAACATAATCTATAGGGAGAAGATCAAGCCAGTAAATTTGAGCCACATTTTCCAACATTTCTCAAGAAACCAAATTTTGTTAAGACTTTATTTAGAAATTCCCAGTTCACTCTGTCATAGGCCTTCATCATATCTAATTTTACAATAAAAGAAGCTAGATGAGACATTTCTATGGAGCGGAGTGTCTCATGAGCTACCAATTCCCCTTCAAAAGTTTCACGCCCTTGTACAAAACCCCCTTGTTCCTAAGATATCATCTTTGGTACATCAAAGGTTGCAACCTAAGATATATTGCTTTAATAAATATCTTGTAAACTGTATTACACAATGAGATAGGTCTGAACTTTTCTTTAATTATAATCATCAAATCACCTTTTATAATTGTAGTTTTATTGATCCTTAAATATAATATATTTTATCTCAAATTAGAGGTTTTCATCAAACAACCAATGCTTCCAATTGTTACACTAGAGACCTGTATTAGCAAGAGCATCCGCTAATTTATTTCCTCTTTTGAAGGTATGAGAGATCTTTAGATGGGAGAAGTTAGGTAGTAGTAATCTACTATCTTCAATAAAATTCCTAATTTTCTAAGGAGGGACTAAGAAATTTTGAAGCAAATTAATGATTAGCTCAATGTCTCCTTCTATTTCAATTTTTTACAAACATTTAAGATTTACTCTTTTTATTACCCACTAAGCAACAATTTCTGCAGCTTCTTTGTTTGTTTTAATTCCCTCATTCTTAGAAAGGGATTCAATCACAAACCCCTTGTCATCTATTAGGATCCCCCCATTTGCACCACTTCTAGGGTTCCCCTACTGCAAGCATAATAACTCAACTTTATCCATCATGTGTCTTCTTTCTTCCATTTGATTTTTTTTCATAGGGTTCTCTTACTAGGCTTGATAATAATTTATACAAAAAATCACTTTTCACACCATTCACATAACTACAAGCTCATCAAACAGTAACTTTCTTTCACCCAAAAAAAAATCATGAAATTGAAAATGTCTAGTTCTCGTTGGAGGCAATAAATTATCATATTTGAATGAAGAAAAAATAATTAAAGGAAGTGCAATAGTGTCTTGGATGTTTCAAAAGCGTGGAAGATGGAATAGAGGGAGTCACCACTTCTTTGGTTTTAAAAATTAATAATAAAATGAAATAATTGACAGAATAAAAATCCTATAAAGTGTTGTGTAGAATAAATTAAGAGAGCAACATGAAAATAAATGGAGGGAGTGGGAGATGGAAATCCAAGCATAGCTTATTTGTGAAGTGTTTAAAAAGAATGTGATTGTTGATTGAAAATAGATTTCTCAGGAAAAGTTTGAGGAGGGATCTTGGCTTGTGTGAGTGGATTGAAGAGAGTTGTGAGAAGGTAGAGGAAAGGGAAGATTTCTAGTGAATAAATGTTTCCCTCTCACCATAAGATTCCATAAATACAGTAGATGATAAAACATTAAATGAATATGGATATGAAGGTTGGTAACCTAAACCCTATTTAGAAAAGTAAGGTATAGAATTCAATCAATCCTTATCATTTTGTTCCATGTTTGTATTATATCCATTTTTAGAAAGAATTTTATATCCAAACCCATAACATCCTTGCAACTCAAATGAAGAAATCTTATCTACATGCTCATGAGAATAATTGGTGCTCTCATGAGAACGCAAATCCTTTTTAAGTTTTTTAAAGTTAGACATCTTCCACACATTAGGGATGGAAGTTAAAGATCCCCCATCACAATCACGGTGTGGTATTTTTGAAACTATTAATGGGTATGTGTAGGATCATCATGGAAAAAACAGGCCCTTAAGTGGCAAAAAATTTAGAAAAATTAGAGTTAGGGAAATTGACGTAAAAATTTGAATAAGTTATCTATATTATTTCAAAAATATGTAAGAATAGAATCTGTAGCAAATTGAATGTAGTTTCTAAACTACTAGGTTTATTTAAAAAAAGAAAAATTCTATTTGATGAAAATTTGAAATTTCAATGCAATAGTACTTCAATTTCAGGGGAAAAATAAGAAGTAAGTGTCTGTCTGGCCACCCCAACCACAATAAAATTACAATATTCTTTTATAATATTTTAGATATAAGTAGAGAACTCATGTCTGGATGTGATGCATATTTTTTTTTAATTTTTTTCTAAGTAAATAATTAATTATGTTTTTTTATTACAACTTTTAAAAAATATAAAAACTCGTATGTCTAACCACTTTAATTTGGTCAAAACTTCATGAAATTCATTTTTTTTTTAATCCTATAGTATGTGAAGCATAGAATGTGGCACACATTTTGGATTCAAAAAGTGTGATACCGTTTGAAAGCTATATATGTTTTTCAATCAGCCTACCAATTAGGACTTTAGTCATAATTCAAATAGAAATAAATAGTAATAATTTATAAAATTCAAAGTATAGCATAATTTATATTGGTGGAAAGCTGAGAATCTCCTTTAAAAACCCTTTCCATTTCATTAATTTTTGGTTAAAAAAAATTCGTTAGCCACATACCCTACACATACCCATTATATCGCCACTTTTTGGCCCATCATGATAGTGCACATACCCTAATGTAGAAAAAGATTGAGAAAATTTCACACAAGACACCTTAGGAGTAGATTTTAATCTATTTTTTACTCTCCCATAAAGGAGGGTGTAAAATTTAATGAACCCCAATCATCATCTAATATTTTTTTATAGGTGAAAACAATCATGATTATCAACATGAATAGGTTTTACCTTTCAAGTTGGGATCAAAGTATTAAGAGAGTTGGAAGTGTTATGATCATCTTGGACCTATGAATTATAGCTTTGTTCATTCACTTTAATCATATATATATATATATATATATTATTATATTCATAATTTGTCTCACAGTGAAGAGTATAAAGGACTCCTTTCGTGAAATGAATCCATGGTCTACCTAGGAGAATATTGTATGAAAGACCTATCTTGACATGATATAGAAATGGGTAGGAAAAACCACGGGCTCTACCTTAATTGGTAGTGTTATCATCCCCAATCGTTGCTTACTAACATTGTCATAGCCATGAATTTAAAGATCATTAGGTTCTATAAGATTCTTATCCACACCAATTTTATCTAGAAGATCAATGTTACAAACATTAAGACCTGATCCATTATCTATTGGAGTACATCTAACCCAAAATTTATTAGTGAACACCACTATCATTAAGGATTCATGTTTATTTTGGATCTCAAGTGAGGTTAATTCATGTTGACAAAACATAATACCCAACTTTATCACTTACATACAATCAAACAAGGTGGCTACATTATTCAATTTAATATAAATTGAGACATCAATATTTTGCAAAGCCTATGGAGTATCCCATGGTATGTACGCGATGTTTGAATCAAGTCCCAAAGGAAAATCTTTGCTAGAGTATTATGATGTTTCTCAATGAGATCATATTATTTACTACTACGTTGAGGAATATTAGGTGGGAATGGTAGATATGGTTGAGGTAATGGGGTGGATATTTGTGTTTCTTTTCTTTCTTAATATTTTTAGTGTTATATGTGTGAGCAACTACATGATAACTTGGTTGTCGCAACACAAGATTACTAGTGAGTTGTTTTTATAAAGTTTAGGATATGTCCATGATATTGAGGAGGTCCTATAATGAGAGGTGATTTAGGAGGTCCAATACTTAAAGGATTTATAGGAGTTCCAACAATTAAAGGAGATCCAATTGTCAATTGTGCATTCATTACCTAAATTGAGTTATCTACTTGTTGACAATCTTCTATTGATGGGGGATCCAATGTCAATTTAGTATCTTCAATTATGCCATCAATCTTATTGTCTTTTGAAAGAAATTTATGAATTATTTTATCCTCTTGTGCCACAATAAATTTCCAAGTAGGACAGGTATTGGGAAGGAAACAAAGATGATTCTCATTTCTCTCAATGAATGGATCTTCTTGCACCAAGATACCTTCTTCACAAGTAGGTGAGACATTAGGAGAAGAATAAGCATGATTATCATGAGTATCAATGAATGCATTTGTTGGAATGTTAGAAGCCTTAGTGGATGATCTAGGTGTAATACCCCTCATATTGTTTGGACTTGATACATCTGTGGTTTTGAGTGATGCTTGGTGACTGTGATTGTCTGTACTGTTGTTTGGTGTATGTGGATGCATAGTTTAGTTGATTGCTACATTTGACATTATTATGCTGAGTTATGATACTCTGTGTGTTGTTTGGATTATTTGTTTATTCAAATGGTTTTTCATTAATGTTTATATGTCGATGTGGTGATTCTATGGTGATGTTAATTTGATTTAGTATTATTTTATAATGCAATGGTTTAATAAGTAGTTATGATGTGATCAATTAATTTAGGAATGTTATTTCAAATTTGATATTGTAATTGTTAGAATAGCTTAGGTAAGAGGACAGTGTAGCACTACTCATTTACGAGTGCCCTGCTACGCTGCAATTCCTTCTCATGATATGATATTTTCAATTATATATATATACATTTGCTACTTGACGTTTGTTTGGATGCAGGATTGCAGGAATAAGTCTCGATTCCACCTGCTTCAACAGGACAGGGCGAGCATTAAACTAACCCAATGGGATAAATGTTGAAAAAGGGAGTAGATTTGGAAGTGTCCCCGTCCCAAGTCCGTCGTCCTGTTGTAAGTTGTGGTGTCATGACTGAAGTTTTGTCCTTGTCATTATGTAGTTTGACTGTTGAGTATTTATTTAATTCATGGTTAGTGTTTAATTAATTAATCTTATTTTATAAGATAATTAATTAATGTTGCATTGTTATTTGATTTAATTGTGAGTTAGTAAATTGTTAAATTTAAATATATTGTAACTAAAAAGTGGTCTAATTAATTAAAAGTGTAAATAATTATTTTAAATTAATATTGTTGAGGATAATTAAATATTATCTTTTTATTGATATAAAATTAGAAAATCTTGTGTGGATAATATCTTGAGTAAATAATTTTATTTTAATTAAAAATTGTAGATAAGTTTGTGTTTTTAAAAGCTGGAAAAAGGACCAATAAGAAAAGAGGATATTTTAGGAAAAGCGAAAGAGCTTTATTTATTTTGATTTATTATTTTTATGAGGGATTGATTCATAGAGGGGGGATTTTTTGTTGTTGTTTTGGATCTGTAAACAAAAAGAAAAGAAAAGAATTTTGTTTGTGTTTCTGGGGAAAATAAGTGTTTTGAAGATAGATAGATTCGAAAAGAGAGCTGCAGGAGGATATCAAGAGGAGGCTACAAAAGGGATTCTTCATCGAACGAAGGACTCTAGGTTTTATTCTGTTAATTTATTATTATTTTATTGTTCTGTAAGTAAAATCTGGTTGTTGAGTTTGAGAAATCCATTCCTCTATTTTCTTTTGAAAATGAATCTGTGAATTGAAAACATGTTTGTATTAAAACCCTTAAATCTTTTGTGGAAAAATTTAGTAAATCTTTTTGAAATTCTTCAATATAATTTAAATAGTGAGATTTATTTGTTTTGAAATAAAAAAATCCATTTGATTATGGGTTAAATTTACATACCAATCTATATTAGATTTAATGGAAAATCTTATGTTATATTATCTATTGAAGAATCTATTTGTTCGGATTATTCGTTGTGAATCTTTTTGATATATATATATATATATATATATATATATATATATATATATATATATATATACCATATACTCTCTCCTCTTTCTCTATATATATATATATATATATATATTAATTCATTATAAAACTTTATAAATAAATATATATTTTTTTTTGGTTGGTGTATATTGAATGAAATATTTAATCAAAATAAATTTAATTTTTGAAACCCATTATTTATTTTCTTTTTCGTCTAAAAACAAAATTGTACAAAAATAAAAATATATAAAATAAAATAAAAATAACATTGAAATAAAATTATAAATAGAGAGAAAAATTATAAAAATAATTTTTATACTAAAGAATAGGAGGAGGGGAGTGGTCGGCGGTGGCCGTACCAACCCCGACCCCCAGTACACTGCGCAGCAGTGGCAACCACCACTAGGCTGCGCACGCAGCCCAGTGGGGGTTGCATCCTCCC
>VDFB02086081.1:29631616-29667447 GCA_007258455.2 Sequoia sempervirens | reverse complement strand
AATATTAAATAAAATAAAATAGATGGGAGTTAAAAAAAAAGAGAGAGACAAGGCAATGAGTCCCATGACTATATAATGTTAAGGTGAATAAAAATAAAAATAAATCATAAAATTTGAAATGTCACTTGCAAGGGGCGTATAAACCAAGACTCCCATTAATCGAAATAAATGAAAAGAAGAAATAAATTCCATCATTGAGCAAATATGGAAAGAAAGAGAAGGACACAGGAAAAGGAAGGAAATTCTTTCACGGGTGAAGAAGGCGGCTAAGACAGTAGCAGAGGCAGAAATCTTGACCAAGGAGGAAGAATCTTAGTGAAGAGGAGAACAACAAAAGCATTAAGAGGCCTGAAAACCCCTACAATAGCTGCCAATGGTAGGAAAGAACTTTGACCAGCATGGCATGGAGAAACTCGTCCCTTTTTCCTTAAATCGACTGGCAAAGATCTCATTTTGGAGGAGAAAAATGGTGGGAAGAGAAGAAAAAGAAGAAGGGTGTGGTTGTTTCAAGGGACTGGACGGGTTTTGAAGAGGAGACCAAAGTTTGACAGCTAGGGCATTCCATTTTTCTACTCCAGATCTCACCATCTCAGGTTTGAAATCCTTTTATTATGCAATACCATTCTATGATACAGCCTTTGTGAAATTTTATTTTGGCTTTGGAATCTTGATGTAAAGTTCTTGCAATAATTTATTTTGAGAGCTCACCACATGCTCAAGAGCTGGGAGCTGTATTTTACTTTATAAATTTGAGCAAGTGTAAAGGAAATAACTTAAGAAACTAAGAACTCAAAAAAATAAACTCCACACCAACTGTAGTATGGGGTGATTGAATAGGGAATCTCTTCTTGCCTAATCTAAACAAAAAACAATGAAGCAAATGCATTAAAATACCTCTTTCGGCATAATTTTAATGGTCTAGTTTTTAGCAAGAAAGTTAGCTGGTAAAAAAATGAAGCAAATGCATTAAAACACCTCTTTCAGCATAATTTTAATGGTCTAGTTTTTAGCAAGTTAGCTGGTAAAAAATGAAGCAAATGCATTAAAATACCTCTTTCAGCATAATTTTAATGGTTGGCTTTTAGCAAGAAAGTTAGCTAGTAAAAAATGAAGCAAATGCATTAAAATACCTCTTTCAGCATAATTTTAATGGTCTGGTTTTTAGCAAGAAAGTTAGCTAGTCAAAAATGACGCAAATGCATTAAATTACCTCTTTCAGCATAGTTTAAATGGTCTGGTTTTTAGTAAGTTAGCTAGTCAAAATGGTGCAAATGCATTAAAATACCTCTTCTAGCATAGTCTTAATGGTCAGATTTTTATTAGTAAGATAGTAGGTCTAATCTGATGCAAATGAGTAAGATATCTCCTTTAGTTGTTGCCATAATGGTCTGATCTTACTTTAGAAGTGGAGCTGGGTAAGTCTGATATAAGAAAAATTTAAGATAACTCCCTTAGCTATTGTCTTATTGGACCAATTTTACCTTAGAAATGGTGCGGGTCAAATCTATTACAATTTAAATGAAAATTTGTGGGATGCTAACTCTATGTAACACCTACACATTGTATAATCTCTACTTAAAAGTGTTGGTGGCAAGGTATTCCCTCTTCATAGAGGTTTCCCAAATTGAAGCATCAAACAATGTTATTGATAAAAATAACTCTTTCATAACCTTAGGCTAAGTCTAAGACGAAGACGTGGTAAATGTAAGAAAAATTTGGGGGAAGTTGAATTGATCTATCGTTGTCCACAAATTAAATATCCCCTCCATACCTCTCTGCCTTGTTGGCTACTAGGAAAACCATCTATATGTGGGTTATTTTTGTTATGAACAAGAAAATAGGTAGTCATTCTCCTCTAATGGAGAACTTGAACTGATGTAGTATGGAATTACAATCCCTACAACTTCATGTTTTGAAAATTATTCTCAAAGGAATTAATAGAATAGGTAACCACATCAAGCTATCTAGAGATGCAGAGTTACCTCCCCTCCACCATAAAGTGTCTAGGAGTAAGGGGTGCTCTTCTTGAAATATCTGGCCATGCCATGTTGGTTGTAGCTATGATGGTAGACTATTGATCCTAAGTTGGAACCTACTGAGTTGAGTCGGGAACCTACTTCTTGTCCAACGCTAGGCCTGAGCCAAGGAATAGTACTACTCGAGATGGACGGTAGTCTAGGAGTAGCACTAGGCTCGAGATGGACAAAAGACTAGGGCCAGTACTATGCTTGAGATGGACTATAGTCTAGGGGCAGTGCTAAGCTTGAGATGGACGATGGTCTAGGGGTGGCACTAGGCTCGAGATGGACAAAATTCTAGGGGCAGCAATATGCTCGAGATGGACAAGAGTCTATGAGCAATACTAGCTTGAGATGGTCATTAGTCTAGGGGCCTTCCATGCCAACGATGGCTACTCTTGGTTGCTTAGCCAATAGGACATCAAGAAGGAAAATTCCCTAGCAAGCTCAAGTAGGTAGAATGAACTTCCTGTGTAATCCCTATAGCTGTTAAGGGATCCTTAAGCTACCATAGCTAGGTGTACCATGGAAAGAGGGTCACTAGGAAGACAATTTGCACATAATTTAGGGGATTGAATGACACACTATCTCTCTCTCTCACCACAGGCCACATAATCCACTTGGAGGGGTGGATAGGGTTTGAATCCACTTTGGTTGGGATCAATTTTCACCCCACCACGAGCAAAGTAAGCAGGGACGTGGAGATAACTCAAACTCAATCATGAAGGTATGTACAAGCCAGTTAGTAGCTTCCTTATGGTTTAATGCAACAATTCGTACTAGTAGGTTTATGTAACTGATCTATGATATTATAATGATTAAGCTGATCACCATTATTGTTTATATGATTCTAACCTTCTATGTGATCCTTCTTGCATGATGAAGAGAAAAAAAAAATTGTGCAGATTTTCTCTTCATTGGGGCAGTTTTTACAATGCATCCTAGAGGTGTTTTTGAACTTCAAAATCTGGGTGATATGGAGAAACAAAGTGCAGATGGTGAAGACTTTGTTAAGACCATACATGGCCTTTATGAGGAGGTTAAAAGACACATTGATGGAAGCAATCTAAAATATAAATGATATGTTGATCAGAAACAGAGAGAGGTGCACTTTCAAGAAGGGGATCTTGTAATGGCTCATCTTCAGAGGGAAAGATTTCCTACTGGTACCTATAACAAGCTGAAAAATGAAAAATATTGGGCCTTGTAGGATCCTTAGAAAATATTCAGTGAATGCTTTTGAACTCATCCTTCCCCCCAAACTAGGCATTTCACCCATCTTCAATGTCACAAAATTATTCCCTTATCAAGCTCCTATAGATGTTGGAATAGCAGAGATAGAACTTAAAACTATGGTAGAGCAACAAGGTACTACACCAGCCCTACTAGAAATTGAATGCATCTTGGACACACAGTTGGTACAAAAGACCTGAGGCAGGGATTATTTCCAATATTTGGTGAAATGGAAAGACTGTCCAGTAGAGGATGCTTCATGGTTATCTACATCTACTAACCCATTATTTCATGGAAGACCTCATGAGTAGGAGCTCATGAATCCTAATTAGTGGGGGAGCTTGATGCAGGGGAATTTTCTCCATTTTAGATTTGTGATTTGTTAGTGTTTGTTTTTTTTCTAATGTTTTTGTTTGTTTGTGGTGGTTCATTTTGGTGGAGGTCATTTTTGTTCAAAATATAGATCAAGCCTTTGCGAAAGGCAGTTGGGTGGACGATTGGAGTAGGGGAAGACATGGAAGGCAAGAGCAATCAGTTTTGTTGGTGTTTTTGTATTGAAACTAAAACTTTGGAAATGAATTGATTGTTTCTCTTTTTTCCATCATGCTTTTGATTGAGACTACCAAGATTTAAAACCAATTCCATGCTTCTTCCCATCATGTAATTTTGATTGCCATTGTGTTATTTGATGTAGAAAACCTGTGGTGTGTTTTGTTTATAATCTGTTCCATGAAGTTTGAACCTGTTTAATGAAATTGAATGAGAAATACATATAATCAGGTTTTGTTGAATTGCTCATGATCATTGTTGTAGTTAGAGTCAAATAACATGTCTTGAATATTGATGAATATTTTTGTTATCCATTTTAATGAATTGGCTGCGAATACACTATCTTGCTGACTATCACCATGGTTTCCCATTGAATGAGGTGGTTCTTGTTTGTAGTTGTTGTTGAAATTACTTTCCTCTGTGACTTGTTATAATCAATTTCCTACTTCCTTTTGAAGAACTCCTAGCTTGAGGGTGGTTGGTTTTTCCAACCAATGGTTGGATGGTGAGCACCACCAAAGGTCTTGGGAAAAATATTTGTTTTTTCTTGTAGGTTTTAAAGAGTTGATTAATGGGAACCAATGGTCATAGGAGAGGATATATTTTAAATTCATATTTTGTCATATAAATTTTGGGTAGGGAGAATGCTATTGTTTCCAACACTTGAGGTGTTTTTTATTTGTTGTAAAATGACTATGAAAGACCTAGTAGACATATAGTTGCAAGAAAAAATGTTTGCTTCGCCATTTCAATGCAATTATGAGAAAATATTTGTTGTTTTAAAATTTATCAAATGAAATGATGTTATTTTGTTACATGCTAGTAGAATAATGTAAATAGCTTGTGATCATTGTTTTTAGTTCAAATAAAAAAATTGAATGACTTCCCATTCAAACAATTATGTTATGTTTCTTATTTTTATAAGTCCCATGAATGCAAATATCTATAATACCACAAGTGATAGTTATTTGTAGTTTCCAAGAAAATAATAGTTTAGTCCTCATCCAAATAAGGTTCCATTTTTTCCATGCAATTTTTTCATCCTAATCATGTTGTCAAGTGTTAAATGCAAGTTGGTTTTTTGACTCCAACCTGCATCATGGAGAAAAGAAGGAAAAACATTAACAATAACAATAACCTACTATTGGAAGAATGCTTTCTCAGACCATCTCACAGTTGGCTCTCCCTCTTTAGATGGTTCCTTCGAGGAGGGCGACCCTCCCTTGATTATTTCTCCCAAGGAGTTAGAGTCTTTCCAGGATCCTCTTCTGGCTATCCCTTCTATGAAACCTTTGATGCCTCAATCTATTGTCGCTGTTTAGTCGGAACCTACATGTCCCTCATTGAATGACTCTGCTGGTCCTTGGATAGCTCTTGTATCCTCTTCTTCGTTGTTGGCTCCCTCGCTGCGTGGTGGCTCCTCACCCGGGGTGGCTATTGTGGATCCGCTCCCCTCGCCTCGCTCAATGGATTTCAATTCTGAGTCTTCTTGGTCAGTTGTACTAAGGAAGAAGATGGGACTCCCCAAATCTGTTGCTTCTTCGCAGCCTCAAGTTCAGGGAGTCAGATTAGTCCCCTCTAGTTTCGAGGTTGTTTAATCCTTGTTTGATGTTATACAGGTAGCGGTCAACTATTTCTGTTTGTTTTTCTCCTAGTTCATGTTCTAGTTTGAACTAGCTTCTTTTTTGCCCTTTGGGATTTATGTGTAAAGGCTATAGCACCTTATAAATGCTGCTTATTTTATCAAAAATAATAACCTACTATGGGGAAAATAATAGCTTCCCTCTGATATCACTAAACCTCTACAAGAAATTTTATTTGCTCTATCACATTAGATATGTAATGTTAATAAAAGATTCTTTAAAATTAAAAAGAAAAACATAAGAATAAAAATATATGTAAGTAAATACTTGGATAAATTTCCTTATGCATCTTTGATTAAAAAAAATATATCAGTAGTGTTATCTTCCATAAATTTAGCATCAATTAAAACTCCCTTATATAGAAGCCTAATGAATGTAATTGATGATTTTGTGTTACTATTCAACTACGAATGTTTTGAGCTTACAATAAAAAATAAAATAAAATAAAATTTAGGTGCAATATTACACAAATAGATAAAACTTCAATCGAAAGAGCAAGTAAAGCATTATCTAACTTTATACACTTCACTTTCCTGTGATTGTTATCTCAACAGATCCATCTAGAAACAAGTAATTTTACAAAGTGGAAATAGTTTACAAAAGAGTGAAAGGGTAGCAGTTATGCAAGAAGTGTCGAGGTGATGCAACAAAGAATGAAAATGTAACAATTGTCTTTATAAGACTTAAGAAAATGAGGCCAAAGTTTCTTTTGTTCTTAGTAAAAAAATGAAATGGACATAATGGTAACCTCTTAAAATTTTGTATTTTACTATTTGTTCCACACCTCTTAGAGGTGCACTTTGCTAGATATTGCATCTCTAAATTTAAAATATTCTGATTAGCTGAGTAGTTAGGGGTAGGAAATCTAGTAGCAGGTATTAATACATTTCCTCCTTTGTCTTTTAAATCCTCGAAGCATGTAGGAAACCAAGGAAACTAAGAAACATTTGTAACACTGCAGTTGTCTGTAAGCCTGGGTTTGCATGGGAAATTAAATTGAGGTGACACAACTAGAGGTGCATCTACCTATCTATTCGGCTATCATTATGACACTACCACTTGATCCTTGGATATGAATTTTTTCCTTGTCTTACTTGTCATGCCCACCATTTTTGACCACTTATACTTAACACAAACCCCCCAAAAAAATTGAAGCAACTTAAAAAATTCATATTTAAGGTATTGTTATTGTGATTAATGGCACCATGACATCAAGAACATTCAGTAAACAGTGCAAGGAAGGAAAAATTTCAAAAATATTTAAGACAAAAACTCTAACTTATTCTCAATATAGAAGGAACCTATTAGCCTAGACCATTTAAAAGGAAAAACATCCATCTACAATTTTTATGTAATAACGATAAGGCACTACTGAAATTTTAAGAATCGCATTATGTTCTAAGTGTTTCAAATTCAGATGTTTCAAAACTTCACCTATGTATTCTAAGGTATAGCAATTGGTCACTCTTTTTAAAATTGATGAATTGACGAACGACAAATTTCCCTTTTCCACTTACTCTAGTTTAATTAGAAGAGAAACGTTGTTATACAATAATGTTTTAAGTAAAAGTGTTTGAAATGAGAGAACAAATTTGCACTAAGCAATTTTATATAAAACAATCTTGCTTTGATACAAAATTAAAAGTAAATAAAAAATAGCTTCTTAACTCCACTATGAATATCAATATCATAAGAATTAACTAGATGCTTCTAAATTTTAATGATAGGTTAATCTTACTTTGGAGATCAAGCTAATGGTTAACTTCTTGTTGATTTGATTTACTTAGTTGTCATTGTTTAGAGTCAAGGTAAGTTTCTTGCTATGTTTAATTCCTAAATTAGATTGAATTTTTCCACCTTCAAGTCCATAGTTTCTTAACTCGTAGTGTAAAGGTTGTCAAAGCAAACTTTATTTGTATTTAAAGTTTAACTTTAAAAATATATAAAATGAACTTGCTTAATTTAAAATTTCTTGACTTTTTTTTTAATGAGGATTATAATTATGTACACATGAAATCCATTTTAATCCATAATGTAGAACTCTTTGTAATAATAAATTTAGTTTTTTTCATGCACACTAAATAATATTAAGTGTAATTTTGATGACTCTATTCAATTCAAGAGATGATAATCTAACTTGACTATTGTAATTACTTTGAATTTTTCTTTACATAAGTTTTAAATGTATGAACACTAAGGTTTAACAATTTCCATCATTTCAATCTAATGTTAAGTTTCTACAATGTATTAAATGAGTTTCCAAAATTCATCAACTTAAAAAGTTTTACTTAAAAATTTAGCCATTTCATTTCCACTCTTTTTAATAATATAACATTATTTATCTTCCTATTAAATAATTCATAAAAATAAAAGAACTTCTACAAATCATTAACTAATTTCAAAATACAAATTTTCCCTTTAAATTTTGTGTATTGATGCTAAATACTCCTTTATTTATTTACATATAGATTTAATTATTTTTCTTTAATTAATGAACGAATACTTTAATTCGTAAACAAAATAAATAGTTTCTTGTTTATGGTAATCGGAAATCAAAACATTCTTTTAACTATCAATTAAAATTTTCCCCTTTAACAATTAACTAATTCAACTTAATAGTTTTCTTTAAATTTCATTTTGTTGATCAACATTCGAAACATTTCTCAGTTGTTAGTTTTTTTTTTTTCTTATAGTTTTCTTTTTTCATTACAGGACTTTTGCATTGGATTCGTTGATGTTTATTGCAGGCGGGTCTAAATTCTTGATTTCAGGCCTCGAAATAATCAATCAATTCAGATTTCCTATAGATTTAATGTGCAGCAAGTTTATCAATCTATCATATCATTTGTAAATTCAATAATTATAAATATTTCAATCCAGAGATTTCCATTTATCATAGATTTTATACCTTAAAATCTGAATCAAGATCAAGAACTGGAAACTAAATTTCGGTTTCGAATCCAAATTTTAAAAATGTGAAATGCTAGTCATCTTGAGTCGTTGATTTTTAATTACTTTGGCAGATTGTTTTGATTTACAAAAAATTGAAATAAAAAGGAAGGATTTTATATGGCAACATCTATCCAGCCATCAGGGTTCACACTTGACTGTATTTATTAATTAATTGAAAATTGAAAAAAACATTATATTCTGATTTTCAATAAATTAATAAATATGGTCAAATGTACAGTCTGATGACTGCATAGACAATTCGAGGCGGCAGAGGCGGCCTCCCTTGGCCACCTGTGATGGTCCATGGCAGACTGTCACAGGTGGGCAGGCTGTTTTTTTAGCTTTTCAAAAAAAAAAATTAACCTTATGTTTCTTACTAATTTATTAATATTTTAATAATTACAATTAATTATGTATATATATGATTAAAACATTAAATTATATGAGCATTTCAAAAAATTTAACTATCAGTTGTAATATTAATGAAAAAACTGTCAACACCCTAACGTTGTATTTATTAAAATTTCAATTTATAAAGTCATTAATACTTATAATATTTGATTTATTTGTAATTTTTTTTTTTATTATTTAGTTTTAGATAGTTAACACAAGTTAAATCAAAGATTTATATTTTTAGATTTATCAAACATAATTTATAATCAAATTATTTACATATAATTTAATTGATTATTTCAATTATGTGTATTAACTATGATTTGTCTACGTAATCATATATTATTTTCAAATCTACTTTTGTAGTTTCCTTATTTTAAGTCTGAAATTTGCTTCAACTATAATTGCAACACATCTATAATTTTCCTTGTTCACATTTTTTGCAAGAGTAAATTGAAGTCACAAGTATAAATCAAATAACAAGACTAAATCAAAATTTGCATTTGAACATGTATACCTAAGTTTCCCTATAATGTTCTATTTTACTTTTTTATATTGAACCATCAAAATACAATAATCATATCCATGAGCGCTTTTTCAATTGTTTCATTTTTGTTAATATTTTCAATTGAAGTATAGAGAGACATATACATGGCAAACTACTAAATTTAAGCTTTTCTTTGATATCTAAACTTGCAAACAAGGTAATCCCTTTTCTTTAAAATGAGCACATAGTTTCATTTTCTTTTACATAGACTTTCAAATACAACGTAACAACTTTACAATGACATATACATTTTGCTACTCAAAATACACTATGAAGACAATGAAATCTTTCTTGAAGGCCAAACACAACTTATGCTTTTCTTCTCAAAAAAATCTTGATCAACTTCAAAGAAACATCTTCAATATTCATTCAAGAACCTAAAATAAACAAGAGAGGAAAAAAAACAACTAGCCAATGGGTTTTCCACCCATCCATAGGGTTGTGAGACAACCCGCCCTTGAGCATGGGGAATATTTAGCCACTTAGCTAACCCTTTTCAACACACCACAACAAGATCACTTCACACAAAGCATACACGTGCACATATTTAGCCTACACTTCAACAATTACAAAACACCCTAAGTACATTTCTAACACATTGGATTTCCAAAAAGGAATTCCACATAGGGGGAGTAGGGGCTCTACCAGTTAAGGGAAAAAAAAAATGTATGTATCACAATATCCCATAAGAAAATCTCCACATCAAAATAATCTATACACCACAATGCACCAACAACACACCTCTTTTCTCTCCAAATAAAGCCAATATGTATGTAGATATAGGATACTCATATCCCTAAATAAGATGGGTACTCATATCCTAAATGATTGTCCCTTTGTGGGAGTTGTTCCCATTGGACCCCTTGCACATGGAGGACCAAAATCAGCCTCTTCACAAGAGGGGTTCAACTCCCCTATAAAACACATTAGGAAAAATAATAGATAACACAAAATAAAGAACATATTCACAAAACCCCTAGAACAAGCACATAAGATGTTTGTCTTTAATAAATAAAGAAAAGCATCCTACCTCAAATCACAATATCCCACTAATGGTATAATCCTTATGTAGGATTTGAGATATAGCCCATAGAACATGTTAGAGTCACTCAAGGACTCAATCCTCTAGGATCATCTACAAAAGCCAACAACAACCTTCCACAAGAGGGAAAAGCAAGAATATGAAATTGCGACAATGGATGCAATATGTGGCCAATATGCAATACTCAAGATTGCAATGATATATTGGACATACACAACTTATTAAGGTGGATGATTGATACAATGTAGATATGAAGCCTCGCTTATATAGGCAAGGGTGATGATGTACCTACATTAAATGACTGTGTCATAATTAAATGACATGAGTCAATATTAAATAACCTAGGACAAAAGCATTAAATAAAAGCCAACTAGATAAGATAAGTGACAACTAATGCTTAACTAGAAAGATTCCCCCCTAATTAATGCTAAATAGAAAGATACCCTCTAAATACCTAAGTGGACTTAACAATATAAATAGGACCTAGATAAGACTAGATAGGGAAAATACCTATTTACACCAACACCTTAGATGAGAATCCTCGTCCTCCAAGCCTTCTCCTTTCTCTCCTCTTCCCAACACACTCTCACTCACTCTCTCTCTCCTGATGAACTCAAAGATAAGATCACTAAATCACAGAAAAACAAAAATGAGGAAGTAACACCCTCCACTCCATGAAGGAAGAGTTTTAAAGAGAAGGAAGAGGTAACATCCTCCTACAACTAACTCAACCACCCAACTACCTCCCATTTTCACAACTTTTGTAAGTAAGGCTTAATGGGGGGTCTAAACATCGTTTATAAAGTTATAAATGAAAAAAACCTTCTAACCTATATACCTTAGACCTAAGCTCATTTCCCAAACATAAAATACAACCTAGATCTCCTAAAATCACTTAAAAATAACTTTAAAGTTCATAAAGTTAAAACTTACACATAAAACATAACCACATTATCACATAGCACTAAAAATAACATTTTTAAACATCATGATCAATAGACCTTAGGGTTCTATGCCTAGGTTTGGCATCACACATGATGACATAAAGTGGCTAAATGAACCCAATCATCCATTGGCAATATAATCCACATGTACACTCAACAAGAAGTGTCAATATAGTATATAGGAAAAACAAATCCATCATAAAAATTATAATAAATCAATTAGCAACCATAGGATAACATATAAATTTCATCATTCACAAATACATAAATCAACATGATCTCATCAGAGGGTATCATATGAAATAGTATAATCAACATAAAGTATAACATGCATAACTACACCTAAATACCATCCATGAGAAAATAAATATGCATCATCTAAGTAATCCTCTAAACAACCCCTACAACTTAATACATGTTATATACATAATACTACTACTAGCAACTAAATAATCATTAACCCATCATGACTGAGCATCTCATTCTACACATACTTGCATAATCAATCAGAGGAACACATCTGGTTATCATAGAGAAATCACGATAACCATTATATATATATAGAATTATTTAGTTAACCTTATCCAATAATAGTCAAGCATATGAACATCATTGATGCATAGTAATGACCATCCCTCATAAACTCAAATATAGTATCCAAAGATAGAGAAACATAAAATATTGAACAAGGACCATCAAAGACACATAGACTCAATAGGATCACAAAAGGGCGGGTTCTCACATTACTATTAGTCTCTGAAACCCAAATAAACCAATGAATACATCACAACTTTGTTGGGCATGGCATAAAAGTCGGTGTTTCATTATGGCAGGGATATATTAATAGTATATTGTATTTAAACATTCGTTAAATAGTAACATAGTTACTGAATGCTAGAAAATAAACCATATTTGTATAGATATTAATAAAATCATGAAAATTTTCATATTCCAACTATGTTAATATATTAGTATTATTTACATAAATCTTAAAATTGCAATTATGCAATAATATAAGGTAATAACAACAAATGTGAGATTAATATTAAATATTAAAATTATTGTTAATATTATTAATAATTGATACTGTTGTAATGGAAAAAGTATCCCTTCCACTTTTCCTTGCTTGTTTGGGCCCTCCTTGTGAACTAGGCTTAATGGTGCCTTGATTTAGTGTTGTGATATGTTTGACACATTCACATTAGGTCTTGGGCCCTTGTGAACTAATGAATTTAAATGGCACCTTGCTAAAGTGTTGTGTAGTGTTGTAACACACTTTCACACTTTTTTAAGGTTTTATTAATTAACTACACCTAATAAATTTGTTTTTAACCTTAATCCTGCCTTATTTAAAGTTTTGTAAAGTTTTGTAACACACTTTCACACTTTTTTAAAGTTGTCATTAATAATTGGGCTTTCTTATGCTTTAATTGGCCCTATTTTGCATCTACAAGCCTCATTTAATGCATCTTTTCAAGGATAATCCCAACACAAATCACTACCTAATCATGATTTAGGTGTTTCAAGCTTGAATGGCCCATATTTAGTGATTTGAGATCATTCGCCACCTTGGGAAAATGAGTCCCACCTAAGTTTTTTGGATTTGAACTTAGTTTCACACCTTTCTAAGCATTTTTTAAAATGGTTCCAAAATTTATGCTTAGTGGGACTCATTTGCCACCTTGGGCGAATGAGTTCCGTGTGGCCCAAAACCAAAATTAATTCAAATTTCTGGTAGGATTTTATTCTCCTAGATTTGATGTCGGCTTGTAGTGTTGTAATTTTGGGAATTCTTGCATAATTGAGTATAAATACAAAGTTCTTTCTCTCATTTTAACCCCAAGCATGTAAGTATTCATCCTCATAGAAATTTTGAGTTCACAAGAGTAGTCAAGTGTTTTCAAGATTCTTCAAGTGAAGATTATTAAGCATTTTAGAGCAACATTCAAGCATCAAGCATCATGTCAAAGATTTCATGCATCATGTTTTTTATTGTGCTAACAATTGTGATGTAGGTTTTTATGATTCAAGCAAGTGTTTCATTCAAGATCAACATCATCCAATAAAGAGTCAAGATCTACATCCATTGTAGCCATCTTAATCATATTTGTAACACTTTACTACAAGGGTTTTGTGAGCTGCAACATCACATTGTGTTCACTCATCATTCTCCATTCATATTTCATTCTATTTCAAGGTTTGATTACCAACAATGGGTTTGACCAAGGCAAACCCCTATCCACTAACCCCACAACATTTTCCCATTTCCTTTGTGTGTGATTTGCAAGTCTAGGTTGCATATTTCCTAAGGAGCCAGATTAGAGAAAAGTTGACAAATCATTCAAAGTTGTTGAAGTTTTCATCAAGCCTTGGAGAGCCTTGGAGAAGAGATACAGGCTACAAATCAGGGTTTTGGATCTAGAAATCAATTAGGAAGAATAGATCAAACAAAGAAGAGTAGGATCAAAATTTGAAGCTTCATAAAACTATAACTGGACTCATTTGCCACTTCTAGCAAATGGGTCCTAGTTTCAGTCAAAATTTAGATTTTTGCAAATTCAGATACACATTTGGCAGATTCACATTCCCGCACATAAACCCATATTTTGGACTGATTCTCCTAGCTTCAAGCGAATGAGTCCCAATCATCATTAAAGTCATAATTTTCAATGTTTTAGACCTCCATCTATCCATCTCTAGATTTCTAGGTGCACATATTCCTTTCTATAGTTTTTTGTTTTGTTTCTCTTGCATCTCTAGGTCATTTTGTAGGTCATTGTATTGAATTAGGGTTTAGTGTTTCATCTTATATTTCATTGTCTTTTCCATGTTCTTACTTGGTGGTGGGTATGTGTAGGCTCATGATGGGCCAAAAAGTGGTGATATGATGGGTATGTGTACGGTATGTGGTTGATGACTTTCTTTTTACCCAAAATTGATGAAATGAAAAGGATTTTTAAAGGAGATTGTCAACTTTCCACCAATATAAATTATACTTTACTTTGAATTTAATAAATAATATTATTCATTTTCTATTTGAATTATGACTAAAGTCCTGATTGATAGACTGATTGAAAAATATCTATAGCTTTCAAATAGTATCACATTTTTTAAATCTGAAACATGTGTTGCATTCTATGCTTCGCATACTACAAGAATAAAAAAAATTGAATTTCATGAAGTTTTGACCAAGTTACTTGGTGGCCAGACATACAAATTTTAATATTTTTAAATGTTGTAATAAAAAATTCATAATTAATTATTTACTTGGAAAAAAATTACAAAAAAATATGCATCACATCGAGACATGAGTCCTCTCCTTATATCTAAAATATTATAAAAAATATATAATTTTATTGTGGTTGGCATGGTCAGATAGACACCTACTTCTTATTTTTTCCTTGAAATTTAAGTGCTACTGCATTGAAATTTCAAATTTTCACCAAATAGATTTTCTTTTTAAATAAACCTAGTAGTTTAGAAACTACATTCAATTTGCTAAAGATTCTATTGTTACATATTTTTGGAATAATATAGATAACTTATTCAATTTATTACGTCAAGTTGCCTAACTCTAATTTTTTTAAGTTTTCGCCACTTAAGGGCCTATTTTTTCCATGATGATCTTGCACATACCTTGGTGAACCCCTTGTTAGTTTCCACTCAGCCCCTAGGAAAGCTATATTGCAAGATATGTCTCCTTTGCATTGAGATCTCTAGGGTTATCCTTGAGTGTAGTAGATGAAAATTGGGTATCCTCTATGTAATAGTTTGTAGAATCTTACATTCTCACCATTACATGACCTTTCCCATCACCCACATTGACTCATTCTTTCCTTTCATTAAGCGGGGACAAGAATTTGATATCCTTTCCCTACTTTGGCACATGCTATTGTCCCTTTGGCTAGTTTTTCACCATCAATATACAATGAACATGATTGGGATGTGGATGACCTGCTTTAGGTTGACTCGTGTGTTCCTTACTAGTCTTTTGAATTAGTTCTTTTTCTCTTTTTCTTCTTTTGCTTGATTTCATATGTGTAATGTGCCCTCATGAAATTCCTCTATTTGTACCTTTCAATCTTCTCTATGTCATAAATCTTTTATCTTTTTCCTTTTATCTTTTCATTTTTCTTGTGTTTTCCTTTTGGGGATGACACAAGGCATTGAGACATTCATGTCTCTCTTCCATGTTGACCTAAAATCTTTTCCTTTATCTTTTCTTTGACTTTTGTTTTCCTTTTGGAGATGATGCAAGGCGTTGAGACATTCACATGTCTCTTCCATGTTGACATGAAAGGATTTTTCTTTTTTTTGCTCTCTTTGTGTCATTCTTCTAGTTCTACGAGTATTTGGGCAATGGTGAGAGTTCTGAGCTATCTAAAAACATTGTAGCAAGAACATATTGACCCCAATTCCATAGACCCCTTATGTGTTTGGAGTTTCATTTTGGGGGCAACCCCTTTTCTCTTTTTCATTTTGCATGATGTAGCTTTACATGGAAACATATAACTTGGAATAGGGCTTTCCAAGTTGGCTCTCATGTCTTCTTTTGTTAGAATTTATCATTTTCTACTTTAAAGTAATTGCTCATAGTATGGTGTTTAGCAATTTCTTTAAAGTGGGGGCATACATTGGCATTATACTTTTTCATTTTTTTTTTTCCTTTTTCATGGTTCATGGTGTAGTCTTCTTACTTTATACAAGGCATTTTCTACTTTGAGGATGACATTGGGTGTGATTTACTTCAAGAGTGTGATCTATCTTAGCATATTACATTCCTCTTAGTGGCTTGATGAAACACATTGCATCCCCTAAGTTGTGAATTTTCTATTCTTTGTTTGGTCCTCTCTCAAAGACATTAGGCACAATGTTCCCTAGGTTAAAGACCTCACATGAACTAAGCAAGACTCCCTTGAACATTTTTATTGTTGCATTTTCATTTGCAATTATATGGCCACCTTGTATAACATAACTTTCACGCCTATAGAGCCATCTTTTTTGTTCATGAGCTCCAATCATACAAATTTTTGCTTGTCTCATGAAGCTTGAAAATACATTTTGCGTGGAACCTTATCAAAGTTATCAGGAGGTATAACTTTGGTATGGTTTGACAGGAAGCTAAATGAGGGAATGACTTTCCCTTAGCCACTTGCACGTGTCTATGAGAGCATACTAGCTATGAGTGTATGTTTCTCACCTTCTTGGAATTCTCACCCAGTGGGCAACTTGAAGTTTCATTGCCTCAAAGTGAGTATGCATTTTTTGGATAAAAACCTAGATCTAATCCGTATCGTGATGGAAAAATGTTTGAAGCTTGATCCACCCCTTTTATTTTTCTTTTCTTTTCATCTTTGGCAGTGCATGTCTGTGCTTTTTTGATGCTCTTTTTATCATTACCATGTGTGTTCTTTTGTGCCTATGTTGGTTTTCCATGGGATCTTGATCTTGGGGGCTTGATCACCCCTCTTGATTGTTGTTGTCCTATCTTGCTAGAATTGGTACATCTAGACCCCTCTTGATGTGTGTTTGTCTACTTTAGTGTGAGTTTGAAGCAAGTTCATCCTCTCACCAAAGTGGGGGCTAAATGTGGTAACAGAAAAAGTATCCCTTCTACTTTTCCTTGCTTGTTTGGGCCCTCCTTGTGAACTAGGCTTAATGGTGCCTTGATTTAGTGTTGTTATGTGTTTGACACATTCACATTAGGTCTTGGGACCTTGTGAACTAATGAATTTAAATGGTACCTTGCTAAAGTGTTGTGAAGTGTTGTAACACACTTTCACACTTTTCTAAGGTTTTATTAATTAACTACACCTAATATATCTCTTTTTAACCTTAATCCTACCTTATTTAAAGTGTTGTAAAGTGTTGTAACACACTTTCACACATTTCTAAGGTTGTAATTAATAATTTGGCTTTATTATGCTTTAGTTTACCCTATTTTGCATCCACAAGCCTCATTTAATGCATCTTTTTGAGGATAATCCTGACACAAATCATTACCTAATCTTGATTCAGGTGTTTCATGCTCGAATGTCCCAAATTTAGTGATCTCGGACTCATTCACCACCTTGGGAAAATGACTCACACCTATCATTTTGGGCCCCAAACATGGTTTCACACCTTTCTAAGAATTTTTAAAAATGGTCCCAAAATTTATGTCTGGTGGGACTCATTTGCTAGTTTTCTATTTTGTTTCTTTTGCATCTTTGTCATTGTATTGAATTAGGGTTTAGTGTTTCATCTTGCATTTCATTGTCTTTTCCATGAACTCTTACTTTGTGGTGAACCCCTTGTTAGTTTGTAATCATCCCCTAGCATAGCCCTATTGCTAGATCTCTCTCTCCTTGGCATTGAGATCTCTAGGGTTACCCTTGAGTGTAGTAGGTGGAAAGTGGGTATGCTCTATGTGCTACATCATATGATAGCATTCAAACCATCCATTTTTCCATTTACAACAGATACTAATATACATAATATTATAATTAATATTAATAGGTATAACTAACAATTAACCTTAAAACATGAAGGTGGAGGAAGAAAGATGAGTGGCACTCATGTGGTATTGGAAGGAGTAGGCTCGTAACCTGTAGCAAGTAGGTCATGGTTTGCATGAAGATTATATTTTGTGTATGCATGTATGGTGTGGTCAGCTACGGGGGTAGAGGTTTTTTGCAAGGTGAGGGGGGTTCTTTTTTTATTTAAGGGGGCTATTTTTGTTGTGAGAGGGGTTGGTTTGGTTTGGAGGGGTTGGGGTTGGTTTCTTTCTATCCTTTTTGATCTACTATTTTTTTGAAGCTTGGATTAGCTATGGGGAGGTATAAGGGTGTTTCTTTTGTCTCCGTTTAGTGATGGGTTCAAGTGAAGCATTTAGTTTTAAACCCTCACTTGATTATTGTGCTTCTTTGGGTGTGAAGTCACCATCTCCTTCAAAGTGGGATGTAGTAATAATGATTTGGGGTGGGAGGGTTTTCTCTGTCTGGAAGGTCTCAAATCTTGAAAGTTAATGGTTACCTGGAAAGAAGAAAAAATAGATCGATTCTAGTGATTCAATCAGAATCTATTGCAGAGGATGTTGAGTATTTTTCTAAACATCCCTTAATATGCAAATTCATGGGAATTTGTGTACATCGCTCCAATTTCTGGAGGTGTGGGCTCAACAAAATTGGAATTTGGAGGGTGAAATGGAAGTGATCTTGTTCGCAAATAGTTATTTTATGGTTGTGTTCAACTGTATGGCTAGTCGCAATAGATTTTTTGAGGGTGGACCCTATTTCCACAACCAACACACAAGGCCAACTAACAAGTCTATATCAACACATAATTAGATCTCACAAATATAGACAATCCACTTTTTATTTGTCCCATGTTATGAAATAACTTGCACAATAGAAGAATATGATATGAAATATGCTACAAATACTTGATAATAATGATAATAACAAGCCACTTCAAGGGGGCAAACCTCCAAATATCTCTAATGAGAACACACTTCACACTTGATGATGAAAGAAGACTCACAACCTCCTATATATACCTATTTATGCCCAAATATCTCTAATGAGAACACACTTCACACTTGATGATGAAATAAGACTCACAACCTCCTATATATACCTATTTATGCCAAGGATATCACCTAGGCCGACTTAGACACACCTATATAAGACTTAGGCCAACCTAAACAACTAAATAACAATATACTAATGATAATATGACTTAATAAAGAGTTAAGATAGCCACAAGCTGACTATTCATAACCCGATGTACACTAATATTAAGGGCGTAGCATGCCCCCTTCTTCAAAAAAGCATTTTCCTCAATGCTAATCAAGTTTGGATTCTTTTGAATGAACTCCTCATCCTCCCATGTAGCATCTTCAATTAGAAAATATTTCCTTGTAATGAGGTAACTTTGAATTGTTGATGTCACCAACTTCTTCATGTGTGTCTGGAAAATTAACTTTAGCTCCAAGATGTGTCTTCCCTTTACATCAAGCTCTTGATGGCGATGAATGTGTTATTCCTTTACCTGAACCTTTTGATGTGTCATAGAGGAAGAGGTGAGGAATATATGGTACCCTTGCATTGGTTGAATAGATTGATTAGGAACTTCTTCTTCTTTCACTTCTTATTCATTGCCTTCTTCTGCTTCTTCTTCTTCTAGTTGGTCTTTTGCTTCTTCTTCTTATGTTGTTGCTTCTTCTACTTCTGCATATGCCTCTTCTTCTTCTTCTTCTTTCTCTTCTTCTTCTTCTTCTTTCGCTTCTTCTTCTTCTTCTTCTTCTTCTTCTTCTTCTTCTTCTTCCTCTGCTTCTTCTTTCGCTTCTTCTTCTTCTTCTTCTTCTTCTTCTTCTTCTTTTTCCTTCGATGAGTGCAAAGCCAACGATACCAAATGAATTGATCTAGTTCTAAATATAGGGAATCCATCGTGACCTTTTGTCCATTTGGGATTTGGTGTACTTCAAAAAAATTCTCCATTTGGTTTATCCATGTGAGAGGATCCTTACCATCGAACTTGCGCATATCCACCTTTGGAAATAAATTCCTAGATCCTGTAGGAGTACTAAAGCTTGTGTCCATGGTAGCTGACCTAGAATTTTCACCTTGGGCACTTGAGAACTCCTTTCTTGGTTCAACCATGTAGGTGCTTAACATGTTTCGTATGTCCGATATGTCTCCTCTTAGGTCACGCATATCCATCTTCATTGAGGAAATGTCTTCCTTGACCTTATTTATTTCCTCATTATGAGTAACATCCTTGATTGTTTCACCGTCCTTGTCAGGAGTCTTCCCCGGAGTGACAACATTCCTTTTACCCCTTGTTCCAGGCCCCGGCATGATGGAAACCACTAATGTTGAAATAAATCATACAAATTAAACTTAAATTCTCTGAAATTTTTACTTTAATATCCTTTGGTATGTCTTCAAAAACCCAATAAAAATTATACTTTAATTCAATAAGATGTGCAAGATATGTAGATTCCAAAAAAATAGTGTAGAAACCATAATTCTGCAATAATTCGCTTAGTTCTACTCCAATTCTTCTGAAATATGGACTGTATCTTCTTGAATATGTTCTTCAAAAACCCTTTAAAAATCAGAAAAAAATTCGCCAAAATCTGAAAGATATGCTCTTCCCAAAATCGCCTCCAAAATTGAGAAAAACCTTGCCTCTATGGTGCCAAGATCATGCTCTGATACCACTTGTTAAGAAATAACTTGCACAATAGAAGAATATGATATGAAATATGCTACAAATACTTGATAATAATGAGAATAACAAGCCACTTTGAGGGGGAAAACCTCCAAATATCTCTAATGAGAACACACTTCACACTTGATGATGAAATAAGACTCACAACCTCCTATATATACCTATTTATGCCAAGGATATCACCTAGGCCGACTTAGACACACCTATATAAGACTTAGGCCGACCTAAACAACTAAATAACAATATACTAATGATAATATGACTTAATAAAGAGTTAAGATAGCCACAAGATGACTATTCATAACCCGATGTACACTAATATTAAGGGCGTAGCATCCCACATCCCACAAAAATGCATAACTAGCACATCCAATCAACATAAACATGCAAACCCATTATTACATTGGAAACTACAAAACTAATATCTCAAGGAGAATAACAACGTAGACAACTTGACTCAAACATTAGATCAAGCTCAAATCCAATTTGCCAATCATGTCCACAACTCAAGCACCATAGTCTAGGAACCCAACAAGCAACACCACAAGAATACTGAGTGAAAAATGACATACCAATACTCTCATGCAAAGAAGGTATCTCACCTCCTCATACCATTCCAAACTACAACTACCTCATCCAGTCACACCCCAAAAGTCAAGGTCTAGAAAATAGCTTAACAATAGCTCCACATAACCACAAGTTTTTCTTGACCATGTAAAAGCTGCAAAACCATGGAGCCATGCAAGTACAAAACATCCTTGAAAGGAAACTACAGTTCAGGAACTCCAAGCCCATATCAAGCCAACTCCAAAACTGCCAATATGCACCTACATCTGAGAGAGAGACAAGTTATTTCAGAAGCTTCTAGACCATCCAATGATCAACTCCATAGCTTACATGTAATCGGGGTACCATAAAACTATGCCTTCCAATACAAGGAAAAACACCCAACATAAGCACATTATTCCATGACTTAAAAACAACCCAAGCCTCTCCATATCATTAGGGATCCTCATGCACATACACCCAATATGAAAGCTTTTGCTGCAACAAAACCACGAAGCAAAATATTCCACCCCATGTATTACGATCAAACTGCTACCAACTCACGAGCTTTAGGTCACATCATTTCAATATGACCAACTCAAGTTTCTCCATCTTCACCATTTTCCATGTTGAGTGTTGTCACTTGAAACCCAAAAAAAATAGAAAGAATTTCTACTCACCAAAGGATCAATTCATCAAATGATTCCTCCAGATTTCCTCAAGCATGCCAGGCTAAGAAAACTTCATAGAAGGAATGCCTAGAACAAGAAATACCAAGAATAAATGAATTCCAAAACATGGCTTTGATACCACTTGTTAGGAAATATCAGTGTTCATCCTAGAAATAATCATCCAAGATCAGTCTAGTGCCTTTAGTAACTTTTATTTCTCTAGATTGCCTCAAAGAAATGTACTACCATGCCATAAAGTGGAATAACACATAGTTCATTTCCCACATTAATCCTTTTGAGAGAAACTCATGCAAAAAAACTAGTTCCAACAACGCACACAAATAGATTCAACAAACAGAATCAATAAACATGAAAAATGGAATAGAAGACATGAACACATAGATATACATAAGGAAAAACCCTTATGGGTAAAAAACCCCATACTCCAAAAGACCCAAATCACCATTATATTATTCAACAACAAAAGTATAGTTACAAATACAATATCAGGCTCACGACCTTTATTGGAGATTTACATCTTGTTCCATTCTAGAGAGTGTCTGGCAGCATAACCCTACTTCAATCTCACTTCTCTCTTTCCTCTACCCAGCCTCACAGCCCGATCGCTGGCCTCTTGGCCTATCAGCCACACAACCGCTCAGCCTCACAGCCTACGAGATTCCTCTTAGTTCTTCGAGATCAACACCCACACCCATTTAGGGTTTCCATACTTGCTATCTTCACCATCAAGCCACCTATTCACCTCGAGCCACATGCCATCATCTAGCATTTAATTCTAATTGTTGGATAAGCAATTGTTCAAAACTCCATCATCAAACTTAGGGTTATTCACCTAACACCATGCCACCTTGTCGAAGAGACATTGATTATAGTCTCACCAATTTCCACCGAGCACATGGGCCCACATGCCATCTATCCTCCATGTCATCACCACTTCTTGGCCTCTATCATGATCCACTATTGTCACCATCCTATCGGGACCCACCAAAGACACCCATGAGCAACAATCAATACATCGCCTTATCGAGGAGACTGTATATCATCTACCTCTGATATCAGGATGTCCCTTTGATATTTTCTTTACTGTTCCAAGTGATCCCCACATCCATCAACTTATCGAAGTATCGAGGAGACATGACTCTAAGTCTCATCGATAATAACAAGTCACCGCAATACCACTCCAATCGCTAAGTCACAAAAAACCTGAACCTTAGAACCTCTTGTCAGAGGTTACAAAGTTACTAAAACCTATGAATTTCTGACAACAAAGGGATTGTTGTGTTGCTCAAAACCCGAACTTCAGAACCTCTTATCAGAGGTTATGAAGTTCCCAAAACTTGTGACTCACTAAGAACAAAGGGAACCTCAAAGTTGCTAAGTAGGGAGGTTATGAAACTTTATAACATCACAACTTAAGTTAAAAAAACATGAAACCCAATGACTTAAGTCAAGCCTATGAAGTATTTAAACATAATCTGCAGGGAGAAGATCAAGCCAGTAAATTTGAGCCACATTTTCCAACATTTCTCGAGAAACCAAATTTTGTTAAGACTTTATTTAGAAATTCCCAATTCACTCTGTCATAGGCCTTCATCATATCTAATTTTACAATAAAAGAAGGTAGATGAGGCATTTCTATGGGGCGGAGTGTCTCGTGAGCTACCAATTCCCCTTCAAAAGTTTCATGCCGTTGTACAAAACCCCCTTGTTCCTGAGATATCATCTTTGGTACATCAAAGGTTGCAACCTAAGATATATTGCTTTAATAAATATCTTGTAAACTGTATTACACAATGAGATAGGTCTGAACTTTGCTTTAATTATAATCATCAAATCACCTTTTATAATTGTAGTTTTATTGATCCTTAAATAGAATATATTTTATCTCAAATCAGATGTTTTCATCAAACAACCAATGCTTCCAATTGTTACACTAGATACCTATATTAGCAAGAGCATCCACTAATTTATTTCCTCTTTTGAAGGTATATGAGAGATCTTTAGATGGGAGAAGTTAGGTAGTAGTAATCTACTATCTTCAATAAAATTCCTAATTTTCTAAGGAGGGACTAGGAAATTTTGAAGCAAATTAATGATTAGCTCAATGTCTCCTTCTATTTCAATTTTTTACAAACATTTAAGGTTTACTCTTTTTATTACCCACTAAGCAACAATTGCCTCAGCTTCTTTGTTTGTTTTAATTCCCTCATTCTTAGAAAGGGATTCAATCACAAACCCGTTATCATCTGTTAGGATCCCCCCATCTGCACCACTTCTAGGGTTCCCCTACTGCACGCATAATAACTCAACTTTATCCATCATGTGTCTTATTTCTTCCATTTGATTTTTTTTCATAGGGTTCTCTTACTAGGCTTGACCTTATCCATGGCTTGAATAATTCCCCAATTATTAGTAATTTTATTCAAGGGAAAAAGGAAGCTTGAGATCTTCTCTTAGCTTAACTACATTAATATTAGCTTTGATGCCATTTTTGAAAATTGGAAAAACTCTTTGTTGTTTCTAACTTCCTTTTTGAATATTCTATTATTCTTCTCCTTCCAAACACCCCAAGAAAGTAAAGGGAGAATTTGATTCCATAATTTTGTTGTGACAAGGTGAGAAAAAGAAGAATTTTTCATCCATCTTAGGATAAAATATTTTATAGTTGCTAAGGAAATTGATACAAGAGCATTCGAGTCTATAGGTGATCTTGCATCGCCCAAAAATATAAATTGAGTTCCATTTTCAATTTTAGTGTATATTTTTATTTTTTTGGGAGTTTTAGACATCTCTTTGCAACAAAAATACTTTTATTCATTCAAAATTTCAATTTTCAATTTTTCATTAGTTTGTTGTTTTGAAGACCCTAAAGACAATTATATGGAAATGATTGTTTCTAGAAATTAGTGAGATTCAGGAAAAGATTTTTTTGCATGAATAATATTAGATGTATTTTGAAAAATGTGGGAAAATTTTCCTAGTCAAATCTTTCACCATCTGGGAGATTTTAATGCCTAAAGTTTGTAAATTGGAAATTTTACAAGAATTTTAAATTATCAAGTTTCATGAAGGCTAGAGAAAAATTTCTTAGAGGGGAGATTCATAAGGTTATTTTACATCTTATGGTAAATTTTCAAGTGAAGAGGAGCTTCTAATAATAATTTATACAAAAAATCACTTTTCACACCATTCACATAACTACAAGCTCATCAAACAGTAATTTTCTTTCACCCAAAAAAAATCATGAAATTGAAAATGTCTACTTATTGTTGGAGGCAATAAATTATCATTTTTGAATGAAGAAAAAATAATTAAAGGAAGTGCAATAGTGTCTTGGATGTTTCAAAAGCATGGAAGATGGAATAGAGGGAGTCACCACTTCTTTGGTTTTAAAAATTAATAATAAAATGAAATAATTGACAGAATAAAAAAGCCTATAAAGTGTTGTGTAGAATAAATTAAGAGAGAAACATGAAAATAAATGGAGGGAGAGGGAGATGGAAATCCAAGCATAGCTTATTTGTGAAGTGTTTAAAAAGAATGTGATTGTTGATTGAGAATAGATTTCTCAGGAAAAGTTTGAGGAGGGATATTGGCTTGTGTGAGGGGATTGAAGAGAGTTGTGAGAAGGTAGAGGAAATGGAAGATTTCTAGTGAATAAATGTTTCCCTCTCACCATAATATTCCATAAATACAATAGATGATAAAAAATTAAATGAATATGGATACGAAGGTTGGTAACCTAAACCCTATTTAGAAAAGTAAGGTATACAATTCAATCAATCCTTATCATTTTGTTCCATGTTTGTATTATATCCATTTTTAGAAATAATTTTATATCCAAACCCATAACATCCTTGCAACTCAAATGAAGAAATCTTATCTACATGCTCATGAGAATAATTGGTTCTCTCATGAGAACGCAAATCCTTTTTAAGTTTTTTAAAGTTAGAAATCTTCCACACATCAAGGATGGAAGTTAAAGATCCCCCATCACAATCATGGTGTGGTTTTTTTGAAACTATTAATGGGTATGTGCAGGATCATCATGGAAAAAATAGGCCCTTAAGTGGCAAAAAATTTAGAAAAATTAGAGTTAGGCAACTTGACGTAAAAATTTGAATAATTTATCTATATTATTTCAAAAATATGTAAGAATAGAATCTGTAGAAAATTGAATGTAGTTTCTAAACTACTAGGTTTATTTTAAAAAAAAAAAAAATTCTATTTGGTGAAAATTTGAAATTTCAATGCAGTAGTACTTAAATTTTAGGGAAAAAATAAGAAGTAGGTGTCTGTCTGACCACCCTAACCATAATAAAATGACAATTATTTTTTATAATATTTTAGATATAAGTAGAGAATTCATGTCCAAATGTGATGCATATATTTTTTTTATTTTTTTCTAATTAAATAATTAATTATGATTTTTTTATTACAACTTTTAAAAAATATAAAACTTGTATGTCTAACCACCTTAACTTGGTCAAAACTTCATGAAATTCATTTTTTCTTTTTTTAATCCTATAGTATGCGAAGCATAGAATGTGGCACATGTTTCAGATTCAAAAAATATGATACCGTTTGAAAGCTATATATGTTTTTCAATCAGCCTACCAATTAGGACTTTAGTCGTAATTCAAATAGAAAATGACTAATAATAATTTATAAAATTCAAAGTATAGCATAATTTATATTGGTGGAAAGTTGAGAATCTCCTTCAAAAACCCTTTCCATTTCATTAATTTTTGGTTAAAAAAAAGTCGTTAGCCACATACCCTACACATACCCATTACATCACCACTTTTTGGCCCATCATGATAGTGCACATACCCTATTGTAGAACAAGATTGAGAAAATTTCACACAAGACACCTTAGGAGTAGATTTTAATCTATTTTTTACTCTCCCATAAAGGAGGGTGTAAAATCTAATGAACCCCAATCATCATCTAATATTTTTTTATAGGTGAAAACAATCATGATTATCAACATGAATAGGTTTTACCTTTCAAGTTGGGATCAAAGTATTAAGAGAGTTGGAAGTGTTATGATCATCTTGGACCTATGAATTATAGATTTATTCATTCACTTTAATCATATATATATTTTTATTATATTCATACTTTGTCTCACAGTGAAGAGTAGAAAGGACTCCCTTCATGAAATGAATCCATGGTCTACCTAGGAGAATATTGTATGAAAGACCTATCTCGACGTGATATAGAAATGGGTAGGAAAAACCATGGGCCCTACCTTAATTGGTAGTGTTATCATCCCCAATCATTGCTTACTAATATTGTCAAAGCCATGAATTGAAAGATCATTACATTCTATAAGATTCTTATCCACACAAATTTTATCTAGAAGATCAATGGTACAAACATTAAGACTTGATCCATTATCTATTGGAGTACATCTAACCCCAAATTTATTAGTGAACACCACTATCATTAAGGATTCATGTTTATTTTGGATCTCAAGTGAGGTTAATTCATGTTGAGGGAATTTAATACCCAACTTTATCACTTACATACAATCAAACAAGGTGGCTACATTATTCGATTTAATAGAAATTGAGACATCAATATTTTGTAAAGCCTATGGAGTATCCCATGGTATGTATGTGATGTTTGAATCAAGTCCCAAAGGAAAACATTTGCTAGAGTATTATGATGTTTCTCAATGAGATCATATTATTTACCACCACGTTGAGGAATATTAGGTGGGAATGGGAGATATGGTTGAGGTAATGGGGTGGATATTTTTGTTTCTTTTGTTTCTTATTATTTTTAGTGTTATATGTGTGAGCAACTACATGATAACTTGGTTGTTGCAACACATGATTACTAGTGAGTTATTTTGTAAAGTTTGGGATATGTCCATGATATTGAGGAGGTCCTATAATGAGAGGTGATTTAGGAGGTCCAATAATTAAAGGATTTATAGGAGTTTCAAAAATTAAAGGAGATCCAATTGTCAATTGTGCATTCATTACCTCAATTGAGTTATCTACTTGTTAAAACTCTTCTATTGATGGGGGTTCCAATTTAAATTTAGTATCTTCAATTATGCCATCAATCTTATTGTCTTTTGAAAGAAATTTATGAATTATTTTATCCTCTTGTGCCACAATAAATTTCCAAGTAAGAGAGTTATTGGGAGGGAAAAAAAGATGATTCTCATTTCTCTCAATGAATGGATCTTCTTGCACCAAGATACCTTCTTCACAAGTAGGTGAGACATTAGGAGAAGAATAAACATGATTATCATGAGTATCAATGAATGCATTTGTTGGAATGTTAGAAGCCTTAGTAGATGATCTAGGTGAGATGAATTCCCCAACGAAATCATCTAACATATCAAATTCATCACAACTAAAGGGCTTGGTAGGTATATAATGCACTTGAAAAAAGAGATTTTGGCATGATCAAATTATTGTACCTTCTCCAAGATTAATAATTATTTTACAATTTAAAATTATTATTTTTCTTATAAATACAAATTAGAATATAAAATAGACCTATAGACTTGTTATAGACATAGATCTGGAAATCAACATCCAAATTTGTAGAAAGAATAGATATCAATCTACACTTGAAATCTAAGAAAAAAATTAGCTAGACAAGGGCACCTAGGGTGCCTTAGACTAGCTTGAAATTTGTATGAAATTTCAAGTTCTAAGGCACTAGGGACATGTAACTGATGTTTGACGATGTTTTTGGTTCAAATCTGAGACTAGAATTGCTACCATTTTGATGAATTTTGAAATTGAAATGTAGTGTAATGAACTAGGGTATTTTAAATTTTGTAAAAATGAAAGCTAATTTAAGTCGGTTATGCAATGATTAAAAAAATTCATGCAATTATCCTATAGATTTGATAATTTTTAGTACTAAAATAAAACAATTTTTCAAAAATTTGCACTAAATCAAGTAAAATGACACTGTCTTTCAAATGGAAAGATAACTTTTTGAAACAAAATCCTATGATTTTTGAAGTTTTGACAATATACTCACTATTTAAAATCAAAAAGTGCTAAATATCATAATATCTAATTAATGTTCAAAATGGCAGGTTCACCTCGAAATGTTTTATTGAAAAAAGGATCCTAGGTCTAATGCTTAGATCACTAACAACAATCCTTTTTCAAAGAAAATTAGGATACAAATCAGTAAGAGGATTGGATTGAATTTCAACCTTAAAAGTGAGTAAATTCTCCTTGGATCTAATCCTTTAATTCCTTAAAAATTGACTGAAATTAATTAGGATTTATCGACCTAATTTGACTATGAGACTAATTTGAAAAATACAAAAAATCTATGATAACAAAATTGTTAAATCAAATTTTAACAGTGGATATGGAAAGAGAAAAGTATTGGCACCTATAGTTCAAATTTAAGCCTGATTTCCTATTCAAGAGCATGAAGAGTTCCCTTGTCCAAAGATCTAAAACTAAAAAAATTGACTCCAGAGTCTCAAGTCCCCGACTTGTGGCTTCTTCATTTTGGATCTCATCGTCGATCTTCGTCAATTACTAAGATAATGGATTTTCAGTATCTTTTCAAGTTGTAGGGCTTGAATACATCGATGAATTAATTGTATTCAATCTTCTTCCAATCCTCTTTAGATCTATAATCTACACATTCAAAGGAAAAGGAAGGTTTTTGCCATATAGTGTTGTTCTTCAGTGAAACTTTGTGTTGGTATTTCTACCTCCATAATGGAAAAATTGATGATAAAAAGAGCTTATCCCTTTTAGGGATAGAGGCTAAATAGGAATGGACTAATGAATCAACTACTTGCTATAAATAATCACTCAGATTTGATCTCCTTGATGGACTGAAGTCATGATCATCACCTTCAATGATTGATTGCAACTTTATTTGATTTGATTTGAAGATATACAAGGATTAGTACTCACAAAAACAATGATAAAAAAACATGATGAAAACATGCTTAAATATGCATTTTAATTAATCCTTTTGGGTAGGGCCCAACCTGGGGTCATTTTCAAATCATAAAACCCTACCAATCAAAATTTCAAACTTTCAAAAAATTGCTTTTTGGACTAGGGCACCCTTAGCGTACTTGTCCAACACTTTTTGGCTTCAATTTATAGGGATGATGAGAATTAAATATATTTTATTAATCTATCTCCAAAATCTATAAATTGTTTTTGATAAAGGGTAAAACGGGTTTTACAGGGACCTGAAACCACAAAGTTTACAACATAAAAGATAGGAAAGAAAAGTCCAACAAAAACAACCAGCTGCACTAAAGGTAAAAACTAGAACAAGCAGCAGCCACCCACAAAAGACCAGGAAGGTAAAAAAAAGGCTAGCAAAAAAGCAAACAAAAAACTGGACGTGACTAACCCAGAGTCTTCAAGACAAACTCTATCTCTACCTCCAAATTCTGCATTTCATGAACACCCTTTTTAAACATTTGAATCATTTGTGGAGTGGGGGGATCCTTCCTCTTCAGATTGGCCCTGGTTCTCTTAGAGATGCTAATGTCCTCCTCCTGTTTTCTTTCATTGATTTCCTCCAAATCAACAACTAGAGACCCCTGTTGGGCTTTGTCCAATTTCTCAGTCATGGCATTGATGATTATGGCATTGTGTCTGGACATACGATTATTTTGCTCACTAATAATTTTGATAGTATTTTTCATTTTTTCCATCTCAATTTTAATATTTTTGTTTTTTCCAGCTTGGTTCTAAGTGTCATTGTTGAGACCGTGATCTCTTCTTTTCACCTCAATTTTTTCAATCGCCATTACCTTGGCTCCAAACTCTTCCAACTTACTTTGTAGCACCTATTTTTTTATCTTTAGCTCGTTAATTTCATTGAAAGTCCATTTTGAAAGTTTGAAATGGGTATCAACATTATTTCTAGCTAAATTCAAAACATCCATAGAGGGATCCCTATCAATGTTGAGACAAGTATAAGTAGGGATAGGAGTAATAGCGGACCCAGTTCTAGCAATTCTATCCACCGACGGGTCAGCAGAGGGCTCAATATTATTAGCACCAAACGCCTCAGAGTCAAGGGAATCTTTGGAGTATGAAACAAGTTTTTTAACCTTGGGATTCTTATCAACAAAATTGGTTTTAAGGGAGGGGCTTCTCAGCTTAGGCACGACACAACCTTTAACAGTAAGAGGGTTAGGGTTTTTCTTGCCGAAATGGACAGCAGGCGGGCTAAGGACAGTTCTAGCTAGACTTAAATTGGGTAAAAACCCTGAGCAGTTTGGTTCAGTATCATCTTACTCAGAGTCAAGGGAGGCTTCAAGATTAGTAGGGACAAGAATTTTTTGGTAATGCTCCACAATTAATCTAATCAGACCAGTATGCAAAATAGGGAATCTTCTAGGGTTTTTCTTGTGGTCATCCAAACTTTTCCTCAAAGAGCAAAAAAGATAGTAGGGGAAAGAAACCCTTACCTTGTAGCAGAAATGGTTGAGCAGGGAAAAATGATAACCGTAGACCCTGGTAAAATGACCATCCACAGTTATGTACTCCATGATGACACGTAGGACCTTTCTCAATAGGGATTTTATGGTGTCTGTATCAAAGAAGCTATTAGCAATTTTTACCAATTTCAGTCTTTCTTTCTCTTTTTTAGGAAATTTGACGACAACATCGTTAGAAAAAACCCTATACCTGAAAAAAAATTTCCCATCAGTCAACATTCCCGTCACTTCAACTATCAAATTTTCGTTGAGCTCAACTTTCCTACCAAAAAGGGTAAGATTCCCATTATCCCAATTTTTCTCAAAAAGATTTGTAGCCTCTTGACTGGAACCATGGAGCTTCTCCAGGAATGGAAGTAACCCCCCGCTTGCTATTATAATTAAATTTATAGGAAAAAAAGGGTTTCAAGATAGTGTGAAATTGTCAAGGGTGACAATTTTTTATGCTACATAAAAACATTGCACAATATTATGGACTTGAAGTCCATCAAGTTATTATTTTTTTCTTTTTTAGGAACCAAGACAATGGAATTAGTATTCAATTATTTTAGGATCTTACCAAAATTGAAGAAATCTTTTGCAACAACAACAATTTGATCATTTTTAACAATCTCCCAAAAATCCTAAAAATAGGTAGGGGAAGACATCAAGCCCAAGAGCTTTATAAGGTCCAAAAGAGAAGACAACTACTTCAACTTATTCATTAGAAACTTCCTTTTCCATTTATTTATTATCCATATCAATTAGGACCTATAGAACTACATCAAAAAAGGTTCATATTAACTATTAGCTTCTCCAATACTACCCTTGTAAGAATCTTGAAAGAAGGAGACAACAACATGCTCATTGTTATCAATAACATTTCCTGCATCATCAATGAGGATCTTTATCATATTTCTCTTTCGATGCATCAAAGTAGACAAATGAAAAATTCTAGTATTCTGTCACCTTTCGTGGGCCATTGGACTCTAAATTTTTGTTTCAAGAAAATTTCCTCCATTTTCATCCATTTATGCCATTCTTCCCATAAGTGATTATTCTTTGAGAAAGCTTCCATATAATTAATTCTAGCATGCATGGAATCTTGAATCTCCTTTAGCTCCTTAGAGATCTAAGCTAACTTAAGAAAAATATTACCAAAAGTGTATTTGTTTCACTCTTTCACCTAATTGGTTTTATCAATTTAAGTTTTGGGCTAAACAGTACATTGAAGAGCCTTGTATAGGGGTATTCCAATAGTCATAAATTAAACCTTTAAATTATGGATGAGATGACCACATATTTTTGCATCTAAAAGGGAAATGGATTTTCCTCTAAATATTTTCCCATTTTAGCGAGAGGATTATGACCCAAGCCCACTCTAGGGAGAGATTGTAGTATAAAATTGGGTTGGATATTCTATCCATTGGAGATTAAAAATCTATCAATTTTCACTTTAATCAAGTTGTTACCATACATCTATTGGACCACATGAATTGAGAATCCTTTAACTCAACATCCAATAGCCATGTTCTTGACAAGAAATCAACAAAATCTATCATATTATTTGAATAATAATCAAAACCCATGACCTTCTCTGAGAGGTAAAGAGGGGCATTGAAATCCCCATCCTACATGGGTGAAGCCACAATAGTGGTTTACAATTGAAGTGAGGAAGGAAAACTCACTAAAAATGAATGCATGGGAAAAAAAAATGATTTTAGGGGTTCGTACGAACCCATTAGGGGTTCACTAGAACCTAGGTTTGGGCAAACCCTCCTAATACTTTCCCGCCAAAAAAGCCATCAAAACCCCTTATAGAAGGTTTGAATGAACCATAGGGGTTCAAGCCGAACCCTTGGGGGTTCGTTCGAACCCCCTTTATTCTTCATCCCCTCCCCGAGACACAAAAAAACCTGAATTTTGGTGCTTCGAAGCTCGGATTGAGGATGAAAATGGAGAAATATTCACAAACCCAACTTGAATCAGGAATTCCTTTAGAACAAGCTACCAACGAATATAATTTTAATATATTTTGGTTTTATGTATTTTTTTTAGTTTTATTAAACATAGGTTTTTCATCGAAAAGGAAGGTCTTTGTTCTGTACATCTCGAAAAATAGCAGATTATGATTTTTTTTTTTGAAAAATATGAGTGCACCAGATATTGAAGTCCTTGATCCAACAAAAAAAATTGAATTTCGATATATACAAAAAAAGTTGTGTTATATGGTCGTACTATGTCTGAATTGTAATTGGTTTGACTTTGAAACTTGATTAAAGAAAAAATATTCAATAAAATACTTTCTAACCAAGTGGAAGCACTACATATCAGAGTTAGGAATCTAAATTCGAAATAATTAGAATTTTATCCTTCATGGAAAAGAAGTTATGCGTTATACAGTGTGCATCACTTTTTAAAAATGCTATTTTTTAAAAAAAACTAGATTTCATGGGACATGGAAAAAGAAGTGCAATCTGATTCCAAAATTTTTGAAAAAAATATTTTTAGAATCTACAGACAAAATGTGATGAGACTCTAGTTTTGATCATCTTCAAATTCTTCATAGTTTAGCTGCTATAGATGCCCAATGTGAAGATTTAGTTTAAAAAAATAATTTCAGTGTCCAGTTTGGCCAAAAATTGTAAACCACTATTGTGGGATCACCCACATCTAGCGGACATTTATTTGGGAATCAAATATAAAATAAATTTTCTCCCATAAAATATTTCTATAAAATTTAGTATTAGGAGATTATATATTAATTAGGTGTCATTTTATTTGAAAGAAATATTACTAAAAGAGATAGTCAAGATACTTTTATAGTGAGTCACTTTCACTGTCATGAAGAATAAAGGATTCCACATGGTAACTATTCCACTTGAAGCCCTATTAGTTAGATTGATGCAAAAAAAAAATAGTAGGTCAAATATTTCCAACAAACTAGGAAAAAATCGAGTCCACTATTTTCACTTTTTGGAGACATAGAATATGAACTTTATCATTTAAAATACAACCTTTTAAAAGATGTTATTTATGTGGGTTCTTTAGCCCTCTTATATTATAAGATAACACATTTATTTTTACATCTTTTTAACATTGAAATGTTTTCTAGCGTTCGTTTCTTCCCATTGCTATCTCTTTAGTTGCTTCTCTTGATCAAGTTTACTTATGAGATGGTCTACCCCACCTTAGATCACTACCCACATCTTCCTTTTTTGTTGTTTCTTTATTTTGGTTTTTACTCCCTACTGAGGTCTAGACCAAGTCTTCCTTGCTTGGTTCAAAAGGAAAATGAAAATAAGAGGGAAGCAATGCAAGAACTTCTTTTCCCTATCATTGGAAAGCTAAGAACTCCTTATTATGTTGTTCTTGAAAAATTTCAACCTCCTCTAAAAAAATTTCCTCCTTCGACTCATTTCAAATTTGTTCCTTGGATGAGCTTCTGATCTTATTTCTGAGCTACTTTCTTGAAGGTTTTGAACCTCTTCAAAAATTTCCCCTTCCTCAAGAATATGCTTCACTATTGGATTAATTATTTATTTCCCTTTCTCATCATTTAGCCAAGATCCCTTTTGTTGATCTTTAATTTTGTGTTCTTGGGCTCTCTTTGATTAGTCATAAATCCTTTGGCTTATCCTTAAGAATCAGTTATATGTCAAATGTAAACTTGCATAGGGTAAAATTTTTTGTGTGAAAATCTCACTCATGGTTTGTAATGCAATCCTCTATAATATTGCTCACATGGAACATGAACCTTAAGAAACAAACTAAGAATCTATTTATTTGAATATTGTATTCCCTATTTCATATTTTAATGCTTTATCAATTGACATAGTGGGTATTTCTTTATCATCATTGACCATGTTGTTTGATCTAAAAGTTCCTATTCTAATTTTCATAAAATATATTCAATGCCATTAAATAAAAAATGTGCTATGAGGATGTATTTAAGTTATGGACATAATGAGTCTTTAATTGTCATCATTGACTATGTTGTTTGGTCTAAATGCACCTATTCTATGTTTCATCAAATACTTTCCCATGTCATCAAATAACATATGTGCTATGAGGATTATTTAATGATCTTGCACACTGTTTTGAGTTAATATTGGTGGTTGTTGTTGAAATTGGATTGCTTTGTCTCATATAGGGAATGTCTTTGACGTGATTAATATGTGTATACATTATTATATATTTAATACAATATTACATAAAGTATAATCTAATAATAAATATAATGATATATTAATACATAAACTAGATATATAATTAAATAATAAATATGTACATAAATATTAACCATTACCTATAAATCTTTACTTATTATGGCATTTCCTTCATTTTCGTGACACATGCTACTTCTCTCCAACAATAGGAACTTTCCCAATTATTGCCCTCTCTCCCCTAATGTATTATTGTTTTTCTTGTGCAATCTCTATTATATGTATTTTGTAAGTCCTAAGTAACATAATTTCCTTCAACACTTGTCTTATACAAGAACTATAAGTTCATATTAATGTGATAGCAATCTTTTGGCATGTTGATGGAAGGTGTCAATAGAAATATGTTTCTAAGATCTATGAATTGGGGCAAGATAAA
>VDFB02086081.1:29543137-29631516 GCA_007258455.2 Sequoia sempervirens | reverse complement strand
TATTGGTGCAATGCCATAATTTCTACTAATAATTATTCAAAAGAAATATCTTTCTCAACAACATTTTTTTCCATTGCTATTTTGACTTCATCCCAAGAATCCTTGTTTCTCAAGTTTTCAAGGGTTTACTTTAATGTTGAATTCTACTTGCAACATTTTGATTGGCCACAATCCTTAATTTAATGGTGTCACATGTATCATACTACTAGTGATAGACAACATCAAATTTAAAAAACTTCAAAATATCATGTGCTACACTAAATTATTTTCTCTCAAATGTGAACCCTCGACATGACAAAGGTAAAGAAGGAAAAAAGGTCTTCTTTTGTTGACTGAGAAAGTATAGTTCATCAGTACTCTCCATATGCCTTACATATTCCAATACAAAAAAAAATTGTCACATGTATTGGAAGTTTGTATGGCTCTACTCTTGATCCATAAAATCTTAGCATAGTATATTCTTCCATTAAGTACCAATTAGCCAATTGTATTTATTTTCCTAGTTGAATGCAATTTCTACAAGACATAGGAAATCTAGGCATTGGAGTATTTTTAATTGCTTGATACAATGGAGCCAAAAATTTATCTACAAAATTATTGTAGTTCCTTCGAGAATCATGCATCCTTATCTTAGTGTTCCAATCATATACTGGAGCCATTTTCTTTTCCTCAACATTCATATATGGTTGAATCTAAAGCTTGTCGGACTGAAACATTCCACTAAATTTGAATAGAAAAAAATAGCACAAGTAGGTTGTGAACCTAAATGTCTTAGTGGAACCTCCTTTAATCATTAAAAATTGTTTCTACATGGATTCTACAATGTGTTCAAGAAATTTATAGTTGACAAGTTGTTCATTATAATGGATATTAAATACCATTTCAAGGAGGCTTGTACCCACTTCTCAATTGTTATCTAGTCTGAAGAAAAATGCTAGCATGGAAATAGTATCTTGAACCCATGGTCTAAAAATTACAAAATCATAAGGAGGATTATGATTACTTTTCAATAATTTTCGATGAAAATCCTAAACTATTTTATTTAGAAAAGTATTTTTCTCCCTTTCATCTAATGCTTCATAATCACTAGCAATCTTTTCTAGGTCAATGTGGACGTTTCTAAATTCTTCGATTGTAAACCCCATCACATTTCTAAATTCTTTTGCAGAAATGGATAACATTTCTTCTTTGCTATTTTTTTATTAACAATTACTCTTTTGTTATCATGATAATTGTGGCCACAGGCCATGATAAATTTTGGGGAAGGGAAAATCTCATGTAATATTATGTGCCCTAATCCACTTACCCACGGTGTGGTGATACTATTAATTGGCATTATTTGACTATTTTACATTTGGTTTGCAACCTTATTCTTACATGAAATTCTAAGTTCTGAGGTAATCCTACCATAGATTATAGGATAATAAATATCATGGTATTCATCAGTGAAACCTGGGGTTTTAAGTACTCCAGCATAATCTATTTTTCTATCTAATTTTTCTTTGCCTTTCCCAACAACTTTGTCTAGTCTACTAGTGGTAGACATGCTTGTAGAGTGTGAATTCCCTCTTAAGTCCTAATTTTTTCTTAAGTCTCTCAAGTTATTAACCCTAAACCCAAAGTTTGATAAAATAAAATTTTAAGAAACGATGAAAATAGGAATTATGTCTTTCACTTACCCAAATTTTGATTCTTTAAAATATTAATACTATCAGGCATGGACTCGCTTTGTTGGAACCTAGAATCTCTCTGGTGCACTACAATGAGCAATCTTAAATCTCCCTATCAGTTGACCCTCTCACCTAAAAATAAAATCACTTGACGGTAGAAAATTCACCTTTTTTTTTAATATTAAAGTGAAAGAAATTTCAATGTGTTACCTCCAGACTACATAATTAGTACATTGCATTTCTATATAGACACTTAAAAATAAATTGAACAGTTGTCCTACATTGATGTGTCTTCTATTAATTGATCACTTTCAATGAGAGACGCCATCAATATCATTCAAATGTTCTATCTCAAACAAATTATCAACCATTGATCTTTGTAAATCTAATGGTTATAGGGTGATTTTGGAGGTTTAAGTTTGTAGGCCTAGCACTATGCATTTCATTCTAGAATTTAACTACAACCATCCATCAAATATTCATCAAACGGTCAAGAAATTTATGATATAAACAATAAACATGTATTTTAAAGTTGTTTTAAACTTTAGTGTGCTAGGATACATAATCCTCATGAGATATGCCTTCGATAGAAAACTCATTGGAGACATTGAGATGAGTCAACATGTCCATTTTGTGGTTCCATGAGTTACATATATATCTAGTTGAAGCATCACATAGACTCGCAAAATCCCTTTAAAAGAAAGATGTTGATTGACACCTATAACATTAATTGACACATGTCCCCTTTCCGTGGTTTTAAGACAATTAATTTAACCTTTATAAAAACTATTTGTGGATTCGTGGAACCATAAAGTGTGGGATCACTTAAGCCATTTAATTAAGCACATGTGGAATCTTCTTCTTAAGTGAGTGCTAGGTAAAAGGCTAAAGCCTCCAAAATCTCACTTATCACATAAAAGCTAGATAAATATTGATTTGAAAACATTCTATTTCCAATTTTAATGGTTTTTTTTCAATTTGATGCTAACTTTCTTTTTTCATTTGTATTGCTTTATGTTCTAAATCCGCATACAAATATTTCATAAATAAATAATACTTAATTTCTTTAAGGAAAAATATGGATTTTTCTAAGTGTATTTCATTCCATTATTTAGCACTTATTTAATGGTAAACCTATTGTCATTTAATTGTAAAAGCCTCCAAAATATAAGGTAAAAGGATAAAGCCTCCAAAATCTCACTTATCACATAAAATCCAAATAAATATTGATTTGACAATGTTATATTTCCATTTTTAGTTTTTTTTGTCAGTTTGATGACAACTTTCATTTTTCATTTGCGTTGCTTTATGTTTTAAATCTGCACGCAAATATTTCATAAATAGATAATACTTAATTTTTTGAAGGAAAAATCTATATTTTTCTAAGTTTATTTCATTCCATTATAATTTATTTAGCTCTTATTATTAATTGTTTAATCTAGCCACATGCAACTAGAACTTTCAACTTGCAGCCTATGTATTCACAAACACATACTCTATAACATATTAGCATACATAGAGTTTTCTATCAGTGTAATCATTTAATCTCCTTCAAAGTTTATGTGCAAGTTCTACTACTAGAAACATTAATGCTATTGCTAATCACTTGTATAATTTGAATAGACACTAAACACGCAAAATAATTCTTTACTGTAAATGAATAACAAAGAATAACACAACCATTTATTTTATTACAACTAAATTACAATGTTACGTTATTACATAACTTTTTAAAGATGAGTAAAGCATGCAAGTTCTTGTTTTGTATAAATGATACATGTCACTTTACATCAAACATAATTGATTACAAGCTAGTAGTGGTGGTAATGGGATACAAACCATATTCTCAAACCACACCCATGGGGCTTGTTGATCATGGTTTGGATCTTGTGATCTCAAATATGGTTATGTATTTATAAGAAAATTGTAGTTTGGTTCTGCATCCCACTATGGTGAAGTATGAGATGATAGTTTAAAATATTTTATACAAAATATATTGCATGATATGCTCAATATAATGCACCAAAGTAGCCCAAAATGATACAATCTATTCCAAGCTTGTAGTGGCGCTATGAGATCCAAACCATATAACCAAACAAATTATTTTGAGAATCCATAGGGCTTTCCTACCATGTTGGGGAAATGAGGGTTGTGAATATAGAAATGTACCTATCCTGGTTGCCAATTGGAACTATGCAGAAGATATGGGGTATTAAATCTGCTACTACCATCTTTAGGTAGCTCAGAGGCACTAGGATGGCGCAGAATGAATCTGAAAGTCCACAATTCCTCTTTGAGGGCCTCTATCAAAATGGAGTATGAGAAGTCACCGGATTTGAATAAAAACAATATTAAAATACTTATATGGTTGCACTCTCTGTGAAAGAACTTATCTCAATCAAAGCTCCTCATCCTAGTTCAAAACATGTCTCAAGAGCTAAGTAAACTAGATCAATTTCTTTCCAATTTCACCCATTCTAAACTTGAAGGAAATTTTCTTTTACTATGTAACTACATAACTAGAGGCAAGAGAATTTAGAGTATCCCCAATAATACCCGATCATCTTATTCCTTATTAACCTTAAAAAATGAAAACCCTTATTAGAATTTAGAACATTGCACTCAACAGTAAAGTCTTCTATGAAATATTTTAGTTGTGCTCACTATCCCTATTTATGGGCCATTTATGAGCTCTTAACTCACCATCCTAATCCCTATTTATCTGTGAGTCCTGTGAGGCATAATTTCTCTTTTTTATGCTAATCAATTAACCAACTTCAATCGTTTGAGAACCACATACACTAACAATGTTTATTTTGATTTATGTTTGCATACATGCACACTATACCTCAAGCTGACAAGTTGTAAAGAATTTCACTCAAACGATATGAAATTATTACAAATATTATTCCAAATGATCACTGGATTAATGGCATCATCATGTATAGTATGTCATGCAGTTTTCAATGCCAAGTTATCCAATCACTCGCTTTGGATGTACATGTGGCATTAACCATGGTATCCCAACCACATTTTCTTCAAAGAAAGAAAATTTGGTGAATATGTGGAAATCAATAAAAAAGAAGAAAATTTGGTGAATATGTGGAAATCAATAAAAAGAAAACATGTGCCATACTTTCTGCCATTTTAAGTATTAAGTTATCAAATCAAACATTTCGCCGCTCTCTTCGAATTAGAAGAGGAACTTAATTTTGAATATTTTACAGATTTCCTAGGTACATATGGCATTAATCTACGGTTCCACAACCACATTTTCTTCAATGAAAGACAATATGGTAGATATGCAAAAATCGATAAAAAGATTGAGTATTAAATGGAAGGTATAGTACTACAAAGAATTAAAAAGATGGAGAATTAAATGGCTTGTTGTAGCTTAATCATTATCAATGTCCACTAATAAGTCACAATAAATTTCGCTCACTTATGATCAGAACTATATGTTGATAACTAGTCTTAAAAGCTTCATTTTTTATATTGAACAAAGAAAAAATATTTATAAGAATGGAGCCATAAAAAGTATTTTAATTTAAGTAGTTGAAGAGTGAAGAACATAGCAAGCCTAGCCAAAAATCCACTAATCGTGATAAAAACCCAGTCATAAAATATATATTACAAGAGTTGTACAATAAAATATAGACATAATTCATCACTAAAAAATTCTATAACAATAGCAAAGGCCCTAAACTGGGTGTTTGAGCATTATTTGAATCGAATTGAACAAAGTAAGAGTAGAGAAGAAAAAGGAATCACCCAAATCCTTCCTCCAAAACTCTAGACTTTGTAATGATTCATTTGTCATATCATAAACTAGACCACACCTCATAACAACTAGGGCAAGAGCTTGCACTATAGAAGTAGCCAGTTCAACTTTGGGAAAGATTCCACCAACAAGCACTAACCCATATTCAAAATTGGAATTCTCAAGTGTCAACTCCAATGAAGAAAGAAAGTAAATGAAAGGCTACAAATAATGTATTGCCAGCGTCTTCACCAAATATTTATCCAACAAAATTTCCATGCAATTGGACAAGAAAGAAAAAGATACCTCAGAAAATAGAGCACGAGGATTGTTCTGAATCAATTCCCTACCCACAATTATTCTTGTAGCCTCCTCAATCTGCACTCAAGGAATAGTAAAACCATACCCAGCTTTCATCTATTGTATGCATCGTTGCTTCTTTTCTCCCAAAAAAATTTGGGTAGCATGACACACCATGAAGACTCCATAATATCACAATGAAATTGTGAATAGAGAAGAAAGAAAGCAAAGAAAAATATATTATAAATGATATGAAGAACATCAAGTTGTTGAAGTATATATAGAACAAAGACATCAATATTTGGCACTTGAACATTTAATTCACCACTTGATGTGACATTATTATTTCAAAAAAATTGATTCATGACTTTAAGTGATTTAATAAATAATAAAATGTCAACCATTGATATTTTCATATCTAACGGTTTTAGCGTGTTATTCCATAGGTTTGAATTCACAATTTTAGTGCTTCAGACATTTTCTTTCAGAATGCAACTACAACCATTCATCAAACATTCATCGAATAGTTATATTAATTTTCTAATTGGATGTGACAATATTATTTTACAAAAATTGATTAATGACTTTAAGTGATTTAATAAATAAATAAATGTCAACAATTGATATTTTTAAATCTAACTGTTCTAGTGTCATTTTGGAGGTTTGAATTTGCAAGTCTAGTGCTTTAGATATTTTCTTCTAGAATGCAACTACAACTGCTCATCGAACAATCATCGAAAGGTTATATTAATTCTCTAATTCAATATGACAATATCATTTCATAAAAATTGAGTCATGACTTTAAGTGATTTAATAAGTAATAAAAGGTCAACCATTGATATTTAGAAATCTAACGATTCTAGGGTTATTTCATAGGTTTGAATTTGCAAGTCTAGTGCTTCAAACATTTTCTTTTGGAATGCAACCATAGTTTTCCATCAAAAATTCATCGAACAGTTGTCAATTATATTAATTTGCACTGACATTTGGCTTCAGACATAGTACTTAGCTCAATGGCTCACTTGAAACTTTTGATAAGAATTTATAATAATATTTTGACACTTGTCCCCATTCTTGACACTTTATGAAGGAATTTGGATGTGTGGAAAATTTGTCCCATAATAGAACAATATATAGCATTTGATATTTTCACCACCCACACTATGATATTTTATTGGCATACCAATTTATTTCACCAATGATTTTTGTGTTCCTTTGAAATTATGTTTAATTTGTTAATGAATTTTTTTTGGTTTGAAAATAGGTTTAGTTTTCCAATGAAAATACTTTTTGGTTTGAAAACAAGTTTTAATTGCCAACAAAATTATTTTTTATTTTGAAAACAAGTTTAATTCACCCACAAAAATATTTTATTGGTTTGAAAGTAGGTTTAATTCACTAATGAAAACATTTTTTTGGTTTGAAAATACGTTTTAATCACCAATGAAAATATTTTATTAGTTTTAAAAAATTATAATTTGCCAAATTTTTCCACAGACTTCTAGCGATTACAAAAGATTTACCAATTGAGAGTATTCTTTTTCTTGAAAAAGAAAAAATTGCCAATAAAATTATTTTTTTCAAGTATACAAGATTCAATAGGTATTTACACCTTCTCTAAGGGGGGTTCTTAAAGTTATCCCTATACATATGGGATGGATTGTTTCATGAAATACCTCCACTTAGCCATGTCCATTCCTTGTGGGAACTCACCTGTTTGGAGGAAATGAACCATATCCCATACCCAACTTTGGGGAAAAATATGTGCAATTGTTTATGGTTGCTATTCGATGGCTAGGATTGCCTCTGCAACCTCTTTCTCATTGTTTGTTATATCACTAGCTAGTTGTTCACATAAACGTTTACCTCTTACAATCTTTGTGACCTTGATGTCCATGTCATACTCCATTACTTTGGTGACCCACCCTTGACCCTTCTTTCACTCAAATACTTATTCAACAAGAACTCTTTAATACTTGGGTGAGCAACCATTAATCGAATCTTGTTATTGTAAACCAAATGGCAGAACCTTTTAAGGCTCCTAATTACAACAAGTACATGCTTCTCAAAAAAAGAGTACCTTTTTTTCATAACCTTCTAGGTCTTGACTAAAGAATGCTATTGGCTACTCCAAATTTTCTTCATTTTTTTGCACTAGCATAGTTGAGATGGTATTCGTGTTCCCATAAGTAGAGAGAATGAAACCCTTGGAAAATTTAGGATTTACCAATGTAGGTTTCACTACTATGGCTTCTTTGATGGCCTCAAAACATTCCCTTCCCTCCCTTGACTAGCTGAAACTCATATTTTTCTTCAACATAGTTGTTAGTGGTTTTAATAGATCAGCAATATTAGGTATAAAGCTCCTAACAAAATTTATCCTTCCTAGAAAACTTTGCAAACCCTTTTTATGGCTAGGTAGAGGAAAAACTAAAATAATACTTACCCTTTTAGGGTCAATGGTCACACCATGTTTTGACACCACATGACCCAGTAACCTACCTTCATGCACAACAAAAATACACTTTTTGGGATTAAGTGATAACCAAAACTCTCTACACCTATCAAATATCTACCTTAGGTGAGTGAAATGCTCCTTTGCATCCTTGGAGAAAACCATAATATCATCCAAATATACATGAAAAATATTGTACATGAGGCCCTGGTGTGAATGTTTAGCCTAGACCTGCTCTAACAAGAACAAATAATCAAACATTAGTCAATAAACAAGTCTAAACAAAACATTCCCCATAAGATTCATTCAAACACAAGAACAAGATAAAATATCAAATGAAAGATAATGAAATCTTATCCAGAATATTCAAACCAACATCCCATGGGGGAATTGGTGCTTCTTTGATGTGGAAAGAAGACCTTTCCCAATTCCTTGATAAGCTTGATGATGCTTATGTGCTCCTTGATTCGAAATGTTGATAACCTTGCTATGAATGATGAACTCTTATGCAAACATGGATGAAATATGGATGAAAATGAATGCTTTGAATTCAAAATGACTATAATAACCTTGCATAAAACTTGTGAATGATTGTGGATTCAAATGAGCATAATGATCTTACATGGATTGTGGATGTCAAATAAAATAGAGAAGGCCTCTATTTATAATGGAGAAGGATTGAAGAATGAGGAATGGGATGAATGTGGTATTAAAGATGGACCAATGGCATTGTGCCACTTCTCAACATGCTAATGAAGGAGAGTGGAGCACATTTTGAACAATGTGCATGTTAAATGCATGTAAGTGGAATTTGAAATTCAAAAGATGGCTTGTGCAAGAAGAGTTGTAAGAGGAGTTAATGCAAAGCTGGCTCAAGGAGGACAAAAGTCCTTTAGGAGGGAGAATTCAAATAAGTGGAATATTCCAAGAATATGCCACATTTGAATGAAAATAGAGGAATTAATAAATCAAATAAATTGATTTACATGTGCAACTTGCAAAAGCTATAGGAATGGAGGATTTAGGAGTTAATTAATTTGTGATTAATTAACTTAGATGGAATTAGTTGATTTGACATTTGATTTAGATATTTAGATTTATTTAAATCAAATGAGAGGATAGTTGGGAGATTAGTGATTTAATTAAATAAATTTGATTTATTCAATTAAATGAATAACTTTAGGATATAATTAAATAAAGTTAATTTATTTAATCACAAAGAGGACATTAGGATTTGATTCAATAAAAATTGATTTATTTAATCAAAGAGGAAACATTAGAATTCAATTAAATAAAGTTGATTTATTTAATCAAAGAGGAATTATGATGAAATAATTTGATGAAGTGTATTATCTAATTAAGGAGGAAATTTTGATGAATTTAATTAATTAAATAAAGATTATTAAATTAATTGGTTAGTGAAGAAGAGATCAAGGAAGAATCAAAGTTAGTGAATTAGAATCGAGTGTATGATATCAATCGGGATAATTTATGTTTCTGCACCTGGAAATCCATATCCATCACCCTTTGAAAGGTTTCCCTAGCATTGGACAATCCAAAAGGCATCTTCATGTATGCCATTATTCTCCACTTGGTGGTGAAACTTATCTTATATTGGTCCTCTTCCTTCACTATTACCTAGTGTTGGGAAAATGTGTCTCAACCTTGCAAATACATAAGGTACTATTGATACATCAATGCAGGCAGCATAGGGGGGGTTGATACATTTTATGTATATTTTATTATTGTAAATCTAGACCATTCATCATTAGGTCTCAAATTTGATGATCGATATTTTTTTGCCTTGAATTTCCCTAGAAGGAAACCCTATTTTATGGGGGTGTTGTATTACGATTGTGTATTGTGATGTATTTTGAGTAGTCATGTTGCTTCTAAATCTCTGGTTAGTGATACTCTTGTGAGAAGCTTACTCTACAAGTATATTGTAATCCTTGTTATTTCGGAATAGTATATTGGGCAGCTTTTAGAGTGTTGGGTTTTTTTCTTGAAAGGATTTTCCCCATGTAAATCATTGTTTTATGGTATTTATGATATCTATGTTTATTTCTATTTAAGTTTTTGTAACTGTTAAATATCTATAAATTTTTTGCATTTTTCTCCTCTCAAGATTAGTGTAGGAAGTTGTTCTCCTACCTTAGCTTCCTTACACTTGGTTGTACCCATAATTATAACCACCCAACAAAGAAAACCTCTCATAACCTACAACTTGCAAAATCCGATAGAGAGCAATAGATAATGGGCCTTGAGTGAGGCCCTATTTAGGTCTCTAAAGTCAACACATAGTCTTGTTTATCTACTCTTCTTTCTTATAGGGACAAGATTATAGACCCATGAGGTTTGTTTTATCAGAAAGATAATGTTGCTCTTAATCAAGTTTTTTAATTCATTTTTCATGAGTGGCTCAAGATTGGGATTTGCAGGCCTTTTCTTTTGTCTCACTAGTGTTGTATCTGAATCAAGCTCAATGGTGTGTTGAGATATCTTGAGATCAAAGTAGTTTAAATCAAAATATTCCCAAGAAATTTTTTTGCAAAATTCTTGAGAAATTGCAACAAAAGCTTCTTTATCCTCTTGAAAACAAAGTTTACCAATTTTAAGAAGCTTTCCTTTGAAGATTCCAACTTCTTTATAGTGCTCCTACTTAACATGCATGGTGATTTTTCCTCTTTTTAGTTGATCATCTGAATTGAAAATGGACTCCAAATTGACCAAAAATTTTGGCAATTTTTTTGTTCTTAGTTGTATAATTTGGTCACCATATTGTTTTTGTAGCTCTGTTTGGTTTCTAGTTGTAAACTTAGCCTCTTCGAGTGAGAAAATTGAGCACTTTCTCATCATTTTCAAAAACTTTTCAATGGGCATTGTTATCAAGAACAAAAGGACTTACAACCACCTCTACATGTTCTTGTATCCTATCATTCTTAATATCATTTGGAATGTCAAATTGGGCACCTATAGCATCCAACCTATCAGCATGTTTATTCTAATTCCTAGGTATGGACAACTAATTGAAAGCATCAAATTCCTCTATTTTATCCCATACCCTATGTTTATATGACTTGAGCAAGTCATTTTTTGTCATATTCAAGCCTCTTACCTAATTAATGATCAATTCACTATCACCAAACACTTGTAGATAGCTTATTTTCCTTTTCCTTTCCCACTCCAAACCTTGTATAATGCCTTCATATTCAATAGTGTTTTTAGTATAAATAAAAGAGAAACAAAAATTTGAGTAATAATTTTCGCTTTGTGGGGATACAATCATGGCACCCCCACTAGCTCCTTTGATACACCCACATTTTATAGGGAAGCTTGCAATAAATACTTTTGACCTAGGATGGACAAAGATTCACACATAGACATACAAACACTAGCCTTCTTCATATACTCAAGTATATTCAAAGAGGCAATGTTTACCTTCTGTTAAGTTTTTGTAACATCAATATCTCCTTGTGAGTGGGTTCGTCGAGATTGAGTTCCAAGTTTTCCTTTAGTGGTCCCTTGTTGATTCTTTTGTTGGACGTGTGCTACTTGAGGCATATATGGTCTATCATCCTCTTGATCCACTCTAGAACCTTGATGAGACTCCTTACTTGATAGTTACACTACTTCCATGGCTCTTTTCTTACTTCTTATGTTAGCTAATCTAGAGTCATGGTGCAGGAGCACCCTAACAAAATCAAGCCTCCATGTGGAAATTTTCAAATTTGATTCAAGTTTTGGTGTCCTCACCTTGTAATAAGGTTATTAGAGTCATTTTACATATATTTAAGGTCTTTAGGAGGTCATTTATGTCAAATTTTCAAGAATTTAAAATGTACTCAAAAGTTGACATTCAAAAGATGTAAAAGATGTCAACTTGTAAATAAGTGTAAAAATGGAAGATGAAAGGTCATGGGGGTCTAGGTCATTCAAAATCAATTAGAAACTGAAGGGTCAGTTGTGGATTTCCTATAAAGGCCATTTTTACATTGAAGAAGTTGGTGGGTGATTGAATTCATGATTTAGATCAATGAGAAACTCTGATTTTGTGCATTTTCTTCAGAAATTTAGTGGTTTCAGGCCTATGTATGAAATTGTATGCATTGAAAAGAATGATTAAATGGTTGTGAATGGTAATGGGCTCAATCACCTTCAAAACTCAATTTGTTTCATGTGAATTGGTTTTTTTTTTAGCAAGATATTTGTAATTTTTTGAAACATTGTGAAAACCCTATCTTAGGGTAACAGTCAGCAAACATAAATTCATTTCTCATATTTTTTGTCAAAAAATCCTGAAATTCAGTATGTGGATGGATATTCTTATGCTTTAAAATATTCTCAAAGGTAAAGTGTTTGTGGAAGAATTTTTTGATAGATTTCTTGATGCCTAATCTGGAAACTCTGTGTTACAATCCAGAGAACAGAGTGTTCAAGGGGTAAGCATCTAGGATTTGTAAATATATATGTGAAAAAGGATTTTTAATAGATTTATAAACTTTATAATAACCAAAGAAATCTATTTGAAGTGTTGGTCACCTGGTTTTTTGAATTGAAGTGATTAAATCAATAAGACCTAGGTCTGTAAATATTGAATACAACTCGTAAATTCTACATACATAACGGTTTTATGAATCTTGCATGTGGTTATTAAATCCTCCATGAGTTGAATTGAATTTAAAGGGTGTAAGGGAGTATAATAATCCATTCCTTGAATTGTTTTGGTGTAATTTTAAGTTTGAAAACTTTTTATATCCATTGTCCTGATAAGACAGACATGGAGCAGTCTTGTTTTGGAAGTCCAAAATTGGGTGATTCAGTATGAAAGTTTGATGAAATGTTACAAATAAAGCCTGGGAAATAGTTTAATCATGTTATGCAGAAATAATTACACTTGTTTGATGACTTTTCAAAGATATTTGGATTTGGGAATGTTGAGTTTGTTGTTTGGGTGGTCTAAAAAGGCCTAAATTGATGTTTTGAATAGTATACTTGGAAAATTTACTTGTTGGAGTTGTTGTTGATGAAGAGTTTGGGCCAATCTATTTAATGTTTTTTATAGGTTATTTGAAGAATCAATAAGTGGTTTATGCATTATTCTTTGTTTTGGTTTATTGAAAATAAGATTTGTGAAGTCCTCATTGATAGGACAGTCGAGGATGTTTTGAGTATTGTTAAATAAGATTGTGAAAGTGAGTTAACTTCCTCTAGTACTGCATCAAAGTGGTATCAGAGCACAGAAGGTGTTGGGTAGAGAATTGGTTTGTGGTTTTGTGTGTGTTGTGATTTTTGTGCAGGTTAAGAAGAACCTAGTTGGTGGCCAAAATACTAGGTTGAGGATAAATGGAAAGGACCTAGGTGACACTGAGAAAGTTGAGAAAAAGTGAGTTGTGAAGCAAAGAGAGACTTGCTTAGAGACCATCTACAAGATGGATAATTTGAGAAGGAATTTGTAGGCAGAGGGAGAAAGGAAAAAGAGAAAGAGGCAAGAGAAGATGGACAGAGAGATAGCAACAATAAATCAAGAGGTGAAAAGATTGGAAGAAGAATTCCAGGAATCCATGATGAGGACAGAGCAGATGATTGAGTAGATGACAAGTTGGCACTTGAAGATAAACAAGAGAGTTACATGGCCCATAGAGAAGATTGTTAGAAGGAGAAAAAGACAAGCAAAAATACAAATGAAGATGAAAGAGAAAGAAGAAGTGTTTGAAGATGCAAGTGAAGAATTCAAAGATGATGAAGACTAATATGTTGTAGCCATGAAGGACTTGATTTTTGAGAAAGAATACTTTGAGTTGGTGACAAGGATAGATAAAGAAATGATCAAGGATGAATTGCTTATGGAGATTTGCAAAGAATTGAGAAAAGATGCAGGTATTATGATCAATTTAATGTGTCATTTCTTTATTGTGCTAATGTTTTTGATAGGAAACAAGTTGAAGGTTAAACGAAAAAGGAGGGAACAAGATACTGAGAAGCATCAAAGTTTGGAGAATCCGATTTCAAAGGGAAAGCAAGATAGGAAGTTTATTAAATAGTTGTGAATGGTAATAGGCTCAATCATCTTCCAAACTCAATTTGTTTCATGTGAATTGGTTTTTTTTTTAGCAATATATTTGTAATTTTCTGAAAAACTGTGAAAACCCTGTCTTAGGGTAATAGTCAGCAAACATAAATTCATTTCTCTCTTATTTGTTGTCAAAAACTCCTAAAATTCGAACTGTGGAAAGATATTGTTATGCTCTAAAATATTCTCAAAGGTAAAGTGTTTGTGGAAGACTTTTTTGATAGATTTCTTGATGCCTAATCTAGAAAATCTATGTTACAGTCTAGAGAATAGAGTGTTCAAGGGGTAAGCATCTAGGGTTTGTAAATATATATGTGAAAATGGATTTTTAATAGATTTATAAGCTTGATAATAACCAAATAAATCTTTTTGAAGTGTTGGTCACCTAGATTTGTGATTGGAAGTGATTAAATCAATAAGCCCTAGGTCTGAAAATATTGAATAAGACTGGTAAATTCTGCATACATAAGGGTTTTATTATTCTTGCACGTGGTTCTTAAATCCTCCATGAGTTGAATTGAATTTCAAGGGTGTAAGGTTGTATAATAGTCCATTCCTTGAGTTGGTTTGGTGTAATTTTAATTTTTGAAAAATTTGTATATCCACTGTCCTGATAAGACAGTCATGGAGCAGTCTTGTTTTGGAAGTCCAAAATTAGGTGATTCAGTATTAAAGTTTGATGAAATGTCAAAAATAAAGCTTGGAAAATAGTTTAATCATGTTATGTAGACATAATTACATTTGTTTGATGACTTTGCAAATAGATATGGATTTGGGAATGTAGATTTTGTTGTTTGGGTGGTCTAAAAAGGCCTAATTGATGTTTTGAACAGTATACTTGGAAAATTTGCTTGTTGGAGTTGTTGATGAAGAGTTTGGGTCAATCTATTTAATGTTGTTTAAATGTGATTTGAAGAATCAATAAGTGGTTTATGCATTATTCTTTGTTTTGGTGTTTTGAAAACAACGGTTTGTGAAGTCCTAATTGATAGGAAAGTCAAGACTGTTTTGAGTATTGTTAATTCATTTTTTGAAAGTGAGTTATCTTCCTCTAGCACTACATCAAAGTGTTATTAGAGCAGAGAAGGTGTTGGGTAGAGAGTTGGTTTGTGGTTTTGTGTGTGTTGTGATTTTTGTACAGGCTAAGAAGAACCTAGTTGGTGGCCAAAAGACTAGGTTGAGGATAAGTGGAAAGAACCTAGGTGAGGCTGAGAAAGTTGAGAGAAAGTGAGATGTGAAGCAAGGAGATACTTGCTTAGAGACCATCTGCAAGATGGAGAATTTGAGAAGGCATTTGCAGGCAATGGAAGAAATCAAAAAGAGAAAGAAGCAAGAGAAGATGGATAAAGAGATAGCAGCAATAAACCAAGAGGTGAAAAGATTGGAAGAAGAGTTTCAGGAATCTATGATGATGACGAAGCAAATGATTGAGCAGATGACAAGTTGGCACTTGAAGATAAACAAGAGAGTTACATGGCCCATAGACAAGATTGTTAGGAGGAAAAGACAAGCAAAAATACAAATGAAGATGAAAGAGAAAGAAGAAGAAGTTTTTGAAGATGTAATTGAAGAATTCAAAGATGTTGCAGCCATGAAGGACCTAATTTTTGAGAAAGAAGACTTTGAGTTGGTGACTAGATGAAGAAATGATCAAGGATGAATTGCTTATGGATATTTGCAAAGAATTGAGAAAATATGGAGGTATTGTGATCAATTTAATGTGTCATTTCTTTATTGTGCTAATTTTTTGGACAGGAAACAAGTTGAAGGTTAATGGAAAAAAGAGGGAACAAGATACTGAGAAGCATCAAGGTTTGGCGAATCTGATTTCAAAGGGAAAGCAAGATAGGAAGTTTATCTGCATGGAAAATTTCAAACCAAAGGTGAAAATGAAGGTGATTAGGACTTGTTCCAAGGTGGAAAGTTTAGAAGGCATCAAAGATAACAATCTAGTGTATGAAGACTCACTCCAAGTGGACTTGGATTCTATTCGGCCGGGAGTCTGGTGCAGGAGCACCCTAACAAAATAAAGCCTCCATGTGGAAATTTTGAAATTTGATTCAATTTTTGGTGTCCTCACCTTGTAATAAGGTGATTAGAGTCATTTTACATATATTTAAGGTCTTTAGGAGGTCATTTATGTCAAATTTGCAAGAATATAAAATGTACTCAAAAGTTGTCATTCCAAAGATGTAAACGATGTAAACTTGCAAATAAGTGCAAAAATGGAAGATGAAAGGTCATGGGGGTCTAGGTCATTAAAAATAAGTTAGAAACTAAAGGGTCGATTGTGGATTTCCTATAAAAGGCCATTTGTATGTTGAATAAGTTGGTGGGTGATTGAATTCATGATTTAGATCAATGAGAAACTCTAATTTTGTGCATTTTCTTCAAAAATTCAATGATTTCAGGCCTATGTACAGAATTGTATAGGCTAAAAAGCATTATTAAATGGTTGTGAATGGTAATAGGCTCAATCACCTTCCAAACTCAATTTTTTTCATATGAATTGGTTTTGTTTTGAGCAAGATATTTGTCATTTTCTGAAAACTATGAAACCCTATCTTAGGGTAATAGTCAACAAACATAAATTCATTTCTGTCTTATTTGTTCTAGAAAACTTCTGAAATTTGGTGTGTGGACAGATATTGTTATGCTCTAAAAGATTCTTAAAGGTAAAGGGTTTGTGGAAGAATTTTTTTGATAGATTTCTTGATGCCTAATCTAGAAAATTTGTGTTACAGTCCAGAGAACAGAGTGTTCAAGGGGCAAGCATCTATGGTTTGTAAATATATATGTGAAAATAGATTTTTAATAGATTTATAAGCTTGAGAATAACCAAAGAAATCTATTTGAAGTGTTTGTCACCTATATTTGTGATTGGAAGTGATTAAATCAATAAGCCCTAGGTCTACAAATATTGAATAGGACTAGTAAATTCTACATACAAAAGGGTTTTATGAATCTTGCACGTGCTTATTAAATCCTCCATGAGTTGAATTGAATTTAAAGGGTGTAAGGGTGTATAATATTCCATTCCTTGAATTGGTTTGGTGTAATTTTAAGTTTGAAAAATTTGTATATCCACTGTCTTGATAAGACAGTAATGGAGCAGTCTTGTTTTCGAAGTCCAAAATTGGGTGATTCAATATGAAATTTTGATGAAATGTCACAAATAAATCTTGTGAAATAGTTTAATCATGTTATGCAGACATAATTACACTTGTTTGATGACTTTGCAAAGAGATTTGGATTTCAGAATGTTGAGTTTGTTGTTTGGGTGGTCTAAAAAGGCCTTATTCATGGTTTGAATAGTATACTTGGAAAATTTACTTATTGGAGTTGTTGTTGATGAAGAGTTTGGGCCAGTCTATTTAATGTTATTTAAAGGTGATTTGAAGAATCAATAAGTGGTTTATGCATTATTCTCTATTTTGGTGTATTGAAAACAAGGGTTTGTGAAGTCCTAATTGATAGGACAATCAATGATGTTTCGAGTATTGTTAAATAAGATTGTGAAAGTGAGTTATCTTCCTCTAGCACTGCATTAAAGTGGTATCAGAGCATAGAAGGGGCTAGGTAGAGAGTTGGTTTTTGGTTTTGTGTGTGTTTTGGTTTTTGTGTAGGTTAAGAAGAACTTGGTTGGTGGCCAAAATACTAGGTTGAGGATAAGTGGAAAGGACCTAGGTGAGGCTGAGAAAGTTGAGAGAAAGTGAGTTGTGAAGAAAGGAGAGACTTGCTTAGAGACCATCTACAAGATGGAGAATTTGAGAAGGAATTTGTAGGCAGAGGAATAAAGGAAAAAGAGAAAGAGGCAAGAGAAGATGGATAGAGAGATAGCACCAGTAAAGCAAGAGGTGAAAAGATTGGAAGAAGAGTTCCAGGAATCCATGATGAAGATGGAGCAAATGATTGAGCAAATGACAAGTTGGCACTTGAAGATAAACAAGAGAGTAACATGGGCCATAGACAAGATTGTTAGGAGGAGAAGAAAATAAAAATTACAAATGAAGATGAAAGAGAAAGAAGTGTTTGAAGATTCAAGTGAAGAATTCAAAGATGATGAAGACAAAGATGTTGCAGCCATGAAGGACCTAATTTCTAAGAAAGAAGACTTTGAGTTGGTGACAAGGATAGATGAAGAAATGATCAAGGATGAATTGCTTATGGATATATACATAGAATTGAGAAAATATGGAGGCATTGTGATCAATTTAATGTGTCATTTATTTATTGTGCTAATTTTTTGGATAGGAAACAAGTTGAAGGTTAAAGGACAAAGGAGGGAACAAGATACTAAGAAGCATCAAAGTTTGGAGAATCTGATTTCAGAGGGCAAGCAAGATAGGAAGTTGATTTGCATGGAAAAGTTCAAACCAAAGGTAAAAATGAAGGTGATTAGGAGTTGTTTAAGGTGGAAAGTTTAGAAGGTATCAAAGATAAGCATATAGTGTACGAAGACTCACTCCAAGTGGACTTGGATTCTATTTGGTCGGGAGTTTGGTGCAAGAGCACCCTTACAAAATCAAGCCTCTATGTGGAAATTTTGAAATTTGATTCAAGTTTTGGTGTCCTCGCCTTGTAATAAGGTTATTAGAGTCATTTTACATATATTTAAGGTCTTTAGGAGGTCATTTATGTCAAATTTGCAAGAATGTAAAATGTACTCAAAAGTTGTCATTCAAAATATGTAAAAGATGTAAACTTGTAAATAAGTAAAAAAATGGAAGATGAAAGGTTAAGGGGGTCTAGGTCATTCAAAATTAGTGAGAAACTAAAGGGCTAGTTGTGGATTTCCTAGAAAATGCCATTTGTACGTTGAAGAAGTTGGTGGGTGATTGAATTCATGATTTAGATCAATGAGAAACTCTAAGTATTTTCTTCAGAAATTCAGTGGTTTCAGGCCTATGTACGGAATTGTATGGGCTAAAAAGCATGATTAAATGGTTGTGAATGGTAATAGGTTCAATCACCTTCCAAACTCAATTTGTTTCATGTGAATTGGTTTTTTTTTAGCAAGATATTTGTAATTTTCTAAAAACTGTGAAAACCTTGTCTTAAGGTAACAGTCAGCTAACATAAATTCATTTCTCTTATTTGTTGTCAAAAACTCCTAAAATTTGGTGTGTGAATGGATATTATGCTCTAAAATATTCTCAAAGGTAAAGTGTTTGTGGAATAATTTTTTGATAGATTTTTTGATTCCTAATCTGGAAATTTTGTGTTACAACCCAGAGAACAAAGTGTTCAAGGGGTAAGCATCTAGGGTTTGTAAATATATATGTGAAAATAGATTTTTAATAGATTTATAAGCTTTATAATAACCAAAGAAAGCTATTTGAATTGTTGGTCACCTGGATTTGTGATTGGAAGTGATTAAATCAATAAGCCCTAGGTCTGTAAATATTGAATAGGACTGGTAAATTTTGCATACAAAAGGGTTTTATGAATCTTTCACGTGGTTATTAAATCCTCCATGAGTTGAATTGAATTTAAAGGGTGTAAGGGTGTATAATAGTCCTTTACTTGAATTGGTTTGGTGTAATTTTAAGTTTGAAAACTTTGTATATCCACTATCCTAATAAGACAGTCATGGAGTAGTCTTGTTTTGGAAGTCCAAAATTGGGTGATTCAGTATGAAAGTTTGATGAAATGTCATGAATAAAGCTTGGGAAATAGTTTAATCATGTTATGCAGACATAATTACACTTTTTTGATGACTTTTCAAAGAGATTTGGATTTGGGAATGTTTATTTTGTTGTTTGGGTGGTCTAAAAAGGCCTAATTGATGTTTTGAATAGTATACTTGGAAAATTTACTTGTTGGAGTTGTTGTTGATGAAGAGTTTGGGCTATTGGAAACACAAAGGAAGACAACTGAAAGGGGTGGGTGAATTTTTTGTCACATAAATTTAAAATTATTAACCTTATTCTCAGATTTGATAAATAAATATGAAAGCATAAATCATCACCACATCAGAAACACACATAACACCAAATTTGTTTACGTGTAAACCCTATTAGGGAAAAAACCACGGTGGAGGTTAGTCCACAAGATTATACCCCTATTATAAGTATAAATAAATATAAATTGGGAATGCACATGCATTCAAGAACACTACCTAGAGCTCACTGTTCAATTACAACAAGGCTTACTGCCCAAAGGAAGACACATTGTCTTACAGAAACATTTGGATTACATCCGCAGGATTTTGAACTGAGAAAATAGCATTTGCTAATGCCTGATTACAATTCTGGTTAAACACATAAACTCTTCTTCACACTCTACCTCTTCCTTCAAATGATTAGGATATTATTTGTGCACACACACACCTTCAAATGGTAAAAATAATCGCTCATATATATCTGCAACAAGAGATTACACTACTACATGTCGGCTTCAACAAAATAATAAAACATATACAAACTATCGGCCCAAATCAATAGCAATTATCAATACGAATCAACCAAGGTTGGCCACAACATAGTGAAGACCCAAAAAAAAATCCTCGAACACAAAACATCTTCAAAAAATTATTCCTCAAAGATCAACAACCCACTACAATCACCTTGTCAGCCATGAACATGAAAAAGAAAATCACCAATCGTGAGCACATCGATCAATGTAGACGTACAACATAGATAGAGCACAATCTAGAAACATCCATGGGAATCATGAATCACTAAAGAAGCATCTACAACAACTGAACTTACTAGAATCACATCATCTTCTTTCAAGAACACTAACTGAAGCAACAGAATAACTATCGGAACACAGATACTCATAACTCAATCAAATCTTCATGCAGATCTCTGAAACTTAGTGTGGATAAACTAGATACACTTGACAAAAAACCCTTTGATCCACAACCTCTTATCATCAACATAATGAACTTAGCAACATAATGAACTTCACTACATCACTGACAACCTGCAACTTATTACAATTTTCTCAATATCCTCGACATATACATCCTTTAAGATATTAATTCAAAAAGTGTTGACATCAATGACACCCACATATTAGCAACATCAAACATGGTCTAGTCTATTTAATGTTGTTTAAAGGTGATTTGAATAATCAATAAGTGGTTTATGCATTATTCTTTGTTCTGGTGTATTGAAAACAAGGTTTGTGAAGTCCTAATTGATAGGACAGTCAAGGATGTTTTGAGTATTGTTAGATAAGATTGTGAAAGTGAGTTATCTTTCGCCAGCATTGCATCAAACTAGTATCAGAGCATAGGTGGTGTTGGGTAGAGAGTTGGTTTGTGGTTTTGTGTGTGTTGTGATTTTTGTGCGGGTTAAGAAGAACTTGGTTGGTGGCCAAATGACTAGGTTGAGGATAAGTGGAAAGGACCTAGGTGAGGCTGAGAAAGTTGAGAGAAAGTGAGTTGTTAAGCAAGGAGATACTTTCTTAGAGACCATCTGCAAGATGGAGAATTTGAGAAGGAATTTGCAGGAAGAGGAAGAAAGGAAAAAGACAAAGAGGCAAGAGAAGATGGACAAAGAGATAGCAGCAATAAAGAAAGATTTGAAAAGATTGGAAGAAGAGTTCCAAGAATCCATGATGAGGACAGAGCAGATGATCGAGCAGATGAAAAGTTGGCACTTGAAGATAAACAAGAGAGTTACATGGCCCATAGACAAGATTGTTAGAGGGAGGAAAAGACAAGCACAAAGACAAATGAAGATGAAAGAGAAATAAGAAATGTTTGAAGATGCAAGTGAAGAATTCAAAGATGATTCAAAGACAAAGATGTTGCAGCCATGAAGGACCTGATTTTTGAGAAAGAATACTTTGAGTTGGTGACAAGGATAGATGAAGAAATGATCAAGGATGAATTGCTTATGGAGATTTGCAAAGAATTGAGAAAATACGGAGGTATTTTGATCAATTTAATGTGTCATTTCTTTGTTGTTCTCATGTTTTGGATAGGAAACAAATTGAAGGTTAAAGCACAAAGGAGGGAACAAAATACTAAGAAGCATCAAAGTTTGGAGAATCTGATTTCAGAGGGAAAGCAAGATAGGAAACTGAGTTGCATGGACAAGTTCAAACCAAAGGTGAAAATGAAGGTGATTAGGAGTTGTTTCAAGGTGGAAAGTTTAGAAAGCATCAAAGATAAGCATATAGTGTATGAAGACTCGCTCCAAGTGGACTTGGATTCTATTTGGTCGGGAGTTTGGTGCAGGAGCACCCTAACAAAATCAAGCCTCCATGTGGAAATTTTGAAATTTGACTCAAGTTTTGGTGTCCTCACCTTGTAATAAGGTTATTAGAGTCATTTTACATATATTAAGGTCTTTAGGAGGTCATTTATGTCAAATTTTCAAGAATGTAAAATGTACTCAAAAGTTGTCATTTAAAAGATGTAAAAGATGTAAACTTACAAATAAGTGCAAAAATGGAAGATGAAAGGTCATGGGGGTCTAGGTCATTCAAAATCAATTAGAAACTAAAGGGTCAGTTGTGGATTGCCTATAAAAGTCCATTTGTATGTTGAAGAAGTTGGTGGGTGATTGAATTCATGATTTAGATCAATGAGAAACTCTGATTTTGTGTATTTTCTTTAGAAATTCAGTGGTTTCGGGCCTATGTACGGAATTGTATGTCCTAAAAAGCATGAATAAATGGTTGTGAATGGTAATAGGCTCAATCACCTTCCAAACTCAATTTGTTTCATGTGAATTGGTTTTGTTTTGAGCAAGATATTTGTAATTTTCTAAAAACTATGAAAACCCTATCTTAAGGTAACAGTCAGCAAACATAAATTCATTTCTCTCTTATTTCTTGTCAAAAACTCCTAAAATTCAGTGTGTCGATGAATATTGTTATTATCTAAAATATTCTCAGAGGTAAAGTTTTTGTGGAAGAATTTTTTGATAGATTTCTTGATGCCTAATCTAGAAACTCTATGTTACAATCCAGAGAACAGAGTGTTCAAGGGGTAAGCATCTAGGGTTTGTAAATATATATGTGATAATAACCAAAGAAATTTTTTTGAAGTGTTGGTCACCTATATTTGTGATTGGAAGTGATTAAATCAATAAGCCCTAGGTCTGTAAATATTGAATAGGACTAGTAAATTCTACATACATAAGGGTTTTATGAATCTTGCGCGTGCTTATTAAATCCTCCATGAGTTGAATTGAATTTAAAGGGTGTAAGGGTGTATAATAGTCCATTCCTTGAATTGGTTTGGTGTAATTTTAATTTTAAAAATTTTGTATATCCACTGTCCTAATAAGACAATCATGGAGCAGTCTTGTTTTGGAAGTCCAAAATTGGGTGATTCAATATGAAATTTTGATGAAATGTCACAAATAAAGTTTGGTAAATAGTTTAATCATGTTATGCAAACATAATTACACTTTTTTGATGAATTTTCAAAGAGATTTGGATTTGGGAATGTTGAGTTTGTTGTTTGGGTGGTCTAAAAAGGCCTAATTGATGTTTTGAACAATATACTTGGAAAATTTACTTGTTGGAGTTGTTGTTGATGAAGAGTTTAGGCCAGTCTATTTAATGTTGTTCAAAGGTGATTTGAAGAATCAATAAGTATTTTATGCATTATTCTTTATTTTGGTGTATTGAAAACAAGGGTTTGTGAAGTCCTAATTGATAGGACAGTCAAGGATGTTTTGAGTATTGCTAAATAAGATTGTGAAAGTGAGTTATCTTCCTCTAGCACTGCATCAAGTTATGATCTTGGCTAATCCCACAAAACTTCTCCCCTTGCTTATTTAGTAGTGTAGTGTAACTTGGAAACTACTCTTGTTATTGTAAGGGTGCTTCATCTGGTGCAGTTGGTTGTAGACTAGGTGAATTTTATACCATTAAGGCTTGATTAATCACCCCATTTGAACAAGTACACTGGTTATGGGTTTGATTGCAAGGAAAGCACCATTCATATTCTTGAGCAAGGTCATTTTGTACAGGTACTAGCTCTTATATGTTATTGTTACATTTGAGTTATATTCTTGGAAGGGTCTTGAGTTAATGGCTTTCCTTTGGCCTTGATTGTTTGCTTGATAAGGTAGCCTATTTGATTGGTTTGGCTGGTAAGGCACTTGATTTAGGGGTTGGTAAGGCTTATAATTTTAAAATTGTTGTTTTTTAATGTTTACCAACTCATTCCCAAATTTTTGGAGGAGGTCTTTTATCTCTTGTACCTCAAAAGATTATGTTGGGACAACATTTTCTTGTATAGGACCAAATGGTAGAGAGGTTGTTTGTGGCACTTGCATAGGCATAGTTGGTGGCACTTCTAGAAAAATAAGCATAGGAGATCTTGGGTAAGTTTTCCTAGCTTGGATTAGGCTATTCTCAACTCTTACAACTACCTCATAAGCATCAATAATTGTATGTGCACCCATAGATTGTATCATTACAAAAATTTCACTATTGAAATCCCTCAAAAAATATAGGAAAGCATGTTGAGTTGAAGATCTTACCAATAGTGGGATTCTATCCCTAATCTTTTGGAAGTTCAAAAATTGAAGTCTATCATGTAATCATGGGGAGTTCTCTTGATGGTCGTCAGCTGCTCCACCAAAGACAAGTGAACTAATTTATCTTTGAAATTCTTGTAGATCCTATCTCCTCGATGATCCCAAGAGGTGATGGAATTTATTGCCAACCCTCTAAACCACTGTGATACTTTGGCCCTAAAAGAGGCAGCCAAGAGTCTAAGAGAAATGTTATCTTCTATAATATTATGGACTTCACATAGTAAAGCCACATCTTTGATATGTTCAATGGGGGTGGTTTGGTCTTCTCCATTAAAAAAAGGGAATATTTTCAAAGCATCCATAGGGATGTTATCATGTTGCTACAAATTTAGTGGGATACCCCCATTAAAAGGCACAAAATTCTTATTTCTAGCCATGTGGAATAAATTCATGTGTGTGTGAGTAGTAGGTATCTTAGCTTGAAGCAATCTACCAAATGGTGGTGTAGATCAAGCCCTAGGAGAAGGACTTGTGCTTATATCTCTCCTAACATGTGATAAATACTATCTATTTCTTCTATAAGTAGGAAATGGTAGTTTAGTATATTGATAAATACCTCTAGAAGATGCTCTTGTTTGAATTCTTGGCATGAATGTGTAGGTCTTTTTTGACACATGATTTTGGGTAGTAGTAGAGTCACCAAATTTTGATGCAGAGTCACCAAGTGTAGTGTTTGAGTTCCTCTTCAAGGTTGAACCATTGAGAGTAGCATCACTCTCTCAACGAGGTGAAGTGAAACTTCTTCTTGTCCCACTGGGCATGCCAAAAACTATTGTCACATGGAATTGCACCTCGTTGAACAAGAAGTCCAACACTCCAGTGAAACAATGGAACTAGCCTCAAGGTGTAGGACCTTGTGGATGAGGTTAGATCTTTGAAGAAGGTCAAATTCCTCTCAAAACTAGTTGTAACAAAGGCTGGTCTAACCTAGCATTGTAAATCTCTACACTAACCCTATACTATAAATTTTAGGAGGAAAAGGGAGAAGGAGGATGCTTAAGATAAGGGAAAATGGTGATACACTAAGCTTTGAAGTGTTTCTTCCTACTTTTATTGCATAGGGTATCAAAAAAATCACTTGAGAAACTCACACAATTATCCACTTTACTAGATTCGTAGGGGAAACATGAAGGCTAAATGTGTGAGAGATCAAAAGCGGTATCAAAAATAATGAAATCTGCAAAAATGATAAAAATAATGCATGCATAGAGGTATCAAATAATACACGAGATACTACAATATAGAAGAGGAAAAACAAATTACTTTTATTGATACAAAGGAATGGAAGACAATTTTACAGTTATAGAATGCTAGAATAGCATAAGCCTATTAGAGAAAATCTAAGGAAGAACCCCTTGAAAATATACAAGCATAGCCTTTATAGCTCAGGGATAACTTAGTTGACTCCAACCAAACCCTAACCCTCACTAGGGTTAGAAAATAGTAGAAATACATCTAGGAAAGAGTTGGGGGGACTAGATCATGGAAAACTATGCAAGAGGACAAGCTCTGGATGTGCACCATACCCTGCAATAAATGTTGTGACCAAAATTCCCTCATAATTTTAGCGTTTTGGGTATGGAGCAAGAAGGAAGGACAATAATCAGCCATTAATGAGCATGGGTTACCATGAGATCAACCACAACCATCAAGAAGTACAATAAATGATGTCCTCAAGCCTCAAAAATCAAGCAGGAAGGTGAGAAAGTGACTCATCCATCAATGGCATTAACCCCCAAAAACACATAAAATTGTGAAAAGTCGAGGCATCGAGCCCAAAAGGAAACTTTGTTTGATCATGAAATAAATGGTTCAGAGCCCCAAAATAATGGCTTTGTTAGAGGTTAGGCATTAGGCCTACCTCATACCTCCTATTGCAGGTTGAGAAGCTAAAGACCAATGTTGAGAACAACAAAAATTGGAACCTATTAGGGGTCGGGCCTTGGGCCTACCTCATACAACATACAAAGGATTAGGATGAGGGAAGTTGAAACCATAAATTCTAAAAGCTAATCCCTATTAGGCATCAGTGATCAAGAGGAAGGGATACCTCTTACCAAGTGAGAGGAAAGGAGAAAGATGGAAACTTGACCACCGACATCCGAAGGATATAGAGTCATTCAAATCTTTCGAAGGCCCTATCAAGGGTTGAGTGGAAGAAGTATGGAAGGTGATGTACAAAAAGCCCGATCTCTAATGTCTGAAACATGAGATTGAGGATCAAGGGTCAGGGGAGAAGGCTTACACCTTTTTGAAAATGTGAAAAGGGTAAAGGGGAAGACCAACACTCGACACCCGAAAGAAACCATTGGAGGTCAAAGGTTGGGGAGAGATCTTCCTTCGTGTTGAAAGAAAGGTAAGAGGGAAGGTGAATGCTCGATGTCTGAAACATGAGATCAAGGATTGGGGGAAATAAGAGCGATAAGAGGGAAGCCCAACCCATCGAATTCCAAAATGAGACACATAGGAAAATCTTGAAGAACTTAATTAGGCTTCAATGGTTAGGTGGGAGGCTTACAACCTACGAAGGGAAAGTAGTAAATATTAAAGGGTAAGGTCGATGGCTACCACTTGAAGCACTGAGGGGGGAAAGAGGATGAAGGTGGAAGAGATGGAAAGGAGGAGAAATAATCAAAATAATGTTGGGAGGGAGGGAAGTGATAGCCCAAAAACTTGAAACACCTAGACTTAGCAAATTTTAGGACATTTTCAAGTGAGACTCATACAATACGACCCATATGATATTTCTCAAATTGGTTTTCAATGATGGGTCATCGGGATGGCACGAAATGGTAACACATCCCTCCAATAATTTCATCTTAATCATTTTCCTCTCAAAATTATAATCTAATTCATCATAATCTCATTCTCTTCTTCCAATTCCACTAAACCTCATTAAATTTCACCCTATATTTATTTAGGTGGCCTTGTAAATTTCAATATCAAGCCTAAATTTTAGCCTAACTCTATTTGGGTGGTCTTGTGTTGTGTTTGGGAAACCTTGTTAAGTTTGTTCCTAAGCCTAAAATTCACCATATCTCTATTTGGGTGTCCATTTCATAGTTGGGTGGTCCTATACTATATTTGGGCAATTCTATAAGGCTCAATCCTTAGCCCAAAATCTAGTCTTCTCATCAAATCCAATCAATCAACCTAACCCCAAATTTTAGCTTAATCTAAATCCTAATTTGACCTTTAGTAGATCTACCCTAAGATCTTTTGATATAAAAAATATTAAGATGTAATAATCACCATTATTTTTTTTTTGAAAACTTGTTTGCTCAATAAAATGGAAATTGTTAATCAACTTTCCTTTCCACATATGGTGTATGGGATTACAATAATACTTGAAATAAAGTGGCTGAAATTAATCCACTTATCAAGTGGGGTTAGCTTAGCACTTCCAATTTTCAAAGGGAAAGCATCAAACAATACTAAAATGTAAAGCCAAATCTTCCACTTTTTCAATGGTGAGAAAATACAAGGAAGAGCAGCCCTCCCACTTTTCAATGGTGAGTGAACATAATAAGATAGAGCAACTCTTCCACTTTTAAAAAGTGATTGAACCAATAATCCACTTATTCAGTGGGGTAAGTAACAAAAATAAATAAAAAATAGTTCACTAGTGGTACTACCACTCAGTGTTACAATGTTAGCTCAATTAAAAACTTCTAAATTCAAGATATGCATATGTTGATACAAGTATGGTCATGAAAGAAATTCATAGAATATATCCACATGTATCAAAATATAAAATAACTAACCAAACATCCTGTGATTAATAAATATACCTCAAATATTAGAAAATAGATGGTTGGTGCAGGTCTGAAAGAGGTCTAAAACCATGTTGTTACAACCTAGATAACAAGATATAAACTCAGAAAATTTCACCAAGTCACTCCCACATGCACTCAAAATGAATGCAATATATAACCATGTTTCTAAACATCTCTAAATTACTTATCACAGCATCAAAATATTCATACTAAAAAACCAAAATTGAAACTTCAAAGAAGCTCCAATGGTGACTTCTGACTGGAATCACACCTAATCTAGCTAGGGAATATCTTGCAATTCTCAAACTAGAAATCTATGAGGGATTTCTTCCTCAAAGATTGAAGAGAGCCAAATCCATTTTGGTAGCATAACATTATCATTCTTCAAAATAACCAAATGATCCCCCAACACCTCCTTTTATATATTTTTTCATTGTTTTTTTGAAAAAAAAATAATCTTTTCACTGCTTTTTTGAAAAAAACATTTTTTCTTTTTTGTTACTTTTTTTCAAAGAAAACCACTTTTTATTTAAATTAAATAATTCATTATGTGCAAACATTTCATCACCTTTCCAACGAGCTATTACACTAAGTTGTCCTTTAATTATTTCTCAACATTAGACAACATTAGTGAAATATTAATTAAATAACTTAATAACTCGTCCAAATTTTGGAAAGTACTCCAAAATCATCAAAATCAAATTTTGATCATACCATAATAAAATTGAAGTAGTATAAAGATGATTTAAATCAACTTGGTAACTTTCTTAAAATAGCCTACTCCTCCAAGAAATTTGTAGAGCACCCAAAAGGTCAAAAATCTATTCCAAAAGCATCAAAGGGCTCCAACTAACCAACTAAACTCAAACCGAAGAACAATTTCTCTACAATACTGATGAAATACTTCTCCAAAAATGTTGTAGTTCTCCCTAACTAATCAATTAGCCTCTGGAAGACTTGGAAACTAGCTAAATATACACGAATTTTCTAAGCACCAAAAGGGGACATTACAGTCCTCCCTCCCAAAGATTTATTGTTCTCAAGCAATATCAATTAAATCTTGATTCATCTTGAATAGATCCAAAGAAATTATAGGATCCTAAATGAGTTTGAATAATTCTTTTCTATGATTTCATTTCTCTACATTGATGGAACGAAATATTTTCAAACTAGCATTCTTGGTTTCGCTATGAAGCAATCTACCAATCTAAAAAATTCTTGGATCTCAAATCATTATGTCATCAAATAATCTAGAGGTGAAAAAATGAGTGTACCTCAACAATCCATCCACACAAGTCATCCATCTGAAAATTAATGTTGTGGGAAAAAATATGAATTATTCCTCATTGAAAGAACAAAAATCAGCTTGTATGCAAGTTGAAAATAAATTATCGCATTCATAATTCACTTGATTTTCTACCCCAAACAAACTTATGATGATATTATTAGTCAATGTTTTCAATTGAAAATACTTTCCAAAATACTCCAATAGTTTAGTGGCCTCAAAACACTCAATTTTGTAGTTGATCAAACATATAAATAGCAACTCAGAATTTGATGCAATGAAATCAACAACCTTGAAGTAGGAAAAATTTGTAAAAATGCAACCTCTTTGCAAGTACATGAATGATGAGAATTGAAATGCTCAAAATCACCTTGGAAGTGGTTGAAAAAGTCTCCCAACAACCTCCAACTAATAGTTCATCCATCCCTCAACCAAATTTTTTTCCATCCTACTCAAATGTGAGCAAACTAAAATATGAGTTTGCGTATTTGCAATAAAAGAGCAGAGTTGAAACTAAAATTTGAAAAAAAAAATATCCAGAGAGCATCTCTCAAGTCATTATAATCTTTCAACATACTTTATTGGTGACCTCTATCACTAATTTGAAGGAATTATGCAACTCCACCATGCCTATGTTGCACAAATTTGTTATTCCTGTGAGCCTCATCAAAAGACATCTTGTTGAAATTGAAGGTATCTTCTCCAAAAAGAATACCTCTCAAGTAAATCATCCAAGTGCCATAAATAAATTGCACCTCCAAAGCACTAGGATATTTGTAACTATCATATAATATTGCATCCATCTTGAACTCCCCCGACTTCCCATGGAGGATTGTGACATCTTTGACTTCTTCTTGCAATTGAACCATGAAAGAATCACCAATTAAGGGTATAGGAGCAATTGATATCTCCATATTCCATTTCAAAGAAGAATTAGCATATTTCAAATCAGCTCCCAATCATAAAGGTGGATTTTCAAATAAGTGGGAATCATTTTTAGACCCTTGTCTTACAATTTCTTTTTGGAAAATCTAGCAAGCTCAAAATCACTTTTTAGAAACTCCTCAAGGTTAGACATGATGTAATCTCCATATTTCAACACATTCCCTGTGGAAACTTCATCTTCAACCTAACTTATGCATTCTTTATCAAGCAGCATTCCTAGAGCATTACCAATCACAAATTTTGGCACATCCTCATGATATGATCTTGAATCAATCTAAAAAACTGCATTCTATCCCATGCTTGGGAACTTCACCAAGATCACATATCTTGACATTGTCACTAGATTTTTATTTTCCATAATAAAGAGTGAATTATCATAAGTTGACTCAACACCCACTTCAAATATAGAATTATCAAGAAGTTTAAATTCATTCCTTTCCTCTTGTTCAAACCCATCTTGTTGATCCACATCTGCACATGTAATTTCTGATTTCTTTGGGCAACCTTCTAAGTAAAACTCCTCTTGAAGACTATCAATCTCATCAATTACTTGCTTGATTTATTTAGCTATTTTTTTATTCTCTTGAGCTCCCCAAATGATTTGTCCAAATAAATTTGATCTTCTTCTTCTAGAAGTGTATTTTTTGGTCACTCTCTAATGAAAGCTTCATGGAATTAAGCTCAATGGTGAGCTTACTAACCTCTTTCTCCTTTCTTCCCAAAGCATTGAGAACCTCTTCAAACTTGAAGGTATCCATTTCTAAAAGTAAGTTCAAATAATCTAACTTCATTATTTTCAAATCCTTTTTAACTATTTGCAACTTTGCAAGAGTGGCTCCTCCTTCAATATCTCCTTGTCTCTCCTTAACTTGGTCCTTATAAATGATGTCTTTGGTAAATTCATGTGCTCCATCAACTCTAGAAAAAACTTGAACCATATCCTCTTCTATGACTAGCAACTGTTTTTTAATCCTCATAATTCTTTAGGATGTGGATCCAAATCGAAAAAGTCACTTGGTTCTTCACACAATAAGGGATCATGTGTTTCATCTTCAACCTCTAAATAGAATTCACTTTCACATTGTTCTGAATCAAAAAACTTGAGCTAGAATCAAAATCAACTCTCTCATTATTAAGGAGATGAAAATGCTCATTACTATTTATTGGTTTGAAAGCAACAACATCTTCAAAATCAACATTCTATAAAAGTTGCTTCATATGATTCTTCATCAATTACCTTTCCAATGGTGTCATCATGGGATTCAAATCCTTGAAAGATATCATTAATACATACCTCTTGAAATACCCCTTCAATCTCTTCAAAAATATTATTTTTAGGGCTCTTCATCTTCAAGCTCTTCCTTTGTGTCAAGCTCAACAGTCACAAGTTCTTGCTCAACCTCAATAGGAAAATAAGGCTTTAATTTTTCTTCACATTGATTGACAAGCTTTTTAACTAACCTATGTGCAATTGCAAAATTATTGGGCTCTTGCCTCAATTCAACCAAAAAGGTAGATAAGAGTGATTGAGAGATTTCATATCTCATTCACAATCAAAGTCATGATGGCCTACATGGAAGATATTAACTTACATGATTCTCATTAACAAAACCCATGAAAAGATGAAACATTTCAAGAATAAGATCCTCACAAACAAGATCCAACATGATAACATAAGATCTGATTTTTGCAATAATTTCCAAGATTTTTACCCTCTTAACTAATGGATTCTTTGTATCACCCAAACTTCAAAAACTTCCCACAATCAACTAAAATACCTATTTCATTATACTACTATCATAAGGGAATTGAGGAGTTGTTACTCTCATAATTTCATTGACATAGGAATCAACTATAAGTCTTATCTTCTCTTTTGGATGTCTCAAAAGCTTTGACTTAACCAAATAATTCATTGTGGGAACTGCAACAATCTTTATCTTTGTGGAATCAAACTAGTTGTCTATCTCTGTAATGTAACTTTCAACTATATATAGGATTCATAGTAGTTCATCCTTAAGTAGAGGAAAGTGCTTAAGTCTCTTTCCTGTACCATAAAGTTTTTTCCCCAATTCTTACTCAATACATGAGGCCATGATTCATAATTATTTACAATGTCTTGAATGATGATTCCCTTGTTGAGACTCAAAGCCATAGAAATTTGCTATACAAATGTTGAACCAAAGCTAAGCACTTGAAAATTATGGCAACAAGGGTTAGTTTCCCACATGATAGGAAGAAAACCAGATCTGATACCCCTATATTGATTACCCTTAATTTTATTTTTTTGAATTTTTTTTACCTCAACAGAATGGAAATTGTCAAATTTCCTTTCCACTTTATGATCACCAAGTTCCCAATGTGGGTGAGGTGAGAGCATGTTGTGTATGGGATTATAATAACACTTGAAATGAAACAACTGAAATTAATCCACTTATCCAATGGGGGTAGCTTAGCACTTCCACTTTTCAATGGGAAAGAATCAAACAATACTAGAAATGTAAAGCCAACTCTTCCATTTTTTTGTGGTGAGCGAATACAACAAGAAATAGAAAATCTAACACTTTTTAGGGATGAATGAATACAATAAGATAGAGAAAAACTTCCACCTTTAAAAAATGAGTGATAACCAATAAGACACTTATTCAATGGGGTAAGTAATAACAAAATATCAAGAGAAGTTTACTGGCAGTGCTACCACTCAATGTTACAATGCAGCTCAATTGAAAACTTCTAAATTCAAGATATGCATTTATTTTTACAAGTATGGTCATGAAATATATTAATAGAACATCCCCAAATGTATCAAAACATCAAATAACTAACCACCCATCATGTAATTAATAAATATACCTCAAATATTGGAAAATAAATGGTTGATACAGGTCTGAAACCTTGTTATTATAGTTTGAATAGCAAGATATAAACTCAAAAAACTTCACCAAACCACTCCCACAAGTACCCAAAATGAATGCATGATATAACCATGTTTCCAAATAGATCTAAATTTCTTCTCACATCATCAAAATATTCAAACTGAAAAACCAAAACTAAAACTTCAAAGCAGCTCCAATGGTCACTCCCGGCTAGAGCCACACCATAGCCTAGCTAGGGAATATCTTGCAATTGTGAAACTAGAAGTCTATGAGGGATTTATTCCTCAAATATTGAAGATAACAAAAGTCATTTTGGTAGAATAACATTATCATTCTTTAGCATAACCAAATGAGCCCCCAACACCTCCTTTTATAGCTTTTTTGTTACTTTTTTGAAAAAGCACTTTTTGGCTTTTTCATTACTTTTTGAAAAACTATTTTTTTATTTTTCATTACTTTTAAAAAGCATTTTTAATTTTTCACTACTTTTGAATTTTTTTTTTAAAGCGCATTTTTTCTTTTTTATTATTTTTTTTCAAAAAAGTGTTTTTTTTAAATTAAATAATTCATTATTTGCAAACATTTCATCACCTTTCCAAGGAGCTATTACACTAGGTTTTCCTTTAATTATTTCTCAACAATAGTGAAATATTAATTAAATAACTTAATAACTAACCCAAGTTGCAAAAAGTATTACAACATCACTAGAATCCAATTCTGACCACACCATAATAAAATTGAAGTAGTAGAAAGATGATTAAAATCAACTTGGTAACTTTCTAAAAATAGCTTTCTCCTCTAAGAAGTTTGGAGAGCACTCAAATGGTTAGAAATTGATTTTGAAAGCATCAAAGGGCTCCAACTAGCCAACTGAACTCAAACCAAGGATAATCTCTCTATAAGATGGATCAAATGCTTCTCCAAGAATGTCATAGTTCTACCTAACTAACCAGATAGCCTCAGAAAGAATTAGAAACTATCTAAATATGCATGAATTGGCTAAAGCACAGAAAGGGGACATTACATAAGATCTCTTCTTCAATTTTATTCTAATCCATTCCATTTCTCTTCTAATCATCTCTTCTCATCTAATACCATCTTTCATCTCCATCAAACTCATCAAATGATCATCATGACTTAATCTTACTTTGATGAGTTTCTTCATCATTACCATTCTTGAAACCTACCCCATTTTGATGATGGTGATAGTCTTGTTGATTGAGATGAGTATGAAGTTGATCCTCTTGATGCCATCACTGGAAAGCTTTCCTCAAGCTTACACCATGCACCCATTCCTTTTGACCAAGAAATAGCTAGTACAATCTATCCCATCACACCCCCATGCATATCCATTGGTCATTGTAATGACATAAAATTGCACCCCTTCTGATTTCACATACATTCTTGCATCCGCTTTAGTGTCCACTCCCCTAGCATTTTTGTAGGCTCATTTTAGCCCCTGCATCAGCCTTTTTCCCTCTCAAGATGCTTAAAAGCTCACTTTTCAGTAGCTACCCTTGTGTGTTTGTTTTGCATCAAACCTTGTGCTTTTCCCTTTTGTGTAGTTATGTAGTGTGATGTGTCTAGACACTAGCACACCGTGTGGATGTATACATGTTGCGCTAGCATCCTACGAAATTTTTATGCTCAAACAACTATTTTCATGCATGTTTTCCACTTGTCATATGCTTTTTTCGGTGGTAACGGCTTGGGTTTCCTTGTAACTACCCGAGAAGCTTCTTTTCTCTCTTTAAAATTCATCCTTTCAACTCATTTGGCTTTCGAACTTCTTTCGAAGTTTTTTCCAACCTTGGCTCTAGTACTTTCTCTCTTGTTATTTTTCTTACACAACTTCATATCACTTGCTATAGTGGCCTCAAGCTCTTAAGCTCTTACAACACCCTTTTTAGCTCTATTGGTTCTTGTAGCTCTCTTTGTCTCCCCCTTTGGCTTCCTTAAGCCTTGTAGCTTCATCTCCCTTATCTCATGCTTGTGGGCATCTTGGGATTCCATATCCCCTATCAATTTCATTTTTTCTTTGTGATACGAGTTCTCCTCCTTGAGCGGGGATTGCTTTTATCACTTATACTTGGTAGTGCAGGTTCTACTCTTGAAGTGGGTTTTACTTTTACCACATGCTTTGTTCATTTCAGTTACACTCTCTCTTTCTATCTAGTTGTCTATGGAGATGGGAACACCAAAATGGGGGTTTAACTGAGGCAAACCCCTATACAACCCCAACACTTTCTCTGGATCTTACGCATGTAGATATTGAAGACATTGTTGGAGGCTTCATCACTTGCGTGGTTGTGAACATTTATTTTTTGTCTCTTATTATCTTTATCATTTCTATTTCACTTCATTTTAGCTTTATCACATTCTGTAATTTTCCAGTACTTTTGAAGTTCTCAGTAATCAGATTTCTAGTAGTCACTTTGTTATTTTCTATGACATTCTTTCTTTCTGGTCCATATGGATGCCAACACACCAGAGAGATGCCAATGCGTTGCACTATCGTCCTAGAACCGTGCTTCCGTCCTTTGGCCAAGAGCTTGTTAGTTTGTCAAGAAAATCTTTGACTTGTGCTTTTAGATTCTAGAACTCTCGCATTGTTCCTTGAGGTAGTTTAGGGAATTTTTCCCCATGAGGCTCTCTGAATGAAGAGAACTTGTGAGTAGTGAATCCCTCTTCTCTACAATTTGGTGAACTTGACATGAAGAACAACTTTTTTTCAAAAAATAGGAATTTATTTACCCCTACTTGGCAGGGTCATAACTTTTGACTTAGTGCTCGGAATTCAGAACCGTTTGCACCATTGGAAAGACCTACAAGAGGACTAATTCAATACCTAAAATAATGTGCCTTTGGTAGTTTAATTTTAGGGACTAATGCAAGTTTCGACCCCAAATTCCACTCCGAAGACCTCCAAAAATGCAAATTACTAGAACCTAGAAAATACCGAAAAAATCTAAAAACTGGATTCCCAATTTTTCTTAGTTTTGTCACCAAAATAAATTTAATATCCTCCTTTCTAAGTTTAGTATCTAATTATATTCAAAATTTTAATGATATTCCATTTCATCCATGTGATAGTGACTTGGCTTTTCCCATGTCACTTTGTACTTTTGATCCTTCTCATGAGATTCTTCTTGCTTCAGAGGATATTTTGTTGCAAGAAGAAAAAATCATTGATACCTTTCTTAATGTTACTCTACCTTTTATTCATTCCAATGCACTCTCTTTTGCAGATGATGCATTTGTGGATGATGAATCTCCTATACCTTCCAATGCACTCTCTTCTAGAGACGTTGCAATTGTGAATGATGAATCTCATCTTTGTTCTGATGCACTCTCTTTTGTAGATGATGCATTAGCGAATGATGAACCTCCTTCCACATCTAATCCTCCCCGGATCAATGTTGAGAATATTTCTTCAAATGATTATTCCACTATTTTTTATCATTCTATAGATATAATTTGTCTCTGCTACCCCTCAAAGGCCTAAGAGACCAATTATTTATCTAACCCTAGCTAGTCCTTCTCCTAAAAGGGTTTGTTCCATAAATGGTGTTCCATTTGATAGTGACTCTCCTAATCTACCTAAGGCTCCCTCTTACAGAAAAATAGCCCATACTTATAAGATCTTCCTTCAGCTCCTTAACCTACAACTAAAGCACCCAGTGATTACGATCTCGTCTAGCAACTTCAAGTTACTTCAGCTAAGATCTCACTATGGGACTTGCTTCAGTATACTTCGGTTTACTAAGGTATGCTTCAAGAAGCCTCACAAAATATCCTCTTGCCTTCTTCTGCTAGGTCGATAGATGTTAATGTGACGATGGCTCATATTCATACATATTTTCTGAATATTACATTCTATCCATAGGAACTCCCACCTTCGAAAGTACAGAAGCAAGTGGACCCTCTAATGATTATAGTCAACATTAAAAATATCAGCATTAGACATACTCTCATTGATGTTGGTTTGGTGCTCAATGTATAGGCCCTATTTCCTAAGATTAATATTGATTCATCTTCTCTTAATGCTTCTTCTATTGACTTTCATGGGTTCGATAATGTCAGTTGATAGGCCCTAGGAACGATAGTCTTGCCTTTGAGGTTGGGACCCGTTACTGTACCCACCCTTATATATATTATGTCAAAAAAATACCATATAACCTTCTTCTTGGTAGACCGTGGATTCATGTTATGGGTGTAGTCTCATCTACCTTGCATAAATCTATCAAGTTCATTTGTAATAATCGAGTAGTCACACTCAAGGCTAGACCTAAGGATATGCACTTATGTGAGATGGCAGTTGTTGGTCAGGTTTTGGTTGTGCCTACTCTTATTCCTTTAGTGTCTTCCAATGTGTCGATGTTTACTCCAGCAGTACCTACTACAAAGGATACTCTTGAGATAGATTTCCCTAAAGAAGATCCTTCAGAAGCAAGAAATATTAAGTCTTATCCTTCTACCTCTTCTCAAGAAAATGCATGTCTTGGTAATGATTGGGGTTCTCTAGACTTTATAGAACCCTACATTAGGGAATATAAAGTCAACCTGATCCACTCAAACCTTATGATAACATCATCCAAACCCGCTATCAAAGATGATCATTCTTTTGTATCGTGGGATAGTAGAAATTGCAATGCTCATAGTGTTGATCCTCCTTTTGAGGAAGGTGATTATGCTTCTGCTAAAGAGGATAATGTTGGAAATCCTGTTAATAAGGTAGATAGTGATCCCATAGAGGAGTATGATCCCCATTGTTGGAATAATGCTCTCTATGAAGATCATGCTTCTTAAGACTTGCAAACATGTTATGGCCTCGTCTTTAAGCTTGTCTCTAAATATGGTTATGGGAATAAAGGTTGTGGCCATAATGAACAAGGCATTCAAGTCCCTATAGAATTTTCACCCCGTAAGTGTAATTTGGGGCTTGGTTGCTCAAATGAACAATCTAAATGGAATCCATAGTTGAGTGGCATCAATTCTTCTCAACCTCATTCTATTGGAAAGATTCATCCTCCATTGTTTTCTATCTTTGTGTCTTCTTCTTGTGAGTAGTCGAGTCTTTTCCCACGAGAGAAAGGGTTGCTTCCTACTCCTCATCCTCTATCTAAGAAAGAGTGTATTTTGTTGCGCTTCTCAAAGCCCACTTAATTACTCTTCATCTTACATGCAAGAAATCTCATGAACATGATAAAGAAAAATATTATTTTTGTGCATACCATCGAGTGCTTGGTCATTCCACTAGTGAATGTAAGGTGCTTCCACCACTAAGATTCCTCCATGCAAGAGATCTTGGGGGTTTCTTCCTTACAGATTTCCTCCATGTGAGAGATCTTGGGGGGCACCTTCTTGCAAGTCTCTGGGCCTGTAAGGTACTTTCTATTTTGGATATCCTCCATGTGAGATATCTTGGGGGACGCCTCCTTATAGGTCTACGAGCCTGTAAGGTGATTTCTTTTCTAGGAATCCTTCATGTGAGATCTTGGGGGATGCCTCCTTGTAGGTCTGTAAGCCTGTGAGATGCTTTCATCCTGCAGGATTTGTCCATCGTTGGTTCAAGGACCTTCGGTGTACTTTGTGTAACTTCATAGTTCTATGGGGCTATGGAGTCCTTTTATTTGAACCTCCTCAAGAGAGAGTACCTGTGGAGTTGTCCCTCTTTTAATTTTCATTCCTTTCTATCTTATACATTTCTTTCTCTCTTTACTCAATTGTATATACCGGATTGAAGATCTACATCTTCTTCATCTTGAGTATATACTCTCTCCATTTGATATTGGTTGATTCCCTCACTTTTGGGTGCATTCTTGTCTTGAAGCAACTGATCCTTACCTTCTTCTCTTCATTTAAGAATTCTTCTATGTGTTATTTCTTAATTTGGGGACGATGCATAGTACTGAGACAACCTTTTACATTGAGATTTATTTCACTTTGCTAACTCAAATCCTTTAGTTTTTTGTGTGTGTCTGTGTGTATGTATTTTTTATATTCTAACCTCATGATGTGATGGCTTTTTATGTTCTAATATTATTGTCTTGTGTAGGTTTTTCTTGTCTCATGCATTTTTTTTCAGGTCTTCAACCTAGGGGCATGGTTCCTTGGTTTGAAGAGTCATCTACTTCCTCTACAGTATCCTTTTGGAATAATTATTTTATTTATGTTCAGTAGATTTCCTTTAATGTGCATATAAGTGTAGATTCATATGCCCACTAAAGTGGGGGAAAAATGTAATTGCATAAAATTGTAACCCTTGCGATTTTACATACATTCTTGCATTTTCTCTAGTGTCCACTCCCCTAGCATTTGTGTAGGCTCATTTTAGCCCCTACATCAACCTTTTTCCCTCTCAGGATGCTCAAAGGCTCGCTTTTCAACAGCTACCCTTGCATGTCCACTTTGCGTCAAACCTTGTGCTTTTCCCATTTGTGTCATTTTGTAGCGTAATGTTTCTGGACACTAGCACGTCACACAAATGTCTACGCACCGCTCTAGTGTCTTGCAACATTTTGACGTTCAAATGACAGTTTTCATACATTTTTTTGACTTTTCATATGCTTTTCTCAATGGTAATGGCTTGAGTCACCTTGTAACTGCCCAAGAAACTTCTTTTCTCTCTTTAAAATTCATCCTTTCAACTCATTTGGATTTTGAACTTCTTTCTAGCTTCTTTCCAACCTTGGCTCTGGCACTTTCTCTCTTGTTATTTTGCTTACATAGCTTCATATAGCTTGCTATAGTGGCCTCAAGCTCTTAAGCTCTCACAACACAATGTGTAGCTCTTGGTTCTTGCAACTCTCTTTGTCTCCCTCTTTGGATTTCTTAAGCCTTGCAACTTCATCTCCCTTATCTCATGCTTGGGAGCATCTTGGTATTCCATATCCCCTATCAATTACATTCTTACTTTGTGATACAGGTTCTCGTCCTTGAGCGGGGATAATTTTTATCACTCATAATTGGTGGTGCAGGTTTTACTCCTAAAGCGGGTTTTGCTTTCACCACACACTTTTTCCTTTTTAGTTACACTCTCTCTTTCTATCTAGTTGTCTATGGAGGTGGGAAAACAAAAATGGGGGTTTGACTGAAGAAAACCCCTATATAGCCCCAACACTTTCTCCATATCTTATGCATGCGGGTATTGAAGACATTCACGTGCTAGAGGCTTCATCACTTGTGTGGTTGTGAGCATTTCTTTTTTGTCTCTTATTCTATTTATCATTTCATCTTTATCATATTTTGTTATTTTCCAGTACTTTTGAGGTTCTTAGTAATTAGATCACTAGTAGTCACTTTGTTATTTTTTGACATTCTTTCTTTCTGGTCCATACATATGTCAGTGCGTTGCACTGTCATCCTAGAATAGCACTTTTGTCCTTTGGCTGAGAGCTTGTCAATTTTTCCATAAAATCTTTGTGACCTGTGCTTTCAAATTCTAGAACTCAGGTGTTGTTCCTTGAGGTATTTTAGGGAATTTTTCCCTGTGAGGCTCTCTAAATTAAGAGAAATTGTGAGTAGCGAATCCCCCTTCTCTACAATCATCCTTATATTACCTATGACAATGGAACTATTTTATCCCCAATCAACATTTCCTTCTCATCCCTCACAAACATATACCACTATCTTCCCCCCTAGTCATATCTCAAACTCCACCTATGTACAACAAAAATATCACCTCCACCCTTGCCCCAAATCCATTATCCCACTATCCCCCAATCCATAATCCTAACTCTCTATATAATCCTAGTCCTCCAAGACATAATGCTAATCTTCTATATAATCCTAGTCCTTCATCCAATATTTCTCTACAAAATTCCTCTAAGGACTCCTAGCAAAGAAATTATCACAACATCCACATCCCAATTTTTTGGAGTCATATCACCCCACTCAACCATCAAATTTCATCATTGATGAGATCATTCTTCATCCCTCACCTATCATTTCTTTTCAAACTCCTATCACCATCAAAACCATCCTACTCCAATCCCAAACTCCTACTCCTAGCATTGTCCAATCCCAACCCCCCGAGAACCTCATGCATCCCTTATCTCTCTATTCACTCAATTTGAGGAGTCTATCTAACACTCCTCCCCCATCACACCATCCACACAAATTCAATCATGCCAAGATTTTGTTCCAAAGAATATTAAAATACCCCCTATCCAATTCAAGATCATACCATCCCATCTAATCCCCCTTATGATTTCATGCCTCCCACCTAAACCATCAAAACACCATCACCTTATCATCTTGGGCCTCTTACCTTCACCCATGGTGGTTCTCTCATAGAAAAAGAAAAAATTATATCCACCACCCATCTTCCTCCACCTATTACTAGACTCACGTATTGATTCTAAAATAATGAACATCATACTATAAATTAAATGCTAAGAATATGAACTATCAATGAAAAGGAACTGGAATTCATTAGAAAGGTATATTAGAACCCATCTATATAAAAAGACTCGTGTTCACAAGGCCCTGGTTATACATATCAAGGATCACCATCCAAAAATTTTGGTACAACCTTTGTGCCCACCAAGGTGGATTTTTCCAAAATCATAATAGGTGATTTCCATTGTTCCTCCAAACTATTTATCATTATCCCTTCCTCCATCATACCAACCTAAAACCATAATTGCCATCCCTCCTCCATCTCCTAAATTCATTTTGGGTCCCTGTGTCCCACAATACACCACCACACATATTCCACCTACTAAATTGGTCCCTTATAACCCAATATTTCATCTCTCATCTTATCCTAATCATCCCCTTATCTAGCCATACCCTATCCCTATTACCCATAATAAACATCTTGATCCTATAATCCCAAAATAGGATCAAAAAAGGTACACCTTAATGAATGTCATCCACCATCCTCTTTTTATCCGATCCATATTCTCTCCACAACATGCATATTCTTTCACCCATACCATTTCTCTTGGAAGAAAATTTGAATGCCCAAAAAAATTCATAAAGCCAAATATTTATAAAAATATAAGGATTTATACATCCCCTCAAAACAGCATACCAAAACAAAGAAAAATATGTTCAAAAATTCTAATAAATCCTAAAGGCGAGAATGGCCCACAAAATAAAAACTAAAACCATGTGGATCCAAAAGAGAAAATAAGCAATAAATCCAAAAAAATAGTCCAAAATGACATACCAAGTTGCTATTCCAAGAGCTAAGTATCCCCCTCTTCCATATCCTAAGTCCATTTTGGGTCCCTATGTCCCAAAATTCACTATCATATGTCCTTAATCATCCCCAAATCCTACAACCACTTCTCATCCAATCACTCAACACCCATCATGAAATGTGTCAATGTTGGTCCTAACAACATTCCCCCATCACACTTCCATCATATCCTTCCATCCACACACTTTCCACTATCCTATTATGTATCCCACATATCTCCCTAATCACATCCCTTTAATCCATACCTTCACATACTCTACCCTTCCTAATAAGGCTATACTGACATCTAACGGTCACTTCCAAATGGGCTACTAGCACCTCAATATGGAAACAAATGCTTGAGTCATAAATCTACATCCCCATCACCCATCCACTATCTTCCAACTCCACTTATCCATGTCCTTATCCTTTTCCATCTCCATCCATACTATTCCAAAAAAGAGAAAATAAATAAAAAGAAAAAATATATCCAATAGTGAGAGCTTGGAAAATAGGGGCCTCGTGCAAGTACCATGATGAAAATCTAGAAAATATGTGTCGTGTATATTCCCCATCTATTCTCTCTCTAAAATTGGGGGAAAGTTTCTTCTAGCTATCCATCCATCATCTCCTCCATCCCATTTACCATCTTACCCATCACATCTTATCCATTCCAATCCCTTCAATCTTCTTCCAATCTTGATAAAGGTAGGGGAAACTATCCATACATGCTTTGGAAACCTCTTTGAATATACTCCCTCATTGCACCTTTTATTCCTCTATCCTCCTATCCTTTCATCCTTCCTTCCAATTCATCCATCTTATCTATCCATAATATCTTACCCATCATTCTTTCCACCATCCAATTCTTCCACACACCTTCATATCCCTAATCATCTAATCATATCCTATCCCTCCATCCCCCTTTTAATCTTGATACAGATAGGAGAACTATCCATACTTTCTTTGGAAAACTCTTGGAATACATACCCCTATTACTCCTTTCATCTCTCCATCCTCCTATCTTACATCCTTCATCCCCTCCAATATTTCTATGATATTCATTCATAACATCCTATCCATCATGATTTATACCATCCAATCCTTCCAAGAAACTTCATATCTCTTATCCTTCAATCATCCTATCACCCATATTATCATGAGCATATCTTGAGTGGGGCATAATATTTATTTTTGATGTATTCCTTGGAGATTCTCTCTAAACCCTCTTATCCATCCAATAATTCCCCTCATTACCCTATACAAAATTTTAGCCCTTCATCCCATAATCCTTTCAACCCCTAATCCTCATCTTCTTATCTTTCATCCCTCAATCCTCCTACCACCTCATCCTATCATCCCATAATCTATTTTCATTAGTATCTAGCTATAGGATACCCCCACATAATCCAATTTCATCCATCCCATCATTCCATCAATCTCATGTAATTCAAATGCTCCTTACAATTCAAAATTACAAAAAGATCCTAATCCATCTAGTCTAGTTATGAATTCCACTCAAAATAATTCAATCACATCCTTGGTCTTGTTTGTAGCCTTGTCACAAGCCTTGATCCAAATATAATAATCACCATTGGTATCCTTCCTAATCAAGAACTTGGAACTTGGAACTTGGAATATACTCCCTCAATGCACCAAGAACTTGGAACTTGGGTTCCAAATTCTTATCAAGACCCAAGGTCTGATAAAAAATGATATAAAAGGATTATTATGAGTGGAAGGCAAGTCATAGGCAATTCATAGTATTATTATGTTCCAAGTCCTTGGTGAAATCTAATGTTTTGGGCTTGCAAAGGCTTAACTACAAAGTGAAATGTGGAGAGTAGAAGGAAAAAGGAAACATGGACATAGAACCAATGGTTCCAAATACATGGTGAGCACAAAAGTGTGAGGTTCAAAATGAACACAACGTCTACTTATGTGAAGACTTTATGAGGCTTGGGAGGTAGAGAGGAACAAGAAATACGGGCTTGAAAAATCTAAATTCATGTTTCCCTTTTGGACCTATGGTCTAAAAGGGAAACTATGTTGGGTAATGTTGTGGGTGTGAGAGTTAAATTGGAAAATGAACTTTTGAGTTTAAAGTCATTGTTATCCTCTAAGACCCAAGGTCTAGGAGTTTGGAAAATGATGTGGGCATGGGAGCATAACTAGGAATAGGACCCAAAGGTCACTGTTTCAAAATCCTATGACACCAAACCATAGAGGATATAAATTTACCATTTTAAAACACCTAAATTAGCATAAAAACACAAAACTAGTAGAAGGGAGAAATAGATGTACCAATGTTAAAACACCTAAACTCTAATATAAGAAATACCTAACAAATAATCTCTACTAGAAATTAAAATGAAACTCTACTACACTTTCTAATGAAAAATAAATATTACACCACAAAAACATAGGATTCAAAAAAGAAGCAAATAGTATAAACCATAGTAGAGATGGGATGGGAAAAATTAACCTCTAATTGGAATGAATACTAGAGTAAAGAATTGATAACACTAGAAAACCAAACAAGTTATCTACCCATGGGAAATTCTCTGAACACTAATTAGGAAGCTAAATCAATCACAATATGCAATAGTATTGGGAAGACGAGAGAAAATAAAAACATTCTAATGAAAATGTGAGGCCAAAATGGAGAGAAAAGTGAATATAAACCTTTGGAAACCCCGCCCATGAGCTAGTCAAAAATTCTTAGTATGAGGTGGGGGTCAACCCTTGGTGTGTAATTGGAACTTGGAACTTAGATTCCAAGTTCCTTCTAAGGTTTATGCTCCATGAAGGAACATTTCAATGAATGCAAGATGGGAGGTAAGGAAGTTCCAAGAACATAAAAAGTTCCAAAACTTAAAGAGGTTATAGAGTTCCTTGGAACTCCAAGACCTCAATGTTAGAAACATTGTCATTGATTTCAAGATGCATGAACAAGATTTTTGATTTCAAAGAGTTCATCATGTTTCCATTGATGTCAAAGGGAAAGATATTGATGACAAAGAAAGAGGAAAATTTTTAGAAATTCATGACAACACTCTATGGTGGATTCAAGAAATTTGAGTTAAGAATGGAAAAGAATATCACATAAGAAATGAATATGGATTGGCCAAGTAATAGCATATTGAAGCCACTGAATTATATAGAATTCAAAATTCAATTAAATTAAACTAAATTTAATGTAAGATAAAATCAACTTGAGATATCCATAAGTGGTTGGCCTCATGTTTGGCACCCATTTTAAATGTAGGTCAACCATCATTTTATATGTTTAAAAACATGTATATAGAAGAGATATGATGGTGCCCAAGTGTATAGGAGTGAATTTGCACCCCATGTGCAAATTCCCCCTTTTTCCCTCCCCACTTTAGAAAACCAAGTTTAGAGGCTTAATTCCACCTAAGCCCACTGCTTTCATCCCACTTGGCACCTTTTTTGAGCGTCGGTGGAGGTGTTTCTATCATGGATTCTCACACGATGTGCAAACATCCACATTACATCCCTGGTAGATTCTTGTGCTTGAACCTGTAGAGGCATTACACTTCTCATTGGGAGTCAAGTTGTAATGCCCCCTTCAGTCGACCAACCCGAATATGGTCGTTTCTTTCATTCCTTCTTCAAATTCATCCCTTCAACATGAATTCTAAATTCTTTTGAGCATCTACACAACTTCAAGCACTCATTCTATCACTTCACAAGCTCACTTTCACTCACTCCAAGCATCCAAGCTCTCCATTGCAGCAAACACAACACTCCATCTTTGGTAGAACAAGTTGGGAACAAAACACCATCACAACAAAGGCTCGAGTACTCTCATTTTCTCGCCCAAGTAGCCTTGAGTACTCTTGGTGGAGGTGGTAAGCTTCCCTTTCTCTCCTTCTATCACTTGGTTGAGTTAGCACTTTACTATTTTGTAGTGCTTTTATGCTTTTCACTATATTACTTTCTTTATCTCATTTATTTGGTTGTCTATGGAGGTGGAAATACCTAAACAGGGGTTTAACTGAGGTAGGACCCTATACAGCCACCTAACATTTTCCTCTCTTTCAGTGTGTAGGTGGATGTGTTTTCGAGGAGCTAGCTAGTGAACTAGTTCTTTTGTGAGATCCTTCTTGCCACCTTGACTCATATTTTTTCTTTACCATATTAGAGAATATTTCATTTACTTAATATCATTATTTTGGCCCTTTAGTAATAGTTAACTGGATCGTTAGCCTATTTTAATAGGTTTAACCTTGTCTCTTCTGTTGTCTGGCCATGTGGACGCCAACACACTTTAGAGATGCCAATGCTCCCCGTTGTCATCCAAGGACCACGCTTCCATCCTCGAGCAGAGAGCTCCCTGAGGCACAATGTTGAACCTGAAAACTAGCTCGCCTAGCCCCACTTCAAAACTTGGGACTGTAGAGTGGTTGCAGGACTCTATAGTCCTCATTACTCTCATCCTCATAACCTAAACATCCTATTTAGCTGAGGTAAGTTAGAGAAAATTTATGCATCTTGGCCCTCCGTGACCTGGATTCTTGCACGTCGAGGTCCCCCTACCCTACATTTTGGTGAACCCAACGTGAACCAATGTCTATTCATATGTCGGTGTTGAGGCTTCCCTTGAGTACTTCATGATTGTTGTGTTCTTGAGTGTTGTGAAGGTTTATGAATATCACAACCCAATCCACAACTTCCACGTATATCATTAGGAGAAGTGTACGACACATTTTGATGGAAAGGACGAAGGTCTCTATTGGGTTATCTACAGGCATTTTCTCTGGTCCAGTCATTGGTCTAGCTACACAGAAGTAGTTATCAAGGAACGAGATGGGATTCATTGATGAGACTGATCACATTCCCACTCCTCCTGCATCTCGTACACCATCATCGATGGATGAATATGAGGCCATTTAGATCCTTGCAGAATATGTGTCCACCCTTGCTAGAGGACGGGATGACTTAGAAAACCACTTGGAAAGAAATAGGCATAGAGATTCTAACTAGCCTCCTCAGTCTCGCCAAAGCGTGTGCTCCTTCGAGAAACCCTAGTTTTGCACAAGGAGTCCCTTTCAAAGAATATGAAGGACAGTTAGGAGTATCAATGCCTCCCACTTCCATTTATATGGCCGACACGGTCCCTTCTATCAGTATCCCTTCTATTTCCAAACAACCCAAAACTATCAAAGTGAACAAGGTCCCCTTGGGCTTTAGCTTCACCCCTCTTGTCACCTCTAGTGATGGAGTTTTTTGTGGGTTGAGTGGTGGGGGCTTTGGAAGGGGTGGTGGATTTGATAGAAGAAGCAGTGTTGGTATAGGTGGCTCTAGTGGAGGTCATGGTGGTGGTTTCGGCAAAGGCCCCACTAGCGGCGATGGCTCTGGTAGTGGCTCTTGCAAAAGTCACACCAGTGGCGGCTTTGGAGGTGGCCTTGGCAGTGGTCCTAGGGGAGGTTCCTTTGGCCCTCTATCTTCTAACAACCCTATTTTGAATACTCTCCTTTAGAATATGAGCAAGATGCAAAGCCAGTTAGCAAGTCTTTCCCAAGCCTCCGCCTAGCCTATCTTTCAACCCTTTTTCCAACATAGCCTATTGTCAGTCGCGATCTTGAACACTCCTTTCCCCTAGGGAATGGAGATCCCTAAATTCAAGAAGTATGGTGGTAAATGGGATCCACAGACACATGTGTCTACCTTTAATGCCCTGTGCACGTAATTTTTCCATCACGATGTGTTGATGGCCAAACTGTTACCCTAATCTCTCAAGGACACAACACTCAAGTGGTATTGTTCCTTTCCTGACAATTCCATTTTCTTTTTCAACCAGCTTGTTAATCAATTTCTTAGACAATTTTAGGCAAACATTGGGCTAAAGATAACCTTTTCAGATCTCATTCGATGTAAACAAGGAGATAACGAAAAAATCATTGATTTCATAACACACTACCAAGCGCTTCTCTCACAAATATTGTATCAGCTGCCCGATTCTGATGTACAAAAGTTATTCATAGGAAAATTAAAAAGGCCTTGGCAAGAGAAGTTTTCCCTTATGAAATACCCTTCTTTCATGCATTTGTGTTTAGCTTTACAAGAGTACCAGTAAATGTTCATTCAGCTTGGGGGTTCCTCCTCATGCTCCCATTCTAAGGGGAAATCCATCATATCAATCTCTAGGAAAGGTAAGGCCATTACGAATGTAGTAGCTGCTACTGATGACAACAGCCTCAAATGTAACCTAAAGTTCACAAATTTATTGGAATCTTAGACTTCCATCCTATAGAAGTTGTTGAAGGACAAGATCATAACTTTTCCAAGTCAGCCTATTAAGGAACCTTACCCTAATTGGTATGATGGAAGTGCTTATTTTCAGTTCCATCAAGTTAATGGACATGATACTGAACGTTGCATGCACCTGCATCACGAGATACAGGACTGCATCGAGGACAGTACCATTCATCTCGATGGGAGTAAACAAAATGCTAACAAATCAGTGGTAAAAGCTAATAGTGAACTAAAGATATACATGGACCCATTTCCGTCACATTCTGCTAACATGATTTTAGATCCCGCTGATTTTGTTACTCAACCTAAGGCCTATGTCAACATGGTCACAGTGACTTCTACTACTCTACCTGCACCCAATTCGCTGGACATTACATTCACATCACAAGATCTTCCCTTGAACAATAAACCCTTGCCTCTCTACATTCCCGCTCGTGTCAATGGTAACATTGTGACAGGAGTCTTGGTAGACCGCGCAAGCCATGTGAATGTTATCATAGAACAAACATTAGTATTAAATTCATTGCAAAAGGAAAAATATGAAGAAACAAAATCTACCATTCATACGCACGATGGTATGAGTCTTAAACCTTAGGCTTGATAACCTTGTTCATCTTGGTTGGACCCAGGGTTGTTGAAATGATTTTTGATGTTATCTCAGAGTCGAATCTATTCAGGGTGAAGCTAGGCACTCCTTGGATAGCTTCCATGAATGGAATTTCCTCCATTATTCACAAGTGCTTAAATTTTTCCCACAAAGGTGTCGTGCATGTAGTACATGACATCGAATATCAACCCTTAATGTCCCATGGTGGATACTCGTTGGATCACTTTTGGCCCTCCCCATTTGGTTTGCTTCCTCTGAGAATAGACCTACCTTACAATAATTATGTAAAGTATAAGACTGGGGGCAAAGGATAGCTAAAACTGACCCTTCCTACAATGCAGCAAGCGGTTGCCTCCTCCTTGCCAAAGGATAAAGAGAAAGCCGCACCTACCACTCCCCCTTCTTTGAAAAAAGAGGAGAATCCCATTCTGGCTCCCTCTCCTTCTCGTAAAGGCAAGGAGAAGGTGACCTTTCCCTAGACTACCTCGTCCTCTCACCTTTCCTAGGAAGAGTACTAGATGACTAGGCTTGATGGCTATCCGCTAAGTCTGATGATTCCTCCTTGGCGTAGGCCCAAGCTTCGGATCGTGGATCTTCCTAATGAATATCTCAAACCGTGGTACTACTTATACAGTAGAAAGAAAGGTTCCTGAAGGGAATTCAATCTGCGGCCTCCTACAGCTTCTGCTCCCAAGGCAGTGAGCAGGAAGAAGCCCACTGCCAAGGCCCTTGAGCTAACTCCTCCCATTGTCCTACAGCCTATTTCTCCTGCTCCCACTTAGGAATCCATTCCACTACTAAAAGCGGCCATAATGGATGTTCCTATGGTCAACCAGGAGCCTTCTGCTCCTTTACAGTCTTCATCCTCCAGCTCTAAGAGCTGAAGAAACTACCTTGCACGTGAACGCAAGCGCCAGTGAAAGGCTCTCTTAGCTGAGCAGGCCGCCTCACAAAGAAGGGAGGAAGAGACGACTGCCCCTTCTCCAGGACCTCTTGCAATGTCACCCTCTTTCCTCCCTTCTGCTTCACTCTAGTCTGATTTTGTGTTGCTTTCGTCTTCTGCTGCAAGTTCAAATGCACCTAACCCCAAGGGTGTATAGGTTTTCATCTTTCCTTTAGTAGAGTCGCCCCTGCTGATGTCCATTCTGAATATCCAACCCTTTCCAAAGCCTATGGATATGGTTAATACCTCGGTCATATCTATTGCGATGCTTTCCTCCTCTTCCTTTGCACCTCTAGCTTCATCTGTGGGAAGTTCATCTCCTTCGATGAAGAAAGAGGTGGAGAGTGGTCCTTCTCGCAATGAAGGGCATAGGAGGATCCCACCTTCTTCGCAAGGTGCTCCTGTGCTAAATTTTTCTATCTTAGTGACAAAACTAGTCCCTGCTTCCCCTGAGTTCCTCGCCACTCCTGAGTCATTCGGAAATCCCAAAGGTGAATCTCAGGCTCAGCCTGCCCCGTCTCCTAAGGTTATACATGGCACTCCTGTGGAGTGCATGTTTAACTTTTTGGATGAAATTCTTTCCTTGATAGTGATCTTCACAAAATTGTTGACCTTGACTCCACAAGAGCTCGGTGGAGAGGACCTCGAGGGGGCCTCTTCCTTAGCCCTTGTTGCAAGAGGTCTAGATGCCCCTCCTCTTAACATCCCTCCACTACAAGCTCATCCTCCTTCCCCCTATGATAATCTAGAGTGGGAATCGGATGACCTCTTGGTTGATCAATGTTAGGAGGAGGCCTCTTCTTGATCTTTTGTTTGTGTGTTTTGTAATGTGTTCCCCCGTGATTGTGCTATGTGTGCCTAGATGACCCTCATCACCTCTGTTGGTGCTTGGATGCAAGCGTGGTTTTTGTGTCATAAACCTTCTTCTATTTGTATCATCATTCTTCCATGTTTGTGCTTGATTTTTGATAAATTGGGGACAATGTAAAGCATTGGGGGCATTTAGGCTTCCCTTCCATGTTGACCCAATTTTTTATTTTTACTTTATCTTCTTGTGCATTCTTCACATGGTCTAATATAGTAGGGGGTTGATGAAAGTTCATTTATATACTATTACTATACATATCTATATATATTTATGAGCAATTTTGACCCCAAAATATCAGGCTACCCATGTGCCCTTTGTGTTTTCTTTCTTTTTTCTTTCTCTTTATCTTTCTATCTTCTTTGCTTGAGTTGTCCCTCCTATGTGTGACAACGTTCTTCCTTTAACATGTCAATTTTCAGAAAGTGCATTCATTGCAAATGGATCCTTTCTCAAAAATCCTCACAAACCTTTATTTAGAATTGTATTTTCAACTCGGAACCCTAATGGAATGTGTTTCCTTCATCGTGGGTTCGTAAAGAAATGACTTAAACCTTCCTCTAAAGTGGGAAAAACTTTAATCTTCCGCTCGCGTGGGGGCATATTCTTCCTTTTGAATTCCTTGATGAAGTGAGCATCTTTCAAAAGGATTCCTTGATGAAGAATCGATTCGAGAGAAAGAACATCTACTTTTAAACTGTGTGTCCCTTGAGTGGACCCTCTCTTCATAGCAGGTTCCCAAGGGACCCCTTTGAAAGTTTTCAAAATTATCAACAGTTTGTGCAACTGTCTGCTCACTTGCCTACATGGCCACTTTCTAACTCTGTGGAGTTCGCTTTCCTTTGAGCTTCCTCCATGTGAGAGATCTTGGGGGTGGATCCCCTATAGGACTGAGAGCCTATAAGGTTCTTTCTTGGGTTATGTCCATTCGAGAGATCTTGGGGGTTACCTTCCCTATAGGACTGATGACCTATGGGGTGCTTCCTCGAGTGTTCTTCATGCTTGAGTTCCTAGAGAATACCTTCCCTATGGGACTGAGAGCCTGTAGGGAACTTCCTTAGGTACTCTTCACGCTTGATTTTGTGGATAATACCTTCCCTATATGACTGAGAGCCTGTAGGGCACTTCCTTTGGGTCTCCTCCATGCTAGAGTTTTTGGGGGACACCTTCCCTACAGGACTGAGAGCCTATAGGGCACTTCCTTTGGGTCTCCTCCATGCTAGAGTTTTTGAGGGACACCTTCCCTACAGGACAGAGAGCCTGTAGGGTGCTTCCTTTGGGTATCCTCCATGCTAGACATTTTGGGGGACACCTTCCTTATGGGACCGAGAACCTGTAAGGCACTTTCTCTCTTCAACTTCATAGTTCCAAGCAACTATGAAGTCCTTTTCTTGCCCTGCACCTTCAAGTATGCCAGACTAAGCTCTGCTTCCTCGATGATTCAAGTATACATTTCTAACCTTACACTCTCCTTGATTTACTTTACCGAGCACTCATTAGTATCTGTGCTCGCTAAAGTGGGGGAAAAATGTATAGGAGTGAATTTGCACCCCATGTGCAAATTCCCACTTTTTCCCTCTCCACTTTAGAAAACCAAGTTCGGAGGCTTAATTCCACCTATGCATGTTGCTTGCATTTGGTGCCCTTTTTGAGCGTTGGTGGAGATATTTATGTCAGGGATGCCCGTGTGGCATGTAGATGTCCACGCAATGCACTTATGTTCATGGAAAATTCCTGTGGTTGAACCTACAAAGGCATTACACTTCTCATTGGGAGTCAAGTTGTAACGCCCCCTTCGGTCGACCAACCAGAATATGGTCATTTCTTTCATTCCTTCTTCAAATTCATCCCTTCAACATGCACTCTAAATTCTTTTGAGCATCTACACAACAACAAGCACTCATTCTATCACTTCACAAGCTCACTTTCACTCACTCCAAGCATCCAAGCTCTCCATTGTAGCAAAAAAAACACTCCATATTTCGTAGAACAAGTTGGGAACAAAACACCATTACAATAGAGGCTTGAGTGCTCTCATTTTCTCCCCCAAGCAACCCTAAGTTCTCTTGGTGGAGGTGGTAAGCTTCCCTTTCTTTCCTTCTATCACTTGGTTGAGTTAGCACTTTACTGTTTTGTAGTGCTTTTGTTCTTTTCAATATATTACTTTCTTTATCTCATTTCTTTGTCTGTCCGTGGAGGTGGAAACACCTAAACAGGGGTCTGACTGAGGCAAACCCTTATACAGCCACCCAACATTTTCCTCTCTTTCAATGTGTAGGTGGACGTGTTTTCAAGGAGCTAGCTGGCGAACAAGTTCTTTTGTGAGATCCTTCTTGCCACCTTGACTCTCATATTTTTGCTTTACCATATTAGAGAATATTTCATTTACTTAATCTCGTTATTTTGGCCCTTTAGTAATAGTTAGCTGGGTTGTTAGCCTATTTTAATAGGTTTAACCTTGTCTCTTTTTTGTCTGGTTGTATAGACGACAATGCACTTTAGAGACACTAGTGCATCGTGTTGTCATTCAAGGACCACGCTTCCATCCTCGAGTGAAGAGCTCCTTGAGGTGTAGTGTTGAACCTGAAAACTAGCTCGCCTATCCCCACTTCAAAACTCAAAATTGCAAAGTGGTTGTAGGACTCTATAGTCCTCATCATTCTCATCCTCATACCCTAAACATCCTATTTAGCTAAGGTAAGTTAGGGTAGCTTTCTGCATCTTGGCCCTCCATGACGTCTTGCACGTGGAAGCCCCCCTACCTTACACCAAGTAATAAAAAATAAGAGATATAAATGATAGTCGACCCTTGATGCCTATGTTCAAGGCATCAATAAATAAATATTAGTCGCCATATTATGATTAAAATTGTGTAATAAATTACTAAAAACAAAAAATGAACAAAGGAAACAAATCATTATGAGAAGGAAATGATTTATTATAAGCTAAAAGTGGTATCCCTAAAAATAATTTGTCCCACTTAAGGACATTAAATAATATATAGTGCATATGTTAGTAATAAGGGACGTCTCCCTTGGAGAAGGTTTGTCCATTGTGAAAGGGTATCTCTTGGAAATATGAAGATATAAAATGTAGAAGAAGTTGTGGGTAGAAAACAATAATTCAATGATTTTTTTTTTATTAAAAGGAGCAAATTAAAAAGGGATAAAAAGGGAAGAAGTGAAGAGTATATCAGATTCATATTAAAGAATATATGCAGCCTATGTGTGAAGGACAATTACAAATATATATAATGAATATATGTGTAAATTAAGAAAGTAAGAGCAAATTGTAAAGAAAATTAGAGCATATTGTAAGGTAGAAATTTATGTAAAGATAATGTCATGATTATGATCATATTCATATAAATGAATTATGCATGATTGGGATAAGACTTTAAGGGAAGAGTGTGAATAATTTAAAAGGAAAATTATTATGTGATTGCGGATCAAATTCGATTCTGAAGCAAATTCATACTTGGATCATATTTGTGCTTTTGGTGAATCGGTTTATTATATCAGCATTGAATAATTAGAAGGGTTGAAGCCTATCAAATGGAGGTTGGAGCTTAGTTTGTTTTGGGGGTTGGAGTCTCCAGTAGGTTTGAGCCTATCAAGTAGAGGTTGGAGCCTCTTGTTGAGTTGGACTCAGTTTGTATAAAGATTGGAGACTTTGATAGTAGGTTGGAGCCTATAAGAAGAAGATTAAAATGTAATATCTAAGCAATATTGTTCCATGTTTTTTTCGAAAGGGTTTCCACGTAAATTGTGTGTTCATATTGTGCTCTTGTAGTGTCAAAAATTTTCACCCTTAACAATTTCACATTATGTTTTGTCCCACTAATTTATTCAACTTAATTAATCTCCTAATTTCCCAAATTATGCATTCCAAGGCCTAATTTTTACCGTTTTCCAAAGGATTACAAGCATTGAATAAATGCATCCAATTGTTATTTTTCTCTTGACTAAGTTTGTCCTGCAAATTTGGCCCAGGACTCGTTCACCCATGGGAAAATGGGTCCGCCTTCTTAGCCAAGACCCAAATATAAATATGTTGGTGGCATTTTAACATCCAAAAATCAAATATCAAGTGTCAACTTTTGGAATCTAATTTTTGGGAAATTAGTGCAATTACATATAAATACCTAGTTATTTTATTATTTAAAATCCATCTAGCAATAACATATATTATCTAGCATTCAAGAGTAGCATTTCAGAGCCTTTATTGCATCAATTCAAGATCCAAGCATCATGTCAAAGTGTATGTGAGTTCATGTGTTCAAGTTATCATTATTTTGTGAATGCTAACCCTTGTTGTAGGTCTCCAAAGAATTCAAGAATTAAAGAAAATAAAGATCCAAATATTTGAGATGATGTGTATGACTTCAATCCTTCAAGGAAGTCATTGAAGGGTGGTGAGTTGTGGCTTTTTTTTATTTCATAATTTCTTCCTTTCAATTATCTATTTATCATCAATATTGTCATTGTGGAAGTGGAAACACTTACATGGGATTTGACTGAGGAAAGCCCCTAAAATGGCCCAACATTTCCTCTCTTGTGAATGTGTAGATCTCAGGTTGAAAAGGATTGAAGATGGATTGAATACAAATTCTCCATTGTTGCATTTGTTGTCATACATCTTTTCAAGCCACAAAAACTTAGTTACAAAAATATCTGACAGTGTTCCAAAAAAATTGTAGGCAAGAATCTAAAGCTTAGATTTGACATCAAAGGACCCCAAAAGTTGATTAGGACACCCCTACAAAGAACCATTCATCCAAGGGCAACCCAATCCACCTACAGTGCTTGAAACCAATTTTTCTAGGTAGGTACATGTCACTTTGCACTTCTCAAATCCACCTACAATTGACTGCTTTTGTTTATCAATTATCAAATTCTTGCAATTTTAGTATTAGGTCACATAGTATAAATAGGTTAATCAATTCTAAATCATTCTAATCCATTTCCATCTTCAAATAGATGTAGATCCGGATTTGATTGGCTCACCTTCATGGTTGATATTCAATCTATTCATCTTGTTGATCTACATCTTAATGTAACTTGGAAAAAGGCCCCTTGCATCCTAGGTTCTTTGTGTTTAGGACCTAGGATCCCCTTTTTCTATATTGCAATTCTTAAATGTTATATCTTACTTGAATGTTCTTATTGTTATTGGTTAAGTTTTGAAAAAGTAAAAAAAAAATAGATATTGATTCACCCCCACTCTTGGTATCATCGTGTGCTCAAAAATTGGTATCAAAGTAAGTTCCTTCACAAATAGCCTAACTACTAGAAGGTAGATCATAAGAGCACATATGGGAAAAAGAAAAGGAAATAAGGGAAAGGAAAATACTAAGCAGAATGTTGATAAACTTGCACCAAGTAAACCAAATGAGAATGATGAGATAGCACTTGGAATACACATGGAAATAGAACCAAAGAATGATTTCATGAAAAATGAAGATAACCGTGTGAGTATGAGAGAAGAAGAAATGGTGTTAGAAAATGAAAAATCATCTAGAGAAGAAGTGTTCAAATAATCAAGGATGAACATTTAAAAGCATGAATCAAGAAATAGCTCAAGCAATGAATTGGATGCAAAAGAAGCCCATGCTGATAAAAAGTATAAAGAAGAATCTAACATATACAAAGGTAAATATAAAAAATTAGTTGTGATAAAAAATGATTATTATGTTTTTAATGTATACAGGTCAAAGGTGAAGACAAAATAAAAGAAGAGAAATATTCAAAGAGAATACTTTTGATGGTTATGGAAGCAAAAGGTGATAAAAATGAAAGAGATGAACAAGAACATGTCAAAGATAAGAAGAATGGGGTTGATGAAGAAGTGGATCTTGAGGAAGAAATATATCCTGTGTATGATGAGATTCATTCACATAAAAGAATAAACACATAACTAAAGTCAAAATTTCAAGAAGAAAGTGAATACAAGGTGAAAGTGTACCAAGCCCTTAAAGAAGCGAAAAAGATGATCAAAGATTTAAAAGTCAAAATTGAAGAAGCAAAGAGGATTGTCGAAGAATTAAACTAAAGATAAAAGAAGATTGTGAGAAGTATGAGTCTGAAATTAGTTACTTGAGGAAATAATTATAGAAAAAAACTACCAAGCTAGATAGGACCCTCAAGGTTGATAAAAGTATCAAAACCATGGATGATATTATAGATGGGAAAAAGTCATCATGCATAAAGACAAGTCTTGGTCATGATGCAAAGGAAAATCAATCTTCAAATGAGAAAAAAAGAAAGGAAATGAGGAAAATCCCAAAGGCTATATAGATTTTCTAAAAGGCTCAATCAATAATGAGAATAATAAGAGGAAGGAAAATAATTTCCCGCAAAAAATTAATGATCCTCATAGAGACAAGGAAAAATTCGCAAGATCATTTTTGATGCAGGAGCATCTGTGGTTGACCAGCAATCTTGTATCAACCAAAAATGATATTTTAATTGATTTTCCTAAGGTTGGTAGGTGATTTTTTTGGTAGGTTAATTTTCAAGGTTAGAGTAAAATATTTATTAAATAAATGTCTTTGTCATTTTGTGGCAAGATAATGGTGTGGAGATAAGTTGGGGGGGGGATTCAAGTTTTGGAAATTATTTTACATTTCAAATTTGGAAATAAATATTATTGGGTGTGGGTATTGGAGGGAATATGAGTTTTAAAATTCATTTAAAACCTTCTAAAATCATTCATGCAAATATGGGCACCCAAGGTGAGTTGGCAAGAGTTACATTGGAAACTATCCTAAAATCTAGGAATGGACTCGAGTGGGTTTATGAATGCATTTTAATAATATGGAAGGTTTTTGGCATTCATTTTTTTGACGTATCTTCCCAACTTGGTCATGACTTTTTTTTGGAGAACCTTCTAGAGCTTCTTTTTAAAGATTACAGGAAATTTGAGCTATGTTTTCGTAGCAATTTTTGGCTATAATTTGAAGGTTGTTGTTGCAACCATAGTTCTTTTGGCGAGATGGTTGTGAAAATTGTTATTGCAAGTCTATTGCAGGTTTGAGAAGATATCTACAGAAGTAAATGATATTTCAAGGGTTACAAGTTCACTGTATTTGGATTTTCCAGAGAAAATTGTAGAAAGAAGAAAAATTGATGCTTCAAAAAGTTAAGGGTTTGAGTAGGACATATTTATGGATGATTATCTTTTAGTGTCTTAGATTTAAAATTCTGATATCAGATATTTTATATCAGTCCTGGGGGCTGCCATGATTGTAATTTAATTTTGCTTTGATTTCTTGTAACCTTGGTAATTATTGGTAATAGAAAATTTACAATCTTGTTTTAAAATTGTTTGAATCCATTTTGAGGAAGTGGTTTCTTATGAATTTGAGGTGAGATTTGAGAGGTTGGAACCCTCTCTACATCAGTGGTATCAGAGTGGGAGTTATTGAGTGTGTATGTAAAAGCATTGATGTGAGGCAATTTACACCAAGACTTGTGGTGGTGTGTTTGTGATTTGCATGTAGACAGATCATCAGATGTGAGGCAATCTATAGTTGAGAGGATGGAATGGGTCATGAGGAGGCCCATAAGAATTTTTTTTTGGGAAAAATATTGGGAAGAAGTGGTGAAGAGTTTGAAAAGCTCTAGGTTGAAGTGAATAAATTAGAAAAGAGGATTAAACAGGAAATGAGAATGTGGAAAGAGAGATATAGGAAGAAGAATTATCTCATGAAAGAAGACAGCAAAGAGAAGATCGGAAAGAAATATTGTTGCATCCCTTTGGAATGTGTTGAATGCAAGCAAGAATATGTGGGGGTACCCCACACAAATGAAGAAGATAATGAGGTGTAAGTTGCAGAGATAACATGTGGATGGAGTGTATTGTGTGAGGTGGATGAAGAAGGTTTGCAATCAAAAATTGTCAACATGGATGCTCCTATATTTTACAAGCGGGTTGGTGAGGAAGAGGATGATCTCTTGTTGAAAGAAGAGATGAGGATGCTAGATAGATTATTTGAGAGGCAAATGTTGGATGTAGTTATCTTCAATGCAGACAATAAAGAAGGAGATACAATAACCAATGGTACTTTGGAGGACATGAGTACATGGGAGAAATTCAAATAGCCTTGTGAAGATGCATACATGTAGGGTTTTGAGGATGAAGAAGATGATTTTGGGGCAGTAAAGAAGGCAATTTATGATTTTAAATTTAAAAAAATTTATTGTTTACCCTCTAAGGAAGATATTATTGTAGTAGAAGATAAAGTTGTAGTTGCAAATGGGTATATGAATGTTGCATATTTGTGTGTGGAGATTGTGGATGATGATGTAGGGGAAACTTGGTGGAGGTGGTCAATTTGTGGTGGATTGAATCCCACAAGAGAAGATAGGAGAATGTATGGTATTAGGAGGAGGAGGATGGTACATGGTGGATACAAGTCCACAAGAGGAGACAAGAATAGAGAGCAAAGTTGTCAGAGGAGGAGGTTGCTTGTTCCAACTATGTTGGAAGAGGAGAAAGAAGAATCAATTGTAGGTGCCAAGTTTAGTGATAGAGTTTGTTGAGGATTTTTTGCAATCCAAAAGGGTGATACTACCACTCAACTCCATTTTTTGAATCCCTATTCACAAAAAATTTCCTACCTTAGGTGTCTGATGTAGGAGCATCTGTGGTTGACCAGCAATCTTGCATCAACCAAAAATGATATTTTAATTTATTTTTATAAGGTTGGTAGGTGATTTATTTGGTAGGGTAATTTGAAAGGTTGGATTAAAATATCTATTAAATAAATTCCTTTGTCATTTTGTGGCAAGATAATGGTGTGGAGATAAGTTAGGAAGCAAATTTTGAAAATTATTCTATATTTAAAAATTGGAAATAAATATTATTGGGTGTGGGTCTTGGAGGGAATATGATTTTTAAAAATCATTTAAAGCTTTATAAAATCATTCATGCAAAGGTGGGCACCCAAGGTGAGTTGGCAGGAGTTACATTGGAAACTACCCTAAAATCTACGAATGGACTCCAATTTTGGAAATTTTGGTGGGAGTGGGTTTATGAATACATTTTTAATATTATGGAAGGTTTTTAATTCATTTTTTGGAGGTATCTTCCCAAATTGGTCATGATTTTTTTCTGGAGAAGCTTCTGGAGCTTGTTTTTGAAGATTATAGGAAATTTGAGCTATGTTTTGGTAGTCGTTCTTGGCTAAAATTTCAAGGTTGTTGTTGCAACCATAGTTCTTTTCATGGGAGAATTGTGTACATTGTTATTGTAGGTTTATTGCAAGTCTGAGAAGATATCTACAAAAAAAAAATATTTCAAGGGTTACAAGTTCATTGTATTTGGATTTCCTAGAGAAAATTGTAGAAAGAAGAAAAATTGATGCTTCAAGAAGTTGAGGGTTTGAGGACATATTTATGGATGATTTTTTTGAGTGAATTAGATTTAAAAGTTTGATATTAGATACTTGATATCAGTTCTGGGGTTTCCCTGATTGTAATTTAATCTTGCTTTGATTTCTTGTAACCTTGGTAATTATTGACAATAGAAAATTTGCAATCTTATTGTTGTTTTAACATTGTTTGAATCCATTTTAAGGAGGTGGTTTCTTATGAATTTGAGGTGAGTTTTGAGAGGTTGAAACCCTCTCTACATCAGTGTTATCAGAGCAGGAGTTCTTAAGTGAGTAGGGAGAAGCATCGATGTAAGACAGTTTGCACCAGAACCTATGGTGGTGTGTTTGTGATTTGCATGTAGACAAATCATCAAATATGAGGTAGTCTATACCTAAGAGGATGTGATAGGTCATGAGGAGGCCCATAAGAATTTTTTTTGGGGAAGAAGTGGAAAATAGGAAGCATCTTGAATAGTTTGAAAAGCTCCAGGTTGAAGTGGATATATTAGAAAAGAAGATTAAAGAGGAAATGAGAATGTGGGAAGAGATATGGGAAGAAGAATGGTCCCATGAAAGAGGACAGCAAAGAGAAGGTCAGAAAGAGAGATTTTTGTAACCCTTTGGCACAGGTTGAATGCAAGCAAGAATATATGGGGGCACCCTACACAAATAAAGTAGATAATGAGGTGCAAGTTGCAGTGATAACATGTAGATGGAGTGTATTATGTGAGGTGGATGAAGAAAGTTTACAATCAAAAATTGTCAACATGGATGGTCCTATATTTGACAAATGTTTTTGTGAGGAATAGGATGATCTATTGTTGAAAAAAGAGATGAGGATGCTAGATAGGTTATTTGAGAGGAAAATGTTGGATGAAGTTATCTTCAATGCAAACAATAAAGAAGGAGATGCGATAACCAATGGTCCTTTGGAGGACATTACTACATTGGAGAAACTTGAACAACCTTGTGAAGACGCGTACATGGAGAGTTTTGAGGATGAAGAAGATGATGTTGGGGCAGCAAAGAAGGTAATTTATGATTTTAAATTTAAAAATGTTAATTGTTTACTCTCTAGGAAGATATTATTGTAGTAGAAGATAAATTTGTACTTGCAATTAGGCATATGAATGTTGCATATTTGTGTGTGGAGATTATGGATGATGATGCAAGGGAAACTTGGTGGAGGTCATCAATTTTTGGTGGGTTGAATCCCACAAGAGAAGGGAGGAGAATGTATGGTATTAGGAGGAGGTTGGTACATGGTGGATACAAGTCCACAAGAGGAAAGAAGAATGGAGTATAGTGTTGTCAGAAGAGGAGATTGCTTATTCTAGCTAAGTGTTGGAAGAGGAGAAAGAAGAATCAATTGTAGGTGCAAAATTTAGTGATAGAGATTTCTGAGGATTTGTCACAATCCAAAAGGGTGGTACTACCACTCAACTCTATTTTGTGAATCCCTATTCACAAAAAATTTCCTACCTCGGGTGTCTAATGCAAGAGCATCTGTGGTTGACCAACAATCTTGCATCAACCAAAAATGATATTTTAATTTATTTTCTTAAGGTTCGTAGGTGATTTATTTGGTAGGGTAATTTGCAAGGTTAGAGTAAAATATTTATTAAATAAATGCCTTTGTCATTTTGTGGCAAGATAATGGTGTGGAGATAATTTAGGGGAAAATTTTGGAAATTATTTTATATTTAAAAATTAGAAATAAATATTATTTGGTGTGGATATTGGGGGAAATATGAGTTTTAAAATTCATTTAAAACTTTCTAAAATCATTCACGCAAAGGTGGGCACCTAAGGTGAGTTGGTAGGAGTTACATTGAAAACTGCCCTCAAATTTAGGAATGGATTTCAATTTTGGAAATTTTGGTGGGAGTGGGTTTATGAATGCATTTTTAATATTGTGGAAGGTTTTTTGCATTCATTTCTTAGAGGTCTCTTCCCAACTTGATAGTAAATTTTTTTTGGAGAAGCTTCTAGAGGTTTTTTTTAAGATTATAGGAAATTTGAGCTATGTTTTGGTATTAGAATAATGTAGTTTCTTTAATGATCATCTTAGCCTTAATTAGTTTAGTTAGATAGTTTCTAACTTCATCTTTTGTTAACGATTGTTTCTTTTTTAGAAACATCATCTTTGTAATTCTTTTTAAGGATCCTTTGTCTCCTTTGTTTAATATAACATCGACTATTTGAACATGGTGTCAAAGTTGGTATGTGTTGGAAAAACAAGGACAAACAATTGAGAAGTGGGGGGTGAATCAGTTGTCACTGAATATTTAAACTTTTCAAACTTAACTTAATCTCAGATCAAATGAATGAACAATAAACCACAACAATCAATACATCAGAAACATAGAGAACACCAAAGAAATTTACGTGGAAACTTTGTTAGGGAAAAAACCACAGTGGATGTTAGTCCACAATATTATACCCTATTAAAAGTATAATGAAGAATAATGGGAATGCACATGCATTCAGGCACACTGCCCAGACCTCACTGCTCAAATACAAGATGGCTCATTGCCCAAAGAAGACACACTATCTTACACTAATTCGGATTAGATCCACAGGGTATGAACTGAGAAAATAGCTTCTACAAAAGCCTAATTACAGTTTCGGTTAGGCACAGAAACACTCCTTCACACTTCGCTCAAACTTCTTCACACTCTGCTCTGCAATCGAATGATTTGATCACTATTCGCACACTTACTCTTGCACTGGCACTTCTTCCCTCTCATAACTTTTCACAAACAACCGCTCTTATATATCTGCAACATGGAATTACATCAACAACTTCGTCGGCCAAAATAAAATATAAAACATATACACAATGTCGACCCAAATTTATAAGTAAATTTTTAATTTGAATCAAACACCATCGGCCACAACATAATGAAGACCTAAAAAAATATCCTCAAGTGTGCCAAACATTCAAATTTTAATCTCCAAGGATCCACAACACATTACAACTACCATGTCGGCCAAGAACATAAACACTTGAACACACAAGAGAAAAATTACAGACCACGAGCACATCGATCAATGTGGACGTGCAACAAAGATAGAGCATGATCTAGAACCATCCACAAGCATCAAGAATCATTAGAGAAGCATCCGTAACAACTAAATTTACTAGAATCACATCAACTTCAATCAAGAACACTAATTGAAGCCACAGAAGAACTGTCAGAACACAACTGTTCATAACACGATTAAATCTTCACGTGAACCTCTAAAACTTTCAGTGGATAAAATAGATATACTCAGCAATAAACCCTTTAGTCCACAACAACTGATCATCAACATACTGAGCAAGACATCTTCATGACCTTCACTGTTCCACTGTCAACCTACAACTCTTTCTTTAACAATTTTCTCAATATCCTCCACATATACAGCCTACAATACATTAATGCTAATAGTGTTGACATCAATGACAACCACATATTAGCAACACAACCTCAGCATCCAACAATCTCCCCCTTTGGCATTGATAGCAACACATGTTGTGAAAAACACCATCAACGGAACTAACTTTTGACACTTACTCTCCCTTAGACTCTAACTCATTTTCTCATCAACTTCTTCCACATGATCTTTTCCCCACAAGGCTCTTATCCCTAGATAATTCACATTTTTTCACATGACTCTTCTCCTCATGTTTTTTTTTCACACTGCTCTTCTCCCCCTTTGACATTAATGGAAAACATAAGCATTATCTTTCTACATACAAGCTCTGAACCACATATCTGCACATATGACTACTCCCCCTGAGTAGCATCCATGGAAACATCAATCTGGATCATAATATAGTTATGAAGCACACGGATTGATGCAAGTAAATTCATCTCTAGTTCTTATCAGGAGGGGTAATCACCCCTAACATCCCTCAGAGATACTCAAAAGTATCCTTTGGCAATGGCTTAGTGAAAATGTCTACAATCTATTCTTTAGTAGGCACATACTCTAGTCTGACTTCTTTCTCACTCACTTTCTCCCTCAGAAAGTGAAACTTGATTGATATATGCTTAATCTTATAGTGTAGCACCAGATTCTTCGAAATGTTTATTTCACTTGAGTTGTCATAGTATATGGCAATAGGCTCATCATATGCTACTTTGATATCTTTCAGCATTTGTTTCATCCACAGTACTTGAGTACAATTATTTACAGCAGTAATATACTCTGCCTCAGTAGTAGATAGGGATATAGAATTCTACTTTTTACTCAACCAAGACACCAACTTCTTCCCTAGGAAGAAGGCACCACCACTAGTGCTTTTCATGTCATCTATATCTCCTACCCAATCTACATCAGTATAGGCACTCAAGGTAAAATCATCATCTTTAGGATACCAAAGCCCAAAATCAATTGTTCCTTTTAGGTATCTAAAAATTCACTTCATAGCAGTCACATGAGATTCTTTCGAATCATCTTGATATATAACAACCATACACACATAATTCATGATGTATGGTCTGGTCTGAATTAAGTAGAGCAATTTTCCAATCATTCACTTGTATCTTGTTTGATTTGCCTTAGGAGAATCATCATTTTGTGTTAACTTGCATCTAGTTACCATGGGTGTACCAACAGGCTTTACGTCCTCCATGCCAAACTTCTTCACACTAACTCATTTAACTACAAAATACAACAAAACTTTCTGACGAAAGATGTATAATTAGATGTATCGTCGAGTACCTATGTATTTAATGTGAAATTTTCAAAAAAAAATTAAATTTATGCCCAACGTTCATCGAAATTGCAACGCTCAATGATTTTTGTCGCTATTTCAACATACACTTAAAGTCAACCATCCCCTTCCATCAATTTGTGGGCCAGCATATGGTTAGCCTCCTTAATTTTTGGGCTGACAAGTATATGAAATGTATGAGTTATGCGATTATATTATCTATTTGATATTGATTTCTTGATAGAATTATATTTGACTTATATGGTTACATAATTAATTCATGATGTTTTTTAATTTTTATGCCATTACATAATTAATTCATGATGTACTTGTTACCCAATTTTCACCTACGAGCTAAATCAGTTTGGCAATCTATGTTTCAGAGGATCATTAAGGCCAAATGGGACATTTGCATCAAGGGTTAGGCCCTTATCTGGTGCTACCTCACAAGGAGGTCTATTGGAAAGCCTCACCTCAGTCAGATTTGGCATAAAATCCATCAGAGAAGAAAGTTGGCAAGACCCTCGTGCTGTCTTGCCGACTAGCAGTGCGTCCTATTTGGTTGAATAAACCAGTCGCCAAGATTCTTCATGTATCTCTCTGCTTGTAAAGGGTCATGCTGACAGTTGTTCATCGGGGAGCTCTCGGCATAAGGTCTTGTCGCCTGCTGTGACGTCTTCCTGACAGGTGGTAGTCACACTGACAGTTATTCACCAGGCTGGCGTCAGGGAGAATGGTTTGTGTTCAACTTGAGGTCCCGGAGACCAAGTAGAGTCTCGCCAAAGGGGGTTTTTCTGTTGACATAAGGTTTTTCCATTGGCATGAAGTCTCGGTGACTAAAAGAGGGTCTCACTAATAGCGAGCTCGCCGAAGGATTTTTCCTTCAGCATAAGGTCTCGCCGACCAGGCAGAGTCTCAACGAAATGAAGTGAGCTTGGGCAGAATGGAGGAGTTTGCTATGAAGTCCCGATGAAAAACAAGTGGTCTCGGCGAAAAGAGATATCCACGGGGAGACAAGTAGGACCTCGATGTAACGTCCCGGCGACTAGGCGGAGTCTTGGCGAAATGAAGTGAGCTCGGTGAAGGAAGGTAGAGTCACCGTGATGTCTCGGCGAAAGTATGAGGTCCTGCCGATAATGGAGGGGTCTCGATATGTGTTTTTCCTTCGGCAAGAGTCTCGCTGACAACAAAAGGTCTCCCCGAGAGAGAATAACATCGATATAACCTATGACCGACAGGCCAAGGTCTCGGCGACAAGATGAGAGCTCAGCGAATGGTGATGTCTTCAGGGAGATGTCTCCCCCACCGAAGGTGGTCTCGCCAAAACAAAATGAAGATCGACATAGTGTTTTGAGCTCGGCGAGATCTCTTGCCAACCCGTGGCAATCTCATCAAAATATGATCAGAGCTCGGGGAGACTGGAATGCGCTTGGAGAAAGGTCTCGTCAAAGGATGGAGGTCTCAGCGAAATGAAGAGAGCTCAAGGAGAATGAGGGAGCTCGCCGTAACATCTTTCCAACACAGGGATGTCTCCCCGAAATGAGGTGAGCTCTCGAAAAAGGAAAGTGAGCTCGCTGAGAGTTTAACATCAATAAAAGGTCCTACCGATAGGTGAAAGTCTCCCCGACCATGAAATGAGCTCGCCAAATGGAGGCATCATCGCCATGATGTCTCACTGACCAAGGAAATTATCCCCAACTGAAGCAAAGGGAGCTCGATAAGAGTTCTCACTGATAGTATATTGCATTCGGCATGAGCTCTCACCGACACATGGATGTCCTGTCGATGGAGGAGCACAGCGATATAACTCACAAAGAGCAGTATGACCTCCTGTCGACTGAAGGAGCTCTTGTCGAATGCGGATGACTGGAAGATGAAGTGGCGATGTCGGTATGACTCCTGAAGGGCTCGCTGTAGCATCTTGCCGAAAGCGATATGTCTTGCCGATGTTCTGGCGATGACAAAAACAATTTTGATGTAACTTTTGTGGCTCGATGAGAACTCTCAGCGACGGTTGTATTCTATGTCGATGCTACTATAAGGGAATAATCGCATCGAGGAGACACGATTAGTGTCTCACCGACATGCGATTCGGATGAAGCAACCTTTGACCGTCTGGAATCTACGTGGCATGAGCTCGACCAATCTAAAGGACCTAAGGGTGAACCATCAATTGTTTGACTGTTTGACTCCCCCTGTCAATGAGACCAACAAAGCATAAACAACATGGGCTTTTCCTGAGACCAAAGGCGATGGAGCAGCTCGAAGATCAATGATATTGAGATCTAAATGAAAAGTTTGAAGCTGTTGCATGGGAATTCAACCTATAGAAAGCTCTGGAGCAAGAAGAAGGCCGAAAGAAAGAAGAGGCCACGAGTCACAGGGAGAGCTGGGATGTCGGCTGGTAAAGGAGATTCAAGAGTGGATAGCGAGGATAGACATTAAATGCAGATGTAACTTCTTTAAAAAGATCTAAGGATAGATCTTTCAAAAGTGGGATATTATGTAAGCCCTAAGGGGCCGACATCTTTTGTATATATGGCATTTTTTCCCTTAGGGAGTTCTCCTGATGCTTTTCTGAAGTCTATGACTTTTGCAGTCCTCTCTCATATTAGCAAACTTTTGTAACTCATTTCCAAGCAAGATATATAAAGTTTGCCTTGGTAACTGTTGATGTTCAGATTTCCATCTTGTTCTTGCAAAGTGTTGTGCATTTCAGGTTCATAATCAAGTTATTTTGTGAATTTCTTTTATTCCTTCATGACTTTATCCTTCGTTTTCATGCCTTCCTTTGCAAAAGTATCATTATACAAATCACAAACTGTGTTTACATAATCACATATGGACTCTACTCTATGAAAATTATTTTCCTCTCTGGAAAAAGTGTGTGAATCAAACCTATTTGTGACATATTAATGCATAGCTTATACAGATTTGATGTGTAATCTTATGTTCATCATCAATATTCAAGTGTAATCAAAGTATCTCATTGTTCTTATCAATTTGGTGTATCACCATAGGAGTAGTTTCTAATTTATGTATTCTTTCTCCCTTTACCTCACAAAATCAGTAGTTTTAGGTGATAGCACAAAGGAAGTCGGCCTTCTCTGGAGGTTCATTTCAACTTCAGGTGACCCACAGCCTTGAAATGATCCCATGTTTCTCTAGAAAGCTCAGTTTCCATCACTTTACATAGGGTGCATTTCTAGGAGATAACAGTTTTTTGGCACGCCCGGTGGGACTGTTCAAATCAAAACAATTCAAAGAGTACATATTATTGCTAGTTTTTTTGATATGCAACTAGTAAGTATCAAGCTTTTCAGACTTGATAACATTAGTATATCATGGCGACTCCGAGCTCAAATCTTCTGGTTTCACAGGCACAAGTGTTGCCACAAAAACATCCATACCAGAACATATTGGACCTGCTCCAACAGATTAACCATACGTTGTGGGATCTAAGTCAAGGTCTTCACAATATGGAGATTAATGATATTAGTAAGGTGCTTGCATGCTTGTCTAGGATGTTGATTGATGTCAAGGTGCAGAAAGGTATCATTATGCAACAGCAAGAAGTGGTTGAACAAGTCTACTTTTATGATCAAGAGAGAGTGGCAGAAAGATTCCAGTTTGAGGAAGGCCTTGAACATGAAATAGATGCTAAGGAAGAAAAAATGAAGCTACTCTCTACTCAGGTGCAGAATACTCAAGCTTACTCAGATTATCAGCACCAACTAATGGAGGAGTTTCAAAAGAGGCAACTTGAGGGGAGTTCCAAAGTAAAGAGAGTTGTTTCAGAAGAAGAGCAGCCCAGCGATCAAGTTAGTTCATTCACCATGGAGGAGATTAGAACTCCAAATATGTTACATCTAGCTATGGAGGAATATAGAAAGCAACAGCAGCAAATGATTGAACAACAAGAATGCATTGGTGAGTTGCTAATTGATGGCAACCAGCATGACAATGGAGGCTTATTTCAGGAAGAAAAGCCTGGAATTAAACCTGATATTATCCTCCAAGGTGATAGCTTTGATGTTTTCGAATATGTTCTGGATGAGGAAGCTAGTGTTGAGATTTTTGAAGAATTGTGCACATGTATTATTGAACAGTTTTGTTCAAAGTTGGATGCTAAAGAATCAAAAGAATCAAAAGAGGTTGTCACTCATGGTAAGTTGGAACAACAAGTTCACAAGATTGAAGAAGTGATGAAACAACAGGAAAAGCCTCATGAATCTGATTTGCAAAATCATAACTGGTCGGGGGAACTTCCATTCCATTATACATAAGAACTTGAGACTTCATCACCACTTGAATTGTTGTCTTCTTTCGTTCAAGAGGACAAGCCTGAATCAGAATGTAACTCTTCCGGCAATGATGAGAACTATGAGCAGCTTCCATTCTGGTCTATAAAGGAGCTTGAAGTTGATGAATTGATTGAAAGTGTGTTGGAGGAAGCCATCTCATTGTTCTCCATTGAAGGGATGAGTGTTCATTTTGGAGAGCATGAGCATATTATGGAGGCTACTACTCTTCCATCAAGTCAGCTATAGGGGTTATACTTTTCTAGCCAACAAAGTGATGAAGAGGCAGTCCCTGAGAAAGAGATGATCCAGGAAAGTTCAAGCTTTACCCTTACCAAAGGTTTCCCAATCAGATACCTAGCTCAGATGAAGTCCAATACAACACCAAGGACCAATCATGCACCTATGCATGAAGACACAATAGAAGATGGTATCCAAAATGCACTGGAAGTTGAAAAGGAGTGTGTTCAATTTACTTATCCTCCTTTGAATGCAAATGCATATGATCAGTTTAAGGAGGTAAGTGAACTTGTTACCCTCTCTCATGAGGTAGTGCATTTCTTTTTTAAACATTTTTCAGTGTACCATCTCTATTCAATTGCCATTAAGCTTGAGAGCCATTGCATATTAAAGAGAAAGGGCAGCTATTTCAATCATCTTGTAAATGGTTTTGTTTGACCAATCTTGTACTGGTTAGTGTAGGGTAGGTTTAGATGCAATTTTTAATTCCCTAAGTGTTGTTTCAGCACAATTAGATAGTTTTCCCTTTTGTAGTTTCCTATTTTCAATAAATGTCTGAGTGATCTATTTCTGAGTTGTCTACAAGTGACTCCATACCCAATGGATTGGCTAGGCTACTGGTTTTCATGTTTATCAAGAAAACATCCAGCTGACGTCGCTAGAAATGTTACCAAATTTTCACCTACGGGCTAAATCAGTTGGGAAATCTATGTTTCAAATGATCATTAAGGCCAAATGGGACATTGCATCAAGGGTTAGGTCCTTATCTGGTGCTACCTCACAAGGAGGTCTATTGGAAAGCCTTGCCTCAGTCAGATTTGGCATAAAATCCATCAGAGAAGAAAGTCGGCAAGACCCTCCTGCTGTCTTGCTGACTAGCAATGCGTCCTATTTGGTTGAATAAACCAGTCGCCAATATTTTTGGGTCGCCAAGAGTCTTCATGTATCTCTCTGCTTGTAAAGGGTCATGCCGAAAGTTGTTCATTGGGGAGCTCTCAACATAAGGTCTTGTCGCCCGCTGTGAGGTCTTCCCGACCGGTGGTAGTCACACCGATAGTTATTCACCAGGTCGACATCAGGGAGAATGGTTTGTGTTCAGCTTGAGGTCCCAGCGACCAAGTAGAGTCTCGCCGAAGGGGGTTTCACTGTCGGCATAAGGTTTTTCCCTCAGCATGAAGCCTCAGCAACTAACAGGGGGTCTCACCGATAGCGAGCTTGCCGAAGGATTTTTCCTTTGGCATAAGGTCTCGCCAACCAGGCAGAGTCTCAGCGAAATGAAGTGAGCCTGGGTAGAATGGAGGAGTTCGCTATGAAGTCCCGGCGACAAACGAGTGGTCTCGACAAAAAGAGATGTCAAAAGGGAGACAAGTAGGACCTTGCTATAACGTCCCAGCGACCAGGCGAAGTCTCAAAAAAATGAAGTGAGCTCGACGAAGGAAGGTAGAGTAACCGTGATGTCTCAGTGAAAGTATGAGTTCCTACCGATAATGGAGGGGTCTCGATATGTGTTTTTCCTTCGGCAAGAGTCTCACCGACAATAAAAGGTCTCGTCAAGAGAGAATGACATTGATATAACCTCTAACCGATAGGCCAAGGTCTCAGCGACAAGATGAGAGCTTAGCAAATGGTGATGTCTTCAAGGAGATGTCTCCCTGATCGAGGGTGGTCTCGCCGAAACAAAATGAAGATTGACATAGTTTTTTGAGCTCGGTGAGATCTCTTGCCGACCCATGGGAGTCTCATCGAAATATGATTAGAGCTCGGGGAGACTGGAATGCACTCGGAGAAAGGTCTTGTCGAAGGATGGAGATCTCAGTGAAATGAAGAGAGCTCAGGGAGAATGAGGGAGCTTGCCATAACGTCTCGCCGACACAGGGATGTCTCCCCAAAATGAGGTGAGCTCTCAGCGAAGGAAATTGAGGTTGCTGAGAGTTTGACATCAGTAAAAGGTCGTGCTGACAGGAAAAAGTCTCCCCGACCATGAAATGAGCTCGCTGAATGGAGGCATCATCGCCATGAGGTCTCACCGACCAAGGAAAGTCTCCCCGATTGAAGCGAATGGAGCTCAATAAGATTTCTCACCAAAGCAAGGTGGTTTCGGTGAGAGGTCTCACCGATCGTCGAGAGGAGGAGTTCGATAGATGTCTTCCCGACAGGATGGGGTCTTGCCGAGATGAAATGGGCTTGCCAATAGTATATTGCATTCGGCACGAGCTCTCACCGACACATGGATGTCCTGCCAATGGAGGAGCACAGTGATATAACTCACAAAGAGTGGTATGACCTCCTGCCAACTAAAGGAGCTCTTGCCAAATGTGGATGACTGGAAGATGAAGTGGCGATGTCGGTATGACTCCTGAAGGGCTCACTGTAGCATCTTGCCGAAAGCTATATGTCTTGCCAATGTTCTGGCGATGACAAAAGTGATTTCGATGTAACTTTTGTGACTCGATGAGAACTCTCAGCGACGGTTGTATTCTATGCCAATGCTACTATAAGGGCATAATCGCATCGGGGAGACATGATTAGTGTCTCACCGACATGTGATCCTGATGAAGCAACCTTTGACCATCTGGAATCTGCGTGGCATGAGCTCGACCAATTTGAAGGACTTAAGGGTGAACCATCAGCCGTTTTACTGTTTGACTCCCCCTGTCAACGAGACCAATAAAGCATAAAAAACATGGGCTTTTCCTGAGACCAAAGGCGATGGAGCAGCTCAGAGATCAATGATATTGAGATCTAAATGAAAAGTTTGAAGTTGTTGCAGGGGAAGTCAACCTACAGAAAGCTTTGGAGCAAGAAGAAGGCCGAAAGAAAGAAGAGGCCACAAGTCATAGGGACAGCTGGGATGTCGACTGGTAAAGGAGATTCAAGATTGGATAGCAAGGATAGACATTAAATGCAGATGTAACTTCTTTAAAAATATCTAAGGATAGATCTTTCAAAAGGGGGATATTTTTGTAAGCCCTAAGGGGCCGACATCTTTTGTATATATGGAATTTTTTCCCTTAGGGAGTTCTCATGATGCTTTTCTAAAGTCTGTGAATTTTACAGTCCTCTCTCAGATTAGCAAACCTCTGTAACTCATTTCGAAGTAGGATATATAAAGTTTTCCTTGGTAACTGTTGATGTTCAGATTTCCATCTTGTTTTTGCAAAGTGTTGTGCATTTGAGGTTCATAATCAAGTTATTTTGTGAATTTCTTTTATTCCTTCATGACTTTATCCTTTGTTTTCATGCCTTCCTTTGCAAAAGTATCATTATACAAATCACAAATTGTGTTTACATAATCACATATGGACTCTAGTCTGTGAAAATTATTTTCCTCTCTGGAAAACGTGTGTGAATCAAACCTATTTGTGACATATTAATGCATAGCTTATACAGATTTGATGTGTAATCTTATGTTCATCATCAGTATTCAAGTGTAATCAAAGTATCTCATTGTTCTTATCAGTTCGGTGTATCACCATAGGAGTAGTTTCTAATTTATGTATTATTTCTCCCTTTACCTCACAAAATCAGTAGTTTTAGGTGATAGCACAAAGGAAACCGGCCTTCTCCGGAGGTTCATTTCAACTTCAGGTGACCCACAGCCTTGAAATGATCCCATGTTTCTCTAGAAAGCTCAGTTTCCATCACTTTGCATAGGGTGCATTTCTAGGAGATAACAGTACTTTTTAATGTTGTTAATTCATGATGTTATAGCTATTGTAGCTCACCTCGAAATTTCCATATGATGAAATCCTAATTACTCTACGACAATTTATGATTAGATAATATTCAATCATGTCATAGGAAATAAATCATCTAAAATTATAAAGAAAGAGAAAACTAACTATATAAGCTCAGCAAGCCACCATACAAAAATTATATTTTCTAGAAAATAAAATAAACTATATGTTGACATAGCATATATATAAACTATATATTTTGAATTTTGGCCCCACGCGCGTAGGAGCATGACATAGCATATTGCACTGAGACCCTAATTGGAGAGTTGCACCGAGAACCATTGCATCCAGCCCCTGAGTGGTGAGTTGCGAGACTTCACTGGACGAGTGTTGCAAGGCCATTGAGTCAAGGAGGAAGACTAGGAACCATTTGGTAGGAGGAAAGCCAAAGCGAGAGGTGAGGGCACTTAGAAAGGGAAAATCGACCAAGGGACAATGACTGTAAGTTATTTTTCCCCCACATTTAGAAATCTTGTTGCAAGTATAGTGATTTAGACTCTGTTTGTTCCCATCGAGGTGTTGCATGCTATATTTTGGTCTCTTCAATTTGAATGTGATATAAACCTTTTTGTATAAATTGTATAATAAGTAAATTATATTCACTTATTTCAGGTGCTTTGAAATAGTTTTGGATTTTGCAATTCTTAATGCCATAAAATGTTTACTTGTAGGGAAGAATTGTTAATATGTTTAGAAAGGTGTCAAGGTGATTTTACACAAAGTTGTATAATGGTTACTGCATTGCCCAAAAATATGTTTTAGTATACAATATTTATCTCATCCTTTAGTTTTACTATAACTTGATAGGTTCATAGTCATGAAAACCTCAAGATTGAGGTTCTTTTCCTTAAGTGCATTTAATTTTGGTTATCTGTTATAGATAATTGCTAAGCTAGAAGGCCCTATTGTGAGTCAGTATAGTGCTTTGCGCTTACTCCAGGTAAGTTACAAAGTCCTATTTTATGTTGTTTATATATACAAAGTTGTATTAAATAACATACTTAGACTATGTCACTATTGGATGGGGTCTTTTGATGGATATCCTTCTAACTGGTACATGATTGAAATATATTGCTACTTTTAGTATGATGTGTTTGATACAACTAGACCTTGATAACAAATTATCTATTTTTTCTTATTTTACTTCATTGCATTCGATGTTAACCATTCCTGTCTTTGAGTTGTAGGCAACTATGGATGAATCAATGTATGAGCTAGCAGGAGAACTGGTACCTGCATTTCTAGTGGTGTTATAAATAGTTATTATGCATTGGTGGATATTCATCATGTAATTTTATTGTATGGAATGTACAAGTCGGGTACTTAATGCATTCGGGAAGAGATTATGAACTTCTAATAGAAACTGAAAAGAAACCACAGAGATTCCTTGGCTCATTTCTTTTTCGTTCATCCTCTTAGAAACATCCGATTGATATGAAAAGGTATATAGGTTTATGGTTCTAAATAATATTAAATAATAATCAGTTTATGATGCTTTGAATTAATTTTAAATGATATTGTTCTGATACATGCCACTTTACAATGCTTTTGACACATATTTATCAGTCCCTCAAACAAGGAATTGAGTGCTCATATTGCTTCTTTGAAAAGCATACTTGAATGTCATGCGAGCTATTTGATGTTTGGAAAGGAACTTTCCAAGTTGGTTGCATTTGTTAAAGGAACCCAGTTTGACCTTGTGGTGAGTTTTGCAACACTATTGCTTTTGAGCTAATTATTTCTTGCTTCATTTTTTTGTTGAATAGTGTTTAACATCTTTTGCATTTCATTCATAGGAATACTTGTAGAGAGAGAGAAATGGATCTACGCGACTTGAAAACTTTGCTTCTGGTCTTCAGATAATTGGACAAAAGGTGACACTCACTTCACTCACTATATATTAAATTTTATTTTATTTTGTATGCAAATAACTGGAGTATGGATTTAGATGGTTATACCTAATTAAAGTGAAAGGAAAAAGAGAATAGGAATGTGAAGTGAAGTTTGTGCATGCATGGAAGCATGGAATCTTATAAGTTGTAAAATATATCCTTAAAGTTAAAATATACCACTCTAATGATGCCATTCAATGGAAGTGCTCTTCATGCACTGCATCTTGATCTTACCTATCATATACTTTCTAGAAAGCCTTCTAGCAATTAGGTTAGGGTCGATAAGGTCAATTAAAAGTGTGAATAGAAGACCTATTGATAGAAAAGTCAATGTTTTGTGGTTGATCTAAAGGGAATGGTTATTTTTGGGAATACTACCAACCCAGTTTATAACTTTATAATATTAGCTTTTAACTACATTTAATATTTGGAAAAAAAATGGAAGTACCCATCAATCTCTCACCATTTTGACAACTAGTCACTGTCAATGGCCAATATTGTATGAAAGCAATAGACTATCAATTGTAAATTTTGAATTTGAATCTTCATTTTCATAAAGTAAAGGACATAGTTTTAGCTAATCAACCACCAGGTGAGTTCTATCATGGACCATTTTATGCAGGACTTGAAATCATACTACAACTGAAAGTTGTTAGCAACAGAAATACAATTTCATATCATCAACTATTGGTAATGTTGTCTTATATTGCAAGTGGTTGTAAAGGATGTTAATGGTTTGCTCATATGGTGAACTAGTAAATTTGGGATAGTTTATTACAAGAATGTGATATGACTGTGTTGGCAAGTGGTAAGTTTCAAATTTCAAAGGCTTCAAAATTCCCATTGGAATTTGAAACTTATGCATTTTAATAGAATCAATGATGACCGTCCAAAAAATAATAGAGGGTGTACTTTGCTTGTGAAAAATCAGGGTTTTTCATGGAACTGCACTCTCCTATTTTCAACTCCTCTAAGGATTTTTTGAGCACAGTACCTGTTAGGGTCAAGCCCCCCGTGCTTCCAAGTGAATATTTTTAATAATTTTCTATGAGAATATTGGAAGTTCCATTGGGGAATACACTATAGCTTCTAAGTGGAAACTCAAGAATCTACAATCATGCATGTATTTTTGTTAGTACTAATTTTGAAATGCCTTTGTGCTAGAAAGGATAATGCTAAACTTGGACAAGTTTGATGGTAACAACCAAAAGACTGAGAATATTCCTTCACGCTATCGAGCATGGCCATTTCGCACGGGTATCCTCCACTCAATTATGACATGAACAACAACCTGCAACACACCATGAACAAACCAACACCTACATGGATCATGAGTCCAAGGACAAAATTCCCCCCCCCAAAAGAAAACCTAATTTTCAACACTAAGGATGAGATAAAAGCACAATCAAGAAGACCAAGGGTGAAGATAAATTACAAAGATCCTATACTAGAAAATATAAAGTACCCACTCACTCAACGAAATAAATCTGTTTGAAGCCCAAATGATATCAGTGATGGAGGAGATGGATGGTATTCAAGGTAGCTATAACACAAACATCAACCTCTATGGAACCAAATAATTATAGAACAAAATCATAAACAAAGCAGGAAGAAAAAAATAATGGGAACCCATTCAATTTATGTCCATTGCTTATTCCTCCAAATCAGCTACCAGGGGAAAATCTAAATTCATTCCATTGGTTGGTTGACTCAAGGATGCATAGGTGGCTTTTGCAGATCATCTCAAGAAGAGAATAATGATGACTATGTTGGTGAAAATTATTCCAACAAGTTATGGAATGCTCTTAAGTAAAACTTGTTATAAGGACTTAGGTGGAGAGAACCAACTCAATTGGTATTCTATGTAATGACCCTTAGCTAAAATATTCATATAAAACACTCAGATCTGAAATTCTAACCAAAACTATTATGAAAATAGATTGCAAAATAGAAAAAAATTAAATTCCTACAACATATATAATACATTTGCTCATGGAATACTAGCTAGAACTGAATATTTCATTCTAGTACATAATGGTTTCAAATGATTACAAATATATTCTAGAAATGCTCAGAATGCTAAATATCCAAAATGTTGTCGAAGTTCTCCTAGCAAGAAATGCAGATGTAACCTCTGTATGAAGCTACCCTCTAGAAACCAAAGGGTTTTTGTCCATGGATCCAATAGCTTAACATAAGTACTTGAACTAGGCTCAGGGTTTGTTGATGAGCTGAAAAAAGATGCAAACTAATGAGATTTCCTGTCTTATATAGAGATTGAAGGCCAAGCATGGGCCCACACCTGTAGAGATCCATTTGAGATTTTCCTGCCATTTTACATTCGAACTTGGACCCATTAATGGAATCTTTGGTGATTGGTGGATTCCTTAATCTAGCAATGCCCCTTTGTCTTCTATAGAGTAGGATTTGGTTGAATGTAAATTTGACTTAGATAAAAAGTAAAAAGAATGCAACTCATTAAACACACTTATTTCTATTTTTTATCATTTGTGGAACAATGAAATCAATTACTAGAAGTAAGGAAAACCTGGTCAAATTCAACACTTTTGATTTTTCTCTTTTCTTTAAAAGAACTGAAAAATTGTTTCTTTTCAAATATTAAACTAGCTTATTTGTTGCATGTTTTTGCAGCTTGGTATGGACTTGCTACAAAGTTGCTTACATGAAGAATTTCTTCTAGCACACATGTGTAATGTTAGTTTTAAGGAATGGATTATAGTGCTTGCTACCCTTTTGAGGCGTGCAGAGGTATGCATTTGACATATTTGTGTGGACTTGCACAGATGACTTTCATTCAAAATAATTATGGCTTGTAAAATATTTCAACTATCATCATTTTTAAATGAACGAAAAGTGTCAATGTGGAAAATAACTCCTTACAAAACATTCTCAAATAACCGTGTTAGGGAGGGAAGATGTTTGAAAGAATAATTTTTAAAAAAAACTGCAGGGTTTCGTCGCAATTTCGACAAACATAGCCCAACGAACCACAAAAATTTGTGACGAGGTTGTTGTACACGCGACGTATTTTTCATCGTAATGGCAATGACAGTTTGCTCCACCTCGTCAAAAAGTGGATGAACATTTGGTGTTTTTTCGATAATTTCAAATGGGTGTTATGCAACGTTTTGTGATTTTTTGCGTCGATAGATGGACGAAGTTACGTTGATTGTTCAACAAACACCGCCAACATTTTATGTGGCACTGATCGACAATGTTGGGTCGTGGTTTCAACGTATAAAAATTGGTCGTTCAAGCAACAAAAATCCAACGACGAAATTTAAATCAGTGTTGCATCGGTAAGTCAAAAATATTTTGTCGATATGTCACCAAACATTCATCAAAATTTGTAGTCAAATACAGTAGTGTCAGCAACTCTCTCACATATTTGGACTGAGATATGGAAATCCCATTGTCTAGCTGAGTGACTTGTAATCCTAGAAGAATTTCATCTCTTCAATCATACTCATTTCACATTCACTTTTCATTTCATTAGCAAACTTCATACATAGATCATCATCATCTCCAAAAATAATGTCATCAACAAAGACTTCAATAACCAACTCTTTATCATGATCCAACTTAAAATACAAGTTGTTGTCAGCAGTACCTTTATTGAATCCAAGCTTTAGTAAGTATTTATCCAATCTAGCATATCAGGCTTTGGGGGCTTGCTTGAGTCCATACAAAGATTTCTTCAATCGACAAATCATGTCTTCCTTTTTAGTCAATTGAAATCCATCTGGTTGTTCAACATATACCTCTTCTTCTAACTCACCATTTAGAAAGGCTGACTTCACATCCATTTCATAGACTTTGTAGTTCTTATATGCGGCATAAGCAAGAAATAATCTTACAGCTTCAATTCTGCCAACAGGGGCAAAGGTTTCTTCAAAATCAATACCTTCCATTTGTGAATACCCTTTACATACCAGTCTTGTTTTATTTCAAACCACTTCACCTTGTTCATTTAACTTATTCTGAAAGACCCATTTAGTACCAATCACATTTTTATCTTTAGGTCTGGGAACAAGAATCCATGTATCATTCTTTTCAATCTACATCAGTTCTTCCTTCATAGTTTTCATCCAATGTTCATCATTACAAGCTTCATTGACATTGTTAGGCTCAGTCTTGGAAATCAGACAATACTCTTCTGCAATCCTTCTTCTAGTCTGCACACCTTTATTCTTATCTCCTATAATTTGATCTTCAGAATGATTTAGCATTACATACCTTGGAATTTTAGGATTCTCTCGCACTTTTGGTTCTTCTATTCTTTCTTCTACACTTCCACTTGTTGCTCCTTCTTGACTTTCTTGATTTACCAAAATAATATGAACTTGATTCTATGTCTGAGCATTCTTCCCTTTGTCTGTATTGTCTTGCTGGTCATCTGAATCATATCCACAGTAGCTAGATGATCTATCAAACTCCTCATCAACTCTTACATTTGCACTTGCAACCATTTTTCTCAATCTTCTATTATAGCACCGATAATCCTTGCTTTTAGTAGAGTAACCTAAAAAAATTCCTTCATCTCACCTTGCAACAAACTTTCCTATGTCCTCATCTCTCTTAATATAACACTTGCTTCCAAAGATCTTGAAATATTTAATAGTAGGCTTATAACCAAACCATAGCTCAAAAGGAGTCTTACCGGAAATACCATTGACATTTACCCAGTTTAGAGTGTACACAACAGTGTTTACAGCTTCTCTCCAATAGATGTGAGGCACATTTCCTTCCAACATCATTGTTCTAGTAGCATCCAAAATTATTCTATTTTTTCTCTCTGCAACTCCATTCTATTGAGGGGTTCAAGGAGTAGATAATTTTCTTTTGATTCCATGCTCTTCATAGAAAGAATTGAACTCCCGGGAGGTGAACTCACCACCTTTGTTTGGCCTTAGGCATTTGATCTTCAGACCTATCTCATTCTCTGCCATAGCTTTGAAACTTTTGAACTTCTCTAATGCTTCACATTTTTCTCTTAAGAAAGCAACCCATATCATCCTAGAGTAATCATCAATAAGCATCATAAAGTACCTTCTCCTTGTAGACTTCTAATTTTGGAGGGACTGCATAGATCAGTATGCACTAGCTCTAGTACTCCATTAGAATGATGTTTTCTCTGAAAAAAAATTCTAGTATGTTTTCCCATCTGACATTCCTTGCATATTGTGTTAGTAAGCTTCACTAGCTTAGGTAGATCTCTTACTACTTAAGTGGAGCTTACCTTGACAATGTTATCAAAATTCACATGAAACAGCCTCCTATTCCATAACCAGCTTTCATCTACTTGAGCAATTAAACAACTTTCATTAGCAGCATTCAGGTGAAAAATATTACCTCTTGTCTTTGTACCTGAAGCAATTACATTTCCAAAGCTTCCAAGTATCCTGCATCTCCCATCATTGAACTGAAGATTGTAACCCTTGTCCACCATCTGTCCAACACTCAACAGGTTATGCTTCAAGCTTTCAACATAAAAGACATCATCAGTGTTATGTTTACCACCAAGACAAATAGATCCTCTGCCACGAATCACACTAGCATTGTTATCTCCAAATCTTACAACCCCACCGTCATATTTCACTAGACTTACAAATTTGTTTTTGTCACTAGTCATGTGATGTGAGTATCCACTCTCAATAACCCACTCATCCTTTTCTTCAATTCGGGTTGCAAGAGCTTTCTCAACTTTAGCAGATTCAGTAGCCACTGGACCATTTTCCTTAATAGCAATGAAAACCCATTCTCTTTATCAGATTCTTCATCAGTCATACCTTCGTCAACATAATAGCATTTCTTTTGAAATCTAGGTTTGTTAGGCTTAGACCTAGAAACTCTTTCAAGACACCTTGAAGCAAAATGACCTATTTTATTGCAAGAGAAACATTTAATAGGCAACTTTCCATTATACTTACCTTGTCCTCTGCCTTCTTTCTTCACAATCAATGCTTACAGCTCTTCTACCTCTCTTTCTTCATCTCAGAGTTGTTTCATCTCTTCCTCATACTTAAATGTCTTTCTATAACTCTCTCTCGAATCATATCTTTGTTTGTTCCTTCCAGATACAGAGGCCTTACATGCAAATTCAATCTTGGGGGTAGAATCACCAAATTCAGTCAACTCAAAGGCAGCAAGTTTACCAATCAACATATCTCTTGTCACATTTGTTACTATTCTGAGCTTTTCAATAGCATGATCCTTTGATTTGTAAGAGGGAGGCAATGATTTGAGCACTTTATAATTTCTTGTTCATCCAGGGTACCACCGGCACATCTAATACCCATTACAAGTTCATTTACTCTTTGCATAAAAGAAGAAATATTTTCATCTTTACCCATCTTCAAAGTTTCATACTTTCCTTTCAAACTTTGTAGCTTAGCGACCTTCACAAGTGCATCTCCTTCATCCAAAGTCTCCTGCTTCTTCCAGATCTCATGAGTTGTCTTTAGATCCATCACATTTGTCATTTTTGAATCTGTCAGACCACTCAGCAAAGCTTCAATAGCCTTGATGTTAATCTCAACCTCTTTAATCTCATTAGGAGTGGACAGACCATTCTGGGGAATAATATATATGTTCTTTGTAATATTCCAAAATGGTTCACCAATACACCTCAAATGACACTCCATTTTGGCTTTCAACAGAGAGTAGCTTGTTCCATCAAATCTAGGACTGTCATTCTTGTATGATGCCATCACATATCACATCAAGCTTTTAAACTTCTTCAGAGGAACCTGCTCTGATACCAATTGTTGGCAAAGCAAGGACAGACAACTGAGAGGGGGGGTGAATCGGTTGTCATAGAATATTTAAACTTTTCAAACTTAACTTAATCTTAGATCAGATGAATGAACAATAAACCACAACAATCAGCACATCAGAAACACAGAGAACGCCAAGATTTTTTATGTGGAAACCCTGTTAGGGGAAAAACCACGGTGGATGTTAGTCCACAATATTATACCCTATTAAAATTATAATGAAGAATAATGGGAATGCACATGCATTCAGGCACACTCCCTAGAGCTCACTACTCAAATACAAGAGGGCTCACTAACCAAAGAAGACACACTATCTTACAACAATTCAGCTTAGATCTATAGGGTATGAACTGAGAAAATAGCTTCTACAAAAGCCTGATTACAATTCTGGTTAGGCACAGAAACACTCCTTCACACTTCACTAAAACTTCTTCACACTTTTCTATACAATCGAATGATTTGATCACTATTCGCACACTTTCTCTTGCTCTGGAACTTCTTCCCTCTCATAACTTCACACAAATAACCGCTCTTATATATCTGCAACATGGAATTACATCAACAACTACGTCGACTAAAATAAAATATAAAACATATACACAATGTTGACCCAAATTTACAATTAAATTTTCAATGTGAATCAAACACTATCAGCCACAACATAATGAAGACCTAAAACAATATCCTCGAGTGTGCCAAACATTCAAATTTTAATCTCCAAGAATCCACAACATGTTACAACCACCATGTCGACCAAGAACATAAAAACCTGAACACACAAGAGAAAAATTATAGACCACGAGCACACCGATCAATGCAGACGTGCAACAAAGATAGAGCATGATCTAGAACCATCCACAAGCATCAAGAATCATCAAAGAAGCATCTGCAGCAACTGAAATTACTAGAATCACATCAACTTCAATCAGGAACACTAATTGATGTTGGTATAATTAATTAATTAATTATTACACTAGCATAAGTTAACTTAGGTCATAAATCATTTAGTCCTAGGTTGCAATCATTTAATAAATGGGATAATATTCCCTTCCTTGTTTGGTGGGATAAGATTCCTTCTAGAAGATGAGTTGTCTTTCTCGAACTTATCTCAACATTTAATAATCATCTAGATAGGGTTCACATGTTGTCACATGTTGTTAGATCAAGACACATGGCAACATCTCATGCATCTTAGGTTTTCTTTATTGCCTATATAATCAGGCATCTTGTACATTTGTAATCATGTCATGTCATATTCAATTTTGACATCCTTGCATCTTAATGATAGCATGATTTTTCTGCCATTTCTCTCTTGTGGAAGTTTTGTCTTGCAGGTGATTCTGGGGGGTTTGAGGAGTTCACCTAAACTCCTACATGGTATCAGAGCTTCAGTGCTGCAGACTTCTTCCCAGATATCAGAGATCAATCTTGGCATGAAAGTCTTGTTATATGCCAGCAGTTTTTTTAAAGTCATTTTTCATTTTTTCTTCAGAAATCCAGCTTCCACTTAGTTCCAGGAAAAACGATTTCTAGGTTTTGTAGCCAGGGTTGAAATATGAACTAGGTATCTTTTAGATTTTTGATACCTTGTACGGATCTGGAGAAAATCACTAAACAAAAATTGGCGCGCGTCATTTTTCTCCGGTTAAAGGTTTTCAAAAAAATATTTTTTCATTTTCTGCTTGTTGGATAAAAAATCTATTTCTGGGTTTTGTTAATAGTTTCAAAATATTTTTGGGTTTCTGTTTTTGTCCACTCATTGTGAACATATTTCGCATAAATCAAATCAAAAGAATTTGTTTTGGCTAGAAAACCTATTTCCTGCAAGCTAAATTCACTTTTTTTTGAAAAAATCATAACTTTTGGCCATGGTATTGAAAATTGACAATCAAGATACTGTTGGAAAGATAATTTTGTCTACTTTTCAGTGGTGGCATCTATTCTGTGAAATTTTTCTCACAGAAAATTCTACAGTCAGCTGAAGTCAATCCTCCACATTGGACTCAATGGCCAATATCTTCGCATCAGATTGTCGAAATCCAGAAATTCTAGCGGCATTCGAGAGATATTTCAGAGCTTTTTTCATCAGTTCAGATCCCTTGATTAGTTTCAGCTCCAGGTACTTTTGCATTGATTTTTTCAATTTGGTGCATCCTGAAGCTTGGGAAAATATTTTTTGATCCGAGTAGCATCACTTCTGTTGCATATCATATTTGGAAGCTTCTATTTCTTGTTGAAGGTCAATGTCTCTTTGTTTTTTGGAGAAATTTTATCACGGGGTTTGCATATTCTCCTTATTGCACAAGGGTAACTATCAACAATGGTGAGATGGGATCTGCCACCATTTATTGCCTCATCTATTTGGTATCGTTCCTCATCTGAGTGAAGGTATTCATACTTCAGATCCAGTTTCTGCATCGTCCTGGTTTGTCACCATTGATTGTGGCATCTTCATCTTCAGGCAAGGAGACATTTGAGTAGAGTTCAAAGACATCATCATCAGCATACATCCTTCCTTCAATTCCTATTCGGAATGGGAAGCATCTCTATCTCCTCCCTATGGGGGGCTAATATATTGTATCCATGTGACGGATGGTGTACTTGGGGGGTATTTGGGAGTCCTCCATCATTCCCATCCTATCTCACATTTTTTTCTTTTTCATCTCCTTTTTGGAGCGGGGTTTTCTTCCCACTGGGTTTTCCCCTTTTCTTCGCTTGTGGGAGATTTTTTGCATCTTCATGTACATGGGTACCTAACATGGCCTCGTAGCCGGGACCCATCATCATCTTGCATAATCATTACATTTTCCTCCCTAAATTGCACTTATGGGGGGGTGTTGGTGTAATTAATTAATTAATTATTACACTAGCATATGTTAACTTAGGTCATAAATCATTTAGTCCTAGGTTGCAATCATTTAATAAATGGGATAATATTCCCTTCCTTGTTTGGTGGGATAAGATTCCTTCTAGAAGATGAGTTGTCCTTCTAGAACTTATCTCAACATTTAATAATCATCTAGATAGGGTTCACATGTTGTCACATGTTAGATCAAGACACATGGCAACATCTCATGCATCTTAGGTTTTCTTTATTGCCTGTATAATCAGGCATCTTGTACTTTTGTAATCATGTCATGTCATATTCAATTTTGACATCCTTGCATCTTAATGATAGCATGATTTTTCTGCCATTTCTCTCTTGTGGAAGTTTTGTCTTGCAGGTGATTTTGGGGGGTTTGAGGAGTTCACCTAAACTCCTACAATTGAAGCCATAAAAAAACTGTCAGAACACAAATGTTCATAACATGATTAAATCTTCACGCAAACCTCTAAAAATTTTGATGGATAAACTAGATATACTCAGCAATAAACCCTTTAGTCCACAAAGATTGATCGTCAGCATATTGAACAAGACACCTTCATGACCTTCACGGTTCCACTGTCAACCCACAACTCTTTCTTTAACAATTTTCTCAATATCCTCGACATATACAACATACAATACATTAATTCTAATAGTGTTGACATCAATGACAACCACATATCAGCAACACAACCTCAACATCCAACACTATGAGCTTGTCTCACTCACAGGAGGGCTCAGGATTTGGGGGGGCCTACTGAAGTAGGGTTTCTGAAAATCACGAGCTAGGGTTCGTGATTCTGTTTTTTAGAAGTTTGTGTTCTTAATTCCAAATTTCATGGGCCTATTAGTCGGTAATTCATGAGAATCTTTTCATGTGAGATTTATTTTGGATTTTCTGGCTCTTAGTTATGGCAGATGTTTTTGCCATGGTCGTGGTGAGATTGCATGGGAGGATTTTTTCATGGCGCATCAAAAACTATGTTTTATTTTCACGCAATTTAAATTAGCGTGTGTTCTTCCATCTTTGGCATGCAGTTCTGTGTTTTTGCATCATCTCTCTATTCATGGGTGTTTTCTTGGAAGTCATGTGACTTCCTTCTCTATCTGCATGCCTTCCTTGCTCAAACCTGCGTCATTCTCTCTTGCATCCTCCATATTCTGTGACGGCCCTAAGCCCTCATTTTTTATGTGACAACCATGTTCTGATGTGCGACCTCTACATACTGTGTGTGTTGTCTCTCAAGATTTGGAGGAAGATTGTCATCTAGAGGCAGCATCGATTTGTTGGGTTTTATAAATCGATGTTTTGGGATTTTAATAATTTTTTGTCCCTTAAAAAAATATGTCTTGTGGGTTTTTTTAGTAATTTTTCCCCCCTTAAAAAAATTCTGATGGGTTTTACAATTTTTGTCCCTATAAAAAAATTATACTTGGGTTTTAGTTTTTGGATTTTTTTCCTAAAAAAAGTCATGGGAAGGTTTATAATTTTTTACTCAAAAATTAAGGGTTTACTCCTGTATACCCTAGTTAGGGTTTCCATAGTTTGGGAGGGCTCTCTGGTTTCTGAAAAAGTTTTACCATTTTTTCCTTAAAAATGATGTTTTGTATGTTGATCCATGTCTCAGATTTTGTGCCAGCGACCTGTTTGGTTTTTTCGATTTTATCCTAAAAATTGTTACTGGGTTCTATAATTTGCAAAATTGTGTGGGATTCCTTTGTGGGTTTTATCATTTTTTCTGAAAAAATGATGATTTATAATCTTGGGTTTGGCAATTTTTTCCTCAAAAATCATGACTTTTTGTAGTTTGTTCTAGGGCATCATGCTCATCTACAAAAGTTTGGAGGTTTTTTTATTTATCCTCAAAATTGTGGTAGCTATTCTCAGTGTGTGTCTCTGGTTACAGGGAGGGACAGCTCTGTTGTCCAACATCAAATTGGACCTTTTGTGATCATTTTTTGTCATTTCTAGAAGTTTTACAGATTTTAGGAGGGTTAGTGGCAGACTCATCTCAAGTGGAAAAGTTAGTGGCAGACTCTTGTCTCGTATGGCAGAACATTCTGAGAAGAAGAGGGCATTCTTCTCTATTTTTCTTCTAGGTAGTTAGAATGATGACTATTAAAGGAGGGTATTAGAATAATGTAGTTTCTTTAATTGTCACCTTAGTCTTAATTAGTTTAGTTAGATAGTTTCTAACTTCCTCTTTTGTCAACGATTGTTTCTTTTAGAAACATCATCTTTGTAATTCTATTTAAGGAGACTTTGTCTCCTTTTTTTAATATAACATCAATTATTTGAACATTTGGTAGTCATTCTTGGCTAGAATTTGAAGGTTGTTGTTGCAACCATATTTCTTTTGGTGGGAGGGTTGTGGAAATTGTTATTGCAAGTTTATTGTAGGTCTGATAAGATATCTACAACAGCAAATAATATTTAAGGGTTATAGGTTCATTGTATTTGGATTTTCTAGAGAAAATTGTAGAAAGAAGAAAAATTGATGCTTCAAGAAGTTGAGGGTTTGAGGACATATTTATGGATGGTTTTTTTGAGTGTCTTAGATTTAAAAGTCTGATATCAGATATTTTATATTAGTCCTGGAGACTTCCATGATTGTAATTTAATTTTGTTTTGTTTTCTTGTAACCTTGGTAATTATTGGCAATAGAAAATTTACAATCTTCTTGTTGTTTTAACATTGTTTGAATCTATTTTGATGAAGTGATTTCATATGAATTTGAATTATACTTTGGTTTTACAAGCAAGAAATGGTGGTTGGATCAATGATAGACGTCCTCATGAGTTTTCAAAGAGAAAGGACGACATCTGAAATATCCCCCTTAATTTTTTTTAATTTTCACATACAATAATGCACCCATTAAGGTTAGCCCAATAATCCAAACCAGCTAAAAGGGAACCCTTCATTTTTT
>VDFB02086081.1:29446051-29543037 GCA_007258455.2 Sequoia sempervirens | reverse complement strand
AGTATTTTGAATGCAGAAAGCAAGGGTAGAACAAAGGAGAGAGGAAACAATTCTGAAAATCATGGGAAGTCACGAGGAAAATCAAAGGACAGAAGGTCCCAATCTAGAGACAAGAGGGATTGTTGGTACTATGGTAAGCCGTGTCATTTAAAGAAAGATTGTTGGTCTCAGAAAAATAAAGGAGTCAAAAAGGAAGGAAGTAAAGAGGCAAATGTGGTAAGTAATAAATCTGATGAGGATGCTTTGATTCTTTCCCTTGATAATACTGATGATTCTTGGGTGTTAGATTCAGGGGCTTTATTTCATGCTACCCCCCATTGAAGTTATTTTCTTGATTATGTCCAAGCGGATTTTGGGCTGGTTTATTTAGGAGATAACAAACCCTGTCAGATTGTTGGAAAGGGAAGAATCAAGATTAAGTTATAGAATGGAAATCATTGGCTACTACATGAGGTAAGGCACATTCCAAAGTTAATCATAAATTTGATTTTAGCAAGGCAACTAGATGATGAAGATTGTGTTGTTACATTTAGTGATAAAAATTGGAAGGTCACAAAGGGTACCTTAGTGGTAGCAAAAGGTGTGAAAGTAGGCACCTTATATCTTTGCACAAGTCATACTATTCCTTCTACTTTAATTGTTATGGAAAAAGGTCAATGTTTAGGAATAGTTGTTGCAGTTCAATAGGTAGAAGATCATACAATTGCTGTGGACTCTAAGTCAGCACTATGGCATAATAGACTTGGGCATATGAGTGCAAAAGGTATGAAAGTACTTCATTCAAATAATGTTTTACCAGGTCTAAAATGTGTTAATATGGATTTCTATGAAAGTTGTGTGTATGGAAAACAAAAGAGAGTAAGTTTTCTCAAGGATGGGAAGCAAAAAAAGATAAAAAATTGGAAATCAAGTATCTTCTCTCGATGGCTCTCTGTATTATGTTACATTCATTGATGATGCAATTAGGAAGGTATGGATTTATTTCCTTAGGCAAAAATCTGATGTATTTGAAACTTTTAAAAAATGGAAAAGCTTGGTTAAGAATGAGACGGGTAAAAAGATAAAATGTCTCAGATCTGATAATGGTGGTGAGTATTGCAACAAAGAGTTTGAAGATTATTGTTCCTCTAATGGTATTCGTAGGCAGAAAATGGTTCCAAGGACTCCACAGGAAAATGGAGTGGTTAAGCGCATGAATAGAACAATAATGGAGCCTGCACGGACTATGAGATTTCATGTTGGGTTGCCTTTAAAAATGTGGGCAGAGACTGTAAACACTATTATTTATTTAATTAATAGAGGTCCCTCTAATCCTTTGGGTTGTGGTATTCCAGAGGAAGCATGGAAAGGTAATAAGGTGAGTTATTCTTTTCTCAAAACCTTTGGTTGTGAAGCATTTGCACATGTAGATTCTAAAAATAGAACCAAGCTTGATGAAAAATCAAAGAAATGTATATTTTTTGGATATGGCATTAATGAATTTGGTTATAGGCTTTGGGATTTTGAAAATTAGAAAATTGTGAGAAGCGGGGATGTCATATTCAATGAGAAAGTGTTGTAAAAGCATCTGTTGTTGCAGCATGAGAAGAAAGAAAATGATTATGCAGTGTTGGATGATATTCCAAACAATGATGTTTCAGTGGTTCCTCATGCTGGCCAACAACAACAACAACAACAAATACCACAAACTCTTGTTAGATGATCTTCAAGGATAAGTAGACCTCCAAAAAGATTCTCTCCCTCTTTGTATACTATTTTGTTAACTGATGCTGGTAAACTAGAATATTATGATGAAGCTATGCAGGTGGATACCAAGGTTCAGTAGGAGCATGGAATGGAAGAAGAAATGGAATCCTTGCTGAAAAACTAGACTTGGGAATTATGCAAGTTGCCTGCAGGTAAAAAGGATTTACCGAAAAAATGGGTTTATAGGCTAAAAGAGGAGGATGGAGGTAAGAAGAAATTTAAAGCCAGATTAGTTGTAAAGGGATTTTCATAGAAAATGGGTATTGATTTTGATGATTTTTTTCTCCAGTTGTTAAAATAACTTCTATTCATATTGTTTTAAGTATTGTGGCTGCTGAAGATTTGCATTTAGAACAGCTTGATGTTAAAACAACCTTTCTCCATAGTGATTTGGAAGAGGAAATATATATGGACCAACTAAAAGGATTTCAGGTCAAAGGTAAGGAGAAACTAGTGTGCAGATTGAAGAAAAGTTTATCTGTCTTGAAGCAAGCACCTCGAAAATGGAACTTGAAAATTGATAGTTTTATGGTTGAGCAAGGCTACAGCCAGTGTAATTTTGACCATTGTATTTATTTTAAGAGGTTGGATAATGACAGCTACATTATTTTATGTTTATATGTTGATGACATGCTTGTAGCAGGGTCTAACATGGATCACATAAGTGTGCTAAAACAACAGTTAGCAAAATCTTATGCTATGAAGGATTTGGGGGCAGCAAAACAAATCCTTGGTATGAAAATTTTTGGAGATAGGAAAAATAAAAAATTGTTTTTATCTCAAGCTAATTATGTTGAAAAGGTGTTGCAAATATTTCATATGGAGAATGCAAAAGCTATCAGCAGACCTTTGCCTAGTCATGTCAAATTGACTAAGGATATGTGTCCAAAGATACAAGAGGAGGAAGAAAAAATGTCCAAGGTACCATATGCTTCAGTTGTAGGTAGTTTAATGTACGCCATGGTATGCACGAGACTGGATATTGCACATGCCATAGGAGTTGTTAGCAGGTATTTGGGTCATCCCAAAATTGAGCATTGGAATGTAGTAAAATGGATTCTCAAGTACTTCAGAGGTACATCCAATAAATTTTTAATTTTTTGGGGGCTTTAATACTGATTTAAAAGGCTATGTTGACTCAGATTTGGCATGGGATATAGATACCAGGTGGAGTACCACAAGTTATGTATTTACAGTTCCTGGGACAATAGTGAGTTGGATTTCTCGATTGAAAAGGGTGGTTGCTTTATCCACCATAGAGGCAGAGTATGTTGTTGTAACAAAGGCGGGAAAGGAGATGATATGGCTACAACTTTTCATGGATGAGTTGGGAAAACAACAGGCTGAAAATTACTTGTTTACAGACAGCCAGAGTGCTATACATCTTGCAAAGAATTTTTTCTTGCATTCTAAAACAAAACACATATAGTTGAGATATCATTTTATTTGGTCAGTGTTGGAGGATGGACATGTCAAGCTAGACAAGATACATACAAATGTCAATCCAGTGGATATGTTTATGAAGGAAGTGACAAGGGAGAAGCTGAGCTACTCTTCAACTTCAGTTGGCCTTCAAGGTTGAATTTAAGTATAATAGAGCAGCAAGGTCCAAGGTACTTATTTCTAGTGGGAGTTGTAATTGCAGCAGTGTCGTCCAGGATTAGTCTCCAAGTGGGAGATTGTGTTGGTGTGGAGCTTGATCAGTCTCCAAGTGGGAGATTGTTGGTATGTGGCGAATGATCATACTATACTATATAGCCCATGGTATACTGTACACCCTGGCATGTATCATAGAAAAAGGGAAAAATCAATGAAAAATGAAAATTTTGATTTTGCAGAACCCAAAATCTGGAAGCTTCTAAGCTTGATAAAAAGGGGTTCGGATGGGTGTTACAAAATGATGAAAAATGTGATTATTCACAATATTGTAATAGGTTTTTCACTGCATAATAAAAGTATTGGATGGTTGCGGTTTGGTGGATGTAGTCCAGATTGGGTGAACCACGTTAAATTCTCTGTGTTATAATTTATTCTATGTGTGTTTTAGTTTCTCTATTTATTAATTAAATCTGCATTTAATTGTTAGATATCTTCCTTTCTTACCCTAACACTGGTTGTTTATAGTGAAATTTGAGAATACCATGTATGAAACTTTCATTGCACCGATTGTAGAATTAATTGGCAGGCATTAAATATTCAATTTTCAAGCATTAAATTTTCAATGGATTAGATCATTTTGATCATCTTGCAACCTTTCTCCAACATTGCACACTATCAATTGTCAAAGTTAGCTTGGTTCAATTCAAATAGGATACACCTTCGACATAAAAGATACAAAATAGAACTTGTTGATGAAACTGTAGTTCTATCAAGAAATCGAATGAAAATATCACTTTACGATTTTTAGTATTTTAGTAGTTTTGTGGGCCAAATCATCTAGATACAACCTGTCTTTAGTTGACTTAATATCTTTCAAAACTACAAATAGTAGAGGAACCTTGAGTCCTTTATCAGGTGATTTAGAGGTCCTACCTTTGCGTTAGGGCAAGAGGCTAAAGGAATCACCATGGTGGGATGCCACCTCTGTGACCAAGGTAGTTGACTAACGATCCATCTCTCTCTCCATGTAGCACAAGTTTTAACTCATAGGAGCATAGAGGAGAAATTCTAGCCTTTAAACAAATAAACTTCTTTTTAATAAATTTAAATTGTAGAAAACAAAGTATCCTTACTAGTATGGTGTGTTCTTTGCTGGTGTATTGTCTTCTCCTCTGGCCGCCACCACATTGGAAACCATATGGGAAAAAGATGCAACTTGAGCAACTTGTCCTATTGTTAGACCTATCTCTCCTTTGTCAAATCTCGTCACCTCCATCTTTGACCCTTTGGCCATTTCTGCCATGCTTCTACTTCCTACCAAAAATGAGCACAAGAAAACACAATAAAACAAGGAATGAAACAAATTTAAAGAAAGAGAGGTTTAAGAGATTAGAGTGAGGTGATTTAGGATAAACTGAGCACCCATGTGGTACCTTCACATGATGTAGAATTTTATTACCATTAAAATGGCTACCTTTCATGGCATGATTTGTTAATAAGGCACTGTTTGGTGTCTTAATAATTTCCCTCAGACTTAGTTTCTAGTCAACATTCTAGTGCCCCATTAATTAAGTGGCATGGAGCCACTCTTAGGTTTAGTGTTGGAACTCTTGTGGATTTTTTTTTAAGCTTGTGAATTTTCAATGAATTTAATAATATATTGATATTTAAAATTTGTATAACTTATAGACTATTTTATTCCCCGAAGAATTGTGGTATAGATTTCATAGAGAATCCTAGGAAATTAGTATTTTATGTAGTGAGATGCATCTCTTGAATCGAGGTAGAGAAACCTAGGTTGTTCTTATGTTCATACTTTATTCATAATAAATAAATGTATGGTTGTTTTTTTTTAATTGAAATAATGCAGAAAAAATATAGTTAAGAATGATGAGGGCCAAGACACCCAAAACCACACAAATCATAGCAATAGATACCAACACAAAAGATGTGAGATAGAAAAATAACCCACTTTCAATTATTTTTAGATAATGAAATTACATTTTCAAAACTTACATGTTGCAGCCTCATGGGCTTGATTCATTACAACAAAATTAACTTTGAAAAGAAAATATATTATTCAGAGCCCAAAATCTACACTATTGGAGCCACCTTCTACAACCCCCACTTAACCCTTTTTATTTTACCCAATAACCACCCTAGAATGTTCTAGAAAGTTCAACTTTCCCCCTTTTTTTGGCGCCAAAAGTCTCGTCATTTGATTTCTGGCCTAGGAAGAAATTTTAATGAAATTCACTTTTTAGAGGGGCAACTTCGTGGGGCCATAAATTTTGATCTGGGTGTCTAATTTTCTATTATTGCATATCGTTGGAAAGATCTCAAAGAGATCTACAACATGTACATATGTGCAGGATCATGATGGGCCAAAAAGAGATGATATGATGGGTAAGTGTAGGGTATGTGGATGACGATTTTTTTTACCCAAAATTGATGAAACGAAAAGGGTTTTTAAAGAAGATTTTCAACTTTCCACCAATATAAATTATGCTTTATTTTGAATTTAATAAATTATTATTATTCATTTTCTATTTGAATTATGACTAAAGTCTTCATTGATAGGTTGATTTAAAAACATACATAGCTTTCAAATGGTATCACATTTTTTGAATCCAAAACATGCGTCACATTCCATGCTTTGTATACTATAGGTTTAAAAAAATAAAATTTTAATTTCATGAAGTTTTGACCAAGTTAAGGTGGTCAGACATATGATTTTTTATATTTTTTAAAAGTTCTAATAAAAGAATCATAATTAATCATTTACTTGGAAACAAATTACAAAAAAATATGCATCACATCAGGACATGAGTCCTCTACTTATATCTAAAATTTTATAAAAAAAATATTATCATTTTATTGTGGTTAGGGTGGTCAAACAGACACCTACTTCTTATTTTTTCCTTGAAATTTAAGTACTACTACATTGAAATTTCAATTTTTCACCAAATAGATTATTTAAAAAAAATAAACCTTGTAGTTTAGAAACTATATTCAATTTTCTATAGATTCTTTTTTTACATATTTTTGAAATAATATACATAACTTATTCAAACTTTTACGTCAAGTTGCCTAACTCTGATTTTTAAAAAAAAATTGCCACTTAAGGGCCTATTTTTTCCATGATGATCCTGCACATACCCATGTGAGCCCTCCGTAGGTTGGTTTAGCAACCTTTTGACCCATTTTAGGGCCTCTAAAGTCTTTAAATCTGAAATTGAAGCTGCATTGGAGAAATTTCTTGTGACAAAATCTTTAATATCTCTAAAACCAAGTGGGGTATTGAAGTGATTCTTTTGCGAACGAAATTTTTTTTCAGTTCTGCTCCTTGGGGTGAATTTTTATGTCCATACAATCCTATTTAGGCTGACTTACTAAAAATAGTAAGTGCTCACTTTTTCGCTATTTTTGATGCCTGACTATCTTACACCCCTTAAGTGCCATCATGGGACTCAAAACAACTAAATAAAATAAAGAAAACATTTTTTTTGGGTGATGCAAGATTTCCCTACACCGCTAGATGCTCTTGCATCAAAAAAGATGTAGCCAAAAATCTACAACAAAAATACATAATCCAATTGCTAACAAAGACCATTACAATCATGGGGAACATTGACCCCACACATCACATAGGACCAACCCTATAATCTGAATTTAACCATACATTGGAGTTGTTTGGAACATAGGAATTATTTTCCATGCAACTGTAGCAAATTAAAATTTATCTTATCCAGTTAATTATCGATCGTCACATTCTCCTTGGAAACACCTTGCATATGATAACACAAAAAAAATTGAAAGATAACATTAGAGTAAAACTTTAGCATTTCTCCTTCCTGATGAACATTGTGGTTTAAAAAAACTAATACACATCTACTTTTCCATATGCTATACAAAATGGTTTGCCTCATACAATTAGGCACAACATTATTTTGTAAACCAAAACCCAAAATAGCTTCTTTCCATCTTAATGTATGCCCAAAAATATCAGGAAGGTATTTGAAGATAGCATTCCATTTTATTTTATCCCACAAACAATTCCAAAAGACATTTTTCAAACTTTCTTTATGTTGGCGAAAGGGATATCTAATAGGTTGCACCACAAAGTATTTCAATCTGTCACCCACAGGCAACATGACATGCATAACTTTCCAAGCTAAAATATGAGCATTAGATTCATCTTTAGAACTCCATATTTGGGCACTCAACCTTCTTCCATGTTTTTTCCCTAAACTTACATTACAATTTCTAATTATGTCTAGGTTAAGGACTAGAAAGGAAGAAGGCTCAAATATTTTTTTAAAAGGAGAACAACCAAACTGAAACTTGGATAACCACCACCAATCCTTGAAGGCATTGCATTGTAAAGGAGTGCATAATTTTTTAACTAGATCCACAAGAAACAAAGCAATCAAAAATATCACAAAACCTTGAAACTTATTGCTTAGAAAAAATTTATCCTTAGTGAATTTCCAATCAAACCAATCCATAGCATTGAAATCCCAAAGATCTCCAAACTGGTGAATCCCCTTCTTGAAGAGAGTCGATGCATATCTTGGGAAATCCATAGCAAGGAGTTGATCCGGGTATTGGACTATTCTATTCCACCAAATGGAAGAAAAACCAAAACTAAAACTATGTTGTAAAGAAGCACTCTTCCAATTAAGACAATTACAAACCACTTGCCAAGCCTTCCAAATAGACAAAAGTGAAAAAGAGACTTTTAACTTTAAATAAGAGGCCATCAAAATTTCATCTAGCCAATGAAAAACTTTCCAATTCCTTCTAGTAGTGGCTTGTTCAATTCGACACTGAACCAAAATATTCCACAGTTCATCACCATTAATCACTCTAACAATCCATTTAGCTTCCAAGCAAAAACCTTGTGTTCTAGGGTCCAAGAGAACCAAACCCCCTTTAGATTTAGGTAGTATGTAGTGTAGCCAAGAGGAATATTTGAAACTAGCCTCATCCTTCCAATCCGACCATAGGAAATAATGAATCATTTTATTTAAGTCCTCATAACCATTTTTAGAAGGCATCCTGCAAGAGGAATAATACATGTATGAGGCCAAAAATATCTAATTCACAACTTGAATTTTACGAGCCAAAGACAAAAATTTGTTCTTCCAAGTGTACAATTTATTCTTTAGCTTGTTCAAATACCAATTCCACATATCAGCAAGTGAAACTCCCAACCCAAATGGAATGCCCAAGTAATGAGAAATTTGACAAAGCTAAATTTGTTTCAACTCCTTTAGAACCAAGTAGGGAATAGGATCTGATTTAATAATGAGAAACTTAGTTTTATGAGAAGCTAGCTTAGAACTAGGAACAACTCAATAAATTTCTAGAGCCCCCATCACATTCTCAATTTCCTCTTATAAGTTTTGAATAAAAAGAATAACATCATCGATAAAATGTGAATTAAGAACAGTAGCACCATTAGGAAAAAAATAATCAAGTTCATTTGATTATATTTCTACAATAGATACCCTAGAGCATCTGTAGTAAGAATATACAAAAAAGGTGACAAAGGACAACTTTTCCTGATCGAATGTTGTAAGGGGAAAGAGCTCGACAACTCCTTGTTAATAACCAATTGAGAATTAGCTTCTGAGAAAAGCATGTGAACATGTTTGCATATTTTAGGACCAAAGCCCAGCCATTGTATCATTTTAAGAATAAATTTCCAGCGTAATCTATCATATGCTTTATCAAAATATAACTTAACCAATAAAGCATTTTGGATTGATTTTTTGGCCCATTCCATAGTTTCCCAAGAAAGAATGAGATTATCAAGGATAAATCTCCCTCTAAGAAACCTAGTTTTTTTGGGTTTCACTATCAACTTCATCGCCAGTTTAATCCTTGTAACAATAGCTTTAGCAATAATTTTATATGATGTGTTAAGCAAATTGATAGGGCACCATCCAAAAATAGTATACTCATTTTTCCCTTTTGGTAGCAGCTTAATAATCCCATTGTTAACAAAATTCCCTAAAGAATCATACTCTAAGGCCTCTAAGTAAAAAAGGTAGAAGTCATCTTTAATGTGTTCCCACATGGTTTGATAAAATTCCACTTGAAGGCCATTAGACCTGGGGAATTTGTTAGGAGGCATTGAAAAGATAACATGTTCAAGATCTTCCTTGAAAAGATTCTCATGATAATTCTAAAACAACCCCATAACCTCTTCCATTTTAGAATGAACATGACCCAAATCATCCTGGATGGCTCCAATATACTCCTTCCTATGTTTATAATTTAAAATTTTGAAGAAATATTTAGACCCTTTATTCCCCTCCTTGATCTAGTGCAATTTGGCTCGTATTTAAGCCCCTTGATCCCTATATATATCAATTTTTTGAGATGTGTTTCTATAAAAGCTATGGAAGTTTTCAAATTAGAATAATTAGGGTTGGAATTAAGCAATTTTCTACTATGTTCAAGTTTCCCTTGCAAATATTTTTCCTTTCTTTTATGTTTCCATGCTAATCTCCTTCCAAAGGAATGAAGAAAATCAACACATCTCAAAATTTCCATTTCTCACCAATCCCTATAAGACTCACCTTCATTAGGTTTAGGGATTGAATTCCAAATTCCAACAAGAGCATCCACACTAGCTTGGTTTTTTAGGAGGGAAGTATTAAGTTTAAAAGGTAAACTTGCAGCCCCACAACTATTACCATCACCTGAAACAGTGAAAAAATTTGGAAAATGATCTAAGAGGGTACCAAAATAATCAACTCTCACACTACATCCAAAAGAATCTTGCATAACATGAAGATTGGAAGAGATGTAAAATCTAACAATTCTAATTAATTTTCTATCCCCTCTGAATCTACAATTAGACCATGTGAACCAATTATTGCCATGACTATAATTTTTGTTATGAATAGGATCAAGAATAGGATCAATCACCCCAATAGTATTACAACAAAGCAACCACTTATCAAATTCTTCATTGCTAAGTTTCATATGATTATGCCAAATTTGATCACTATGATATTCAACCATATTAAAATACCCCCTAAAATCCAATCTACATTAGGGAGATTATTACACATCCAATCCCATAATTCACTTCTTTCTTTCCCAATGTTAGGAGCATAAACTAGGTAGAAACCAATTAGTTGGCCATTGATAGAAGTCAGGGCCTAATCACAACTATTTGAGGGGTCCTCACATTTATCAATGACAAACTTATATAACCAAGAGGATAAACCAATGACTGCTCCACCCCTACATTCTCTATGCAATGTATGAAGAAACGAAGCATCTCTCCATACATTGGATAAAGCATAGACAAGGAGAGGACCAACAAATTTAACCTCTTACAGAAAAACATTAGGTTTCCACTTAGCAATCATATCCTTAACACCATATTTATGGTGATGGAGGGAAATCCCTCTCACATTCCAAGACATTATTTTAAACATCATTGTGAAGAATTGAAAGTAGGACCATCTTCTAATGGAAAAGCTTCATAATGGTTAGCAACAGAAATAGGTTGGTCAAGACTACCCGACTTCAAAGACGAAGGTGATGGAGATCTAGAACATTATCTTAATGAATTTGACTGTTCAGAAGTGTCCAAGTCAGCACTAGCAGGAGATGGTGACCTAGACCTAGGTCTTGTAGAAGGGGAAGGAGGAGTGGGGTTATGATCCAAGGGTTTGAAATTAGATTGAGTTGAAGAAATCTACATCCCTTGATTATGGGAAGAGCCACCCTTCCTAACATAAGGCTCTAAAGGAATTTTTCTTTTTCTAATGACTCTCCATCCATCCTCCATAACAACATCCTTGTAATGAGAGGGCATCGGGTCAGAAGCCTAATTATTCTGAACAACATTAATGGCTTCATGTGTACTTGTAGCAAGTGTAGAGTCTTTAATTGATGTATGAACAAAAGGATGGTTTTCAATGTGTTGTTGTTTTGAGAGATGTAGTGTCCCTTCTGCTTTGGTTGTCTTGGATCTTGACCTACACAAAAATATACATATATTTTCCTAGTGGATTCTCTTTGGGGAAGATTCCCATACCTTTTTTCCATGTGTTGTTATACCAGCCTTTGCAATCCATGTTCTTCTACTTTCATCTTTATTTCTGGTAAGTTTATATCATCCTTATGCTTTGATTATTTAGTGAAATATGTTTCTAATTAAAGTTTAGCTCAAGTTTGTATTCAACTAGCAATTGTGGTTGAAGATATAATGGGTTTGCTAATAGGTATAATATGAATATATATAGATTGCAAGCATAGTAGAGATGTAAAATATTTTGGTTTTACTATAATTTTATTGATATCTTAAGGGGATATGATTAAATCTATATTCTTATTCAAATAGATTAAAGAAGAAACTAATTGCATATAATGTGTTAAGAAATAGATAAATATTAATTTCTAATTAAATTAATAGTATAAATCCAAAACATCAAAATGGATCCTTGTCATCTAGATGTTTGACATTATATGGAATATGAGGATGTTAATTTTAAACCCTGTGATAATGCTTTTAAAGTAAAGTTATTCTTATGTCATAATAGTTAATAGAATGACAAGAAATGCTAATGGTCACATTATCAATTAAGTAAATAAATTCGACCTTCCGAATATCTACATAGAAATCAAGGTATATGTGACTAGTAAATATTAGATAGGAGCTTAATAAATGTTATGATGTATATCTCATGTGAACTAAAGTTAGCATAGATGGACGTCAAGAAAATATGAGTCAACATGAATAGTTCAAGATGAAAGGTAAAGTTAATTTAGTTATAAATCAAAGAGGGCCTTGTGATTTAAGGAATCATAAATAGGGAATAAAATATTTTATTCATATGCATTAGAATTATTCAAGAAACTGACAAAATGTTTTATTATTAACAATATCTTTTACCCTCACCCCATTGTAAATATGAATCAACCTTAATATTATATTAATTATCAACATTACTAACGTGGTTGATAATAAAATTCTTATATAAACAATAATGCTTATTACTAATTTCACGGTTTTATTTTACAAGAATTTAGACCTATTATTAATTAAGCAATGAGATAACTATAACAACATGGCTAATTTAAATATTAATAATGAAAGAAATTAAAACTGTAAACCATATTCACATTGGCAATAAAATTCCATTATTTATTTATATTATATTAGCAATGTAATATTATCCTTAATGCTATTATGGGGGATTAGGAATAATTTAAATAAATTTTTAACCCTTGATTCTCAATAATTAATTATGGGAAAACACTCCACTGCTGGAAAGGTAAATGCTAATGATAAATTCCTAAAATCTTAAAAAGATAAAATATATGTTAACATTCCCATGCATGTAGCTTGCCATAGCGCCACAATATCCCTTCACATGGCTTTCTCAAATTCTTGAAGAGAAAATTTGTGTTTGCGTGGCTGCCCTGGAGGATTGTTTCGGGTATCGGGATACCCTGTTCATAAGCGCTCACTTTGGAGAGGAAATGCTGGCAAAGGAAAGATGGTTGGAAACTCCAGTGCACATACCCTTGAAGTCAATGCACCAGGTAATGTAATCTCGCCATATTTTCTGTTATCTGCAGCCTAAAAATAAGGTGTTGACGGTGATTTCTTTTTAGGGTAAGTTTATTAAAATGAAAATTATAGCCAAGATACTAATAATGTGCACATTTAGGTTTTAACATTTTCAGCATCCTTTACCTGCCTATACCTGCCTATCTGCATGTCCCTTGAAACAAGAAAAGTTTACAATGTTAGGACGTATTCCTGAGTGCTTCATTAGTTCAAAGATTTTGAGAGCGTTCTTGCAAAATCCATCTCCTATACCAATGCCCCCTGCAGCCAATCTTCTTGTAGTCTCCTCATTCTTTTTCCTTGCAAGTTATGCTTGGTATTGTTAGTGCTGCTCTTCTTTAATCATCTCCTGATTTTCAGATCATAAGGTTGCCTTGGCGATGCCTGATTCTCATCCATTTACCTCGGCCTTGGGTTTTTGTTTCACTACCTCATCTTCATCATCGTCTTTAAATGAGTATGCAACATCAGTGTATACTTTGGAGCTAACCCCAGTTGCATTTTCAGACCCTTTATCCTTAGCAACCACAGTGTCAGCAAGGAGCGATGAATAATTCTGTGTTTTGGGGTTACCAGTCTGCAACTACAAATTCTAAAACCCAAGTGGTACATTAAAATCCATTCTGTGCACATTCTGCAATTATTGCGTCCCATTTCATGAGACCGTATTTGTTTCCCCCTCTATTTGGCAACCCATCGCTGCTGCAGTGTTTGGACTATGAACATAGAAATCTATAGGGGCGTAAATAGCCTTCCTGATTCAGTTGGCAACCCGTCACATCTACAGTACTTGAAAATAGAATGTTGTAGAGGTTTAAATAATTTATTTGATTCCATCATCAACCTATCTCAGCCGCAGCGCTGGAACATAATAGGAAGTTTAAAGGTTTAAATAACTTGCTTGAATTCGTTCCTTTCACCTGCTAATTGCATTTGCTTGAAAGTTTCTTAAACCTATTTGGCCTGCGTCTACCAGTCCTCTCCTCTAGCCGCGCCCTTGTCTATGCTTCTGTTGTATGCATCATAAGGCGTTTGGGAGAAACAGCTCGAGCCTTGTCTATGCTTTCACATTGAGTAGCATTCCATAAGCAAAAGTGGTTTTAGGGAGAACAAAGAGCTAACTACATTGCTAAGTGAACTGCCAAAATTTGGTGAAGGTTTATAATTAACTGAAATAAAACATAGATAGCAGGTAAGTATCCTTTTTTTGGGAAGCTTTGTTCTTTTATAAGACTATTGCAGGAAATTCTTCGGAAAGCTTTGTTCCTTTAACATTATTGATTCTGGATGCTGGAAGTTCTTAATGATATGGTTGCAGTGTTTTCCCCTGATTATAATTCTGACTTTAGATTGGTCAATGAAAAAAAAAAAAAACCTGTTATCTCTATCAATTATCAGTTTTTTCTCTCGAGTTTTGGGAACGTTTGATAAACTTTTCTCATGTGTAAGGATTGATTGATTCATGCTACTTTACTTTATTCGGCGGTCTTGTTAAGCTATGCTTAAATATAATCCCCAACAGCTATACCCTGCATAAGTAGTTTTAGAAGTATCGATTTGATTCTTGTGTTATGTGGCTTTTATTGATAGCAGGTCGCTGAAGCAAGGAAAGCTAGTTATAATATGATTCATCTTATTAAATCTTACAACATATATATATATATATATATATATATATATATATATATATATATATATATATATATATATATATATATATATATATATAGTTTTTGAAAAGGAAAAAACAGGTTTTACAGGGACCTGAAACCATAGAGTTAAAACAACTTAAGATAACAAAAAAAGTTCAAACAAACAAACGGTTGTCCCAAAAAAGAAACGACAGCACCAAGAGACAACAGGGCCCAAAAAAGGACCACCCAAAAAAACCAGCAACAAACACGACCACGCTACTCCAAGGTGTTCAGTAACTCCTCAGCCTCCTTTTCAACATCCTGCATGTCCTGTAACCCCTACTTGAGAATTTGAGCAGTATGTGATGAAGTCAGAGTCTTTCTCTTAATGTTAGCCCAGGTACGAGTCGAAATCCCTTCACCAGCCAATCTACTGCCTCCCCTGTTCGCATCCAAATCCACGACCAGTGATCCCTTTTAGTTTTTTTCAAGTTTTTCCACATCGTATTGATGATAATGGTGTTATGCCTAGCGATTTTGTGATTGTTCGCAACAGTGGCCCTAATGTTTTGGCCAATCTTGGACATACTGCACTCGATACTTGTCAATCTATCCTCTTGAGATTGTTGTCTTTTCCTCGGTAAGGGAGTTTCCTGTCCTTCATTATCTCTACAATTCCAACTGATCTTCTGCTCCAAGTTCGTGACCCTATTGCTGAGATCAGTAAAACGGCCTTTCAAATCACATACTTCTTTCTGGGTCCACTTTAAAACAGTGAAAAGGCCATCCGTACTTTTTTTTGCTATACTCACCATGTCCTCAGGCTTGAGCTTATTCAGGGCCGAATTAATTTCATCCTAAATAGGGGACTCATAATGATCATTCCCCAATCTTCTAGACGCAGGGGCACTAGGGGCCGATTCCTTACTGACCATGGGTTTATCAGAGAGGATTTCCATAGAATTCCTAGAATACGAAACAAGTTTCGTAACAGGGGTACCTTTAAAGCCAGGGGACAAGCCCGGAGTAGGGCATCTAGGAGACAGCTGGGGGTTAAGACAGGGCAGTGAAGCAAAACCTGGACTAGGGCACTCATGCAAAAGCTGCAATTTAGGAGAAGACAGCGGGGCAGAATCCTTAAGGGTTTTCTGACAAGACAGGGACTGGGGAGCAATGGTTTCATGACCAACAAGAACATAAGCAGGGGGGCCTGGGGTTCGATCTCCCTACTACTTTATGTCTCCTCATCATCCAAATCTTCAATATCAATGGTTTTAGGCAAAGAAGGTAAGTTTTGAAAATGCTAAAAAATGAGCCTAATAAGACTAGGGTGAATAATAGCATTCCTCCTGGGGTTTCTTTCCACATCATCAAGGCAATTCTTCAAAGAAGAAAATAAGTAAAAAGGCAGAGATATACGAACCTTGTGACGGAAATGGTTCAGTATGGCAAAGTGGTAACCATAAACTCTGGAGAAGTGCCCGTCAACCGTGATATATTCTATAATGACTCTTAAAACTTTCCTCCACATAGATTTGATGGACTCAACATCAAAGTAGCTATTGGCAACCTTAACCATCTTCGCTTTCTCCTTTTTTTTTTTTGGGAAATTTAATGACCACTTCATCAGAGAATCGCCGGTCCCGATAGAATTTAACACCCTCAATCAAAAGACCTGTTATCTCACCAATTAAGTCCTCACTCAGCTTAACATTCCTACCAAACAGCACAATCTCACCATTTTTCTAGTTTTTAACAAAATAGTCCAACATCCCCTCATCTGCACCATGGAGCTTTTCCAAATATGGGATTAAATCTCCCTTTTCAATTCTTTCTGACACTTTAGCGTTCTTTCTGTGCTCCTGGAAATTGCTCGGCTCCACACATTTTCTTTCTCCGCCCATATTCAGAACTCTGTAAAACAACACTCTACAATTGCTCTGGGTCCCATTTAGGCATTTTTTGTCGAACACCCAGAAAGCGTGTCGAAGACTCTTCTTGAAAAATAAAATGACATCGGTCCCATCAAATCTAATGAAATCAATGTACCTGATCTTTATCCATTTCATCATGACTAAGATTGCCTTCTCTTCCATGCACTGAATCATAATAAATTAGCGCTTTCACTTCAAGATGGAGGTTATCATTCTTCCTCCATGTGTTTTCCCCACCCTTCTTAACCCCTTCATTGGCGAAGAAATCCACCACCTTATTGGCTTCTCTATAGGCGTGGGATATCTTCACTTTATCAAATTTACTTAATAAAGATTTCGTATCTTCAATCCATTTTTTGATGGTCCACGAGGGGGGGGTAAGCCCAAGAATGCAATTTATTATATTTAATGAATCACCCTCCAACCAAAGATATTTCATGTTGATCTTGAGGGCTAAGTTGACCACATGAAAAGCCCCAACAACTTCCGCAACATGATTAGTTTGAGTTCCAATGTCCATAGCAAAAGCCGCAATAAAAGCCCCTGAGTTGTCCCTTAAAACACACCCACTGCCAACTTTCCCAGGATTACCTTTAGCCACACCATCAAAATTGGCTTTCAGCCAGCCCAAAGGCGGCAGAGACCAATTAGCATTCTCTCTCCCACAGACACTAGGTTTGAGGACATTTGACCCAACTAATTTTGAATTCCACTTTTCGACCATAGCAATATTAAAAGGAGACCAGATAGCTTTCTCAAATATATTTTTAGGAATTAAAGATAAGTTTTCCTTTATAGCCCTTACAATTTTAGCATGCAAGTCCCCTTCCAACATCTCTTTATCCCTAAACACTCTGTTGTTCCTTTCCTTCCAAATATTCCAAGACACAAAAGGTAGAATAAAAGACCATAGCTTTCTCACAAAAAGATTTCATGAAGGAGCTTTCCATTGCATGAAGAAATCTTCGACAAAGGTAGGAAAAATCCACGTCACATCAAGAAGTGCAAGAATTTTATCCCAGATAATCGACACAAAAGGGCAATGAAGAAAAAGATGATTAACAGACTCGGCTTCATTCCTGGACATATAACATCTATTTGGTAATTGAATTCCTCTTTTTCCAAGATTATCCAAAGTGAGAATCTTATTCTGTAACAACATCCAATAGAAAATATTGATTTTCAGAGTCAGATGATTAATCCAAGCCTTAGCCCAGAAGGGAGGAGGCCCCATCGGACTAACCAACAAAGAAGTGGCAGAGGAAACTGAAAAAATACCAGACGGGTTGTCTAACCAGACAGCAAGATCCTCCACCTGGTGTTGAGCTGTTCTTAGGGCTTTGAAAGCCGACTGAATATGGCCAAGATCCTGACTGATGGTTATCAAATCAACCCAACCACCATTCCTCTAATAATATTTAACCAAGATTCCAAATTCCTTTTTACAGTCATTCATCCATTTACTAAATTTCTCTATTTTGATTAAAGGATCTTTAAAAAGCCACATGTCTTCCCAAAATCTAATATAATTTCCATTTCCAATCAACCATCCAATTCCCAATTCTAGCAACTTTCTTCCTCTACCCATATCATTCTAGCAGACAGACCCACGAGGTAAAGAAGAAGAGTTTATAATCTCATTAGAATACTCATAGTTATTAAAATATTTGGCTTTTAAAGTTTCACGCCATTCTCCATTTAGAGTAAGAGTTCTCCAAAGCTGTTTAGCAAGAAGGGACATATTCAAAACTTTAATTTTCCTTAAACCCAGGCCCCCACTTGACTTGGGTCTACAAACAAGATCCCATTCAACAAGTGGCATTCTCTTCTTGTCCTCCACTCTAGACCAGAGAAACCTTTTCTGAATTTTTTCAATGGCCTCAGCATATTTAGCAGGAATTTTAAATATACTGAGAGCATAAATAGGGAGATTTTGCAGAGAAGCCTTAAGGAGCTGGATTTTTTCCGCTTGACTGAGTAGAGCACCGTTCCACCCTGATAGCTTCTTATTGAATTTTTCAACCAAAAAAATTCATAACGATTCTGAAGGTTTAGAACAAAGAGGTAAGCCAAGATAGGTTGACGGAAGAGGCTCAACTCGACATCCAAGAATCCAAGCAAGTTTGACTTGTCTATACTCTAGAGTATTGATGAAAAAAATTAAACTCTTAGCCCTGTTGACAACTTGCCTAGAAGCAGATTCATAAAGATTCAGAATTTTTTTAAAAGTCTTAGCTTCAGTCATAGTAGATCTTCCCATGAGATAGGTGTCATCAACAAATTACTGGTGGGAATAGGTAAGAAGAGAAGAAGAAGAAGGTCTTAAGCCAACAAGGGATCTTTGATCAATAAGCTTTTTAATATTTCTCCCCAAACTCTCAGCCAAGATAGTAAACAGAATAGGAGAAATATGATCTCCCTGGCTAAGGCCTCTGGAGGTATGAAAAAACCTTGATGGTGATCCATTCACAATGACAGAGGAGGTAACTGTCGAGACAAGCTGGTTCACCAACTGAATAACTCTATTATTAAAACCAAACTTGTCCAGGATTTTAAACAAGAAATTCCAATCAACCCGAACATAGGCTTTGGAAATGTCCAATTTAAGAATAAACCCTTCAGTTTTTGAAACCATTAATGAATGTAAGTTCTCATGAACAGTAACAACAGAGTCCAGAATGTACCTACCTGGTACAAAACCATTCTGCTGCGGGGCAATAATTTGGGGCAACACAGAAAGCATTCTTGAAGTTAACACCTTTGAAATAATTTTGTAAATAGAATTATACAAGCTGATTGGCCGAAAAGCTTGAAACTCCGAAGCCCCAGGTTTTTTAGGAATAAGGACCACAAAAGTAGCATTCAATTATTTCAACAAACGTCTTGATCCAAATAATTCCTTGACAACATTCACCACATCCAGCTCAACAATTTCCCAAAACACTTGGAAGAAGAATAATGGAAAACCATCTGGTCTGGGAGCTTTGTTGCCATCAAAAGAGAAAATAACTTTCCTTATTTCTGCTTTGGAAGGAATAGCTATGATCAAAGAATTCTCATTATGACCAATCACTTGAGGTATAGCCTCAATCAAGGAATCTTGAGCTTTAGTGACAATCTCTCCATTACAAGAAAGAAGGTTGCTAAAGAAAAGGACAGCTTGTTCCCTAATATCATCTTCCTCCTCAAAACTAGTCCCATTAGAAACAATATGAGTGATTCTGTTAGCAGCCCTATGTTTCGAAGCAGACAGATGAAAGAATCTGGTATTCCTATCTCCCTTAGTCAACCAAGACACCCTAGATCTTTTCCGCCAAAACACTTCCTCTTTAGCAATTATGTCATGCAATTGAATGAGAAGTTCGTTTTCCTTTTCTCTATAATTGTTGAAATGTATCCCCATTTCTGGATTTTAACTTGAATCTCCTAAATTTTACCTTGAATTTATTATTATGTTAAATGTTAACCTTTTACTAATAGTTAAAATGGTTTATTTCGTTAAGAGGAGGTATTAAAGAAAGAATTAAATTAAAAGATATTTTTACCTAGGTGATTAATTGATTAGGTAGATGACTAAATTGGGATTTGGAGTAGGCTAAGTTGGTTCTTGTTTGTATTAGATGAATAGATTATTTCTTGTAACTAATATAATTATAATTGCATCATTGTGTAGATGTTCCAATTACATAAATAAAGTGGTTAGAGACTAATATGGAATCTGGTAATTAATTCTGTAGATGTCTATAGTAAATTAAAAGATAAGTTGTGAATGTCTATAAAAGAGCATGATTTGGGTAGTTGGAAGGTTAGTTAAATGGTTGTATATGATATCATTTAAAGATTAAATATAATGGTGAGTTAAATATTCTTTGAAATAAATCAGTCCAATTATGTTAGTTTAATGTTATCACTTGTTTTGTGTTAAAGTGGATTGATGTTAGGGTTTACTTTTAGATATCAGGATTTGTGATATATAGTCTTTTAACTTGAGTAAGTTGTTAAAGAAATTTTTTAGTGATGATTTAAATGTCCTTATGATTTATCACTTAAATGAGTTAGTAAAAGTAATCCATTTGCGTAAATATATATAACGGGTTACTTAGAAAATATGTCTTTTTTTATAGCTTCTTTAGTGATTTTAAATGATTCTTTTAGTAGGGTACAAATGAGTTGTAGTGATTATTTTTAAAGACTTTGTAATGAATGTGTTTATATTTAAAGAAATGATTTAGTTATATATGTAGGTTTTCATAGTTCTTTACTTAATTATATAATTTCAATATAGGCGGGTAAATAAAATAAAACTTGTGATTTTTTATTATTTAATAATCTAAAAGTACTAGGTGAGATTCGATTTAATTGAGCCTTATAATTAAAGAAGTGTAATTAAAAGAAGTTTGTTGGTGTTTAGGGAATATTTAGTTATTTACAAAATATGTATATATATATAGTTTCTTTAATCATTCTAAATGATTTTAAAATATATTGTAGATGTATTGATTGGAATATGCATTCTTTAATTATTCTATATAATTTCATAATGAGCATGTAAATTAAATATAAATTGATTGTGTTGAAAATTCCTTGAAATAGATACTTGAATGTGTAAATTTAAAGAATGAATTGTCATGTGTAAGTGTACATTTTGATAGCTTCAAGTCTTTTCAATTAAATGTTCTAAAATATTTTTTGGGCTATGTAGGAGAAATTCTTAGATAACCTCTTTAGTTATTTCAAATTACTTCTTAAGGAACGAATATATAAAAAGGTATTTGATTGTTTATTGTTTTTTAGGGTTTATTCATTAAATGTATTCCTATTGTTAAAGGTGGATCTTAGATGGTTTCTTTTGTATCTCCCTCTTGAGTTGTTTTGTTTGGAGTTCTTATATATTGAATTCATCATGAACTCTATTTGGGAACCCGTGTCGCTTTGTTCTACCCTGGGTTGTGAGTTTCTTTGGGAACCCAAGTATTTGTGTACCCTTTAGTTGGGAGTATATGAATATTGGTGTCATAGAATCCTTTCCTTTTCATTTGTATGCCTCTGGAAGTAGTCACCTTGTACGTGGTCATTGAGATTGATGTATGTTATGTTTTGGTTGACCTTATGGTTTCGTCTTGTGATAGTTCTTATTGCATGTCTTGGTCATGGTTCTTTCCTATCAACCCCTAGCACAGGGGGTGGGCCTTCTGGTCCACATGGTCAGGTGGAACGTACTATGTATCCCATTGGGTTCCCAGTTTGTGTTCGTGTTGTGGAAGCAGACACAAAGTTTCCTGAGCTTCACTTGGTTGGAGACTATTCTTCACCTTGTACCTTATTCTTTACTTGATGTAATTATTTTTGTACTTGATGTACTCTTCCTGTTGTGATAAGGGAAGCATTATGTAATGTATTAAATGTAATTATGATGGGTTTTATATGTTGAAATATGCTAAAAGATGGTGTTATGGAACTATGAATTGAATTGTAATAAAATGATGAATATATTTTCCTCTCTTTTGATCATTAATGGCTGTATGTCATCATTATGAAATCTTGGTTTTTAGTCGCTTTCATTGATAAAAGGTTTATGATTCGTAATGACTGTTCTATGTACCCCAGAGGACGTAGATGACCTTGTAAATGTATAACTAATTTTCATGTAAGGAATGTGCAAATTTATCTTATGCAATGTTTCGCTTTCAAACAAAAAATTGTGTGGAGTTTGTTGTCCTTTGGGGTTCACACAGCGGGGCCTTACAAGAGAACTAATTCCTGAGACTGAGCCAATCTAGTCCTTCTATTTGGAAAATCTCGTATCAAATGGCCTTCTTGATGGCAATAAAAACAAGCATTAGGTTTATTTAAGTAAACTACTAGCTTAAGGACTTCAAAACTATGACCTATAAGCTTAATATTTTTAGGTAATTGATTGTTTAATTCCATCTCCACACAAACCCTTGAGTGCACCTTCAAACTAGAAAACTTATCAAAACTATTTTTGCACCAAATACCCTTCCCAATTAGGCAGTTATTTCTTGTAGAAAAGGTCTCACAGCTAGATTCAGAAATGGGAGTTTCACCCACATAGGATATCTATATTGGAAAGGTCCTTCTAGGTAAAAATCTAAATTCCATGCTTGTAAATAATAGATTTTCACACAGATGACCCAAGTTCCATATTGTAGTAAGTTCCATATTGTAGTATAGTCGTTCCATATTGTAGTAAGTTCCATATTGTAGTATAGCCTAAGCATTTTCAACATATTTAAATTTCCATGAAACATAGCCTTTCCCGAAACCCCTCAAGGATTCAATCTCACATCCCCTATTTTCCCAGTTTAATTTTTCCCATTTATAAACAATTGCTTCAGAAGGAACTCTTAAAAAAATAGAATGACTAATTTATGTTGGTATTCGACAATAAAATCCACAACATCATTAGGAAAATGTATAAATTATAAAATTTTACCTACTTCTAGGTCTTTTTTTCTTCCATTTGAGCCTCCTCACTCCCCTTATTTTCACCTTCTTGAATGCATTCCATTTCTGGAGCAGACTCTCCCTTTGCACCATCATCCTAGCCATTTTTTACTTCATCAGCATAAACCTGACCATCCTTTGCACAACCTCTGTCAAACAACCTAGCTTCATTTTTTAACCTCATCTCCCACTTTTGCCGCAAAAGCACAGTGAAAAATGAGCAAGGGTTTTGGAACAAAGGTTACCAAAACACATATTTTTAATGCCCCCAACTATAAACCAATTGCCAAAGGTAGAAAGGCATCTCACCACAGCCAACACCATGGCACAACCACCCCCAAATAGCATGGCCAAATATAGAAACTTGTATGGTTATTTTTAACATAGGTGCCTCAACCCATTAATTAGATATATTTATATATTAGTATGAAAATATATAATGTTTATATATTTATGAAGAGAGTCATATTCACGATAAAAAATTAAAATTAAAATTTTGATATATATATTTATATAGAGGGTATTCTATAATTCACTAAGAATTTAGGATATCCAAAATGATGATATTAATTCAAGTATTCATTTAAAAATATTATAAGATTATTTTCTTTTTAGATTGGAGGATTGGAACTTAGATGTGTGATTAATCTATTAAATATAAGTTAAATCTTCCAAATTATATATGAGAATATATAATGCAAACAAGAGTCATTATTTTGGATTATTTGTAAACTTTACTAAGTTACCTCTTGTATAGAGTTAGAATTATCAATATTATCATTCCTAAAAAGCAACCTTATCTCATAATGAATAGGTGGAAAAAATATTGAGTTCCTTCCTTGACTCTTGATCCCATGTTCGGGTATAATATAGTAAGACTTTAGATGTAAGACCTTATTGACCAAATAATGGTTATGAACCAAAAAGGTATCAGTGAAGAGCATGGTTGGAGATCATTTAGACTAGTGATCATAGCCACTTGGTTCCTCAAGAAATCATTGTGAGATTTATAAAAAAAATTGGACCTAACAAATTATTGGATTAAATTATTATGATTTATTTCCTAAGTTTGTAAACCATCTTTTCTTGAGTGAATCAAGATTATCTTCATGTAACTATTCAATCAATTTGCTATCTCATTCATGGGAACTAAAACTGAGATATTTTATTTTACCTCATTAGTAATTTAAACATTCAATTTTGTTCATAAAGGTGTGTTCATGGCACGAGGGTATCACTTTCATCTAGTGGAACTAATGGGGGTTGACCTAGATGTGGCTCTTTATCAATATGTCTCTTGTATAGACACCCAATCCATATTAGATTAGTTCTAGTCATCATTTAAGGGTGTGTTAGAGTGATTATGCACACTCACTCTTCCCTTCCCTTTATCAGTTTTAGGTAGTGTACTAGTGATACCCTTGCACATACAACATCATGTGGTATTCACAAAGTTTTACCATGTCAATTATGTTAGGAATTATAATAGTATTGTATTAAAAAATATTTATTAATTGTGTTGTTAAACATGCACAAATTTGGGCATGACATATAGAAAAAATTTCATTTCACTCTTCTTTAGTGAATTAGTTTTTTATTATATTTCCCACCTAGTATAAACATCATTTATGTGTTCAATGATTAATAAGCGTGATGATCATGTGATCTCATGAGTTAATGGGTTGAGTGTTTTATACAAAACAAATCTCAATGTTGCTTATGTGGTAGAGAATTAAAGATTATTTTATTAGCTTTTATAAATTGGGTATTTAATTTTTATGATAATTTAGAGATCTTATGACTCCTTGAGTTTTGAGAAGCATTAGATTGTAATATAAATTGTATGGATCTCAAATGTGTCCAAGTAATAGTAATATTATGTTCTTAGGTTAAAATTATTCATAATTGGTTGATCTATGGATGTTCTTTTGGTAGGACTATTGTGGTAGACATCATATTAAATTTTAGATACTTGAGCTATCATTAACTATCCAATGGGAAATTGATTATGTGACTCTTCTAACCTACCAAGGTGTTAGAAATTTTAGGAATCTTGAGTATTTAGGGTTATTAGATGAATAGTATGATCAACAATACTGAGTTATTTTTTCTACTCTAAGGATGTGCAACATGCTACATCTTTGTTATTGATTGGTCCTTTTCTAGGAAACAAGAGTGGTAGATGCTATTCAACTGATTTGACTAATATAATATAACATTTATTTTATCTCTCAGACTAGTGAGTAGGTTATTCATGGGTTATACATGTGTACTTGAGGATAATCTCATAAAAAAACTTAGTTGTGAAATATTTTTTTGTTTCATCATTAGAGGGCCTTTATAGCTCGATGTATTGAGATGCTAATATTTCACATGGGTTATGTAGACATCTAAAATGTGACCTTACCCATTCACACATCATTTTAGCCTATTCCAACCCATTAATTAATTAAATAATATAAATATTTATTTATTTAATTTCCTCATTTCCTTTATCCACCACCTTTAATTAAATAAATCCATATTTATTTAATTAAAGATATCCTTTACCCTTATTTCTCTAAATTCCCTAACCTTTCTTAAGTTATTTAATCCTTGATTAATTAACTCTATCCCCTTCCTAATAATTATTATCCCATTCTCCAAATTTTAACTCCACCCAAGTTAATAAACCCTTGGTTTAATAACTCAACCCTTCCTCATTAAATCAATTAATCCTTGACTAATTGATCTAACCCTCATCCCTAATCATCGTTACCATTATTTCATAATTTTAAATTCCTACATCTCACCTACCCCCACTACCTCTTACACAAGCCATCCTATCTCTTACAAAAATATAATGCCTCTCATCCCAATGTGTGACCACACCTCCCCATTTCACACCTTTCCATTTTGTTACACTTTTCATACGGCTAATCATTCTTCATTCCTTGATCCAAACCCTATCCTTTTTTCAATCTCAACCCTCCACTAACCAATCAATCCTAGTTGTTGATTCCTCTCACCAAAATTCTATATAATGAGGCCTTGGCTATCATTCTTACAACAAACATTATCCATATCCTTATGATTTCCAAATCTCCCATCAATGGTATCACTATCCTACCATCATCATAAAATTTTGAGCAACCACATCAATTTCCATCATTTGGATCAAATCTTCAAGATATGGATGCAATCTTGCAAGCTCAATCCATGAAGAGGACAAGTCTATGAAGGTATAGATCTTATTTATGCATTTCCTTTATGCATTTCTTCTATTCATCATCATATTACTCTTTTACCTTCTTCATTTTGGCACGCCTGGTGGGTTACCCTACCCTTTTCTAATGTTTCTTGAAGTTTTTGTGAGTTTTAAAGTTGTAGGTCACGTTTTTGGATAAAAACTGCAAACTTGTGCTTCTACTACCCATAAAGGTGCCTCTTCTTGAAAAAAACATAGCATTTTCGCAAAGCTACACCCTTGCTTTGTCTTCACAAAATTTTTCCTTTGTAAAAAACTATTGCACCTCTAGAACCCAAAACTATGCCTTTGCCTTTTCTAGTAATTTTTCACCATTTTCACCTAGATTTAGGGGTTTTTTGGCTTCTAACATCATGTTTTGTAGGACTTCATCATCTTAAAATTCTATTTTGTAGGTTCATCCATCATTTTCATGCATAAATTAGGTATTTTTAGGGATTTGTAAGATTAGGGTTCTTGCAAGCTCTCTAGGTCTTTTAGGGTTTTCTTATTTTGAGAGCTTTTTTTAACCATATAATCTAATACCTTTTGGAAATATATTCATGTTTTTGAGTCCTATGCATCTTCATACACCTTGTTCCTTAGCTAAACTAGCAAAAAAATCTATTTTTTGACCTCGAAGGCCATTTTTTGGCTCTGTCTGCAAAGTTGTGCCTCTGATCATAAAGTGGCACCTTTGCTTTTGCAAAAGTACAGTTCTATGAATAAAGTTGTGCCTGTTCTTTTAGGGGCTTCTTTGAGGGTTTTTCAGGTTTTTTTTCATCAAATTTTATTTTTTGAATCACTACCTCCATTTTCAAGTTGTCCCTTCAACTAGGTCATTCAAAAACATCAACTTTTCACCCCCTTGAAAGCTCTCTTTTTGGAATCATCTACAAAGTTGCACCTTTGTTCACAGAATGGAACCTCTACTTTAGTAGAAGCATAGCTTTATCTAAAAATTTGCACCTATGCTTTAGGTTGCATCCTTAAGCCTTCTTTTAGTTATTTTCTTCATCTAATCTCCATTTTTTAGTTACTAATGCATGTTTTAGGGGTTTAATGCTTTTTAAGAAAATCTAATCAAAATCTATCATTTTCCCTATCCAAAAAAAATTCCTTTGAACCCCTATCAATGATGGATCATGTATGTCCCCCTGCACCCCCTATCATTGGGTTAAGTGTACCACCCCCCTCATTGCAAAAAGGGCTGCAAAATTTTATGGTTATTTTCATGTTAACAATATTTTTTCTTTGATCATCATATCATCTAACTACTTGTTTTGTAGCTTGAAATCAATTTTTAAAGGCAAAGGCATCAAACTACTAACATTTTTCTTCCAGATTCACTTGTCCAAGGCTTTTTTTTTTTTACTAATCTAGGCATATTTCATTTCTTAAGGTTAATGAATTTTTTTTATGTGTCTTTGAGTGAGTGGTGTGTATGCTCTCCTCTCACACCTATTGTGATCTTGAGGATCAAAAAACACCACTTACTCATTTTATTTTCTTTTTATCCCAAGGAAACCAATGTTTGTATGCTCTCCCCTTATGCTTCATGTGATCTTGAGGATCAAAAAAATTGGATCATTCCTTTTAGAGGGGTTGCCTAGGGATTTCATCATCCTAGGGAATGACCCCAAATCCTATGTTTTGATAGAGTATAAAGAGCGAGAGGTGAAATGAAAGACACCTCTCTTGGAAGTGGAATCTTGTCAATCTGAGCTAATCCTCCAAGAACTTTATAGCTTGGAGGAGTGAAGGTGAAGAGTGGGTTACCCTCTCCTCCTAGCTATTTGGATTTTTTTTGTTTCATCTATGGATTTGGGCCTCACATACCCTTGAGGTATTTAGAGAGCTCCCTAGTAATCTTGTGTATCCTAAATTAAGACCTTTCAGCCATAGACTAGTGTAGTGCAAAGGATGTGCATCGCACCCTATAGATTCACACCATATGATTCCCTTGAGTGAGATAGAAATCATCAACTTTGTATAAGCTACACATAGCTTTTCAAGGAGAGGTTGATTGGGTTATCCTTCCATTCGAGGAGGTCCCTACTTATCCACTCTTATAAATACAAAAGTGTATACACCCCCTAAAGATGTCCCTACCCTTGAGTCGAAGGAGATTCCAAGTTTGGATAAATCCATGTTTGTGGGACTACACTAGCCTATAAACCCACTTGAGCTTAGGATTATGAACAAGTGCTTGAAGTATGTGTGTGGGAAATGTCAGTATCAAAATGAGCTAATAAAAAAACACCAATACAACATTAAACTAAAGAAAGCTAAATAAAATGAAATTAAAGGAATTCAAACAGAGCTTCTCTAGAATTGTTCCATTCTCCTCTATCTCCAATAATTCTTTTGAAGCTGCTGCTCTCAGATTGTGTAGGCAAAGCTTCTCAGAATGGCACCCTACCGAATGAGTATGAAAAGGGAGATTACTTCTCTATCCTATATGCTGGTGGAGTGAGATGTTGATGTACGGATATGCACAAGGGATGTGGATTATGGATGTTGTTGAAACTATGCTATGAGGATGATAAACCATGATATGAATTGCTAATATGCTAAGATATGATATGCTATGATTCTAGAATGCTATGGATGCTAAAAGGTTGTGCTATTGAAAATTGGCTATAGTTTTCCTATATGAAAGCTTCTATCTTTTTCAGAGACCCAACAGTCCCTTTTATAGATTTTTACAGGCAAGAGCCTAGTTGGCAAAGATCAATGGCTGTGAGATTGTCTAGTAAATTTGAGTGGTGAGAGATGGAGAGGTTGAGAGGAAGATGGAAAATGTTGGGAGGTTGGAGAGAAGAATGGAGGTTTTTCTTCAACCCACGGGAAAACCTTTGCTCAGAGAAATTAATTTTCTTTTTTGAATTTGTTTCACGGTTGTTGTTGATAATCCAAATTAAATAAATAAATAAATTTATTTAATTTATGTGAGTTTGATTTTTGATTTTAGGACTATAGAAGATTTAATTAAATATTTTGGAATATTTAATTGTGATGTGACTTTAGAAAAATTAATTAAATTGTGAATGGAATTTAGAAGAATTAATTAAATATTTAGAATATTTAATTGTGATGGAATATTTTAGAAGAATCAATTAAATATTTGGAATATTTAATTGTGAATGGAATTTTAGAGGAATTTTAGAAAAGAAGAATATTTAATCTTTATTTGAATAAAATATTCAAGCCAAGATTATATGATAATTAATATAAATAAATTGTAATGTTTATTTAATTAATTAAGAAATGGATAAGAAAAGTGATTAAATAAACTTATTTATTTAATCGAAATGAAAGAATGAACAATATAAATAAATTATTTAAATTTATTTATACGCAGATTGAATTTAGAGATATAATTAAATATTAAAAATATTTAATTAATTACCAGACTATTGTGATGTGACCATTTTTAGATGTATACATTTTGCCCCCCTTTGAAGTGATGTGTTTTATGCATTGCTTCAAAGAATTTTGAAATTTTCCCTAGACGCTGATTGTCAAATGTTGATAGGTATATGCCCCCTCGGACAATGAATCAATAAGATTTTGATTTTTGAATTTTTAGATTTTTTTGAAATTTTAGATTTTTTTTGGATTTTTTATGATTTTTATAATTTTTAAAATGTCGATTCATCATTCGAAAATCATGATGTAAATAAATTTACGTGGAAAGATGTGCGATGAAAATTTGATGACCTAAATTGCCCCTGTGATGATGGAATGTGATAAAATGCATGAATTTCTATTGATTGTTTGTGTATTGTGATGCCCTAATTTGATGATGTTTTGTGTGATTAATTTGTTCCCAAGGTTGTTGGAAAACAAATAATTGCTGATAAATTTGCTTTCAAAGTTGTTAAAAACAAATAGTTTTTGATAGGTTTGCTTCTAAGGTTGTTAAAAACAAACAGGATTTTGATCAATTTGTTTTCATGATGATGAAAAACAAGTTATTTGTTGATAAGTTTGCTTATAAAGTTGTTAAAAACAAACAGGATTTTGATAGATTTGCTTTCCATGATGATGAAAAACAAATTGTTGATAAGTTTGCTTCTAAAGTTGTTAAAAACAAATAGGATTTTGATAAATTTTCTGATAAGTTTTCTTTTAAAGTTGTTAAAAACAAATAGTTGTTGATAAATTTTGTTGATATTCAGATTTGATCAATTTGTTGTGATGATTTGATATTGATGTTGCTTTGACTTGATGATTCTTCCTATGAAACAGGAGAGATTGGGCTTCTTGCAGTTACGGGAGAAATTCCCGAAGACATGGTGATTGATTCTGTAGCTTGTACAGGCGGATAGAGATGTGATCGAGGCATCAAAGGATAGCACTTCATAGTGCTTTTTGCATGATATCTTATTGATACTCTGTTGAGACATTTGTATACACACTGATATGATCCCATTTTTGATGATGTATATTATTTGACACCTTTGTACATTTTGACATTCATTTTTGAGATATATGATATGCAGCGATGATTTATTATGTGATGAATGTATCTATTTTCTATATGCATGATGGTTTATGTGATGGTTTCACAATGTTATGCTCATGATGTATATGTATGCATGATTCTTCAGATATGAAAAATGAAAGTGCAATGCTATGATATGATTGCAATCTATTGATGAATGATTATAAATGTGAAATGATGGATGATACCATTTATGAATACCTATGAATGCATGATTTATGATATATGCTTTGTTTTTATGATTTTATAATGCAAATATGTATGAAAAATGTATGTGATGATGTTTTTGTGAATGTCAAAATGTACTCAATCATTTTATTTGAAATATATGAAACTTTGATATTTTGCCAGCTTTTGGGAAAACTTATAAATGTAAAAAATGCAGATTCTAAAATGAATGTAATCTATACTAACCATGTAGGATATATGTACAATATTGCCATTATGAGGGCTTATTTGTGCTTTTTGTTTCATCATAGAGCTTTGAAATGTTGAAAGTTAATACAAGCATCAAAGGGTATGTTAGCACCAGTGATGACCTGAGTATTACTTTCATGATTTTTGATATAGCAAAATAATACAAGCATCGAGGTATAATTGAACCAAGATGACTTGAGTATTGCTTGCATAAACAAACAAGAGTTAACCCATTTCCCATGCAAATTCTAAAATGTCATCAATGATACTTAGTAGAGCATGTCTCGCAACCAATTTGCATAGTACTAATGATTTCCTTGCAAACAACAAACAAAGAAAAATCATACTCCTTCCTTTCTTTTCTAGTTCAGTACATCATTGAATTGCTCCAGAGATATGATAGAAAAATCAACCAACAATTCAATTTTTTCCTATAGTATTCTAAACATTATTCAAATTAAGATCATCCAACTTGGTTATCAACATTGATGTTTGTGTTTTGATTAATGTTGTTTTGACCATGTTGTTTGATTTCATTATCATTGAGTAATCATTTGGTGTTTGGGGTCGATTGGATGCATCAATGTATGTTGTGTTTTGTCAAACCGTTAGTTGTCTGTTTGTGATGTTCTAAAAGCTTGTTGCCCCTCTCTGTTTAGTCTATGTTTCTGCCCCCAGTGTAAACATAACCTAAATATGATGGATATGTACAAATTTCATCAAGCCATGATAAAACATAAGGATTCCTGTTGCATGATATGGATATGATAGATATGGATAAAGTGTATATGATAAGATATATGATGTTCAAGAAGATCCTTAACCTTGTCAAGATCAAAGGTGGAAATGTAAGGAATGGGCATAGAAAGGATAATGACCATGAATGATAAGATGGATGAAACTTGTCCCTAAGTGTAGAGTGCAAGAGGAATATGGAAGATAGGATATGGATGATATGGAGATGGAGGAAGGACTTAAGCATCAAGTTTCACAACCAAATATCCCTCTAATAAACCATGGCAATGGGAATTAGAATCCTAAATGTTGGAAGATTAATGATATGATGGAAGAATCTAAGGACTTATGCAAAAGTTTGGATTAAAGGAGAATGATGGGGTATGAATGTTGGATAATGGATAGGAGGTTGGAAGGCCTATTGATGGATAGATGGAAAGGTTGGAAAGATCAACATTGGCACACACCTTGAAGGGCAGTGGAGTGATGGAGGAAAAATGGATTTGGAAGGTGATAGGTTATTAGATGGAAAATTGGAGGAAGCTTTTGGATTGGAAAATTTGGATGCCAATTTCGATTTTATTGCTTTTATGAGACTTTTAGGAATCCACATGACTTTTGACTTTGAGCTTTGCTTTGTGGACCTTTGTGGCCTTTGACATTTTTCTTTTTGATTTATGGACCTTTGCGGTCTTTGAAAATTGCCTTTTTTCTTTGATGGGCCTTTGTGGCCTTTTAGATTTTTCTTTTATTTTTGCATGTCTCTTTGAGGAGACATTTTGATCCTTTGATACATGTGGATTTTGATATAGAAGCTTTTGATATTTGGCACCCAAATTGCTTCCAAGAGCAATGGGAGGAGTGGATTGAGGTGAATGATATGGAGGTATTATGGATGAGTTAATATGGGTATAATTTTGAAAGGGAATCAAGGATGTGTGTCTTTGTTGTTCTTGAGAAATAGGATATGGACCTAGGATAGAGGGAAGGTTTGATGGACTAGGATGAGGACCTAGGATAGATGGAAGGTGTGATGAACTAGAATGAGGACCTAGGATAGATGGAAGGTTTGATGGACTACGAAACTTAGGTGTATAACCAAGGCCATGGTGATATGGGTTTCTTTGAATAGAAAGGGGTTCTAGGATACCTTGCTCATGAAGGCCTAATCCTTTTCCTTTGTAATTCATACTTTGACACATTCATTTACCAATGGGATATGTATTGTTTGTGAAACAAGATGCGAGTCCATTTTGAGGAGGATATGATATGGATGAGAGCATAAGTGTTGGAAGTAAACCAGAATGGATAAAGGTGGAGGATCCCAATTTATAGGTGTGGGGTTCATGGATAACTTGAATAGGTGTGATAGGCTCTTGACATGGGGATGATGGGGTGTTTTGATCTTGACTTGGAAAAGGATTATGAAGTGGTATGAAAGGTATATCTTGATCATGATAAGGAAAATCATCTTCATGGGATGAAAGGGTATCCTTGAATAGAAGCATATATTGATCTTGATGAGGAAGGGAATCATGAAATTTTGTAGAAATCATATCTTGATCATCAATTGGTAAGACATCATTAGATAGGATGAAAGAACTATCATGCTCTTGTGATGCAATAGAATCATGGGATGGTATGGATTGATTAGATGATGTGGAAGGAGAACTTGGAAGAACATTTTGTTCTTGAGATGGAAGAGGATTATTATGGGTGAATAATGAAAGGAGGGGATCATCATATGGTTCTTGAGAGATGGGATCTTGATCAAAGATAGGAAGGGTTTGTAGAATTTTTTGATCGAGATGTGTAGATTGAAATGAATCATTGGATGTAAAGGATATGATAGAAGAAGTTGATTGAATGGAATCGTTATCTTGAGTGAAAGAATCATGAGGTTCATTTTGAATTATGGGGAATGAAGATAAATGCATGACATGATAGGATTGGTCAATTTTATTTGATGGCTTAGATTTAGGCTTCTCATTTAACCTTTGCAAAAATTCAAAAACATTGAATTTGGATGATGTTGCTTTTGGAGGAGAAGAGGTTACATTCATATTTTTGTCAAAGGACTTCATAGTTGTGCCCCCTTGTATTTCCTTGATTTTCCTTTGGAGTGCTCTTATTTGTTGGGGAAAACTACTAAGATCATCTAATGGAGTTTTAGTCTTTTCAAGATCTTCCTTAACTTTCTCCATATTGTAGTTAGAGGGAAATTTGGCACCTTGGTTTGCTAAAAAAAGAAAGTAGCCTTCTTTATCTCACTCTAAGATCTTGTCCAAAATTATGTGAAACTATGGATCCTGTTCAACTTCTTGAATCATTTCATCAGTTATTTCATCATTTGAACTATTCCCAGTACGAAACCTATGAAAAGGATTTTCTTCCCTATCACCCATGTCATAAAGTGGACAACATGCATATGCTTTTGAAATTTTCTTCTAGACTTAGATCATAGTTTAATAAGTGCAAAAATGATGATGTCTTGATCTGATAAGATGAAAATCTTATGATATGATCAAATGATGTTTCTAACTCTTGATTTTTGGCTTCCAAGATGAAAGGATATCAAAATCCTGTTGGGGAAGTTGAATCAATAATCAAAAACTTGTTTGAAAATGGATTTTTTTAACAAAGGTTGTGGATTTCCAATCTCTTAACATGAAGGTAATCAATGTAATTGTGAGTTTTGGATGATCTTTACTGAATTAATGTTTCGAAGACACATCAAGCAAGTTGTAGAATAGTTGTTTTTAAACATTAAGTGTATGACCAAAATCTTTTTCAAAAATTGTTTTCACAAGTTTTTACACATGACAGATAGTTCAAGCAGACTCACTCTTAGTACTCAAGTAGGTCACCATAGTAATCAACAACCCACATCTTAAAACTGTGTCAACTCACACAGTCATGTCACCCTCAAAGGGGTGCCCATGTTTTTGTCTTTTCCAAGCACGTACTCAGAGTGATGGAAGTGGATACCGGATCCCCTAAGCAAATGGTCCTTGGTAGTTATATGGTGAGTATCTTGGGGATAGATTCTTCCCTCGCCTGCACTGTGATTATTATGGTGTTCAGAAACTGACTCCGGTTAGATACTACACTAAGTTCGTAGTAAGCGTTTCCGTTTAGTGCGGCAAATGATATACTCCCTCGAGAGACCTCCCAACCTTTAGAACAAAGGCTTTGGGGATGGTTATCAATGCACGCTACCATTGAATGGTATTTTCATCAACCATCTGCATTTGATTAAACTGGGTTGGAAAACTTGGCTTTAGTTGTTCCCACTTAGGTCGTTCCCGTAGGGTGAGTACTTTTTCCCACTACGGCAGGCCTTCTAAAAGGTATTATCAAAGCTTGAAATTGCATAAAATGAAATAGATGAGTTTGGAATTTTGATCACCCAGTTAAGGGGAGAGCATAGGCCTATCACCGTTTTAATCAAAGCAAACAAGAGTTCAATTTTAAGCCTAAATGAATAGTTTTCTATGCTAGGTGAAGATATTGCTTCACAAAGACATGGAGTTATTTTTAGTCCAACATAGAAAATGAGGTGACTATCCTAGGATTGCTTGATTTTGAATTAAGTGACTATCCTAGGATTGGTTTTTTTTTTTGTTAAAAAAATAAAATAAAATTTTAGACCTCTTACTGGTCGCGGTTGCGTCAGATCCAGTCAAATCATATTTAAGTTATAGATTACAATTGCAGACTTAGAAAAATCTATGCTCGAAAAAAAAAAGCGCTAAAACAGACATCAAGAGCATTGTAGGATCAGTCAAGGGCACTGCAGGATCAGTCAAGGGCACTATGGGATCAGTCAAGGGCACTGCAGGATTAGATAAGGGCACTACAGAATAAGTCAAGGGTGTTGGAAGATCAGTCAAGGGCACTATGGAATCCTTAATGGGCACTGAGGAATCCCTGAAGGGCATTGAGGAATCACTAAAGGGTGCTATGGAATCACTGATGGGCATTTTGGAATCACTAAAGGGCGCTATAATAGAGTTAAAGAGCACTAAACTAGGTGTGAATTGCGTTGAAGCGTGTTTAATGCGCTAATACACTCTTTTAGCCGTAACCTGTTAGAAAAACTTGCAAAAAGATGTTAAAATTGGGGCAAGTGCCCCACAGTGGGCACCAAAAAAGTGTGTGTGAAATGTTAGTATCAAAATGAGCTAATAAAAATACACCAATGCAAAATTAAACTATAGAAAGCTAAATAAAATGAAATTAAAGGAATTCAAACAGAGCTTCTTCAGAATCGTTCCATTGTCCTCTATCTCCACTAATTCTTTTGAAGTTGTTGCTCTCAGATTGTGTAGGAAAAGCTTCTCAGAATGGCAACTTGTAGAACAAGTATGCAAAGGGAAATTACTTCTCTATCATATATGTTGGTGGAGTGAGATGTTGATGTATGGATATGCACAAGGGTTGTAGATTATGTATAGGGGCTGTGGATTATGGATGATGTTGAAACTATGCTATGAGGATGATAAACCATGATATGAATTTCTAATATGCTAAGCTATGCTATGCTATGATTCTAGAATGCTATGGATGCTAAAAGGTTGTGCTATTGAAAATTGGCTATAGTTTTCCTATATGAAAGCTTTTATCTTTTTTAGAGACCCGGCAGTCCGTTTTATAGATTTTTACAGGCAAGAGCCTGGCTGGCAAAGATCAATGGTTGTGAGATTGTCTGGTAAATTTGAATTGTGAGAGATGGAGAGGTTGAGAGGAAGATGGAAGATGTTCGGAGGTTGGAGAGAAGAATGGAGGTTTGTCTTCAACCCACGGGAACAACTTTGCTAAGAGAAATTAATTTTATATTTTGAAGTTGATTCACGGTTGTTGTTGATAATCCAAATTAAATAAATAAATAAATTTATTTAATTTATGTGAGTTTGATTTTTGATTTTAGGACTATAGAAGATTTAATTAAATATTTTGGAATATTTAATTGTGATGTGACTTTAGAAAAATTAATTAAATTGTGAATGGAATTTAGAAGAATTAATTAAATATTTAGAATATTTAATGTTGATAGAATATTTTAGAAGAATCAATTAAATACAGGTGTGTTGTTGTGAATGGAATTTTAGAGGAATTTTAGAAAAAGAAGAATATTTAATCTTTATTTGAATAAAATATTCAAATAAGATTATATGATGAGTAATATAAATTAATCCCATAATGTTTATTTTGTTAATTAAAGAAATGGATAAGAAAAGTGATTAAATAGAAACTTATTTATTTAATGAAATGAAAGAATGAACAATATAAATAAATTATTTAAATTTATTTATGTGAATTAATTGAGGAGATTTAATTAAATATTAAAAATATTTCATTAATTACTGAACTATTGTGATGTGACAAACTTTTTTGGAAGTAATACAAAAGTTTTTTCTTGTGTAATACTCATGAAAAATGAATCAGTTAAGGGATTGAGGATTTTAAAACATACACTACAAAAATCCATCAAAATTTTCCACTTTTCTTTTGTGTTCTTTTAATTCTACCTCCTAGTCAAGCAAGAAAAACCTTCACCTCATCCAATTCTTCCTATCCTAACCATCCTTCCACATCCTAATCATACCACTTTTTCCATCCTAATCATCCCTTTTTATCTTAATCACCTTATCTTATTTATCCCATCCTAATCCTCTATTATCATTCTAATCATCTACCTTGGTCTAATCATCCCTTAATCTATAGCTAATCTATCCATAATCCTTCATTTAGGACCCTAAGCTTAATTTTCCTAATCCATTTGAGGTCCTAATCATCCTCCATAATATCTATCCAGTTTCATCCTTAATCTTGGTCCTAACATCCTCCATCCTCCATCATCTTTAATACACATCCTTCATTATCCTCTTTAATCCCCATCCCTCATCATCATCTTAATCCAAACCCCTTATCAATATAATCCCATATTAATCAAATCCTAATATTATTCTCCATCTTTATCCTTAGGACCTATTCTTCTAATCCTCCCTCTATTCCTAATTCATCATCATAATTCCCATCCTCATCCAAAATCAATCCCAAACATCCCTCTTCCAATCAAACCTCCACCATGTCTAACCATTCAACCTATCATCCATCCAACCTAACCTATTCTAATCCATCTTCACCCATCCTAACCTAATCTAATATTATGAACCCATATCCTAATCCTTATGATGATAGTGAGAATATTATGGATCACCATGAATCTATTAGAAAAAATCCTCCAATCTTTCACCAATCACCCATCCAAAGTCCCTCTCAAATACCACCCACATCCTTACCACCCATATCATCCTCATGGGATTTTATCACCAATTACTTCCTCACTTACTAATTTAATAATGATAGGGACTCCATGCTTAGATATCTCCTTGGAATTGGCATGCTAAACTTCCATTCTCCCCATATTCATCCAATCCCAACCCATCCCCTCTTGCTTATTTTTCCCCTTCCTTTGACAAGGGATGACAAGCCTTTAGCCAAAATATCTCTCCAACTCATTCCAAATCCCAAATTCCCATCTCCCAATCCTTTTCAAGCTCCTCATCCTCATCCTCAATTTACCAATCTATGGAAGCTTTCACCTCTTATTCCACTTGTTCATCTCCCACATCACTACAATCCTCCTTACCCCAATATTACCAATAAAATTCACCCCATGTCCTCCATAATAATTAGCTCCAAGGAATATTTACAGAGGTGCTTAATTCCCCATGCAAAAAAAAATTGTGCACTCTTCCCATGTCATGCATCCACCTTCACCACCTCCACATCAAGATAATTCTCAATCCCCTAAATCTCATCAATCCTCTACTACTCCATCCATCCAAATTGAAGCATCTATCCAATCTTCCTCCCCCATCACACCATCTATATCAAATGAGCTATGTAAATCCTCTAATCCAAACCATGATAACATAGATACCCCTCTATATAAAGATCAAGGAACCACTTCTCCTCCATCATATGATCCCCTTCCATCTCATTATCCCATTTCTAATCAAGAACATATCCCTCCCATCCCATCTAATGATACCTTCCCATCTCAAGATCCAAATACCCCTTCCACTCCATTACATGATCCCTCTATAAATAAAGATCAAAGTGCACCTTCCAACCCATCTAATTATCATCTACCTCTCATGATCAAAACACCCCTCCCACTCCATGTCATGATTCCCTTCCATCTCATAACCAAGATCACACTACACCATCCACCCCATCCCATGATCCTTCCCCAAGTTAAGATCAAAGAATCCCTTCATCTACATGTTATGATCCTAATCCTCCACAAGATCTCACCACCCCCATCCAAGATACCCATGAACCCCATACTTATCAAATTGTTTCCTCCACCTTATTCCAAGATGGTTTACTCCAAGAGCCTATCATTCCTTTCATAACCTATCCCTCTCAAAATGGACTCACATCCTACTTCCAAACCAACAAGTATCCCATTGAAAAAAATATTTATCAAGCCATTAATTATCAAGGAAAAGGGTTGGGCCTCCATGATAAAGGAATGTTAGAACCCATAAAAATCCAATCTAATCCTAATTATCATGGCCTTGGTTATAAGGCTCTAAACACTGGTACTCCTTCCACCCATCCTAAATCCAAAATTCCTCCATCTAAATTCCAATATCCATATTCCCCATCCTCCAAATCTATCTTGTGCCCTTATGTTTCAAATCCCAATCCCTCATCCCTTCCATCTATTTTGGGTCCCTATATCCCACAAAAAAGTCTCTCATCCCCTCTATCCATCTTGGGTCCTCACATTCCACCACCTATCACTCCTATTACAAAATCTCTATATCCTATTTATCCATCACCTCATATCCCAAATCAAGATCAACCAAGGCACATAACTTTGAAATCCGTCCAACATACTACTTAGACCAACCAATCCATAATACATCTACATCATTCATACCCATCCACCAATCCCATTTCTCTTGGAAGTAATTTGGTTGCCAAAACTCATATGCATAAATCCAAAAATCCAAAAAAATTCAAGGATCATCATGTCTCATCAAAACTACATACAAAAACAAAGAAAAATATGATCCAAAATAAAAAATTTAAATCCCAATGGCCCATGAAGCAAAAATCAAAAACCATGTGGATTTCAAAAATACTCATAGAATCAATGCATCCCAATGAAAAATCAAAATTGGAATCCAAACTTGGTTATCCAAAATCTTCATCCAATTCTAAGTCCTTCATTCCATCTAATAATCCTTCATCACTTCCATCCATTTTGGGTCCTTATGTCCCAAAATCTACACCCACTCCATCTAAACCTCCAACTTCATAGACCACTACCCTTCCACAACTTCACCACCCTTCAAGGTGTGCACCAATTATGATCTTACCAACATTCCCATCCACTCATCCACAAGTCTCCCATCAACACATCTATTATCCAACATCGATTGTCTATCCTTCCATACCTCTTATCCAAACCTTTGCATAAATCTATATCTCCCTCCATCTTCCAATCCATTTCATCCCCCTTACCTTCATTCTACCAATGTCAATGAGCATAATAGCACATAATTAAGGGATACCATTTATGGAACTAGATGCTTGAGTCCTTCCTCCCCACCCTCTTGCACTCCACACTTGGGGGAAAGTTTCATCCATACCACATCTTATCCACATCCTCCACTATCCTTCAAAATATATCCATTATCCCATCCAAATCTATCCTCCCCTTTCCCTCCTTTGACCTTGACAAGGTTAAGGATATAAATGTGAATCACATATTTCATCTCCCTTATGCTATCCATATAATTCATTCCTTATCCCCCATCTTATCCAAATCAATTTACCCTTCACATAATTGATATATATAAAGATCCTAGCAATCATATATCCATGCATCCATATCTTATCCACTTAACCTTGATAATCCTATTCATATTGTATATCCCACATCCTCGATCCTAGATCTCCATCCCCCCACCCTATCCAATTCACCCCCTCTTTTCACCCTTGATCTTCATAAAGCTAGGGGAAAAATATCCATGCATTCTTTCAAATATTTCATCTTCACTCTTACTTCCATCCATGTCCTTTATACATTATCCTTCCATCCATGATTGCACTACCTCTAGTGTGGGGTATCTTAGTCCTTTGAAACTAGTACTTGGACCTCCATCATCCTTCATCCACCATATTCTTATCTCCCATCACCTATCTTCCATCTACTAAATCCATTTATCCTCTATCCTCACAACCCGTTTATCCTTCCATATTTTTCCTAAGACTTTGATGCATATATAGGAGACCCAAACCCACTCAAAGTGTCGAATTTCCTTCAAGAGGAATCTAACAAGATTAAAAGGATCTATTGGACCAATCCAAAAAACTCCCAAAGTTTGCAATCAATCAAAAATAGAATTACCCACTTTCACCCTTGCAACCCTAGTAGCAGTGCAAATCCAATTTTTGGCCCCTAACTCCAACACTTCCCAAAACACTTGACAAAACAATGGGTGATTCAGATACCCATTTCAAAGTTATAAAATATATCTCTTAATCAGACACAAGTCCTTTGGACCAAACTCCTGAAACCTCCACTCCTACGCTGACCTAATTAGGTTAATTAGGCCTAAATTAAAAAGAAACCCACCTTTAGACTTATCAAAAACAATTGAAACTTCGGGGCAGCATTTCCCATTCCCTCAAACCACTAAATCGACAATTAGCTTCCAGAGTTGACCCCTCTAACATAGCAAACTATGAAACCCTTGATTTTTTTGCCAAACCAAGAGGGTTTATTGAAAGTCCCACTTCCACAACTCCCTTGACCATGCCATTGACTCAGAAACTTCTATTTTGACCCTAATATGCTTAAAATTTGAAAAAATTCCCCCACTCTCATTGATTTTAACAAACCCTAGACCCAAATCACCATTTTCATGTATTTTCCTTAACAAAATCAACAAGGCAGCAGACCTATCTCCCTTATTTCATCCCCACAACTCTAGTCATGCATCCTAACTTCTACTCAGACTCCCTAGGGTCCATTACACTTACCACAGTAGTCACAGTCAGTGTATGGGCCCTTAGAACATGATCTTTGTTACAAAACCCTCAAATAGGGTATTCTCGGTTTGCTTCAGGACAATAGAGATTTCTACTACAAAACTCTATGGATTTCCTTCAAAATGGATGCAAAGGATTGATAACATAGGACACCATGAAATTCCAATGATTACATAGTAAAATCAGGTTGTACGGGCTTGTATAGGTCTACAAATGTAAAGGAAACTCAGAAAATGAATGAAAAAAATAGAGATTTCTTATTAGCAATGCTTCAATTCTTCAAGAAAAACATTACAACAAGTTCCCATGCCTTTTTAGAGGCTTCTCCACTTCAAAAGAATGACTAACTGCCTCTCAACTAAATTTTAAACTCCTTGTGACCATTGGAGGCCAAAATGACATCCTTTACACATTTGTATATATTGTAATGTTTGCACTCCTTGACCCCCCTAATCACCTAAACCATTACAAATGGTCTAATGAGACCTTATTCAACTAAGGGAACATGAATCACTCAAGAAAACAAAATTCTATCTACCTTGACACCTTTTTTCAACTTTGACAATTTCTTCCCACATGATTTGCAATTCTTACAAAATGAACACAAAAGCCATTAAAGTTGATCAATTACATAAGAATGGTCACACTGGACCTTATTTGGACTCAAGACCTTCACTCAAACATCCTAACACACCTTACCTATAAGAAACTTAATGAAGAAACATAGGAAATATTGGTGCCCCTGCACCATACACACCACCATGGAAAAACTCATGTCACATGAGTAAGGATTTGTCCTGCTCCAACCTACTCTCCACAATCCCATGCTAACCTGTACCTCCTCTTACTTGATGTGGACAAGGAAAACTTGCAGCCCAATCTACCCTCTGGCCTCTATGTGCATGTAATCTTCCCCCCTTCTCTAAAATCATATCAGTGGGTGGTCTTCCATCTTCCCTTAGACCAAAATAAGTTAATGTCCTTGCCTTCATGCCTCTAAACCAACCCTTACCAATGCTTCTTTGGACTACATTTCCTCCTACTACTCTTTTTGATGTATACACATCTCTGATCCCATTTCCTTTCATGACTAATGTACCTAGGACCTATTCCAACCATCTTTTGTCTTGTCCAAGCAACATATTCTCCCTTAAGGCTATATCCATGCTTCTGCTCTTGTTCCACTCCACCCTAACCCTTGAATGTAGGAATCAAACCCACTGCCCTTGCTTGTGCAGTCCCATACACCACTGTATTGTCAGATTTTAGAACCTTCCCTCTATGTAGACTTGACTATCCTTCCATTCAATGGACTGTTATAGGACACACCACTGCCCCAATCAGGATCTCCTCCATTTTCCTAAACCCTTCTTGTTGTGTTATCAACAACTCACCACTAACCTATCTTAGATCGGTCTTCTTCATGGGATTCACATCATTTTTCCCCTCCAACTGAGTATCAACCTTCTTAGACCCTTTTTCCATCTTCTCAATGCATTCATCAGCATTCAATACCACTGTCCCAAAACCATAACCCTGTTTCAAACCAGAAAACATGTTGTCCTTACTATCCTCAAGCCTTAAAGGCTCTTTTTGCCAAAAATCACAAACTTGGTTTCGCCTTTATCTCTCACACTACCCTACAAAGGAGTTAGTTTGAAAATCTTATTGTTACTCATTTTTATTTCAGATCAAGTTGAGTGAGTTTTAAGTGTTTGTAAACCAAAAAATGAGGTGCATTTTATATTAGTCTTCCCTATATTGCATTCAGGTGTATAAACATAAGAATCAAGAAGCTTTTATTTTCAGTAATGGATTGTTGCATTTATACAGATGTATACAATATTGAAAAGATTTACATAAATGTTGCTGAAAGAAAATCTTTATTCATTCAGAAGTTAAAATCTATCTCACACAAGCCGTGAGATATAGCTTGTCCAATGTGCATAAAATGCAATATATATGTACAAGAATGGATTGAAAATATAAAGATGCATATATAGAGAGAGAGGCCATTCATCGCCTGATGACTAGTTTAAGTCCATCGTCCTGCATGATCCTCAGCTCTAGGTTGCTTTTTTTGTGTCCTCTACAGCTCTCAGTCTTCATATCCTGCATCTGAAAGAATTGCAATGGTTAGAGCAGAGCTCTAAACAATGACAGTCTCCAACCCTACATACTCATCCACCCACCAATGTATAGACTATCCTTTGCTTGCATCAAACAAGGTATAAGTCACTCATGTTCAAAGAAGAGAGAGAAAAGAATGATCAAATACATCTAAAACGTGTCATGTTTTTTCTAACTGTTTGTTCCATGTGCAGATATAGGGAAATCAATGTTCTTGTTTTATCAAGTTTCAGCACATGGGTTAAAATGAGGCTCCCACAAGGGTTGAGCCCGATGTGCTAAATTATTAGACAATGAGCTCATTCGATTTTTCATCACATCATCAGGATTATGTAGTGATAGTGAATAGGCATGTTCTAAATGCTTCATTTTCCTTATACCTCACATCATTTATTGTTGTCTTATTTAACATTATGCTTGCTGGAAATCAATTATCATGAGAAAATGTCCTTTCATAAGACACTGAGATCTTTGAAGATTATAACTTATCAATGAAGTCTATTACAACAATGACAGAGTAAAAGGACAGTGTATAGGGAAATGAAGCTACAGATCAAATAATCCCACCAAAGGTATTCATGACACAGTGCATAGTGAAATTCAAAGAAATCAAGCACTAAGCTTCCTTCACAAGAAAGGAGGAACAATATAGTGTAAACATTTTGCTTTGATGCATTCATATTTACCCTCACATCTTCTAGTTATAAGAGAATATAGGGAAATATTATTTGATAAATAAACAATGACAGTTGAAAGATGTTGAATTTTGGCAATGCAGTCCTCATGACTGTAATTATGACAATATATGGTGAGCAGCCATAATACTATGTAGCCTTGCAGACTATGAATAAATTTGTGATAGTGAATTCAAAGAAATTTAGGTATGGACAACCTTTAAGACAGTCAAATAAAGAAAAGAGCATGAATGAGATGAAATACAAAAGAGTGATCATGCAATTATGATATTATGGTAATTATAAATAGTGACAATCATCAATCCTCAGAAGTGCGACCAATTTCATGAGCGATTGGATTAGTAGCACAACATGGAACTGCTTGAAGATATCATGGAAAGAAAGTGTAAAAGAGATCCACGGTATTTGTTAGGGTTTCAATTTTTCAAAAGCCATATTTTCGCTTGAAACAATAAGAAAGTCAATGCTTTAATGCAAACTCAGTTATAAACCTCAACTCATTTGAAGAACAGGGTATACGTTTTTTAGAAGGTGCTACATGAATACCCTAAGAACTTAAATGAACACTTGCAAGAAAAAAAAAATAGCCACGACCATGAAAGTATCAAGAGATGGTTTATTTAAAGGCAACCAGTAGTTCATGAAATAATTGGAAGATGCGTAAGGTCTTTGAATCATACCCATACTATGCATAAAATTGAAACATTTAACAGAATATGAATACATTCATAGCAGAAAAATAAATGAAATCATCAGAGGAAATTGAATCAAGCCCTCAATTTTTTTTGCAAACATGATAAAGGGTCGATCACTAAGCAAAAGAGTGAGATGGATTTGTCTTCAGAATGCATGCTCGCAGCCATTCAAACATAGAATTTGCACATAAGAAAGAAATTCTCAATGTTTAAATGCAGATCCACAATACTTTCAGAAGAAAATGAAAAAAACCAAACCCATGGCCTGCCAGTTAGAGAAGGGTTGTGTTCATAAGGAATGAAAATAAATTCATTAAGACCCAGAGATTACAGTCATCAAACCCATCTGGGTTTTCTTTCTATTTACAAAGGAGCAACGTATGGAATATAGAGAGGAAATGTAGTGGCCGTGGCCAGAAATTCTCTTCATAAATGATAGAGGAGGAAGGAAAAATATATCTTCATTATTCTTTACAAAAGAATGGAAAATGGCCTTTTCCTTCTTACTAGTATTGAAAACTCACCGAGCTTAGTTCAGAGAAGCACCAGATCTGCAAAATGTTCCAGAAATCTCCATAAACCCTCATGATGGCAGCTCCATTTAGCAACAAGAATACAAAGCAAAATGAAAGGGATGCATTGTTTGGCTCGAGCTTTAGTGTGAGGGTTTCTTACCCTAGTTTTGGTCGAGAGATGAAAGGTATTTTTTACCTTTTGATTTAAATTTCATCATATGAGTTATATAACCTACAAGCTAAGTCTTATGTCTTATGCCTTGGGAAAAATAAATCATGTAATGTGCCAAACAAGTAAGTCTTTGTGACTTCAAAAAAAATCTTTGACCAAGTTTATTTCCTTTTATTTTTGCTTTGATGTATAAATGTAAAGCAAATGGTTTTAATGATGTTTTATAAATCATTTTAATCATATTGCTATTATTATGCAAGGATGGAATAAGTACCCCTTTTAGCCTTTATGAGACTTGTTCAAGGAGTTATTTTATTTTGCAAGCATTTAGGAAAAAGTTGAGGAAGGTTGGAATCAGTTTGCCAACATGTGCCAAAATTATAGGAGCTTTTATTTTGTTTTTCAAAATAATTTGGAGCTTTTTGTGAACAATTGTATATGTCACCATGTTGGACTTGGTCAAGGTTGGTTATTTCAATACATGGAGGCTCTTTTGGTAAAGTTTTAGTTCCTATTTTTGAGGCTTTGTGGAGGCTTACGAAAATGGAGCTTCTAGATGCTATTTCAGGATCTAGCTGGGAGTTGGGATATTTTCTTTCTATTTTTACTCTTTTAGAGAGGCAGTTCTTACTTGATACTTTTCTGTCATGTGACTTTTGGAGCCCTTTGCAGAAGAGAAATTATGTTTTGTAGCTCATGACAGGCATGTATATCAGTGTTTCACCTTTGAAATTAATGAATATAAGCACTTTACCTTTTCAATCTCTCTGTTAAATGTGTGCATTTATATAATTGATGAAACTGCTTGTGAAACTATTTGATTCCTTGTAGTATTGTCTTATCCTAGCACCATTCTATAGAGCAATATGTATTTTTGTAGGTTGTGAGATTTATTTAAAATGCAATATTCTCAAGTTGTGAAGTATTTCTTCCTTCTAGGAGTGTAGCCATATGAACCTTTTCATGAAATATGCATGCAAAAAACTTATATGATTGAGTTGTGTATGACAAAGCTTTTGTCATTGATTGAAACTATGTGTGTGAACTGTGTTATATGTCTTCTTAGTAAATTTGGTGTATCACCATAGAGTTAGGTTTCGTTTCAAGCATTCCTTCTCCCTTTTCCTTTCAAAATCATTAGCATAGGTGATATTATCAACATGGGAAGTCAGCCTCTCTGAAGGTTTGATCTTATCCAAGTATTCATACTTTTGAGATCATTCCCATGTTACACTAGATTGTGCAATTCCACATTCAACAAGGTGCAAAATCCTAGTGCTAATAGTTTTTGGCATGCCCGGTGGGACTGTCGAATTGGACAGTTCAGAAAGAGCATAAGATATTGTTGGTTTTGATATGCTGGCAGTATTTTGAGGCCTTTAAGAGGAAATTTTTTGCATATCTTATGAATTTTACTGTGGGAAGTACTTAAAACCAGTACTGTGAAGCCTTACATGAAAAAAATTCAAACTAGAAGTTCAGAATATTTTGAATACCTACAGTTATCTCCACCTAGAAGGTAGAGTAGGTTTGTTAAAAGAGTGTCTATTTGAAAGAGGGTTCAATCAACCCCACCAAGTTTCATACCAACTTCCAAATCTATTTTAACTATATTTACAACCTTTACTTCTACTATCTTAGTTTTGGTTAATCAGCCTCAAGTTGTGCAAATGGCCAGAAATTAGCCCTTTGTGTCATTCAATGGAGGTAGTCCATTGAATCTTGCCCAACATGATGATATTCCTATAGCAGCTTTGAAAAGCTTTCCTTTCTTCACAAGAGAAGATCAAACAACTCCTATAGAACATATCAAAGATGTGGCATCTCTTTGTGGGGTTCACCATATAACCCAAGAGAACATAGCTGTCAGATTCCTTGCAGCCTCCTTTAAGGGAAAAGTGTTACAATGGTTTAGAGGTTTGCAAGTTGGATCAGTTGCAACTTGGGATGAATTAGGGGATAAGCTGAATAAAAAATTTCAGGACAAGTCTAATCACCTGTCATTGGTTGAACAATTAACAACCATAAAAAGAGCTCCTCAAGAGCAAATGTCAGATTTTAACTTCAAATTTCAGAGAACTTGGTATAGGATTCTAGCTACTGTGAGGCCTTCTCCTGAACATGCCTTTTTGTATTATTTGAAATCCATAAATAGTGAGATAACAGTAATGACATAGTCAATGGGAGGGGTATCCCTACCAGATGCTTATTAAGTAGCAATAAGGGAAGAAATTTTTTTGATTCAAGCAAGTAAAATTGCCCTTAGGCCACCAATGCCAATATTTCCTGAGATATAGCCTAGTATGCCAAGTGCTTCAAGTACCATCTTTTACACCCCTACCAGCTACTCCAATGTCATCAACTATTGTTCTAGCTACTGTTACTATGGTTGCAAATCAGGAAAATGTCACAGTAGGCTCATCTCAGGAGCTTCAAGAGATTAAGAGTCTGTTGCAAACCTTTGGTAATAAACTGGTGAATTTAGAAAAACAATAGTTAGACAATAAGCCTTACCAACCATAGATTCAAGCTGTAAATCAGCCTTATCAGGGTCAACAACAATAGTATCAAGGCAATAGATAGCCATACCAAGGAAATTATCAAGGTACAAGGAAGAATATCAACTCAAGGCCATTCCAAGTTTATAACCCTGCTCCTCTTAGTGCAGCCAATGATATTGTTCATGTTCAAAATAACTTGGCTGTAGATTATGAATGGTGTTATCCTTGCAACCAGCCTCATAATTAGGCCACTTGTTCAAATGAAATCATTAATCAGGATTTGATGGAATAAAGTGTTTGAAATACACAACAGAACCCACCTAATGATGGATCCTTATAGCAGCAAGATCAGTCTACCAGTGAAGCCACTCTTCTAAATTGGCAAGGAGAAGAGTTTTGTGGAGTTAATGCAAATGATTCCCCAATTGTTGTAAACACAAGATCAAAGAAGAGAACCTTTGAACTTGAGCAGGTAGCTGATAAAGGAAAAGCAGTAGCTAATGAACATCTACGTCACAAGTGCCTCACATTTTGTAGAGGAATCCACAAATTGCTAGAGAGCAATCTCACTTGCAAAATGAGCCTGTTGTTGCAAAAGTACAACATAAGATAAATTTTGCAGTGCCTTTTAATATTGTTGAAAATATGAAAAAGATGAACATCACAATATCTATGTGGGATTCCTTGGCAATTCCAAGTCAAAAGGAATTGTTACAGTCTTCTTTAACTGAAAAGGCAACAACTAATGAACCTTCAGTTGATACAGTTAAAGTTGTTTTCACAAATGAATGGAAGGAAAATGATGTGCAACAAAGTAAACATCCTGGAAAGGAGTTTGAAAAGGTCGTTAAGCCTCCTCCTTTCTATGTGACATTAATTGTGGGAAACAAACTAGTTCACAATTGCATGGTTGATAGTGGAGCCAGTAGTTCATTCATGCCAAAGAAGATTGCAGTTCAATTAAGACTTAAATACCATCCCCTTGAGAAAGGAGTTCTTTAGCTAGATGATACAGTAGTTAACACTGTGGGTGTTATCAAATATCTGGGAATCACATTACATGCTTGTCTGAACTTCTTTATTCCTCAAGATGTTTTCATTATTGACTTACCTCCTTTCTTTGTCTTGTGCCTATCAAGGGACTTCACTGCAAAGATTGGAGGTTATCTATCATCTGATTGGTCCCACATGCTCTTTAGGACCAGATATGGAACAAAAGTAACAATTAAGTCTGAGTCATTGGCTAAGGATCACATTGAGCCTTATGTGCCAAGTGTAATTAATGCTAATTATGTTATTCTTGAGGACAATGAGGTTGTTTCAGCTCAAGAATTACAAATTGAATGTATACCTGAGGTGCTGCTAAATGAGTGGGAAACAGAAAACATCATAGATAATCCAAGTGAACTTATTCAAGAAGTTGGATTAGGCATTTATGTACTTCACGAACCTAAAATAGAGATGCCAAACATTGAAAAGAAGGTAGAACAATAGTCATCACAACAAGATGAGTTGTGGTAGATGTACTTTGATGGCTCTAGAAGCAGAAATGGAGTTGGTGGAGATGAAATGTTAATCTCTCCATAGGGTGATAGATATTATGTTGCATTTAGATTTGCTTTCTCTTGTTCCAATAACTCTGTTGAGTACGAAGGATTGATACAAGGTTTAGAGTGGGAAAGGAGAAGGGTAATCAACTGCTTACAAGTGTTTGGGGATAGAGATTGATTGTTAATCAGGTAAGAGGGTTGAATGTAACAAAAAATGACACTTTGAAAGCTTACAAGCATAGAGTATGGGATATGATTGAAGAGTTCAATGCATTCAATCTAGTTTCAGTCCCTAGGAGTCAGAATCAACATGCAGACATATTGGTTGCAATTGGTGCACAATTTGAAATTCCTAATGAGATCAAAAAAGAAAAAGTACAGCCACATGTTAAGATAATTGTCAAGCCATCTATTCCAAATAACAACACTAATTGGAAAGTCTTTCAAAGTGATGAGAAAATTTTAAGCTTTCTACTTGAGGAAGACCAGTTTTCTATTGTAAATCAAGAAAAGCTGAAATAGCAATATGAAGATCAAATTATCCAACTGAAAAAAAAAAAAGTTGCCCAAGGGCTTGGTTACTTTAGAATCCATTTTTAGTACTGATGATCAATTGTAAAAGAGTAAAACCAACATTCAAATTAAAGAGGAGCATTATGAAGAGTTGGAGATTTTTAAAGGTAAGCTTCTCAAGATTGGAAAAATTTGTTCTGAATCAGATAAACAAGCTTTCATTACTTTATGTCAAGAGTTTCAAGATATTTTTTCTTGGGACTATTCTGATTTGAGAGGTTTTGATCCTAGAATTGCTCAACACACAATAGAACAAGAAACCAACGCTAAGCTTGTTAGGCAAAAGTAGAGACCTTTGAACCCTAAGCTAGAACCTTTAATGATTAAGGAATTGTCTAAGATAGTTGAGGGGGATGTTGTATTTCCAATTAAGCACACTTCCTAGGTCTCTAACCTAGTTCATGTTAAAAAGAAAATGGTGAAATCAGGTTATGTGTAGATTTTAGAGATCTTAACAAAGCCTCTCTAAAAGACCATTATCCATTACCTTCCATGGAGCAGATCCTCCAAGTGGTTGCTGGTTCAGAAAGATTCTATCTGCTTGATGGATACTCTGGTTATAACTAGGTATTGGTCAAAGAAGAGGACCAATACAAGACTGCCTTTACAAAAAAATAGGGCACTATGGCCTACAAGAGAATTCCTTTCAGTCTGTCCAATGTTGGAGCCACTTTTCAAAGGGCTATGGACATGGCCTTCCAAGGCTTGATCAATAAAATAGTGTTGATATATCTGGATGATATCACCATATTCTCAAAGAATGTTGATGAACATATGCATCATTTAAAACAAATGTTTGAAAGATGCAAGGAATATGGAATCTTCCTTAATCCCAAGAAAAGTATTTTTGTTGTTCATGAGGGTAAGTTGTTAGGACACATAGTGTCGAAGCAAGGAATCACTATTGACCCTGAGAGAATCAAAGTTATGCTGGAGCTGCCTTTTCCCAATCACAAGAAAGGGTTGCAGAGTTTCTTAGGCAAAATTAATTTTTTGAGGAGATTTATACCTGATGTAGCAAACCTTTTACAACCCTTGACTGGTATGTTGAGAAAAAATACAAATTTCAGTTGGACTAGAGACGCAAAATGTAGTTTTGAAGCCATTAAAGAGGCTTTAGCATCAACTCCTACACTAGTGAATCCAAATTTTACAAAAGACTTTATTTTATATGCATTTGGTAGAATTGACTCTATTTCAGCAATGCTGGTTCAAAAGAACAATGAAGGCTTAGAATAGCCCATTGCATTTTTTAGCCAAGGATTGGCTGATTATGAGCAGAAATACTCATTTGTAGAAAAACATGTTCTAGCTATCATTAGAAGCCTCAAGAAATTCAAACCATTGGTTTCTAATAACAAGATTCACTTAATGGTAGCACATCCAAGCATGAAGGAATTCTTACTTAGTAAGGATCTTAATGAAAAAAGGGTTGGGTAGATTACTAAAGTCATGGAGTTTGATGTAGAGATCAAGATCAAAAAGTTGGTAAGAGGAAAAGGACTTTCTGAACAGATGGCTTCAACTTCAAAAAATGGAAAGAAAACAGAGATAGAGGTTGTTTTAGTCATTGATAATAAAGATCGGAATGTTGTACCAAGTTGGGTTCAAGATATGACTCATTTTCTATAGACTAGTCAATGTCCACCACACTTAGACAGAGCCAAGAGGAGATATTCCAAGTTACAATCCATTCCATATGTTCTGATTGATAATGTTTTATTCAAAAACAATCTCAATGGTGCTTTGCTAAGGTGTATTGATCATAATCAGATTGAGAAAGTGCTTCATGAGTTCCATGATGGGACTTCAGGGGGTCATTTTTCCCCAAAATCAATAGCAAGGAAGATTGTGAGGATTGGTTATTACTGGCCAACCATGTTTAAGGATGCCTATGCATGGGCCAGGAAATGTGTGAAATGTGCATTTTTTGCTGGAAAAGAAAAGCTGCTAGCACTACCCTTGTAGCCAATTCAAGTAGAGCAACCCTTCATGAAATGGGGCATTGACTTCATTGGACCCATAAACCCACCTTCCAGTGTTGGGCACAAGTGGGTACTTACTGCTGCAGACTATTTTACAAGATGGACAGAGGCAGTAGCCCTAAAGGAAGCCAATGAAACCTCTATATTAAATTTCTATGATGAGATAATAACTAGATTTGGAGTTCCAGATGCCATCCTTTTAGATAATGCCTTGGCATTTGTGGGAATCAGAGTGGCTGATTGGGCAGTGAAAAGTGGTATATATTTGAACACTTCATCAAATTATTACCCTTAGGGTAATGGTTTAGCTGAGAGCACTAATAATAACTTGATCAGAATCATTAAACAAACAATGGATGACAATCAAAGAGCTTGGCACACCAAGCTAAAACATGCCTTATGGGAAGATAGGATAACTCCTAAAAGGCCTATTGGAAATTCTCCATATATGTTGGTTTATGGTAAGGAAGCCAAACTGCCTATATATGTAGAGCTACCAGCTCTTGATTTAATGCATCAGTTGGAAATGTTCGAAGAAGAGGATCCTTTAGAAATTAGATTTGCTCAGCTCATGGAGCTGGAAGAGACTAGACACAAAGCCATGAAGTCTTTGGAGTATCATCAACTCCAAACTAAAAGAGTTTTTGACAAAAGGGCAACTGCTAGAGTTTTCAGAGAAGGTGACATTGTACTAAAATGGGATGAATTAAAAAGTAAACCTGGGAAGCATACCAAGTTTGATAGCTTCTGGAGTGGTCCATTTATCATCACAGAATGCAAGGAGCATAATGTATTCAAGTTGTCCAAGATGGATGGTGAAATATTCCCTATCCCAATCAATGGGATACACCTCAAGCACTGCTTTGAGGTTTTATCTATATCATTTCAGTCAATTTAGAATTTCATGTTTTCAATAAGTGTTGCTGCACCTTAGATTAGTTGTTGTTTCCAGTTTCCCTAAGTTCTTTTCAGCACAGCTAGTTAGTTTTTCTACTACAGTTTTGTTTTTCAATAAACTCCAGGGAGTTCTGAGTTCTTATGATTGAGTTACAACATTCAAGCAAGTTGTTTTCAGACCTAGTATGATTTTTTGAGTGACTCCATGCCCAACGGACAAATTAGGCAAATGGTCCTAGTGTTTAGTAGGAAAACATGCAGTAGATGTCGCCAGAGATGTTACTCATTTTTATTTCAGATCAAGTTGATTGATTTTTAAGTGTTTGTAGACCGAAAAATGAAGTGCATTTCATATTGGTCTTCCCTATATTGCATTCAAGTGTATAAACATAAGAATCAAGAAGCTTTTATTTTTAGTAATGGATTGTTGCATTTATATAGATGTATACAATATTGAAAATATTTACACAAATGTTGATAAAAGAAAGTCGTTATTGATTCATAAGTAAAAATCTATCTCACACAAGCCGTGAGATATAGCTTTTCCAATGTGCATAAAATGCAATATATGAAAGAATGGATTGAAAAAATAAAGATCCATATATAGAGAGATAGGCTAGTCATTGCCTGATGACTGGTTTAAGTCCATCATCTTGCATGATCCTCAACTCCAGGTTGTTCTTTTTGTTTCCTCTACAGCTCTCAGTCTTCATATCCTACATCCGAAAGAATTGCAATGGTTAGAGAAAAGATCTAAACAATGACAGTCTTTAACCCACATACTCATCCACCCACCAATGTATAGACTATCCTTTGCATGCATCAAACAAGTTATAAGTCACTCATGTTCAAAGAATAGAGAGAAAAGAATGATCACATACATCTAAAAAATGTCAAGTTTTTTCTAACTGTTTGTTTCATGTGCAGATATAAGGAAATCAATGTTCTTGTTTTATCAAGTTTTAGCATGTGGGTTAAAATGAGGCTCCCACAAGGGTTGAGCCCGACATGCTAAATTATCAGAAAATGAGCTCATTCGAGTTTTCATCACATCATCAGGAATATGCAGTGATAGTGAATAGGCATGTTATAAATGCTTCATTTTCCTTATACCGAGCACATCATTTATTGTTGTCTTATTTAACATTATGCTTCTTGGAAATCAATTATCATGAGAAAATGTCCTTTCATAAGACATTGAGATCTTTTAAGATTATAGCTTATCAATGAAGTCTATTACAACAATGATAGAGTAAAAGGACAATGTATATTGAAATGAAGCTATAAATCAAATAATCTGACCAAAGGCATTCACGACACAGTGCACAATGAAATTCAAAGAAATCAAGCAATGAGCTGCCTTCACAAGAAAGGAGGAACAATATAGTGTAAACATGTTGTTTTGATGCATTCATATTTACCTTCACATATTCTAGTTATAAGAGCATATAGGGAAATATTATTTGATAAATAAACAATGAAATTTGAAAGATGCTAAAGTTTGGCAATGCAGTCCTCATGACTGTAATTATGATAATATATGGTGAGCATCCATAATACTATATAGCCTTGCAGACTATGAATAAATTTGTGATAGTGAATTCAAAGAAATTTAGGTATGGACAACCTTTAAGAGAGTCAAATAAAGAAAAGAGCATGAATGAGATGAAATACAAAAGATTGATCATGCAATTATGATATTATGGTAATTATAAACAATGACATTCATCAATCACTCAGAAGTGCAATAATTTCATGAATAGTGGATTAGTAACAACATGGAATGCACTGAAGATAGCATGGAAGAAATTGTAACGAAGTCACAGTGATTATTAGGATTTCAATTTTTCAGAAGCCATATTTTGGCTTGAAACAATAACAAATTCAATGCTTTAATGCAAAATCAGTTATAAACCTCAATTCATTTGAAGAACAAGGTATATGTTTTTCAGAAGGTGCTACATGAATACCCAAAAAACTTAAATGAACTCTTGCAAAGAAAAAAACACACAGCAACGACCATGAAAGTCTTAGGCAAGGGTTTATTTAAAGGCAGCCAATAGTTCATGAAAGAATTGGAAGATGTGTAGGGTCCTTCAATCATAACCATACTATCATTAAAATTGAAACATTTAATAGAATCTAAATACATTCATAACAGAAAGATAAATGAAATCATCAGAGGAAATTGAATCAAACCCTCAATTTTTTTTGCAAACATGATAGAGGGTCGATCACTAAGAAAAAGAGTGAGATGGATTTGTCTTTAGAATGCATGCTCGCAGCCATTCAAACACAAAATTTGCACATAAGGAAGAAATTCTCAATGTTTAAATGCAAACCCAAAATACTTTTAGAAGAAAATGAAAAAAACAAACCCACGGCCTGCCAGTTAGAGAAGGGTTTTGTTCATAAGGAATGAAAATAAATTCATTAAGACCTAAAGCTTATAGCCATCAAACCCATCTGGGTTTTTCTTCGATTTACATAGGAGCAATGTATGGAATACAGAGAGGAAATGAAGTGGCTGTGGCCAGAAATTCTCTTCATAAATGATAGAGGAAGAAAAAATATAACATCTTCATTATTCTTTACAAAAGAATGGAAAATGCCCTTTTCTTTCTTACTAATATTGAAAACTCACTGAGCTTAGTTCGTAGAATCACCAAATCTGCAAAATGTTCCAGAAATCTCCATAAACCCTCATGATGGCGGATCCATTTAACAGCAAGAATACAAAGAAAAATGAGAGGGATGCATTGTTTGGCTTGAGCTTTAGTGTTATTGTTTCTTACCCTAGTTTTGGTCAAGAGATGAAAGGTATTTTTTATGTTTTGATTTAAATTTCATCATATGAGTTATATAACCTATGAGCTAAGACTTATGTCTTATGCCTTGGGCAAAATAAATCATGTAATGTGCCAAACAAGTAAATCTTTATGACTTCAAAAAATTTCTTTGACCAAGTTTATTTTCCTTTTATTTTTGCTTTGATGTATAAATGTAAAGCATATGGTTTTAATGATGTTTTATAAATCATTTTAATCATATTGCTATTATTATGCAAGGATGGAATACGTACTCCTTTTAGCCCTTATGAGACTTGTTCAAGGAGTTATTTTATTTTGCTAGCATTTAGGAAAAGTTGAGGAAGGTTGGAATAATTTTGCCAACATGTGCCCAAATTATAGGAGCTTTTATTTTGTTTTCAAAACAATTTGGAGCTTTTTGTGGATGATTTGATATGCCACCATGTTGGACTTGGTCAAGGTTGGTTATTTCAATACATGGAGGCTCTTTTGATAATGTTTCAGTTCCTATTTTTGAGGCTTTGTGGAGGCTTACGAAAATGGAGCTTCTAGATGCTATTTTGGTGGATCTAATTGGGAGTTGGGATATTTTTCTCATTTTTACTCTTTTAGAGAGGCAGTTCTTACTTGATACTTTTCTATCATGTGACTTTTGGAGCCCTTTTCAGAAGAGAAATTATGTTTTGTAGCTCATGGAATCCATGTATATCATTATTTCACCTTTGAAATTAATGAATATAAGCACTTTACCTTTTCAATCTCTATGTTAAATTTGTTCATTTATATAATTGATGAAACTACTTGTGAAACTGTTTGATTCCTTGTAGTATTGTCTTATCCTAGAACAATTATGTAGAGCAATATGTATTTTTGCAGGTTCTGAGATGTGTTTAAAATGCAATATTCTCAAGTTGTGAAGTCTTTCTTCCTTCTAGGAGTGTAGCCATATGAACCTTTTCATGAAATGTTCATGCAGAAAACTTATATGATTGAGTTGTGTATGAAAAAGCTTTTTTCATTGATAGAAACTATGTGTTTGAATTGTGTTATATGTCTTCTTAGTAAATTTGGTGTATCACCATAGAGTTAGGTTTCGTTTCAAGCATTCCTTCTGCCTTTTCCTTTCAAAATCATTAGCATAGGTGATATTATCAACATGGGAAGCTGACCTTCTCTAGAGGTTTGATCTTATCCAAGTATTCATACTTTTGAGATCATTCCCATGTTGCACTAGATTGTTGACTTCCACATTCAACAGGGTGAAAAATCCTAGAGCTAACACTTATCATCCTTCCTAATTCTATAGGTGTTTTCCTAGCCATCATACAGGGATCTTCTATCAAATTTCCATGGTCTCCCCAAGAGAAAATTCCAACAATCCATTGGAAATATATCACATAAGACCCTATCCTTGTACTCCCCAATCTAGAAATCCACATAGGCTTGCTCATTCACCACTAAGGTTTGACTATCATTCACCCAAGAAACTTTATAGGGTGCTACATGAGGTATCCTCTCTAAATTCAATTTGTCTACCATCTCCCTAGATGCCATAGTATCCTGAGAACCTGGATCAATAACAACTTGGCACACTTTACCTTTGAATTTGCATGAGGTTCTAAAGAGACTCCTTCTTTGGGTCATGCCTTCCTCCTTAGGTGATTGCAACAAGGTCCTTCTCATCATGAGGGCTTCTCCCACTTCTAGATCTGCAGGTCTACTTTAACTTTCACACTCTTCCTCTTGGACCAATTGTGTTCTTTCATTCCTATCACCACTTCAACTTGGACTTTAGTTTTAAGGACACTTGAAAGATGGGTGTCCAAATTCATTTCACCTATAACATCTTCCTGAGAATTCATTATAATCTCTCCTTTGTCTGAAGTTTTTCCTTCCACCTCTCCATCCTCCTCTTGCTTTAGGTGTTTTTTCTTTGTTCTTATCAAAATTTTTAAGGTTTTCCTTGGTCTACCTTGATGTTGAAGTGGTTCCTCTACCCCTAGAGGTGTTTCCTCTTCCTCTTGCTACCTTCTCTTGTCTCCTCTTTAGTTTTTCTTCTGCTCTCCATGCCATTTGTAAGCATTGTTCAACTGATTTAGGTGCCAACAAATTGATCTCATCCTAAATGTTATACCTAAATCCATTCAAGTACCTAGCAACCTTTTCTTCCTCATCTTCTTCATGTTTAGTCCTTATACTTAGCCTATAAAATTCTTCAGTATATGCTTGCACATCTAAATCCTTTTGTCTAAGATTTTGTAACCTCTTAAGTAACTAAACATTATAATCACAAGGAAGGAATTTACCTTTCAATTTGGTCTTCATCCTCTCCCAAGAAGTGATCTTTCTCTTTCCTTGTCTCTCCCTTTCCTCTTGCACAAAATTCCACCACAACAAAGCATGTCCTTTCATATTTGTTTTTACCTTCTTCACCTTGTGCTCTTCACCAATCTCTTCACTCTCAAAGTAGTTCTCCAAAGCCCCTATCTAATCCAAGAGCTCTTCACTATCAAGTTTTCCTCCATACATAGGCACATCCATTTTTCCATGTCCATCTTTCTTCACACCATTCAAAAGCTTCACCATTCTCACATCATCTAGATCCATCTCTTCCTCTTCACTGGAAGTCTCTTCTTCTTCAATATCACTTTCATCCAAGAGAACCCTACCTTTAGCTTTCATCATAGCAATTTCCTGCTTCAGGGATTCTATTTCTTTTTCATGATTGTCAATCTTCCTTGCAACAACATTCACCTTAGGAGGAATTTTCACAATCCTACCTCTTCACCTTCCTACAAAACCAATTCAAAACACCAACACAAGATCTAATATTGTGCTTTGATACCACTCTAATGCAGACAAAGGAGACCCAAACCCACTCAAAGTGTCAAATTTCCTTCAAGATGAATCTAAAAAGATTAAAATAATCTATTGGACCAATCCAAACAACTCCCAAAGTTTGAAATCAATCAGAATTAGAATTTCCAACTTCCACCCTTGCAAACCTAGTAGCAGTGCAAACCTGGTTTTTGGCCCCTAACTCCAACACTTCCCAAAACACTTGAAAAACCAATGGATGATTCAAATACCCATTTTAGAGTTATAAAACATATATCTTAATCAGACACAAGTCCTTTGGACCAAACTCCTGAAACATCCACTCCTACGCTAACCTAATTAGGCTAATTAGGCCTAAATTACAAAGAAACCCACCTTTAGACTTATCACAAACAACTAAAAAATTTTGGAAGCATTTCCCATGCCCTCAAACCACTAAATCCATAATTAGCTTCTAGATTTGACCCCTCTAACATAGCAAACTATGAAACCCTTAATTTTTTAGCCAAACCAAGAGGGTTTATTGAAAGTCCCACTTGCACAACTCCCTTGACCATGCCACCAACTTAGAAACTTCTATTTTTACCCCAATATGATTAAGATTTGAATAAATTCTCCCACTCTCATTGATTTTAACAAACCCTAGACCCAAATCACCATTTTCATGTATTTTCCTTAACAAAATCAACAAGGCAGCAAACCTATCTCCCTTATTTCTTCCCCACAACTCTATTCATGCATCCTACCTTCTACTCAAAATCCCTAGGGCCCATTACACTTACCATAGTAGTCATAGCCAGTGTATGGGCCCTTAGAACATGATCTTTGTTACAAAACCCTCAAACAGGGTATTCATGATCTAATTTAGGAAAATAGAGATTTATGCCACAAAACTCTATGTAATTCCTTCAAAATGGATGCAAAGGATTGATAACATAGGCCACCACAAAATTCCAATGATTGCATAGTAAAATCAAGTTGTACAGGTGCTTGCAGGTTTGCAAATGTAAAGGAAACTCAGAAAATGAATGAAAAAAATAGAGATTTCTTAGTGCCAATGCTTCAATTATTCAAGCCAAACATTATAATGATTTCCCATGCCTTTTTAATGGATTATCCACTTCAAACAAATTACCAAATACCTCTCAACTAAATTTTAAACTCCTTGTGACCGTTGGAGGCTAAAATAACATCCTTTACACATTTTAATAACACATTTGCATATATTGTAATGTTTATACTCCTTCACCCCCCTAATCACCTAAACCATTACAAATGGTCTAATGGGACCTTATTCAACTAATGGAACATGACTCACTCAAGAAAACAACATTCTATCTACCTTGAGACCTTTTGTCAACTTTGACAATTTCTTCCCACATGATTTGCAATTCTTACAAAATGAACACAAAAGCCCTCAAAGTTGATCAATTACATAAGAATGGTCACAGTGGACCTTATTTGGACTCAATACCTTAACTCAAACAACCTAACACACCTTACCTATAAGACACTTAATGAAGAAACATAGAAAATATTGGTGCCCTTGCACCAGACTTGTTTCTTCCTTGTGATTGGATCGCATCCATTCTAATCATCTGATCCTCCATCTAATCTTATCTTATCCAATCCATCTATCCTTCCAATCCAGCTTTCCCCATCAAATATATTCCAAATTCAATCAATTCTAATCCATATAATCCAATCTTGCAATCTACCCTAGCATCCAAAAGCAATCCATGATCTTTATCCAAATCAACTAAAATTTGTTGAACCACATTAATCCATTATCAAATGGATTTATCCTTCCCAATTCATGTTTTGTTCTTATCATTAAGAACATAATCCTTAGGGTATGAATTTTTCTTATCATTAACTTTTCCATCCTTATCATTATCATCACCAATCCATCAATCAATCCATTGGTTTTCAGCTTGACTTAGAGCATAGTCCTTGCTTGATTTTTGGTTTGTTGTGCATGCTTCTTTGTTGTTAGTGTGTTTTATATATTTTTTCATTTATCATGGTCTTTTCCACTCTATTACCACAAGGGTGTCATGATCTTCCATATCGAGGTTTCATAAGGCATATGTTTTCAGTTGACATGTTCAATCACATACTTTGTATATTGTCATCCCGGTTCCTTATACTTTGGTGAATAATATCAAGTACAATATCAAATCTAGGTTTCTCTTATCATTATAGCATGAAAATAATCCATCCTCCCTCTCCATTCATTTCTTCATAATCCTTATCTTCTCCCATCCATCCTTATGTTTTTCATCTTTTTATTATCCTTTATCCCTCCCATCCATTTTGAGAGCATACCCATGTTCTCCTAACCCACATGTCCTCTCAAGGGGGAATACCATTACCTCCTCATCATCCTTCCTAGTGACTGGGACATCATGCTTCTATTCCTTATCCCTTTCCTATCCACTATGTTTTATTCTTCTTATAAATAATGTTACTTCTCTTAGTCCCAACATCATCTCAAAGAGGGCCAAAATGTAAACATCTAAAATGTGACCTTACCCATCCACACCTCATTTTAGCCTATCCTAACGCATTAAATAATTAAATAATATTCATTTATTTAATTATTTTCCCCATTTCATTTATCCACCACTTTTAATTAAATAAATCCATATTTATTTGATTAAAGCTAACCTTTACCCTTATTTCTCTAAATCCCCTAACATTTCCTAAGTTAGTTAATCCTTGATTAATTAAATCTATCCCCATCCTAATCATTATTATCCCATTCTCCAACTTTTAACTCTTCCCAAGTTAATAACCCTGATTTATTAACTCAACCCTTCCTCATTAAATCAATTAATCCTTGATTAATTGATCTAACCATCATCCCTAATCATCATTACCATAATTTCCTAATTTTAAATTCCTACATCTCACCTACCCCCATTACCTCTTACACAAGCCACCCTATCTCTTACACAAATTTAATTCCTCTCTTCCCAATGTGTCCTCACACATGTGTGAGAACACCTCCCCATTTCACCCCTTTCTATATTGTGACACTTGTCACAAGGCTTATCATTCTCAATTCCTTGATCCAAACCCTTAGGGAGATGGAAAATTATATGCTTTGTTCATATTCTATTGATTCATCCTTTTGGTCCAAGGTGATAAATTTTACTATTTATATTCTAAACTACATAACCACAAGCTACTTACAAATATTACTCTAGAGGAGGCTTGGTCCAATATCAATATCAATGTTTCCTTCTTCAAGGTATTTGGTAGTGAGTCTTGGGATTTCATTTCAAATGGTTAGCATAATGAAATAGATAATATACAACCATTCATATTTTTTGGATATTATGATGATGTGAATTCTTATTAATCATTTGATCCTACCATGAGAGATGTCCAATTTTATGGAGATGTCTAGTTTTATGATTCCTTCTCACAATCATATTCTACATTTTCTTCTTCTTCCTCACTACTTACTCTACCTTTCTTGTATCATGAGGATACTTGTGCATTGGATGATACTTTCTATGATGGTTATAATGGATTTGTCTCAACTCATCCTACTCCCCCACTACCATATCCCCATGCTCATTTTTTTCTTGAGTTGGCCCACACTACTTATTAGGAGGCTCAAGATCTTTAGTTGGTGATCCTATAGCTTCTCACCACACTTATTATCAATAGTTTAGTAATAATATTATCAATTGTGCTATATCTACTAGTGCATGGAATTTTTTATAAGATTCATGTGTTTGAGAGTGGGATTAGGCTATGGATAAGGAATATTCTTCATTAATGAAGAATCATACATGGAATTTGGTTTCTCTTCCTCTAGGAAAAAAATGTATTCAATGTAAGTAGGTGTACCATATGAAGTATGCATAAAATGGTTCTATTGAGTGTTACTAGGCACATTTTATTGATAAGGGTTTATGTAAGAATTGTCTATGGTGATAACCACCCAAGATCTAAATTCCTATGGAAAGAAAAAAATACTCAAAAGATCATTATGACAAGAATAAATTGTATTCCTATCAATGAATGCAAACAAAATCAATTGGATTATTACAATGTGTGAGATACCCTTGGTTATATAGCCAAGGTGAGAAAAAGGATTAGAAAATATCATGGCAAGTGTTTTAATCCTATGACATGAGACATCTAATAATGAATCACCTAGGACATAATGATAAAATTCAACAGTCTTAATCTTATGATATGAGACATAAAATGATAAAATCCTATGTGAAACCTAAGTTAGCTTAAGTGATGGGATGTGAAAGGGACCTAATAGTGGAGCTAGTTAGGTAATATCCCTATTCACACCAATAGTTTCTCACAAGTGGAGGGTATTGATTACACCAAGAAATTTTTCCTTATCACCAAGATAGATTAAGTTTTCCTTATTATATCCCTAACTACATCTCAAGGTTGGCATATTCATTAGATGGGTGTGAAGAGTAATTTCTTGCATGGGTTCTTTATGAGTGTGGGAATCTTCCATTATTTTCAAGCTATGGTATTTTTTATATGGTCTTAAGCAATCCCTTTGGAATTCATATGTGAACATAGATAATTTCCTAGTTGGATCTAGTTTCACATGTTACCACTACAATCGTACAATCTATATTTAGAGACAAGAGTTGATATTTTTACATGATATATATTAGTAGCTCCACCTCCATGATTCAATATGCATGCCATTAATTTATGGAGAACTTTGACATGATATATCTTAGAATTTTTCACTTCTTTCATGGTCTATCTATTATTCAACCTCTTAAGGATATCTCCATTCATCAAAAATGTATTCCATTGATTTGCTTCATTGTTTAAACATGGTCAATTGTAAGCAAAGTCCTACACTATTTTATCCAAGTATCACATTGATTATCAATTTCACCACACGTAACATTGATGCTACTTTGTATATATAGTTGGTGGGTAGTCTCTTGTATTTGACACATAAAAATTTTGATATCACCTTTATTGTTGGGCTTGTCTCCCATTTTCTCCATGATCCTAATGAGAGTCACTAAAAGGTATCCAAAATAATTTTGAGGTATATTAGATGCACTATAAGATACAATTGGGAATTTAGTACATACCAAGATCTTCAAATATAATAGGCTTCACCAACTCATATTGGGCAAGTGATTTTGACTCACGTAAGTCCACTTCAAGTTTTCCATATTTCTTGGTTCCATTCTAGTTGCTTGGACTTATAAAAAGAAAACTCATATTTCATTATCATCAAATAATACTAAGTATCAACATGATATTCTTTCCAATCAGAAGGTTTTGTGTCTTCAACTAATTATGATAGAGTTTGGTCTTTCACTTAATATTCCTACACCTCTTTAGTGTTCACGATAACTAAAGTTCCATTTACATTTTCACACAAGCCTATTTAGTATCAATAAATGAAGCACATTGAAATAAATATGCATATAATTTTATATCTCATCCATGATGATCATATCTCCTTAGAGTATTTTCTAATTGAAGAATAGTTTGTAGACATTGTCACTAAACCTTTCGAATCACCTCATTATTCTCTATTTTGATTGATGATTTGGTTGAATTAATTTGTCCTCAAGGGGTCTATTTGAGTCCTTTCACATTTTCCATCTCTTTATTGGAGAGAAGTTTTTCACATGATGTTTTCTCCTTTTCTTCAATTGTAATTCTACTTGGGTATCTCATCAAGCCTGATTTTTGGGACCCACCTTTTTATTTTTATACATTATAAATATATTTTCCCTAAGTCACAATTAAGGGGAGGTGTTAGATTAAAAGGTAGTTTCCAATTTAGGTCCCTTTTCGTACTAGTAATCCTTAAGCTTAATTAGGACATATGTTTGTTTGTTGTAAGTCATATGATAAGGAAACTTGTCATGGTCTAATTTAATCCTCACTTAGGGTTTCACTTAGAGTTTCTTATCCTTTATAAAAGAAAGTTTATTTTATATTATATCATTATTCATTCTTCCTTTTACATCAAAGGATTTATAGATTTTTATATATAAAATCCTTTACTTTTTATCTTTATTTGTGATAGTTGTTTTATTTTAGGTGACTTGTAAGAGCTATGGGTTGAGGATTCAACTCCAATATTGTTCAAGTGGGTGGTGCTAGATTTAAAGTAACTAAGGAGGTCATTGGATCTACTACTAGTCTTAAATGCTAGGGGGAAAATATGCATCATTGGAGAAAAATTAAGGATGTTGAAAGTGTGAACATATTTTTGAATGAAGAGAAAGTAGTTGCCAAATTCCAAAAAAAAATTAATAGAGAGAAATTACCTTACCCTTGGGACCAAGTATGGTGGATTCTAATTAAATATTTCACCTTGAAAGGCCAATTCATATATTTTTCATTATAATATCCCTTTCTTAATATTTTACACCATAAATTATTGATTAGCTTCCCTTTCTTCCTTATGAGTTCTTTCAAAAACTTTGTTGAAGAAGCCAAGGATTACCATAAGAAGAAACCTAGTCAACCTATCATCTCTTTACATCAAGGTCTTATCTTCCAACTATACCATTTTAATTTGTCCTTATGCCCTAGAAAACCCATTAAGGATTGTCTAGCTAAAAGTGTCTCTTTGAATGATTTCTTGGGTAAGGGTAAAATAGGTATATTGTTTATCTTTCTAGTAAATCTAGCCCACATCCAAAATTTAGTTATCTTCCCTCACATAAGTTCTAGGCTCATAATATTGGAGGGACTAAAAATAAGTATAAAGGGGATATAACCAATAAACATTCCTCTATTTTATTTTTTAAAAGCATGATGCCTAGAAGAATATTGGTTCTTCAATTTCTGCACATTCTCTATGTAAAGGCATAAAAGGTAAAAAATTCATTTATGAGGAAGGTGTGATTGTGGGAATATGTGCTTCCTAAAATAAACTCAAACCCCTTTGTCAAAATAATATGTAATGTTAAATTAAAGCAGGGGAAAGAGGAAACCTAAGGTTCTTTATAGTAAATATATGTCAAAATATTTTTAGTAGCCAAGATGGAAAGGGGTTATAGAGTAAGGTAGGTGATAAAAATTTAGTGGGGGAAGCTCTAATTATGTCAAACCATGTTAAGACTAGTAAGAAAGGGGAAGATATTGTTAATACTTTGGAGTAGAAATTTCATAAGATGGTAGGGGCGAGGATATCTTCTAGACTTGTTGGAGTAAAAAAATCGATTAAAAATAAATTGATTTATCTAATAACCCTTTATAGATGGATAAGCACAAGGTTAGTGAGGATAAGGATTTTGAGGAAAACATCGTTGATCATATCCTCCTTAATGAAATAATAAGGTAATAGTTATTTTGAGAAAATGAATGCCCCTATATTATGGTATGATCCTAATATGATATATTCCTAAGTATATATTATATATTCCTAAGGATAGGAACTTGTGGCATGCTTAACCGTAACATAAATATTAGTTAATACACTAATACCCCTTAATTAGGATGAAGGGGTATGTCCCTACATATTTTAGCCTATAAATAAGGAAGATAACTCTCTCCCATATCATCATACCATACAATATTGAATTCATATGTTACTATCTGATTATTGGAGGTGACCCCCTCAAAGTGGTTTGCTAAAAAATTGTTTTACAAATTTTTATAAGAAATATCTTAACATGTTGATTCTAATTTTGTTGAATTTTTACAAGCCCCACTATTAAGGATGACGTTGAAAATTATTGCTCCACTTGTGTTGAGACTACTAGTTAGATTGTTGATGTCAAAAAAATGGATGATACTAAAAAGAACATAAGTAATATGATCAAGTTAAATACCAATATTATGCACAAGAGCATGGATCATTATGATGAGCTATATAATTCCTTTATTGATGATTGGGGAAGTCTAGCCTCTAGTTTCCTTTATATCTTTGTTGTTTTTTGTTCTCTCTATTTTTTTTAGTTAGCTATTTCTAAGCTATTACTTTGATATTTTTTGGCCAATTTGGACCTATTTTGTCTTGCCTTATGGAAATTTGTGTAAGGGAACGAGACCCTTTTTTGTTTATTTTCTACTAAAAACACATATTTATTATAAAAAACAAAATCAATTTCAACTATGCTACCCTAAATCTTATAGTCAAATTCAAAATCAACTAATAAATTTACAAAGGCTCTTTTCTAACAAATAATTTGCTCATCAAACTTTAAAAAATATTTGATTTAAAGAATAAAGTCAACTTTAACTAGTCATAGTTATCTCTTGTATGAATGAAACTTTGAGTCAAGGTCTATCATAACAATTTTAATATTTATTGACTCAATAGAATTATAATACATACAAATTTTAAGAATCTTTTAATCTCCTAATATTATCCAACTTACACTTGAATCACTATATTATAACTAATTTATTAACCAACCAACAAATATTATTATAATACTATAAATACAAGTTGTAACCACTCTGTTGATTTATTTTTTATCCAACTAAATCTTGAAATTGTCTAAAGGTTAGTTAGTTCATATAGTCAACAATACCAAGGGGTTGGCCAATGAATAGGAGAGAATTTTTTCAATTATTTTCTTTAGAATTTAGGCTCTACAATACTTAGGAGGGTAACCCTTTACAATATCTACTAAAATTTCACATTATTCATAACATGACATTGGTGTAGTAGATATGTTCTCTCATAATAGGCCAAGAATTACAAATAGAACTCACTTAACTAACTCAATTTTTGGAGACCTAATGCAATACCGGCACCAAGAACATGAAATAAAATTAAGAAATAAAGTACATCTTAAAGGGAAAATTATTTTGAAAAAATATGACCATGGACATGTAAAAAATGCTCATACTTAGACTAGTTCCTTTAAATTAGGGCTATAGAGTCAAAAATAAGTGCAATGGTATTTTGAATAAAAACATTGGAAAAATTCTTTGAAAGCTTTCATATCACTACCTTACAACAAATATTCTTTAGAATTTACAACCAGATCTTCTTAATAATCCCTACATATGTTCATAACTCTCAAAATTCCTAATATGGAAATTTAATCCACTCTTTGAATCAAAGCTATATTAGAAACATTCAATTAAAAATAATAATGAGGATGAAGGGTATGTGCAGGATCATGATGGGCCAAAAAGTGGTGATATGATGGGTATGTGTAGGGTATGTGGCTAACGAAATTTTTTTTACCCAAAATTGATGAAACAAAAAGGGTTTTTAAAGGAGCTTCTCAACTTTCTACCAATATAAATTATGCTTTACTTTGAATTTAATAAATTGTTATTATTCATTTTCTATTTGAATTACAACTAAATTCCGATTGATAGGCTGATTAAAACTTAGAACTTTCAAACGATATCACATTTTTTAATCTGAAACATGTGTCACATTCTATGCTTCACATACTATAGGATTTTAAAAAAATGAATTTCATGAAGTTTTGACCAAGTTAAGGTGGTCATACATATGAGTTTTTATATTTTTTAAAATATTGTAATAAAAAATTTAAATTAAATATTGACTTGGAAAAAAATTACAAAAATATGCATCACATCGGGACATGAGTTCTCTACTTATATCTAAAATCTTATAAAAAAATATTATCATTTTTGTTGCTAGGGTGGTCAGAAGACACCTACTTCTTATTTTTCCCTAAAATTTAAGTACTCTTGCATTTTTCAAATTTTCACCAAATAGATTTAAAAAAAAACCTAGTAGTTTAGAAACTACATTCAATTTTCCATATATTCTATTCTTACATATTTTTGAAATGATATAGATAACTTATTCAAATTTTTATGTCAAATTACCTAACTCTGATTTTTCTAAATTTTTTGCCACTTAAGGGCCTCTTTTTTTCCATGATGATCCTGCACATACCCTGAATAGAAATGATCTTTCATTGGTTTAGATTTATAAAATATATGAAATATACAATTTCTAAGGAGATAACTGATTGTGAAATTATCACAATTTTCTCATATATTCAAAATTTTCACTATTATACAAAATGAGAATTACACTTGCATTCTTCCTTGCATGACCTAGAATGGACAAAAACAAACTCAAAGTATGAACTCTCCACTTACAAAATTTCCAAGATTCCCTAGCTAATAGCCCTAAATTCCCTTTTATAAAGACAATGGAGCAATAAGATTTAGGCTATGGACATATGTCACATCTTCATTTGATAATCTTGTCCTAGGATCACAAAAAAAAAGTTACAACCAACTAGCAAGAGACAAACTATGCATTGCTAGAGGATAAAATAGTTAGAAGTTACTTGAGGAGATATTTTTTGACACATACAATGAATCAAAAAGGATAAATCTCATGCACATTTTTAATTATACTTCTCCATACGTTTTGCAAAAAATCCTCTAAAGACCAAGGATGTGCCAAAATTTATCTGATGTGAAAAAAATTATTAGAATATCCCCCATCAGTCCACTTGTTTACATCCTTAAAAAAAATCTCTAAACTTATCTCCAATTTCAACAATTTTTATAAGGGAAAATTAATCTTGTTTGCATCTAGAGTATCATCTACAAGAATGGAAGTTAGGATGGAGGGTAGCACATTGCTAAACTCGTCTCTTTTTATACTCCTTTATTTCATCATCCTCATTTAAAATGCTAGGCATGATACCATACTTAACATCATCGAAATATTTTAAAAATTTATCCATGGCTAGCTAAAAAAAATGATGTATAACCATGTTATCCTCAATATTTTCTAAAACATCAAAGACAATCTCTAAGTCTACTAGAGCATCCAAGTAAAAAATTTTCATTACCACCATCTTTTCAATTAATTTACTTCTTGCACTCCAAGTATTAATAATACCTTAAAGTTTATTTTTTAAGACAATATGAATAATATGAGTAGGCTTTACTTTATTATATCCATTCTATGTCTCCTTTAAATGGTTCAAAATGCATGACAACCTATAACCAAAAATGTTGTCATCTATCTTTAAGAGTTATCCTTCTTTTCTTTTTCTTCCACCTATTTCCTATCATTCAAATCTCTTTTTAATGGACTTATTTCTACATTTAGGGATAACTCTTTTATGCAAGAGCATCCAATGGTGTAGGGGCAATCTTGCATCACCCCAAAAAAAAAATTCCTTATTTTCTTTATTTGTTTCATGTTCTACATTTTTTTTAGTGTTTTGTGTGGGTGTTGGGTGGGGTATCCCCCCATCACTTTTCTTGGTCATTATTTTAACTCACTCCTAAGTGAGGTGGTGGTAGCAATCTAGAAACAATATTCAATTGTTCTTGTAACCTTTAATTATGATCATTTAACTTGTTCAAGTCTACTTCTAATTTCCTAACTATGGATTCTATGAACATGGCCATATTCATAGTCAATGTAACAACTTGCAAGGCACTTTAGTTTCCCATTCATTTAACAATTAAGTTTCTAGTCAGTTCACCAATTTCTTCAATAAATATGGGCTTATTTATTTTAGAAAATATTGACTAGATGGCTAGGGTTTCATGCCTAGGGTTGAACATTGAGCCAAAGTAAAGGGAATTTTCCTACTCTTCTGATGCTAACACTAGATTATTTCCTACCTACCTCTTGATTGTATCAAATTTAATTGTAGATGATACATCCCAACCTAGAAATAGTAAAAATCCACCACTCTTGACAATTTCCCTGTTGTTATTAGGTGTCATTCTTGCCATCTTTGTATTTACTATTTCCTAGAATTTGATGATAACTTCATTTCTCTTTTTTGGTAGGGATTTTGACCCTTTAGTGTTTGATGTAGCTCCTCCCCTTTTATTTTAAGGATGAATTCCTTGAATTCCCTAGTGGAAATGAATTGGTCATCCATTATGAATTTAGAGAAAGAAATTGTTCTCACGTCATCAACAACTTGGTCTCCAGTCTCAAAAATAATCAACATCCTTTTAGTGGATCATCTTTCAACTACAAACCTTGGAGGATGGTGCCTTAAAATCCTCTTGGAATTCAATAGAGGCAATCAGATAATCTACCAAAGATCCAACAGATTGATCCACTTGTTGCAAAGGTGTGATACTCTCAAGGACTTGTTACTCTGTTGTTTGAGATGATGAATTAACAAGCTCATATCTTGGTGGAATTTTTAGTGGCACATTTATCAATAAACTAGTTGTATTATCAAGGATTATTAATATCCTCATGATTGGGTCCTAAATTTCTATGTATGCTCCTTTTGTAAGAAGGTCCACACCTTTCCTTCTCTCTTCTACTATTTGGATATTAACCAATTATTCCCTTATTTTTTCTACCTCCTTAGTAAATGGGAAATTCTTGATAAGATCCTCAATAAGATAAAAATCATGCACAAAGGCTACAAGATTATACTTTACCCTAACATTATGAAAAAAGTGCTTAAAATCACGCTTCCTTATTTTATCAACCCTTGTTTTGTAGGGCATAAACTTATTCATAAGAATTTCCAACCCTGCCCTAAATGTCACCATAAAGTTTGAAAATATAAGGGTGGATGGGAGAATTCATGTTTCTTATATTTCTTGAAGCGAGTTGTATCTACCTCATTCAACTACCACATGATTTCCAGATATGTTACAATTCTATCTAGAACTAATTTAGGAAAGATGTGGGGAGCCACTAGGGATCCATAAATTGTAATGACTATAGAATCTGAATAGGAGAACTAGTCTCCCCAATTATGCTCAATCCATTGCTCTAGGTGAAGCTCTTTGGGCCTCAAGAATGTTCTCACTTCATACCCCAATCAATATCTTGTCCCATATTTCTAAGGACACCTCTAACAAAGTATTGCTCAAAGATACAATAATTGGTAGACTCACAATTGTTGTCCCAAATCTACATCCACTCTTGAACATGGAGCATGAAACCTTTCTCATTAAAGGACCTAATTTTCATTTGAGGTGACCATGTTTTCCTTCTAGAATAAAGTAAAATATAACGCAATAATTACAATTTTAAATGGACAATCTTGGAATCTTTGCTAAAGGAACTCAAAGCCTTGTGTATTTTTCCTACAACATACCATACATAGTGATATAGCCTATTAACATCACTACTCTACATGTCAAGTGCCGAAATCATCAAATTTACTAGCATTTAGGTTTTGTGATCTAAACCCAATACTTGACATAGGGAAAAATAGGTTTTCTAGAAGTAATCTTCAAAAATATCATAATTAAAAGGTTCAAGATCACCACTAGGAAACCTTTGAATTTCCCTATTCAGCCCCTAGGTCTAAAATTGGGTAACCATTTCACCCTATAGCTATCCCTTAGCCTCTGATATTCTCTTGTTGATGTCCCCAAATCAATGGGTGGCTGAGCATTTCTATCCAAAATGAAAACCTCATAGATATAATCTTTGTCCAATCCTTTCTAATAACAGCATCCCTAGTGTTGGGATTGGATTCCTTAGCTAAGCATCTAATTAAGTCAACATTTATGAAAATATTAGGGAATTACCAATTTCTCCAATCCCATCCTCTAAATGTTAGAAATTGGCCTATCTGCATGTTACTAGATATCCACCTACAGGCTCAATTAGGATGAGCTACCTATGTTTCAAAATGAATGGTACATTTTATTAAACCTTCTATGTTACATTTAGTTATACAAATGAAACAACTTTACAAGATTACAAGAATGAAAAATTATTACATTCATACAAATGAATGAAAAATTAAAATATTTTACAATCTTTTTGAAAATGTAATCTTTATTGAACGTAATTAAGTACATGTGTCTCACACAGCAAGTCATGAGACTGACTTACTCATTTGATACAAACAAGAATTAAAATATATATGAATGAGTAAATGTTGAAAATAAATAAACAAGTAAAAAAGGTAACCGTCAATTGCCTGAATGACTAGTCCTACAAAAGAATTTTCTCCTGATTGCCTTGTCTTACTCCCTATAGCTCCTTGATCCTTACATGCCTGGTGTCTAGTTTCTTGCATTGAGTAAAGAAATGGGTTAGAACAATAAGTTCTAAGCAATGAAAGGTTGCATTCTAAACATGCACATCTACCCATGCATACATATGTTAATTTCTATGTACATCAAATGTAACGCCTATCTTAAGTGTTCATAAAATCCAAAATGGATGAACATTATATACACTTAAGGTAGGAATTTTATTTCTAACTTGTTTGTTTCCTGTACATAAATAGGTACAATTATGTTCTGATTAAATATGAGTGGAGATAAATGTGGCTCCCATGAGGGTTGAGCCAGGCTCATTAAAATGTTTCATGAAAAGTGAATATCATGAGATCAATATTGTGTCTAGTCACTAGCTTTAAGGAAAAGACTTAGTGTCTTGTCGTTCAAACAGGTTCTATTACATTATTGTTTCTCTAATTATTGAGATATGGAGATTTTGGTCAACAATGCTTCTTAACAGTGGTGTTATATAACAACACTAGTATATAAGGTGTCATCTCATTGAAAGAAAGGAGAATCTGTTGTTTTACAATCAACATTGAAGATGTTTCAATAAGATAGCATGATCATATAAAAGAAGCAGTCCTTGTAGGATGCAGAGCTATTGTTATATAATAGAAATTAGTTCAATGCTAAAAGCATGCAGGATGACCAATACTATGCAAAAAGAAATGCAATCATTGAAGTCATCATATCAACATGATTATGAAATGATAGTGAACAGGAATACATAAAATTCCTCATTTTCATCAAGTTTCACATTGTTTATTGTTGTCTTATTTAATAAAATTCTTGCTTAAAATAGTCATCATTAAAAATATACATGCTTAGTAGAACAGTAATAGAAAGTGAGTTCATCTCTTATTTCAGGAAGTAAATATCAAGCATTTGTTTACTAAGTGAGCAATGAATTTTAGTATGACAAGACAACCAATTCCTATGAGAGGAAAATGCTAAATGCATGTGATACTCTTAGCTAATGGAAGCAAGCATGCAAGCACAGTCATGCATTTTACTCAAATTATCGGGGGCAAGCCTTATGACATTTTATGACAACATATTTAAAAAGAGAGAGAGAGAGAGAGAGAGAGAGAGAGAGAGAGAAAGAGCATGTGAATTGCTATAGAATGCTTGAAATGATCTTCAAAAAGTGCCATGATGGTTGAGTGCAGCCACATAAAGTAAGTAATTGAAAAAAGAAGTATCAATTTACAGTGCATTTAAAAGGAAATAGAGTTTTTTTTGTGCAAGTTTATGCAGATGATACTGTAACTCATACTATATAGTAAGCAATGTTGAGAGAAATTCAATAGTGACAGATATAGTAGACTAGGAATAGCATGGGTGCAAGGAATAAGCGTAAGAAAAATGTGTATTTTTGTAACAACTAAGGAGAATGAAAATTTAATCTTACAAAATTTTTGAAGCAAGGAAGTGAATATCAAAAAGAGCTTGAGCTATAGTAAAAAGACTGAAGAATACTCAGGAAGAGAAGCCATGGTACATAAAATATTTTTGAAATCCATAACTAAAAGAATGAAACTCATCATGCCATGATTACCAGACCCTTTTGGGTTTTCTTTCTGTAGTTGGTGTTTCTTATAGTTTTTAAGCTTTTACAGATGGAAAATCATTGGATAAGGGATACTTATGAATGTCATCAAACTTACATAGAAATTTTTTATATTATTTATAGTAGAAGATGAAAGCATTTTATTTATAATGGCCTTATCTATGTGTCAAACCTAGAAGAAGAATAAGGGTTTCCAGAAATTTTCATGGAGGAGTCTTATAAAGAATACCAGGTCTTGATTGAGAAGAGACACAACATTCAAAAGAAGCTGAGAATTCATGAATGCGTAGGTAGAACACAGAATCTCACAAACTATAAGTTCATGAAAAATAGCTAGAGAAAACACAGAGATATGAAACAAAACCCTTGACCTCATGAATATAAAAACCACAGGACAAAGAAATATGGCCACAACCTATCTATGATATATTTTTCTTTTACCTTCAATGATATACATGAATATAGAAATTTAAAAGAGAATGCAAACTTTTGCTTACAGAAGGTTTTGCCAAGCTGAAACGTATTTAGATTGCAAGGAAATCATGAACATAATGCCTCTGTGACTCAAAGATTCACCATTGAAAGGTGTCTTTTCCATTTACATAGCTCGAGCAAGCATAGTTTCCATGGCATGGCCAAAGCAAGTGAAATCATAAAGAATAGAAGAAAAGAATTCAAAAATAAATAGAGAAAAATGGGAAATCTCCTTTTTTTTTCTCAATGAGAAAGCACAAGAATACTTACCAGTCTATTTTTCAGAAAAAATCATAGAAAATGCCTCTGTGAACTCAAAGATCTGCCATGAAAATTCTCTATCAGAAGGCTCTATAGAAACCCTAGCTGTGGAGTGACTTCTTCTTGAAGCTTTAGGTCTAAATGATCAATTTTTCCTTTCTTTTGTTCCTTTTCACTTTAGGGTTTTCTACCCTAAACACCGATAGAAGACTTTAGACTTTCTTTTCTATGTTTTTTTTTTAAAAAAAAATGAGAAGGTAAACTATTAGACCCATGGAAAGCTAAGTTATTTAATCTTAGCTTATAGCTTTCTTCTTTATGTTGTGAGTCTTTAAGACTTGTTTTTTCCTTTCTTTTATTTTTACATCAAAGTTATTAATTGTAAAATACTAAGTTCTAATCATATCATAAATCATTTTGACTAAAGTATTTCATTTAAATGTAAAAATAATAGAGGCTTTCCATGCATAGGAGGAAGAATAGGATATACTTATCTTATGTTTTGATTAAGCCATTGAAAAGAGAGGATAAGTCTTGACTTATGGCTTGAAAAAAATAAAGACGTGTGATATGACTAAGTCATAAGGAGGGAGAAGATATATTCACATTGATGGCATGCCACAAATGAGGAGGGTATCTAGGGAGGTTATTTTCAGTTTGGGAACACAAGGAGGGCATCTAGGAGCTAATTTATTGAGTTTTTATCTTGGATATGGTCAAATTGACCTTTCCAACCTTTTATGAGCTCTTTTAGAGAAGATTAACATGCTAGATTTTAGGCTTTGTGAGTGCTTACAAAAATGAGGTTTCTAGAACCTTATTTTGTGGAGCAACTTAGGAGTTTGGCTACTTAGCCACATTGTTACTAATTTGAGCCTTAGTTCTGATTATGAAAAAAAAATTGGAGATTGTGACTGATATAGTCCTTTGTAATAGTTTTGAGCATCTTTTCTAACTCATCATTTTGGAGTATGAAATACAGATTTTTACCTTGGAGATTATTGAAGAGTTATTTTACCTTCTTGTTTCTTGCAAGTATTGTGCATTTTAGGTGATTGATCAAGTTCTTTGTGATATTTTCTTTCTCCTTCAACTTTGTCTCATTTTATTCCTTTTTTGTAAAAGTAGGAATATGTAGGTTATGAATTGTGTCACAAAATTGCATAGAAGCCTCTAGTTTTTTAAACTTTGTCTTTCCTTCTTGAGAATATATGCAGAATAGACCTGTTCATGAAATATTTATGCATAAACTTACACTAATAGGTTGTGTATTTTCATATTTCATCAAAAGTGACCAAGTGTATGACAGTCCTTGTATTTCATAGCTCTTAATAGTTTGGTGTATCACCCAGTTTTACCATTTTTTTTGTTTACCTTTTCAGTTTTATGCAAGCTTTTTCATACCCTTTTCCCTATCAAATTAATTGTTTAGGTGATATCCATAGGAAGTTGGCCTTTCTCTGGAGGTTTGGCCTTATTTAAGTAATTATACTTTTGAGATCATTCACATGTTACACTGGATTGTTGAATTCCATATTCAACAAGGTGCAAAATCCAAGTGATGACAATTTTGGCACGCCCGGTGGGACACATTCTCCAAAATTTTTGTTGGTTTGGTATGTAACCAACAATTTTTAGACTGTACAAAAGTCATTCGTGCATACTTGGCGACTTCATAAAGTGAAAGAACAATAGGATTAGTGCTATCACAACATATGAGAAGAGTACAAACTATAAGTACAAAGGATTTTGAGTTTTTGCAGCTGTCACCACCTAGAAGACAAGGCAGAATAGCAAAAAGAGTACCTCCTTCCAAGAGAGTCCAGTCTACACCACCTGGTGTCAGACTAGTATTAGTGTTTTCACCATCAAGGAGGAGAGGAAGACCACCTAAGAAGCAAAGTGGGAATCGTTCCGCCTCACCAAGCTTTAGAACAGTAATTTCACCTTTAGGTAGTCCAACTGTATGCATTGTTTTCTCAACTTCTACAAGTTTATCAGCTATTGTTCAAACTCTAGTTAATTCATTTTAGTCACCTCAAATGACTACTGCTAGAAATCAACCTTTTGTGCCATTTAATGGAGGAACTCCATTAAATTTAGCACAACATAATGACATACTAGTTGCAGCTTTGAAGAGCTTGTCAATCTTCACTAGTGAAGAAAAAACAACTCCAATTGAGCACATAAGAGATGCTGCTTCTTTTTGTGGTGTTCATCATATCACACAAGAGGATGTAGTTGTAAGGTTACTTATAGCATCATTCAAAGGAAGAGCATTACATTAGTTCAAAATTCATGGAGTAGGTTATATTACAACATGGGATGAGCTGGGTGAAAAGTTACACAAACAATTTCAGGACAGATCTGATAACTTGTCACTATTGGAGCAATTGACTAGAATAAAGAGGGCTCCTCAAGAGAAAATGAATGATTTTAATTTCAGGTTTCAGAGGACATGGGATAGAATCCTTGTAACAGTAAGACCACCTCTAGAATATGTATTTTTGTACTTTTTGAAGGCTCTTAACAGTGATATAGTTGTTATGATACAATCAATGGGAGGTTTTTCTCTACCAGGTGCATTTGAGATAGCAATTACAATAGAAAATTATTTAATACAGGCAGGAAAGATTGCTCCCAGGCCACTAATGCCCATTTTTCCAAAGATACAACCAAATATGCCACTTCAAATTCTATCATTTACACCATTACCTATTGTACCAGCTTTACCAACTGCTGGTAAACAAGAATCTTCTATTCTAGTACAGTCCCAGGAGTTGCAAGAAATAAAAGAGAGCCAACCAAAGATTGAAAACATTTTGCAGACTTTTGGTAACAAGTTAGTGAATTTAGAAAAGAAACAATCTTACACCAAGCCTTATCAGCAGTAGAATCATACTTCAAATCAACCATTTCAAGGTAATAGGTAGCAGTACCAAAGAAATTTCCAAGGACCAAGACAGAATGTGAATCAAAGGCCTTTTCAGGCATATAATCCAACACTTGTTAGTGCAGCTAAGGACTTTGTCCCTATTCAAAATAACTTGGCTGCTAATTATGAGTGGTGATACCCATGCAACCAACCACATAATTAGGCTATATGCTCCAATGGAGTTATAAATCAAGAACTTATGGTAAAAAATGCATCAAGTTCACAGCAGAACACACTTAATGATGCACCTCCACAACACCGAGATCAACTTACAAATAAAACCACTTTGCTTAACTAGCAAGGTGAGGAATTATGTGGTGTAAATGTAGATGATTCTCCAGTTGCAGCTAATACAAGGGCAAAGAAAAGAGCTTTTGAACTTAATCAAGTAGCTGCTAAAGGAAACACTGCAGCTGTAGGACCATCTACATCACAATTGACTCATATTTTGCAAAGAAATCAGCAACTTCCAATTAAGGAGCGGCCACACTTGCAAGCTGATCATGTTGGCATAAAGGTACATCATAAAGAAAACCCAGCTATACCTTACAATATTATTGATAATATGAAAAAGTTAAATGTAACGATGTCTATGTGGGATTCATTAGCTATTCCAGGCCAAAAAGACATGTTACAGTCAACTTTGTTAAATCTAAAAGTGTCTGATGAGTCTGAGTCTCCAATAGGTGAATTTAGAGTTGTATTGACAAATGATCCTCAAGAAAATGATAAACAACCAAGCAAATAGATAGGAAAATACATCAAACCATCTCCATTTTATGTGTCTATAATCATAGGTGATAATTTAGTGCACAATTGTATGGTAAACAGTGGAGCTAGTAGCTCTGTAATGCCAAAACAAATTGCTGACAAGCTGGGACTAAAGTATCAGCCCTTAGAAAAAGGTGTTATTCAATTGGATGGTACCTCTGTTAATACTTTAGGTGTTATAAAATACTTGAGTCTTACTCTCCATGCTTGTTCGAACTTTTCAATTCCTCAAGACATATGTGTCATAGATCTTCCACCTTTCTTTGCTTTGTGCCTCTCTAGAGACTTTACAGCTAAGATAGGTGGTTATGTGTTAGTTGATTGGTCACATATGCTATTTAGAACAAGATATGGAACCAATGTTACCATTAAATCTAAAAATTTGGCCAAAGATCACATTAAGCCATACAATCCAAGTGTTATCAATGATGTTTCTACTGCTGCAGACACAAATTGTGTTGTTTTTACTGACAGTGAGCTAGTTGTCACTCAAGAACTACAAGAAGAAGGTGTCCTTGATATTTTCTTACATGAATGGGCAGAAAAAAAATGTGTTGGACAGTGCTGAAGACCTTATTCAAGATGCCATTATGGGTAATTATGTGATGTTTGAACCTGATGCAAAGGTTCCAAACCTTGAAAAGGGTACTAATCAGTTGTTACAACAACAAAATGAATTTTGGGAAATGTATTTTGATGGTTCCAGAAATAAGAACAAAGCTGAAGGTGGTGCAATGCTTGTCTCTCCACAAGGTGACATATATTTTTCTACTTTTCATTTTGCTTTCGCATGCTCAAATAACATTTTTGAGTATGAAGGACTCATTCAAGGTCTTGAATGGGCAAGGAAAAGAGGGATTAACTATTTAAAATTCTATGGAGATAGTGAATTGATAGTTAATCAGGGTAGAGGCCTGAATGTTTCCAAGAATGATGCCTTGAAATCCTACAGGAACAGAGTATGGAACATAATTGAAGAATTTTATGCCTTCAATCTGATTTCTATCCCAAGAAATCAGAATAAGCATGCTGACAGACTTGTAGCAATTGGAGCATAGTTTGATATACCAGGTGATATCAAAAAAGATAAAATATAGCAGTATGTTAAGGTTTTAATCAAGCCATCAATTCCTGATAACAACATCAACTAGCAAGTATTTGATAGTGATGAGCAGAGTTTAACTTTTTTGCTCCAAGAAGATCAATTTTTTATAGTAAACCAGGAAAAGATTAAACAACAGTATGATGATCAAGTGATACAGCTAAAGACAAACAAGCTTCCCAAAGGACTGGTTACCTTGGAGTCCATCTTCAATACTGATGATCAGCTTAAGAAAAGAAAAGTTAGCATTCAAGTCAAAGAAGATCATTATGAAGAAGTGGAAATCTTTAAAGGTAAGCTTCTCAAATTAGGAAAAATTTGTTCAGCTAAAGATAGAAAAGCTTTTATTTCTTTATGCCAAGAGTATCATGATGTTTTTTCTTGGAAATATTTTGATTTAAAATGATTTGATCCTCATATTGCACAACATAAAATTGAGTTAGAACCTAGTACCAAGCTTGTTAGACAAAAATAGAGACCTTTGAACCCCAAGCTCGAACCCTTAATGATCAAAGAATTGACTAAGTTAGTTGAGGGGGGTATTGCATTTCCGATTAAACACACATCCTATGTTCTAACCTTGTTCTGATAAGAAAGAAGAATGGGGATATAAGATTATGTGTAGATTTTAGAGACCTTAATAGAGTGTCTCTAAAAGACCATTACCCTTTACCCTCAATGGAATATATTCTTCAAGTTGTTGTTGGCTCAGAGAGATTTTCTCTTTTAGATGGGTATTCTGGTTATAACCAAATCTTATTCAAAGAAGAGGATCAATATAAAATAGTGTTTACAACAAAGTGGGGTACTATGGGCTACAAGATAATTCCTTTTGGCTTATCTAATGTTGGTGCCACCTTTCAATGGGCCATGGATATGGCATTTCAAAATTTGATTCAGAAATTTCTACTTGTTTATTTAGATGACATAGCAGTTTATTCAAAGAATGCAGATGAGCACATATCACATGTTAAGCAAGTTTTTGAAAAATGCAGAGAGTGTGGAATATATCTCAATCCAAAAAAGAGTATCTTTGTAGTTCATGAAGGTAAGCTGCTAGGTCACATAGTATCAAAAGAGAGAATTACCATTGACCCTGAAAGAGTCAAGGCCATACTTGAACTACCATTACCCAATCACAAAAAAGGATTGTAGAGATTTCTAGGAAGAATCAACTTTTTAAGGAGATTCGTTCTTGATATTGCAAATTTATTACAACCTTTGACTGCCATGCTTAAAAATAATGTAGTTTGCAGTTAGACTAAAGAAGAAAAATGTAGTTTTGAAGAAATCAAGGAAGCTTTAGCATCAGCCCCAACACTGGTAAATCTAGATTTATCTAAAGACTTCATTTTATATGCTTTTGGTAGCATTAATTCTATTTCTACTACGCTGGTTCAGAGAAACAATGATAATTTAGAGCAACCAATAGCCTTCTTTAGTCAAGGTCTTGTTGATTATGAGCAAATATATACATTTGTTGAGAAACATGTTCTCGTTGTTATTAGAATCTTAAAGAATTTTAAACCTCTAGTTTCCAACAATAAAATTCATCTTTTAGTTGCACACCCAAGTGTAAAATAATTTATGTTAAACAAAGATATGAGTAAGAAAAGAGTGGGATGGATCACAAAAATAATGCAATTTGATGTTGAAATCAACATCACAAAACTTGTTAGAGGTAGAGGACTTTGTGAGCAACTTGCCTCAACCCTTGAAGATGCACAAAAATCATAAACAAAGACTATTTTAGTCAATGATAATGAAATTCAAGATGTTGCTCCTGCATTAGCAGCAAGTTGGGTTCAAGAAATGACCCATTTTCTTCAAACTGGTGAATTCCCACCAGGTCTAGATAGAGAAAAACGAAGATACTTCAGATTGCAATCAATTCCATATGTCCTCATTGACAGTATTCTTTTTAGGAAGGATCTAAATGGTGTTTTATTGAGGTGTATTGATACTAATCAAACAGAAAAGATACTTCATGAATTTCATGACGGAGTTTCAGGAGGTCACTTTGCACCAAGGACAACTGCTTGGAAAATCATGAGAGTTGGTTATTACTAGCCTAGCTTATTTAAAGATTCATATTCATAGTCAAAGGAATGTGTAAAATGTGCTTTATTTGTAGGAAAGGAGAAGTTTCCTGCTATGCCTTTACATCCAATTCAGGTAGAGCAGCTCTTCATGAGATGGGGCATTGACTTTATCAGGCCAATTAATCCACCTTCCAGTGTTGGTCACAAGTGGGTGCTTATAGCCATAAACTATTTTACATGGTGGATAGAGGCAGTAGCTTTGAAAGAAGCTAATGAATCTTCTGTTATGAGCTTTTATGAAGATATAGTCACCAGATTTGGAGTTCCTAACTCCATTATTTTTGATAATGCTCTTGCATTTGTTGGATTAAGAGTTACATATTGGGTTGTTAGACATGGAATTCATTTGAATACCTCCTCAAATTATTACCCATAAGTTAATGGCTTACCTGAAAGTACAAATAAAAATCTGATCAGAATCATTAAGAGAACAATGGAGGAGAATCAAAGGGTTTTGCATACTACATTAAAATCTGCACTTTGGGTAGATAGAATAACCCCTAAGAGATCAGTTGGTAATTCACCATATGTACTTGTTTATGGTAAAGAGGCCAGATTACATCTATCTGTAGAGCTTCTAGCTCTTGTAATTGTACATCAGCTAGAGATGTTTGAACAACAAGACCCAATCTCCATAAGATATGTAGAGCTCATGGAGCTCGAAGAAACAAGTGACAAAGCAATGAAAAATTTGGAGTATCATCAACTCCAAACATAGAAAACATTTGATAATAAAACTACAGCCAAATTTTTCAAGGAAGGTGATATTGTTCTCAAGTGGGATGTGCTAAAAAGTGGACCAGGCAAGCATACAAAATTTGACCATTTTTGGGCTGGCCCATTTATTATCACTGAATGGAAGGAGCATAATGCATTCCAACTTTCAAACATTGGTGGAGAAATATTGCCAATCCCAGTTAATGGGATTCACCTCAAACGTTGTTTTGAGGTATGACTTATCATTGTACATATTAGGTTAGGTTTTATTCTTTCAATAAGTGTTGTTGCACTTTAGTATAGTTGTTTCATTTTCCTAAGTGTTTTTCTAGCACATTTTAGTAGTTTTCATTATGCATTTCATGTTTTCAATAAGTTTCCAATAACCTATTTTTTTCTAATGAGTCACAAGTGAGTTTCAACCATGTACAAAACTTCTCTAGGTCTATTTCTGAGCTTTCCTAATGACTCCATTCCCAATGGAAGAGTCTAGGCCACTGGTTTTCAATGTTTAGCAAGAAAACATCCAACAGATGTCGCCAAAAATGTTACCATATTTTCACCTACAGGCTTAATCAAGATGGGCCATCTATTTTTCAAAATGAATGGTACATTTTATTAAACCATCTATGTTACATTCAGTTATACAAATGAAACAACTTTACAAGATTACAAGAATGCAAAATTATTACATTCATACAGGTGAATGAGACATAAAATATTTCACAATCTTTTTCAAAATGTAATCTTTATTGAATGTAATTAAGTACATGTGTCTCACACAGCAAGTCATGAGACTGACTTACTCATTTGAGAAAAACAAGAATTAAAATATATATGAATGAGTAAATGCTGAAAATAAAATAAACATGTAAAGAAGGTAACCAATCATTTCTTGAATGACTGGTCCTACAAAAGAATTTGCTCATCATTTCCTTGTCTTACTCCCTATAGCTCCTTGATCCTTACGTGTCTGGTGTCTAGCTTCCTGCATTGAGTAAAGAAATGGGTTAGAACAATAAGTTCTAAGCAATGAAAGGTTGAATTCTTAACATGCACATCTACCCATGCATACATATGTTAATTTCTATGTACATCAAATGTAATGCCTATCTTAAGTGTAAATAAAAGCCAAAATGGAGGAACATTATATACACTTAAGGTAGGAATTTTATTTCTAACTTGTTTATTTCATGTGTAGCTATAGGTACAATCATGTTCTGATTAAATATGAGTGGAGATAAATGTAGCTCCCATGAGGGTTGAGTTGAGCTCATTAAAATGTTTTATGCAAAGTGAACATCATGAGATCAATATTGTGTCTAGTCACTAGGTTTAAGGAAAAGACTTAGTGTCTTGTCATTGAAACATGTTCTATTACATTATTGTTTCTCTAATTATTGAGATATGGAGATTTTGGTCAATAATGCTTCTTAATAGTGGTGTTATATGACAACAACAGTATATAAGGAGTCATCTCATTGAAAGAAACGAGAATCTGTTGTTTTACAATCAACATTGAAGATGTTTCAATAAGATAGAATGGTCATATAAAAGAAGCAGTCCTTGTAGGATGCAGAGCTATTGTTATGTAATAGCAATCAGTTCAATGCCAAAAGCATGCAAGATGACCAATACTATGCAGAAGGAAATACAATCATTGAAGTCATCACATCAACATGATTATGTAGTGATAGTGAACAAGCATACATGAAATGCCTCATTTTCATCAAGTTTCACATTGTTTATTGATGTCTTATTTAATATCACTCTTGCTGAAAATTATCATCATTAGAAATGTACATGCTTAGTAGAACAGAAATAGAAAGTGAGTTCATCTCTTATTTCAGGAAGTAAATATCAAGCATTTATTTACTAAGTGAGCAATGAATTTCAGTATGATAAGACAACCAATTCCTATGAGAGGAAAATGCTAAATGCATGTGATACTCTCAGCTAATGGTAGCAAGCATGCAAGCACAGTCATGCTTTTTACTCAAATTATCGAGGGAAAGCCTTATGACATTTTATGACAACATATTTAAAAGAGAGAGAGAGAGAGAGAGAGAGAGAGAGAGAGAGAGAGAGAGCATTTGAATTGTTATAGAATGCTTGAAATGATCTTCAGAAAGTGCTATGATGGATGAGTGCAGCCACATAATGTAAGTAATTGAAAAAAGAAGTATCAATTTACAGTGCATTTACAAGCAAATAGAATTTTTTGTGTGCAAGTTTGTCTAGATGATACTGTAACTCATGCTATACAGTAAGAAATGCTGAGAGATAAAGTCAACAATGACAGATATAGTAGACTGGGAATAGCATGGGTACAAGGAATAAGTGCAAGAAAAATGTGTATTTTTGTAATAGCTAAAGAGAATGGAAGTTCAATCTTACACAAGTTTTGAAGCAATGAAGTGAATATCAAATACAGCTCGAGCTATAGTAAGAAGATTGGAGAATACTCATGAAGAGAAGCCACAATACATAAAATATGTTTGAAATCCATAACTAAAAGAATGAAACTCATCATGCCATGATTACCAGACCCTTTTGGGTTTTCTTTTTGTAGTTGGTGTTTCTTACAGTTTTTTAGCTTTTACAGATGGAAAATAAGAGGATAAGGAATACTTATCAAGGTCATCAAGCTTACACAGAATTTTTTTTTTGTTATTTATAGCAGAAGATGAAAGCATTTTATTTATAATGGCCTCATCTGTGTGTCAAACCCAGAAGAAGAATGAGGGTTTCCAGAAATTTTCATGGATGAGTCTTATAAAGAATACCAGGTCTTGATTAACAAGATCCACAACATTCAAAACAAGCTGAGAATTCATGAATTCTTAGGTAGAACATAGAATATCACAAACTACAAGTTCATGAAAAATAGCTAGAGAAAACACAGAGATATGAAACAAAACGGGCTTGACCTCATGAATCTACAAACCACATGACAAAGAAATATGGCCATAGCCTATCTATGATTTATTTTTCTTTTACCTTCAATGATATACATGAATAAAAAAATTTAAAAGAGAATGAAAACTTTTTCTTCCAAAAGGTTTTTCCAAGTTGAAACATATTTTGATTGCACAAGAAATCATGAACAAAATGCCTCTGTGACTCAAAGATTCACCATTGAAAGGTTTATTTTCCATTTACATAGCTCGAGCAAGCATAGTTTCCATAGCATGGCCAGAGCAACTAAAATCATAGAGAACAAAAGAAAAGAATTCAGAAATAAACAGAGAACAATGGGAAATCTCCCTTTTTTTTCCTCAATGAGAAAGCACAGGAATACTTACCAATCTATTTTTTAGAAAAAATCACAGAAAATGCCTTTGTGAACTCAAAGATCGTCCATGAAAAGTCTCTCTTAGAAGGCTCTACAGAAACCCTAGTGGTGGAGTGACTTCTTCTTGAAGCTTTAGGTCTAAATGATCAAGTTTTCCTTTATTTTGTTCCTTTTCTCTTTAGGGTTTTCTACCCTAAACACCGATAGAAGACTTTAGAATATTTTTTTTATGTTTTTTTTTTAAAATAAATGAAAAGGTAAACTATTAGACCCATGGAAAGTGAAGCTATTTAATCTTAGCTTATAGCTTGCTTCTTTATGATGTGAGTCTTTAAGACTTGTTTTTTCCTTTCTTTTATTTTTACATCGAATTTATTAATTGTAAAATACTAAGTCTTAATGATATCATAAATCATTTTGACTAAAATATTTCATTTAAATGTAAAAATAATAGAGGCTTGCCATGCATAGGAGGAAGAATAGGATATACTTATCTTATGTTTTGATTAATCCATTGAAAAGAGAGGATAAGTCTTGACTTATGGCTTGAAAGAATAAAGATATGTGTGATATGACTAAGTCATAAGGACGGAGAAGATATATTAACATTGATGGAATGCCACAAATGAGGAGGGTATCTAGGGAGGTTATTTTCAGTTTGAGAACACAAGGAGGGAATCTAGGAGCTAATTTATTGAGTTTTTATCTTGGATATGGTCAAATTGACCTTTCCAACCTTTTATGAGCTCTTTTAGAGAAGATTTACATGCTAGATTTTAGGCTTTGTGAGTGCTTACAAAAATGGGGTTTGTAAAACCTTAGTTTGTGGAGAAACTTAGGAGTTTGGATTTTTAGCCACATTGTAACTCATTTGAGCCTTAGTTCTGATTATGCAAAAAAAAATTGAGAATGTGACTGATATAGTCCTTTGTAACAATTTTGAGCATTTTTCTAACTCATCATTTTGGAGTATGAAATACAGATATTTACCTTGGAGATTATTGAAAAGTTCTTTTACCTTCTTGTTTCTTGCAAGTATTGTGAATTTTAGGTGATTGATCAAGTTTTTTGTGATATTTTCTTTCTCCTTCAACTTTGTCTCATTTTATGCCTTTTTTGCAAAAGTAGGAATATGCAGGTTATGAATTGTGTCACAAAATTGCATAGAAGCCTCTAGTCTGTGAAACTCTATCTTTCCTTCTTGAGAATATATGCAGAATAGACCTGTTCATGAAATATTTATGCATAAACTTACACTAACAGGTTGTGTATTTTCATATTTCATCAAAAGTGACCAAGTGTATGACAGTCCTAGTATTTCATAGCTCTTAACAGTTTGGTGTATCACCTAGTTTCACCTTTGTTTTTTTTACCTTTTCAGTTTTATGCAAGCTTTTTCATACCCTTTTCCTTATCAAATTAATAGTTTAGGTGATATCCATAGGAAGTCAGCCTTTCTTCGGAGGTTTGGTCTCATTTAAGTAATTATACTTTTGAGATCATTCCCATGTTACACTGGATTGTTGAATTCCATATTCAACAGGGTGCAAAATCCAAGTGATAACACTGCAAAGCACTTTCTTTAACAATATTTGAATAGTGTTTAGCCATGAATATGGATTATTACATCCCTACAACAATCATTTTGTCTAAAATTATGCTTGAATTTTTTTTGGATCCTTGATCAACCCTAGGTCTCTTTGTAGACTTTAGTAATTGAACCATAATCTCATCATCTATGTGCCTCTTGATTCCTCTCAAAGTTCCAACCATGACTAATGTAATTAGGTACTAGGGTATGTAAACTAGGGTTTTAGCTTTTTTGTTATTATAATAACTCACTACTTTCAAAACCCTAACTCACTTCTTAAATAAAAAATATATTCTTTTCTTAAACCAATTTGTAGAAAGAGGGATTGAATTTACTTACTTCTTGAGATTTGACACAAACCCTGTAATATCATTGAAAACCCTAATTCATCCAAAAATTCACAATAAATTCGCTTTGAAATCTTCACTTTATGGCTTGAATGATTTGGAAACATATAATTAAGCCAATTTACATGAAAATTTGGGTAGATATGAGTAGTAATGGAAAAGAATATCCTTTTTCCTTACTTGATTTTGGGAATAATTGTAATTGAATTAACCTAATTTTTTCCTAGGTTTAATGTTGTAATGTGTTGTAACACATTCTTGATCTTGGGTCCCTGTTTAATAAAATGTGCCTAATTTGTACCCACTTTTAGGTTTTGTAAAGTGTTGTAACACACTTTCACACTTATCTAGGGCCCTCCTAATTAATTTTGGTTAATTAGAGTTAATTATTCCCTTTAATTCAATTTTAAGCCTTATTTGTGACACATTCTAAAGATCTACCCTAACACCCATAATTCAAATTGCATAACATTTAATTGGGAAAATTTGAGGTCCTAGAAATTGGTTGTAGGACCCATTCATCCTAGGTGGTGAATGGGTCCTCCCTCTATATGACCCCCCTTTCTTTGCAGATTCTACATGAGTTTTTTATGTAATTTCACTCCTTGAAGGCAAGGTCCTCAAATTATGCCAGGACCCATTCACCCCAGGTGGTGAATGGGTCCTCCCTTGATAGGACCACCCTTTTTGAATTTGATTCTAGAAGGATTTTAATAAAATTCATTTCTAGATCTAATATCAGCTTGAATTATTTGAATTTTGGGGTTAATCTCTAAATTTAGTATAAATATGGGGTTAATTCACATAGTTTCACCTAAGAATCATTATGTGAGCATCCTAAGAGTTCACAAGAGAATTTTCAAAGGAATTCAAGAGTAGATTATCAAGGTTTTATTACAAAAAATCAAGATCATATCATCATGTCAAAGGCATAGTGCACCAAGCATGTAGTTGAGCTAAGATTATTAATGTAGCATTGAAGATCCATCATGCAAGCACTATTATACATCCTATTTGAGATCAAGATCTACATTCTTCATGACCACTTCATGTTAGTTTGCATATTTACATTCCAAGACATCTCCCAAGCAATCATCATTACATATTTCATGTTTCATGCTTCAATTTCATTATTCAATCATTTGGTTTAATTACCTAAAAGGGGTTTGACTGAGGCAAAGCCCTATTCACTAACAATCAACAAGTTTTTCTTCTCTTGAATGCATGTTTGTAGATTTACAAGTTGAAGATCAAGTGGAAAAGACGTTTAGAGTGAGATTTCCAAAGTTGTCAAGTTGCAAGATTGAACTTCATAGTGCAAGAACAAATAATTGAAGCTATAGAATTTATTTCAAACTTTCGTGAGCTAAAAACTTGGGAATTGAGAGTGCAGATATTGAAGCACAGAACCCAGAAGTCAATTTTTTGAAACCCTTAAAGGACCCATTCACCACAAAAGGCGAATGAGTCCTTAGTGAGGCATGAAGTAGTGAAAATATAGGATCTAGGAGTGCAGACTAAGAGGAATAAAACCCAGAAGTTAGTTTCTAAAACCCTAATAGGGAGATATTTTCCACTAAAGGCGAATGAGTCTTTTGTGGCCTAAAAATAGCAATTTTTCTACAAGATACACATCATTTCAAGCTCTCAAAAATCCCCTCATAGTTGTTATAATAGCTAGGGTTAGTTTTTTATTTTTACTTGCATGTTTTTTCCCTCATAATTGAATGAAACATCCACCCAATGCAAATTAGGTTCATCATTGATACCCTATTGATGGTGAACCTCTTTTTCTATGTTTCAATATGGATCAAATCTGCCATCAATGTTCTCACAGGCTTGAATGCACGACCAATGATAGATGTTCATGATTTTGAATATGGACCATTGATTTGTTGAATATTGACAATGATCATAGGAATTTTAAATCCCCACCATGAAGAGAAAGGTATTTTTTCTTTGTATGGCTCCAAGACATGTGTCACAATTTTGGGGATTCATGGGAATTAATAGAACAACTTTGAGGTCTTCCTGATAATTTTTTCCTTCGTGAAACATTAAATATGAAATAAACAAGACACATGGTGTGATTTCGGGACTTGAAGGGAAAGCAAGCTCAAGATAAATGTGTAAGATAGGAAAATCTAATAGCAAAGATTAAAGTTTCAACCACTGCACTAATCTAAGCTAAAAATCCAATACAAACAAAGAAGAACAATCAAATATGAGGAGTGAAATGAAAGCAACAAAAAAATAAACTCTCCTTGTTTGAAGTTAAATAATCTCATTTGTATCTCCTCAAACAGCCTTTGCAAGTTTTCCCTCAATTCATTGTGCATGCAAGTACTTGTAAATAATAAGCATGAAAGTTGGAGATATGTCGTTGTTAAATAAAAAATGGAGGAGAAGACCTTCTTTTGTAGAAGGCCATTTAAACAAATGGATGAGATAGAACTTCTAGAAACATTCTCAAATCAATGGTTGAGGATACATGTATCACAGAGTAGTGGACTAAGGATGACTATGAAATGAACAGTCAAGATAGAAAAGAGACCAGAGACAATCAATGGTTGAGATTCAAAAATGAGAGAGTGGAGGGATATAATGGAGAAATTAAATGATAAAATCATTTAATTCATGAGAAAGGAATCTTTGACCAAGTGGAGGATAAATAATTCATTTAAATTATTTATTTGTGGAAGAAAAGAAAGTAGCCATTTAATTAATTGATTTGTGTAACCAATTAATTAAATAAGAGAAAAATGGAGAAGAAGAATTAAATAATTAATTTAGATTAATTATTTAATGGGGAGAAATGATGAGAGATAATTCAATAATTTTGATAATTATTTAGCTATAGAAGAATTGAAAGATTAATGAATAGATAAATAATAAATAATAAATATTTAACAATAGGTGAATGATGAAAGGAAAATAATTAAATAGATGATAATTTATTTAATTATTAAAGAAAAGAGTGTTAGCGACAACATTAAATTTATTTAATTGATCATAGTAGAATAAAGGTCAAGAGATGAATTAATTAAATAATTAAAATTATTTAATTACGGAGGGAAGAAGACCAAGAAAAAAGATGCTCGCAGACCAAGACATTTTTTAGTGTTTGCATTTTTTCCCTCTTTGACATAATACAGTTCATCACTTCTATCAAAGAAATTTAGTCAAAGCATGCCCTAGTGAAAGTAGGGTAGACATATGCTCCCTCAAGAGAATTTTGCAAATTTAAAAAAAAAAATTAAAAAAACTTTGGAAAATTGTTCCGATAAGACATTTTGACAGCCAGGAATTCAATGGTAGTAATGCAATTGATTTTTGAGGTCATCTAGGGGGTCAAATTTAGGTTCAAAGTAATCAAATAGACCCACCAATACACATGCTTAGTGAAAACCCTAATTTTTTTCCTATAAATATGACCTTGAATAAGAAAATTAGTCATTTGTGCATTCCAAATTTAGAAATTTTAGGAGCTCTGAGAGAGAGAAGCTAAGAATATGTCATCAGTTCCACACTCAACACATTGAGGTTAGCACATCCGCACTTTCCGCCTACCTGAGGGAGTTCCCGACCTAGTATGCATTTTTAGGTAGGAAAAATTTAGAAGGCAATTGCATCACACAATGTTTGATGCAATCACATGCGTGAATGACATAGGTGATTGTGGTTCTCTGTAATCACCTTGTCATGACACAATTGTTAGGTCCTAAGGGGTGGGGCAGTTGCAGTGCGATGCATCTGAAATGGTGCATCGTATCTGATTTTTGAGTTGAAATGTGACCAAGAATGATGCAACTCACATAAAGTGTCATAAGCGCAAGGGGAAATGACACATGTGTTAAGAAATGATGCAACTGATAAGGGGCTCACTGCAATTAACCCCAACGACACATTAGATGAGGCGTGCGATGTAATTGCAATTATGTGATGCATGTGCAAGAATAGTGACACTAATAAATTCTACAATGCAATTGACAAGCAAAATGACACAATTGATTAATGAAATTTTTTCCCTAGTTTAGGATAAAATGACTTGTGCAATTTAGGTCAGATAGGTCAAATGAAGACTTTAGATTTCTTGTGTAGGAAATAGGGTTCCACCTTTTTGGAAGATAGAACACAAGGGGGATGAGACCCTCCTATTTTTCTAACATCACATTCAAAGGGATGAAATGAAGGAGAGAGAGATCTTGAAATAGGGTCTAATTAAAGACAATAAAAGGGTTCACCACCAAACTAGGGCTTGGAAAGACAAGGAATGATTGTAACATGAAAAGTACCAAGAAAACCTAACTAGATGACCTAGGGAATGAAACTGAAATGCAGAATGAAAAACTAAGAATCAACAGAGGTGCACCTGGAAGAAGGATGGGGTCACAACAAGCTCCAAAACCCTAAAAACTTGATGTTTGATGCCCACTAGGACTCATACGCCAATCTGGGTGATTTAGTCCTAGACTAGGGTTTCTATGCCAAAATTGGAATCTGATAGTGGTGAGTTTGAATCTCCTAAATTTTGAAAAAAGTCATGTACTAGGACTCATACACCACAAGTGGCATATCAGTCCCACTTAGCTTTTTTGAAGGGTTAAGGTTTGATTCTGCTCTTCTATCTCTACCCTTCCTTGCACACTTCGTTTATGAATCTGAAACCTTGATTTGCAACCTATAGGTGACCTACTATGTAGATGACAACCTTGTGACAACTTGATGACTTTCTTCAGCCTTGAAACCTAATCTTCAAAGGATCTTCAAGCTTAAAGAAGCCTAGATCTACAATCACACATGTAGAGAGAGAAAAACTTGTTGATTGTTAGAGAATAGGGGTTTTCCTTGGTCAAACCCCTTTTAGGTAATTAAACCAAACGATGAGATAATGACATAAGGACATGAAACATGAAACATGAATAATGATACCTTGAATGATGTCTTGTAGATCAGCAATCTAACATGAAATGGCCATAAAGGATGTAGATCTATATCTTGAAATAAGTGTAGGAAAATGCTTAATCTTGGATCTTGAATACAACATCACAACACTAGCTCAACAACATGCTTGATGCTTGATAACCTTGACATGATGATAGATCTTGAATTGCTACAACAATTGATGAAGAATTTTTCCCTTAAATGCTTTAGAAATGCTCTTGTAAATTCTCTTGATGCTCTTGTGAAGTCTTGTAATCATAAACTTACTATTAGAAATACTCTCTTGAAAGTCTTAGGTGAAAATGATTGAAATAACCTTGTATTTATACTTGTTTATGCCAAATTTCCTAAAATTACAACACTACAAGCTAACATCAGATATAGGAGGATAAAATCCCACCAAGAATTTGAATTAAATTTGATTTCGGGGCACATATGAATCATATGCCAGAAGTGGCGTATGAGTCCCATTAGGCTTAGCTACGAGACACATTTTTCAAAAATGTTTCGAATGATGTAAAATCAAGATCAGGGCCAAAAAACCTAGGAGAGACTCACATGCCCAAGGTAGCGTATGGGTCCAAGATCACTAAATCTAGACTACACAACCTAAAAACACCTGAATTATGATTGGATGTTGGTTTATGTTGGGAAAATATGTCTGAATCTTACAATTATATATGTTTTATTGTTGATATGTGGCAACTGATCATGCAAATACTATGCACTCATAACAAGATGGTTCCAAAAAGCTTGTTATAAGTGGTTGGGTTATATATAGATGGGGGTGAATTGTAAGAGTCTAGTAGTGGTCATATTGTCTCTTGATCTCTGGTGATGATACTCCTATGAGAAGCTTGATTTGCAAGTATATTGTAATCTTTTGATTTCTGAATAATAAATTGGGTAGCTTTTAAAGTGTGGGGTTTTTCTCCCAAAATGGTTTTCCCCAGGTAAATCATTGTGTTGTGGTATGCATGATATTTGTGTTTTTTTTTGTAACTATTAAATATTTGTAAAAATTTTACATTATTCTCCTCTCAAGGTTAGTGTAGGAAGTTGTTTCACTACCTTAGCTTCTTTACAGTTTATGTCAGGATTATCCTTAGAAAGATGCATTAATTAAGGCTCGTGGATGAAAAATAAGGCCAAATAAGGCATAAATAAGCCCAATTATTTAATGACACCCTAGATTAGTGTGAAAGTGTGTTACAACACTTTAAAACACTCTAAATAAGGCACCAATAATCTCATTTAGTTCACAAGGACCCAAGACCTAATGTGAATATGTTACACATTACAACACTAAATAAAATCCATGTTAGGGAGTACTTTTTCCATTATTACATCTATCCCCCACTTTAGTAAGAGGAGGAACTTGATTCTAACTCACACTAAAGTAGACCAACACACATCAAGAGGGGTTCGAGTGTATTGATGCAGATGGTCTAGGATAAAAATGATGAAAGGAGGTGGTCAAGCCCCCAAGATCCAAGATCCTACATCAAACCAACATAAGAACAAATGGACACACACAAGGTGTATGATATGCATCATCAAGATACATAAACATGCAATTTCAATAACTAAAAGAAAGAAAAATAAAAAGAGGTGGATAGCGCTTCAACTGTTTGTCCTACATGTTGTATCCAAAAAGGGTGGCTTAGTGAGAAATTCATGCCTCTCTATGAGCTTCTCACCATATAATGAGAAATTCATGCCCACATTTAGGCTTCTCATCATACCTTAACTATACCAAAGTTATACCTCCTAATAACTTTGACAAGGTGCCACATAATAATGAACTTTGAGATTCATAATGCAAGTAAAGCTTTGTATGCTTGAAACTCATGAACAAATAGGATGGCTCCATAGGAAAGAAAAGTTTATTATGCAAGGTGGCCATATAAAAAAATTTGTAAATGTCAAATAGTGAAAGGTGTGTTCAAAGGGATTTTTCTTAGTTCATGTATGGTCTCTTCTTAGGGAACATTGTACCTCATGTCTCCAAGAGAGGAAAAATCAAAGAAATATCATTCTCTCGAAGGATATGAAGCCCAATGACACCACCAAGAAAAGGACGCATCGCAAGAATAAAGAAAAACCACATAGTGAAACATGAGTATCAATGTATGCCCCCACTTTAAAGTGGTTGCTAACACCATTGTTGTGAGAAATTTCTTTAAAGTAGAAGAAGACATGAGAGCTTATTCGGAAAGCCCTATGCCAATTCATATGTTTCCAATAAGATACATCATAAAAAGGGAAGGAGTTTCCCCCAAAATGTATAACTTAGTATGTCACATGCAAGCCAACTAAAGGCATTTTGTCCACATCCCAAGCTTGCTCTTATATGTACATGAAAGGAAATCAACTAGCCAAAAGAGACAATGACAAGTGACATATGAGGACAAGGCTACCTAAACCCTTGCCCCCACTTAGTGCAAGACAAGGGTGAGTTGAGAAACATGCTAGAGTGAAAATCAATATCAATTAGAGGAATTAGGTACCACAACATAAGGAAGAGTACTACACTCCTTAAGATGTTTAATTTTGTTACTCAAAGCCTTGCATTCATTAGTAGCATGACCATGAACTCTATGATATGCACAAAATGAACCTTTGTAGTAAAAAAAAAATTGTGTTCTTGGAGGGAGAGATATCCAACAATCTTGGAGGAGTCTCGACAAGATACTCTCTTGATCAATGGCAGAAGATGTTTTGTTATTTTGTGAAAAAGATATCTCTTGCTTAGGACACAATGTCATAGTTACACAAGACTCTTTGGATTGTAATATTATATACTCTCCTTTATAGGAGGGTGTAAAATATATCAAATTCAAATCATAAGTGTATTGCGTGATGACATTAATGTTAAGAGAAGATTTATCTATTTCTTTTGTTTCTTTCAAAGGATGATAATCAAGACCACTAGTTTGTGTTAGTTCAGGATCCACTAATGTTAAAGTTTGCTTAAAAGGATGCTTTGTAATAGTGTTGATATTAAGTGAAGGCTTATTTGTTTCTTTCGAGGGACAATAACCATGACCACTTGTCCTTTCTTGTGTGTGAGGTTCTATAGGGACACATATACCTTGTTCTCTAGCACCATATCATTTTTCACTATAACCAAGTTGTTTCATAAGTTCATAACCTTTTCCATAAATCTTTTTCATTTCTTTTGGATTTGGTGGTTTTTGATAATAGGCTTCATCAAAAAAATTTGTATAATTTGTTTCGTTCTCCAAAGTGGTTGAGGAGGATGCTTTCGAAGGGTCTTCCAAATTTTTTGTTGACATTACTTCTTTTTCTTTTCCCTTTTTAGAGTCTTTGTTTATGATCTTCTATTCGTTCATGAAAGATGTGAAATCTAAGGAACCCCAATCATCTTCTAATAGTTTCATGACTTCCTCTATGTTCTTTAATTTGTCTTTTTGTTGCACAAGTTCTACTTGTGTAGTTGGTGTCAATGTTTTGAAAGGATTTTCCCTTTTTTTCTCAATTTTTAAATAACTATTTGGTTTAGGATCAACTTCAAGTATGTACACTTTGTTGTTGTAGACATATTTCATTATACGTTGAAGAGTAGAAGGCACCCCATTCATTG
>VDFB02086081.1:29421851-29445951 GCA_007258455.2 Sequoia sempervirens | reverse complement strand
GAGAGGAAGATGGAAGATGTTCGGAGGTTGGAGAGAAGAATGGAGGTTTGTCTTCAACCCACGGGAACAACTTTGCTAAGAGAAATTAATTTTATATTTTGAAGTTGATTCACGGTTGTTGTTGATAATCCAAATTAAATAAATAAATAAATTTATTTAATTTATGTGAGTTTGATTTTTGATTTTAGGACTATAGAAGATTTAATTAAATATTTTGGAATATTTAATTGTGATGTGACTTTAGAAAAATTAATTAAATTGTGAATGGAATTTAGAAGAATTAATTAAATATTTAGAATATTTAATGTTGATAGAATATTTTAGAAGAATCAATTAAATATTTGGAATATTTAATTGTGAATGGAATTTTAGAGGAATTTTAGAAAAGAAGAATATTTAATCTTTATTTGAATAAAATATTCAAACCAAGATTATATGATAATTAATATAAATTAATCATAATGTTTATTTAATTAATTAAGAAATGGATAAGAAAAGTGATTAAATAAACTTATTTATTTAATCGAAATGAAAGAATGAACAATATAAATAAATTATTTAAATTTATTTATGCGCAGATTGAATTCAGAGATTTAATTAAATATTAAAAATATTTCATTAATTACTAGACTATTGTGATGTGACCATTTTTAGATGTATACAAAGTTTATTCTTGTGTAATACTCATGAAAAATGAATCAATTAAGGGATTGAGGATTAAACATACACTACAAAATTCCATCAAAATTTTCCACTTTTCTTTTGTGTGCTTTTAATTCTACCTCCTAGTTAAGCAAGAAAAAAATTCACCTCATCCAATTCTTCCTATCCTAACCATCCTTCGACATCCTAATCATACCACTTTTTCCATCCTAATCATCCCTTTTTATCTTAATCACCTTATCTTATTTATCCCATCCTAATCCTCTATTATCATTCTAGTCATCTACCTTGGCCTAATCATCCCTTAATATATAGATAATCTATCAATCCTTCATTTAGGACCCTAAGCTTAATTTTCCTAATCCATTTGAGGTCCTAATCATTATCCTAATCATCCTCCAAAATATCTATCCAATTTCATCCTTAATATTGGTCCTAACATCCTCCATCCTCCATCATCTTTAATACACATCCTTCATTATCCTCTTTAAGCCCCATCCCTCGTCATCATCTTAATCCAAACCCCTTATCAATATAATCCCATATTAATCAAATCCTAATATTATTCTCCATCTTTATCCTTAGGACCTATTCTTCTAATCCTCCCTATATTCCTAATTCATCATCATAATTCCCATCCTCATCCAAAATTAATCCCAAACATCCCTCTTCCAATCAAACCTCCACCATGTCTAACCATTCAACCTATCATCTGTCCAATGTAACCTATTCTAATCCACCTTCACCCATTCTAACCTAATCTAATATCATGAACCCATATCCTAATCCTTATGATGATAGTAAGAATACTATGGATCACCATGAATCTATTAGAAAAAATCCTCCAATATTTCACCAATCACCCATCCAAAGTCCCTCTCAAATACCACCCACATCATTAGCACCCATATCATCCTCATGGGATTTGATCACCAATTACTTCCTCACTTACTAATTTAATAATGATAGGGACCCCATGCTTAGATGTCTCCTTGGAATTGGCATGCTAAACTTCTATTCTCCCAATATTCATCCAATCCCTTGACCCATCCCCTCTTTCTTATTGTTCCCCTTCCTTTGACAAGGGATGCCAAGCCTTTAGCTAAAATATCCCTCCAACTCATTCCAAATTCTAAATTCCCATCTCCCAATCCTTTTCAAGCTCCTCATCCTCATCCTCAATTTACCAATCTATGAAAAATTTCACCTCTTATTCCACTTTTTCATCTCCCACATCTCTAAAATCCTCCTTACCCCAATCTTACCAATAAAATTCACCCCATTTCCTCCATAATAATTAGCTCCAAGGAATATTTACAAAGGTGCTTAATTCCCCATGCAAAAAAAAAATTGTGCACTCTTCCCATGTCATGCATCCACCTTCACCACCTCCACATCAAGATAATTCTCAATCCCCTAAATCTCATCAATCCTCTACTACTCCATCCATCCAAATTGAAGCATCTATCCAACCTTCCTCCCCCATCACACCATCTACATTAAATGAGCTATGTAAATCCTCTAATCCAAACCATGATAACATAGATACCCCTCTATATAAAGATCAAGGAACCACATATCCTCCATCATATGATCCCCTTCCATCTCATTATCCCATTTTTAATCAAAAACATATCCTTCCCATCCCATCTAATGATACCTTCCCATCTCAAGATCCAAATACCCCTTCCACTCCATTACATGATCCCTCTATAAATAAAGATCAAAGTGCACCTTCCACCCCATCTAATTATCATCTACCTCTCATGATCAAAACACCCCTCCCACTCCATGTCATGATACCCTTGCATCTCATAACCAAGAGCACACTACACCATCCACCCCATCCCATGATCCTTCCCCAAGTTAAGATCAAAGCATCCCTTCATCTAAATTTCATGATCCTAATCCTCCACAAGATCCCACCACCCCCATCCAAGATACCCATGAACCCCATACTTATCAAATTGTTTCCTCCACCTTCTTCCAAGATGGTTTACTCCAAGAGCCTATCATTCCTTCCATAAGGTCTATCCCTCTCAAAATGGATTTGCATCCTACTTCCAAACCAACAAGTATCCCATTGATTTATTTTTTTATCAAGCCATTAATTATCAAGAAAACGGGTTGGGCCTCCATGATAAAGGAATATTAGAACCCATAAAAATCCAATCTTATCCTAATTATCATGGCCTTGGTTATAAGGCTCGAAAAAATGGTACTCCTTCCACCCATCCTAAATCCAAAATTCCTCCATCTAAATTCCAATATCCATATTCCCCATCCTCCAAATCTATCTTGGGCCCTTATGTTTCAAATCCCAATCCCTCATCCCTTCCATCTATTTTGGGTCCCTATATCCCACAAAAAATTCCCTCATCCCCTCTATCCATCTTGGGTCCTTAAATTCCACCACCTATCACTCCTATTACAAAATATCTATATCCTATTTATCCATCACATCATATCCCAAATCAAGATCAACCAAGGCACATAACTTTGAAATCCGTAGAACATACTACTTAGACCAACCAATCCATAATACACCCACACCATTCATACCCATCCACCAATCCCATTTCTCTTGGAAGTAATTTGGTTGCCAAAACTCATATGCATAAATCCAAAAATTCAAAAAAAATATAAGGATCAACATGTCTCATCAAAAATACATACAAAAACAAAAAAAAATATGATCCAAAATCAAAAATTTAAATCCCAATGGCCCATGAAGAAAAAATCAAAAACCACATGGATTCCAAAAATACTCATAGAATCAATGCATCCCAATGAAAAATCAAAATTGGAATCCATACTTGCTTATCCAAAATATTCATCTAATTCTAAGTCCTTCATTCCATCTAATAATCTTTCATCACTTCAATCCATTTTGGGTCCTTATGTGCCAAAATCTACACCCACTCCATCTAAACCTCCAACTTCATAGACCACTACCCTTCCACAACTTCACCACCCTTCAAGGTGTGCACCAATTATGATCTTGCCAAAATTCCCATCCACTCATCCACAAGTCTCCCATCAACCCATATGTTATCCAACATCCATTGTCTATCCTTCCATACCTCTTATCCAAACCTTTGCATAAATCCATATCTCCCTCCATCTTCCAATCCATTTCATCCCTCTTACCTTCATTCTACCAATGTCAATGAGCATAATAGCACATAATTAAGGGATACCATTTATGGAACTAGATGTGTGAGTCCTTCCTCCCCACCCTCTTGCACTCCACACTTGGGGGAAAGCTTCATCCATACCACATATTATCCACATCCTCCACTATCCTTCAAAATATATCCATTATCCCATCCAAATCCATCCTCCCCTTTCCCTCCTTTGACCTTGACAAGGTTAAGGATATAAATGAGAATCACATATTTCATCTCCCTTATGCTATCCATATAATTCATTCCTTATCCCCCATCTTATCCAAATCAATTTACCCTTCACATAATTGATATATATAAAGATCCTAGTGATCATATATCCATGCATCCATATCTTATCCACTTAACCTTGATAATCCTATTCATATTGTCTATCCCACATCCTCGATCCTAGATCTCCATCCCCCCACCCTATCCAATTCACCCCCTCTTTTCACCCTTGATCTTCATAAATCTAGGGGAAAAATATCCATGCATTCTTTCAAAATTTTCATCTTCACTCTTACTTCCATCCATGTCCTTTATAAATTATCCTTCCATCCATGATTGCACTACCTCTAGTGTGGGGTATATTAGTCCTTTGAAACTAGTCCTTGGACCTCCATCATCCTTCATCCACCATATTCTTATCTCCCATCACCTATCTTCCATCTACTAAATCCATTTCTCCCCTATCCTCAAAACTCGTTTATCTTTCCATATTGTTCCTAAGACTTTGATGCATACATAGCAGACCCAAACCCACTCAAAGTGTCAAATTTCCTTCAAGAGGAATGTAACAAGATTAAAAGGATATATTGGACCAATCCAAACAACTCCCAAAGTTTGAAATCAATCAAAAATAGAATTTCCCACTTTCACCCTTGCAACCCTAGTAGCAATGCAAACCCGATTTTTGTCCCCTAACTCCAACATTTCCCAAAACACTTGACAAACCAATGGGTGATTCAGATACCCATTTTAGAGTTATAAAAAATATATCTTAATCAAACACAAGTCCTTTGGACCAAACTCCTGAAACCTCCACTCCTACGCTAACCTAATTAGGCTAATTAGGCCTAAATTAAAAAGCAACCCACCTTTAGACTTATCACAAATAATTGAAACTTTGGGGCAGAATTTCCCATGCCCTCAAACCACTAAATCCACAATTAGCTTCCAGAGTTGACCCCTCTAACATAGCAAACTATTAAACCCTTGATTTTTTAGCCAAACCAAGAGGGTTTATTGAAAGTCCCACTTCCACAACTCCCTTGACCATGCCATCGACTCATAGACTTCTATTTTGACCCTAATATGCTTAAAATTTGAAAAAAATCCCCCACTCTCATTGATTTTAACAAACCCTAGACCCAAATCACCATTTTCATGTATTTTCCTTAACAAAATCAACAAGGCAACAAACCTATCTCCCTTATTTCATCCCCACAACTCTAGTCATGCATCCTACCTTATACTCAGACTCCATAGGGCCCTTTTCACTTACCACAATAGTCAAAGTCAGTGTATGGGCCCTTAGAACATGATCTTTGTTACAAAACCCTCAAATAGGGTATTCTCAGTTTGCTTCAGGAAAACAGAGATTTCTGCCACAAAACTCTATGGATTTCCTTCAAAATGGATGCAAAGGATTGATAACATAGGACACCCCGAAATTCCAATGATTACATAGTAAAATCAGGTTGTACGGGCTTGTATAGGTCTACAAATGTAAAGGAAACTCATAAAATGAATGAAAAAAATAGAGATTTCTTATTGGCAATGCTTCAATTCTTCAAGCCAAACATTACAACAAGTTCCCATTCCTTTTTAGAGGATTCTCCACTTCAAAAAAATGACTAACTGCCTCTCAACTAAATTTTAAACTCCTTGTGACCATTGGAGGCCAAAATGACATCCTTTACACATTTTAATAACAACACATTTGCATATATTGTAATGTTTGCACTCCTTGACCCCCCTAATCACCTAAACCATTAAAAATGGTCTAATGGGACCTTATTCAACTAAGGTAACATGACTCACTCAAGAAAAAAAAATTATATCTACCTTGACACCTTTTTTCAACTTTGACAATTTCTTCCCACATGATTTGCAATTCTTACAAAATGAACACAAAATCCCTCAAAGTTGATTGATTACATAAGAATGGTCACACTAGACCTTAACTCAAACATCCTAAAACACCTTACCTATAAGACACTTAATGAAGAAACATAGAAAATATTGGTGCCGCTGCACCATACACACCACCATGAAAAAACTCATGTCACATAAGTAAGGATTTGTCCTGCTCCAACCTGCTCTCCACAAGCCCATGCTAACCTGTACCTCCTCTTACCTGATGTGGACAAGGAAAACTTGTAGCCCAATCTACCCTTTGGCCTCTATGTGCATGTAATCTTCCCCCCTTCTCTGAAATCAGATCAGTGGGTGTACTTCCATCTGCCCTTAGACCAAAATAAGTTAATGTCGTTCCCTTTATGCCTCTAAACCAACCCTTACCAATGCTTCTCTAGAATACATTATCTCCTACTACTCTTTTTGATGTATATGCATCTCTGATCCCCTTTCCTTTCATGACTGATGTAGGACCTATTCCAACCATCTTTTGTCCTATCCAAGCAACATATTCTCCCTCAAGGATTTTTCCATGCTTGTGCTCTTGTTCCACTCCACCCTGACCCTTGAAAGTAGGAATCAAACCCATTTCCTTTGCTTGTACAATCCCATACACCATTATATTCTCAGATTTTAGAGCCTTCCCTCTATGTAGACTTGACTCTCCTTCCATTTGATGGGCTGTTATAGGACACACCACTGCCCCAATCAGGATATCCTCCATTTTCCTGAACCCTTCTTGTTGTGTTATCAACAACTCACCACTAACCTATCTTAGATCGGTCTTCTTCATGGGCTTCACATCATTTTTCCCCTCCAACTGAGCTTAAACCTTCTTAGACACTTTTTCCATCTTCTCAATACATTCATCAGCATTCAATACCACTATCCCAACACCATAACCCTGTTTCTAACTAGAAAACGTGTTGTCCTTACTGTCCTCAAGTCTTAAATACTCTATTTACCAAAAATCACAACCTTGGTTTCACCTTTATCTCTCACACTACCCTACAAAGGAGTTAGTTTGAAAATCTTATTATTACTCATTTTATTTCAAATCCAGTTGAGTGAGTTTTAAGTGTTTGTAAACTAAAAAATGAGGTGCATTTCATATTAGTCTTCCCTATATTAAATTCAGGTGTATAAACATAAGAATCAAGAAGCTTTTATTTTCAGTAATGGATTGTTGCATTTATACAGATGTATACAATATTGAAAATATTTACACAAATGTTGCTAAAAGAAAATATTTATTGATTCAAAAGTTAAAATATATCTCACACAAGCCATGAGATATAGCTTGTCCAATGTGCATAAAATGCAATAAATACAAGAATGGATTGAAAATATAAAGATGCATATATAGAGAGAGAGGCTAGTCATTGCCTGATGACTGGTTTAAGTCCATCATCCTACATGATCCTCAGCTCTAGGTTGCTTGTTTTGTGTCCTTTGCAGCTCTCGGTCTTCATATCCTGCATCTGAAAGAATTGCAATGGTTAGAGCAGAGCTCTAAACAATGATGGTATCCAAGCCTGCATACTCATCCACCCACCAATGTATAGACTATCCTTTACATGCATCATACAATCTATAAGTCACTCATGTTCAAAGAAGAGAGAAAAAAGAATGATCAAATACATCTAAAACATGTCATGTTTTTCCTAACTGTTTGTTTCATGTGCAGATATAGGGAAATCAATGTTCTTGTTTTATCAAGTTTCAGCACGTGGGTTAAAATGAGGTTCCCACAAGGGTTGAGCCCAGCATGCTAAATTATCAGACAATGAGCTCAATCGAATTTTCATCACATCATCAAGATTATGCAGTGATAGTGAGTAAGCATGTTCTAAATGCTTCATTTGCCTTATACCTCACATCATTTATTGTTGTCTTATTTAACATTATGCTTGTTGGAAATCAATTATCATGAGAAAATGTCCTTTCATAAGACACTGAGATCTTTGAAGATTATAGCTTATCAATGAATTCTATTACAACAATGACAAAGTAAAAGGATAGTGTATAGGGAAATGAAGTTACAAATCAAATAATCCCACCAAAGGCATTCACGGCACAGTGTATAGTGAAATTCAAAGAAATCAAGCAGTGAGTTGCCTTCACAAGAAAGGAGGAACAATATAGTGTAAACATGTTGTTTTGATGCATTCATAGTTACCTTCACATCTTCTAGTTATAAGAGAATATAGGGAAATTTCATTTGATAAATAAACAATGACAGTTGAAAGATGTTGAAGTTTGGCAATGCAGCCCTCATGACTATAATTATGACAATATATGGTGAGCAGCCATAATACTATATAGCCTTGCAGACTATGAATAAATATGTGATAGTGAATTCAAAGAAATTTAGGTATGGACAACCTTTAAGAGAGTCAAATAAAGAAAAGAGCATGAATGAGATGAAATACAAAATAGTGATCATGCAATTATGATAGTATGGTAATTATAAATAGTGACAATCATCAATCACTCAGAAGTGCAATAATTTCATGAACAGTGGATTAGTAACAACATGGAATGCACTGAAGATATCATGGAAGAAAGTGTAAAGAAGTCACAGTGACTGTTAGGGTTTAAATTTTTTAGAAGCCATATTTTGGCTTGAAACAATAACAAAGACAATGCTTTAATGCAAACTCAGTTATAAGCCTCAACTCATTTGAAGAACAGGGTATACATTTTTCAGAAGGTGCTAATGAATACCCTAAAAACTTAAATGAACACTTGCAAGAAAAAAATGCATAGCCACGGCCACGAAAGTATCAGGTGAGGGTTTATTTAAAGGCAGCCAGTAGTTCATGAAAGAATTGGAAGATGTGTAAGGTCTTTGAATCATACCCATACTATGCATCAAAATTGAAACATTTAAAAAAATATTAATACATTCATAGTAGAAAAATAAATGAAATCATCAGAGGAAATTGAATCAAGCCCTCAAATTTTTTTGTGAACATGATAAAGTGTCGATCACGAAGCAAAAGAGTGAGAAGCATTTGTCTTCAGAATGCATTCTCATAGCCATTCAAACATAGAATTTGCACATCAGAAAGAAATTCTCAATGTTTAAATGCAGACCTAAAATACTTTCAGAAGAAATTGAAAAAAACAAAACCCATGGCCTGCCAGTTAGAGAAGGGTTGTGTTCATAAGGAATCAAAAGAAATTCATTAAGACCCAGAGCTTGCAGCCATCAAACCCATCTAGGTTTGTTTTCCATTTATAGAGGAGCAACGTATGGAATACAGAGAGGAAATGTAGTGGCCATGGCTAGAAATTATCTTCATAAATGACAGAGGAGGAAGGAAAAATATAAGATCTTCATTATTCTTTACAAAAGAATGGAAAATGGCCTTTTCTTTCTTACTAATATTGAAAACTCACCGAGCTTCATTTGTAGAAGCACCAAATCTGCAAAATGTTCCAAAAATCTCCATAAACCCTCATGATGGCGGCTACATTTAGCAGCAAGAATACAAAGCAAAGTGAAAGGGTTGCATTGTTTGGCTCGAGCTTTAGTGTTAGGGTTTCTTACCCTAGTTTTGGTAGAGAGATGAAAGGTATTTTTTACCTTTTGATTTAAATTTCATCATATGAGTTATATAACCTACGAGCTAAGACTTATGTCTTATGCCTTGGGAAAAATAAATCATGTAATGTGCCAAACAAGTAAGTCTTTGTGACTTCAAAAAAAATCTTTGACCAAGTTTATTTCCTTTTATTTTTGCTTTGATGTATAAATGTAAAGCAAATGGTTTTAATGATGTTTTATAAATCATTTTAATCATATTGCTATTATTATGCAAGGATGGAATAAGTACTCCTTTTAGCCTTTATGACACTTGTTCAAGGAGTTATTTTCTTTTGCATGCATTTAGGAAAAGTTGAGGAAGGTTGGAATCAGTTTGCCAACATGTGCCAAAATTATAGGAGCTTTTATTTTGTTTTCAAAAACATTTGGAGATTTTTGTGGAAGATTTGATATGTCACCATGTTGGACTTGGTCAAGGTTGGTTATTTCAATACATGGAGGCTCTTTTGGTAAAGTTTCAGTTCCTATTTTTGAGCCTTTGTGGAGGCTTACGAAAATGGAGCTTCTAGATGCTATTTTGGTGGATCTAGTTGGGAGTTGGGATATTTTTCTCATTTTTACTCTTTTGGAGAGGCAGTTCTTACTTGATACTTTTATGTCATGTGACTTTTGGAGCCCTTTGCAGAAGAGAAATTATGTTTTGTAGCTCATGACAGGCATGTATATCAGTGTTTCACCTTTGAAATTAATGAATATAAGCACTTTACCTTTTCAATCTCTCTGTTAAATGTGTGCATTTATATAATTGATGAAACTGCTTGTGAAATTGTTTGATTCCTTGTAGTATTGTCTTATCCTAGCACCATTCTATAGAGCAATATGTATTTTTGCAGGTTGTGAGATTTATTTAAAATGCAATATTCTCAAGTTGTGAAATATTTCTTCCTTCTAAGTGTAGCCATATAGACCTTTTCATGAAATATGCATGCAAAAACTTATATATGATTGAGTTGTGTGTAATAAGCTTTTTGTCATTGATTGGAAACTATATTATTGTGTGGTATGGTATATGTCTTCTTAAAAGTAAAACTGATTGTATCACACCATAGGTTAGGTTTAGTTTCAAGCATTCCTTCTCCCTTGCACCCTTTCAGAAATCATTAGCATAGGTGATATTATCAACATGGGAAGTCAGCCTCTGAAGGTTTGATCTTATCCAGAAGTATTCATACTTTTGAGATCATTCCCATGTTCTGCTTGGGTCAATGCAATTCCATTCAACAAGGTGCAAAATCCTAGAGCTAATAGTTTTTGGCACGCCCGGTGGGACTGTCGAATTGGACAGTTTAGAAAGAGCATAAGATATTGCTGGTTTTGATATGCTGCCAGCATTTTCAGGCCTTTGAGAGGCAAAATTTTGCATATCTAGCGAATTTTACTGTGGGAAGTACTTAAAACCAATACTCTGAATCCTTACATGAAAAAAATTCAAACTAGAAGTTCAAAAAACTTTGAATACTTGCAGTTATCTCCACCTAGAAGGCAGAGTAGGTCTGTTAGAAGAGTGTCTATTTCAAAGAGGGTTCAATCAACCCCACCAAGTTTTAGACCAACTTCCAAAGCTATTTCAGCTGTAGTCACAACCTTTGCTTCTACTGTCTCAGTTCTGGTTAGTCAGCCTCAAGTTGTGCAAATGGCCAAAAATTAGCCCTTTGTGCCATTCAATGGAGGTAGTCCATTGAATTTGGCCCAACATGATGATATTCCTGTAGCAACTTTGAAAAATTTTCCTTTCTTCACAGGAGAGGATCAAACAACTCCTATAGAACATATCAGAGACGTGGCTTCTCTTTGTGGGGTTCACCATGTAACTCAAGAGAATGTAGCTGTCAGATTGCTTGCAGCCTCCTTTAAGGGAAAAGCATTACAATGGTTTAGAGGTCTACAAGTTGGTTCAGTTGCAATTTGGGATGAATTAGGGGATAAGCTGAATAAGCAATTTCAGAACAAATTTGATCACCTATCACTGGTTGAACAGTTAACAACCATAAAAAGAGCTCCTCAAGAGAAAATGTTAGATTTTAACTTCAGATTTCAGAGAACTTGGTATAGGATTCTAGCTACCGTGAGGCCTTCTCCTGAACATGCCTTTTTGTATTATTTGAAAGCCATAAATAGTGAGATAGTAGTAATGACACAGTCTATGGGAGGGGTATCCCTACCAGATTCTTATCAAGTAGCAATAAGAGCAGTAAATTATTTGATTCAGGCAGGTAAAATTGCCCCTAGGCCACCAATGCCAATATTTCCTGAGATGCAACCTAGTATGCCACTTCAAGTACCATCTTTTACACCCCTGCCAACTGCTCTAGTGTCGTCAGTTGTTGTTCCAGTAGCTGCTACAGCTATCATAAGTCAAGAAAGGACCTCAACAAGCCCATCTCAGGAGCTTCAAGAGATTAAGAATTTATTATAGACTTTTGGCAATAAACTGGTGAATTTAGAAAAGCAACAGTCATACAATAGGCCTTACCAACCACAGAATCAAGTTGTAAATTATCCTTATCAGGTTCAACAACAGCAGTATCAAGACAATAGATAGCCATACCAAGGAAATTATCAAGGTACAAGGTAGAATATCAACTCAAGGCCATTCCAAGTTTATAACCCTATTCCTCTTAGTGCAGCCAAGGATATTGTTCTTATTCAGAATAACTTGGCTGAAAATTATGAATGGTGTTATCCTTGCAACCAACCTCATAATCAAGCCACTTGTTCAAATGGAATCATTAATCAAGCCTTGATGGTACAGAGTGTTTCACATACACAGCAGAATCCACCTAATGATGGATCCTTACAGCAGCAAGACCAGTCTACTAGTGAAGCCACTCTTCTAAACTGGCAAGGTGAAGAGTTTTGTGGAATAAATGCAAATTATTCCTCAATTGCTGCAAACACAAGATCAAAGAAAAGATCCCTTAAGCTTGAGTAGGAAGCTGATAAAGGAAAAGTAGTAGCTAATGAACCATCTACATCACAAGTACCTCGCATTTTGCAGAGAAATCCACAAATAGCTGCTAGAGAGCCATCTCACTTGCAAACTGAGCCTACTGTTGCAAGAGTACAACATAAGATGAATTCTTCAATGCCTTTTAATATTGTCAAAAATATGAAAAATATGAACATCACAATGTCTATGTGGGATTCCTTGGAAATTCTAGGTCAAAAGGAATTATTACAGTCTGCTTTAACTAAAAGGGAAAAAAATAGTGAACCTTCAGTTGATATAGTTATTTTCACAAATGAACAGAAGGAAAATGATGTGCAACAAAGTAAACAGCCAGGAAAAGAGTCTGAAAAGGGCATTAAGCCTCCTCCTTTCTATGTGACATTAATTGTGGGAGACAAACTAGTTCACAACTGCATGGTTGATAGTGGAGCCAGTAGTTCAGTTATGCCAAAGAAGATTGTAGATCAGTTAGGACTGAAATACCAACCCCTTGAGAAAGGAGTGCTTCAGCTAGATGGAACAACAGTTAACACTGTGGGTGTTATAAAAGATCTGGGACTCACATTACATGCTTTTCTAAACTTTTCTATTCCTCAAGATGTTTTTCGTTATTGACTTACCTCCTTTCTTTGCCTTGTGCTTATCAAGGGACTTCACTGCAAAGATTGGATGTTATTTATCGTCTGATTGGTCCCATATGCTTTTCAAGACTAGATATGGGACAAAAGTAACAATTAAGTCTGATTCATTGGCTAATGATCACATCGAGCCTTATGTGCCAAGTGCAATTAATGCTAATTGTGTGATTCTTGAGGACAGTGAGCTTGTTGCAGCTCAAGAATTACAAACTGAATGTATACCTGAGGTGCTGCTAAATGAGTGGGCAGCAGAAAACATCATAGATAATCCAAGTGAACTTATTCAAGAAGTTGGATTAGACATTTATGTTCTTCATGAACCTAAAACAAAGATGCTAAACATTGAAAAGAAGGTAGAATAGCAGTCATCACAACAAGATGAGTTATGGCAGATGTACTTTGATGGCTCCAGAAGCAGAAATGGAGCTGGTGGAGGTGCAATGCTAATCTCTCCATAGGGTGACAGGTATTATGTTTCATTTAGATTTGATTTCTCTTGTTCCAATAACTCTACTAAGTACGAAGGACTAATACAAGGTTTAGAGTGGGAAAGGAGAAGGGGAATCAGCTGCTTACAGGTATTTGGGGATAGCGAATTGATTGTTAATCAGGTAAGAGGGTCGAATGTAACAAAAAATGACACTTTGAAAGCTTACAAGCATAGAGTATGGGATATGATTGAGGAGTTCAATGCATTCAATCTGGTTTCAGTCCCTAGGAGTCAGAATCAACATGCAGACAGATTGGCTGGAATTGGTGCACAATTTGACATCCCTAATGAGATCAAAAAAGAAAAAGTACATCCACATGTTAAGATAATTGTCAGGCCATCTATTCCAGATAATAGCATTAATTGGAAAGTCTTTGAAAGTGATGAGCAGATTCTAAGCTTTCTACTTGAGGAAGACCAGTTTTCTGTTGTAAATCAGGAAAAGCTGAAACAACAATATGAAGATCAGATTATCCAGCTGAGAACAAATAAGTTACCCAAGGGCCTGGTTACTTTAGAGTCCATTTTCAGTACTGATGATCAACTGAAAAAGAGTAAAACCAGCATTTAGATTAAAGAGGAGCATTATGAGGAGTTGGAAATTTTTAAAGGTAAGCTTCTCAAGATTGGAAAAATTTGTTCTAAATCAGATAAACAAGCTTTCATTACTTTATGTCAAGATTTTTAGGATATTTTTGCTTGGGACTATTCTGATTTGAGAGGTTTTGATCCTAGAATTGGTCAACACACAATAGACCTAGAACCCAATGCTAAGCCTGTTAGGAAAAAGCAGAGACCTTTGAACCCTAAGCTGGAACTTTTAATGATTAAGGAATTGACTAAGTTAGTTGAGGGGGGTATTGTATTTCCAATTAAGCACACTTCCTGGGTCTCTAACCTAGTTCCGGTTAGAAAGAAAAATGGTGAAATCAGGTTATGCGTAGATTTTAGAGATCTTAACAGAGCCTCTCTAAAAGACCATTATCCATTACCTTCCATGGAGCAGATCCTCCAAGTGGTTACTAGTTCCAAAAGATTCTCTTTGCTTGATGGATACTCTGGTTATAACTAGGTATTGGTCAGAGAAGAGGACCAATACAAGACTGCCTTTACAACAAAATGGGGCACTATGGCCTACAAGAGAATGCCTTTTGGTCTGTCCAACACTGGAGCCACTTTTCAAAGGGCTATGGACATGGCTTTCCAAGGCTTGATCAATAAAATAGTGTTGATATATCTGGATGATATCACCATATTCTCAAAGAATGTTGACGAACATCTGCAACATTTAAAACAAGTGTTTGAAAGATGCAGGGATTATGGGATCTCCCTTAATCCCAAGAAAAGTATTTTTTTTGTTCATGAGGGTAAGTTGTTAGGACACATAGTGTCGAAACAATGAATCACAATTGACCTTGAGAGAGTCAAAGCTACTCTGGAGGTACCTTTGCCCAATCACAAGAAAGGGTTGCAGAGTTTCTTAGGCAGAATCAATTTTTTGAGGAGATTTATACCTGATGTAGCAAACCTTTTACAACCGTTGGCTGCTATGTTGAGGAAAAATGCAACTTTTAGCTGGACTAGAGAAGAAAAACACAGTTTTGAAGCCATTAAAGAGGCCTTAGCATCAGCCCCTACATTGGTGAATCTTGATTTTACAAAATATTTTTTCCTGTATGCATTTGGCAGCATTGACTCTGTTTCAACAATGCTGGTTCAACATAACAGTGAAGGCTTAGAACAACCCATTGCATTTTTTAGCCAAGGATTACCGATTATGAGCAAATACACAAGCACAAAACACACCACTCCAAATTTGGTGAAAATGATAACAAAACGCCTCTGCTAGAGAATTTATTGTACTTTTGCATGGGGAATGTGCAATGAGCCACCTTGCGAATGATGTAAAATCCTCATCATCCCCAAAAAATTTCGTGAGAAGATCCCGAATTTAGAGTGAAAAGCAGGGCCATTCCTCCAAAATCATCCTTCGTATAACACCATGTGTCGACATAATTTTTGATGTGACCATAAGTATAATGAGAAGTGATGTAAAATGATACAACTTGGCCGAAAACACACGCGCCTATGGCTTAGTTGTCAAGTAACCGGACAACTTATGTTTCCAACACCAACACCTTACACTTGGCCAATAGTGGTGAAGTCGAGAAAAAACTACCATGTCATCTTTATAGCCTCACACCCCAGAACACTACAACCAAAAATGAATGAATCCATTACACCTTATAACCCCAAGCTCTGTCCACACCATTTTGATAGCTCGACATCGTCCAACCAAAAGGAGTCAACTAGTCGTGTCAGCCCATGGACTCTCCACACACATTGATGTGGAGAGTCACCCACCCAACCACCCACTATTTATTATATATTATTAATACTTATAAATTAAATATATTTATAAAATATATAAATAATATATGAATTAAATAAAGATATTAAACATTAATTTAAACTTTTAATTTTAAAGTTCATTATATAAATCAATAAAGCTTTTAGTGTAAACTATGTGAATTAAAGGTAAATTAATTTAAAATTTAAAGAAAATTATAAATAGAATATTTTCTATCTTATTTGTGTAGATTTATCTTTTTTTTTTGTGACAGGATACAATATATCATTTGTGTATTTTTTAAATAGTGATTAGTTGATGAGTTTTTCATCAATTCTAGCTCCTCCCATTAGTAACCTATGGGCCCTCAGACATCAACCTAGTGATCTCATGTAAATAAATATTAGTACTTGGATACTATCTCTTTATTAATATTCATTTAAAACAAATGCAAAGTTAAGTGAATTCTTACATAACTTAAATCTTACCTAATGCACTTCAGCAATGTCCCTCTCTGTAATGAGAGGACTTTTGCAGGTGTGTGCCCAACTCTATGTGTGTTTGATCTCCTCTATAATGTCCATATCATGGAGGTCATAATCAGAAGTGTCCAAGGGATGCTTAGCGGGCTATATAAGAGGACACAAGCATATCTGGTGGCACATAGTGCAAATATGTGGCACATAGATATGTGGACCTGAGGAGGATGATGCAACAACACTCGATCCATCACCAACATCACCAGCATGTGGTTGAGCTACTGTAGCAGTATAGGAAACCAAAAGATCACTCAAAGAGTGAATAGTCTGAATAGACTGTGTGGTTGCATCCTCGATAATATCTGGATGATGTACTAGAGGTGGCTAAGGAAGGGGAGGAAGGGGAACATATGGGCCTTGGACTACTCTAACTGCCCCTGGTCTATCCTGGGGCATGCCTCCACCTACGCCCTGGAAGGGTTTAATGTCAAAGTAATTGACTTGATGCCCTAACACAAACTCAGCGTATAATTTTTTAATAAAGTAAAATGGTACATCAATATTGTTGTTGGGTGGTTTATCAAAAACCATCCACCAATGATCCCAAAAAATATCTACAGTGTCCTTATTTGTGCACCATTTTATAGGAAGTTTTGGTTTATTAACATTAACTGGCAGATCGGTGCAGGGGTTAACAAATAAAGAGGTTATTTGGGCTTTTGTTATTTCGAGATCTTTCACGTCTTCATAAGACAATCCACAGGAGTAATATTCCCTCATGATCTCTTGCCATGAAAGAATGGCATTATGTTGGGTGGAGAGGGTTTCTATATTTTTAATTATTTCTTTCAATGTGTTTGTCATTTGGGATAATCGAGGGATTGTCTTATAAACATCACAAATACCCCTCAATTGCTCCAATTTTTTACCAATTAACTCTTCAATTGATGGGCGTAGAGGTGGTGGAGAGTTTGGAATTTGTGGGTTTTGATTCTCAGCCATAATACCTGATTGAAGTTCAAAACTAATTAATCTAATTGAAATTACACAATATAAATGAAATTATTGTAAAAAACCCTAGTTTTTAATAAAAATCCATGAAATACAATAGTTTTTAATAAAAATTCATTAAAAAACCCTAGTTTTTAATAAAAATCCATAGAAAACCCTAGTTTTTAATAAAAATTCATAAAAACTAGTTAAAATTATACCAAACTAATAAATACAAAATTGATTAAAACAAAAACCAAAAAACTTACCTTGCAAATCGGATATTAGCTCAAATCCGATATCGGATATGCCTCACGTCACTCTCACTGTGCCTTAAAATGATTTAAGATGGTTGCGACTGGGTATATATATCCGACACAAATCGGATATCCAATTTGTGCTACTTTGGTTTGGGCATTGCTTTGGAGCAATGTATTAACACCGAACCCAAAAAAAAGTCATCTCGGGATTTTCATGTTTTTTGGCAAATTCAAAACACTACTTTTTTCATCTCGCCACTTTTTGGCCCATCATGATCCTGCACATACCCTAAGTATTTTAGAGTGAATAAGATATCAAATTGATTTAAAACTATTTTTATTTATATGCTTTTAAATCTACTTTAAATCTGCTTGAAAAAATGTCTACACACAATGAATGTAGTTATGCTAGCTGCATGTCATTTGAACGTCAAATTCAAACTAAAGAGTTTTTCCTTACATTGAATTTTGCTTTTTGTTGGATGCCATTGTAATACGCCTCTGACGTAAATAATGTTAAAGGAAAGGATGTCTCTAGACCTTCTACTTAACATTGATTTATCTCATTAAAATCTTGTTAGCAATATGATTTATCATATTTTCTTTAATTATTCTATAAATTTTTATATGTCCTAAATAAATATTTAAAAATATATACTCCTTTTATACCATTTTAAATTTAAGGATTACATGAATATTTTCTTAAACAAAGATATACTCAGAATACAATAAATAAAACTAACCTATTGTTGCTCAATCCTTTACTCTAAAAAGAGTCAATAAAGACAAAATATATTAAAAGAAATTTAGAAAACACACATCCAAGAAGAATGTGATGAATTATTCCCTTATCTCTTAAAAACAATTGAGATAAAGAGGCATCATGACAAATAAACCCATAAAACAATGTAGAATGATGAAAATAATAATATAAAAGATTTGAACGATTAAAATTTTTTCAAAATCAATCTAGAGCCATATTAATAAAAAATATAAAATAAAAAGGAAGCAAGTATGAATAACCACTGTAAAGGAATTATAGGAATTAGACAAAAGACTTGAACTTTTTTTACATTCAATATTTTTTCTTTTTGCCAAAATGGAATGGAAAAAATGAACCCATTTAATTTGTCACAGTTATACTATAATTGACTAATATTATTTTTTATAATTATATTACTGATTAATTAATATCATATATAATTATATATATATATATATATATATATATATATATATATATATATATATATAAATCGAAGTCTATTCCTATACCCTGGGTTAGTGGAGCAAGAACGACACACAATTACTGATCCTTGCCTTTCCCACTACGAAGCGAAAGTAGAACTTGTGACCTCGAGAGAGAAAACCTCAAGCCACAAGCAACTCCGCTATGTTTATTGGGTTAATTAATATCAATTTTAAAACATGAATGAAAGGTATAAAACCATTGATAATAGAATATGCCTCATAATTTGTTAAAGGAATTAGAATTGTCACTATCATTTTTATTCAAATATTCATATTGTGGTAGAATTTTTGAGCACAATCATTTATTTATTTAATTATTTATTATATATTATTAATCATTATCAATTAAAGATATTTATAAATATATAAATAATATATGAATTAAATAAAGATATTAAGCATTAATTTAAACTTTTAATTTTAAAGTTCATTATAAATCAATAAAGCTTTTAGTGTAAACAATGTGAATTAAAGGTAAATTAATTTAAAATTTGAAAGAAAATTATAAATTAGAATATTTTCTATCTTATTTGTGTAGATTTATCAATTCTTTTTTGTGATAGGATAAATATATCATTTGTGTATTTTTTAAATAGTGATTAGTTGAAGATTTTTTCATCAATGTATTTTAAAAAAAATTATAAACTTGATTTAGAATCTAAGAACCATCAAAATAGAAGTTAAAGTTAAATTTTACAGACCTAACACCACACATATCCACCAAAAAAATAAATAAATAAAAAAACCAAGCAAACTATTTTAACACCCTATATAATATCATAAACTATTCGTAATAGTTTTTACTATGAAATGCTTGAATACAACCCAAACATTCAAAAAAATGTAATATGGGAGCCCCAACCCTTTAGATAAGCCATCACAAAATAAATGCTCAAAAATAGGGCAATAAGGCTCATGAGAGCTCAAGCCACATCAAGAACATACAAATGCCCCCACATAAATCTAGGATCAATGAGTATATTTTCCATTGAAAACTAGATTCTAATAGTCAAGGATCCATCCATATCCTTCGCTAAATCCCAAATCCTAACCCCTTACTGCTTGAGGTTAGGATTATGAATCTCCTTATAAACATACACAATAAACTTAACCACCATTTCTTCACCAGACTTCTAGCACTTCCTCTATTTTGGGGGAGTCACTGCAATTTTCTTCCCCATATAGATTTTATCCTTCCCACTACCCACACAACGAACACCACACCCAAGAGTCATCAATAAGAAGCCAACAAAAATGTAGGAAAAAAAAATGTTGAAATGAGAAACAAACTATAGCCTTCATAACCATGTGATACATGTAGGGGCTTCCAACTCAAGCCAATCAATTCCCATGAATCTCTACCATCATTACAATGACGACTCACACTGCCATACCAACCTATTAACAAGTGATATAATAACTATTTTATAGGATAAATTCTATATTTTTTAGGGAAAAATATTAACAATTTTTTGTTGCACCATGATTACACCTTCATTTTGTTTTCCAATCATTTATCCAATTTCAAAGTATAATAAGACTATTTTTTGAAATGGATCTAAATTTGTGGAGCTCTTTCCTTTTGACATCCCTTCAAAATAAATGATTGATTTTTAGTGGTTATAAATGTATAATATGCTAGAGTTTTGTAAGATTATTGAAAAAATGTGCATCTAATTATGTGGTATGAGGGGTTTTTGATTGGATATACATAATTTCACTTTACATGCATACAATGCATCATAGTTAGTATCCAATTGTCCTCTACAATTATCACCTAGTTCCCAACTCATTCCCTTGTGTACCTTGCACTATTTTATATTTTTGTGCTACTATTTATAATCTTCTTTGGTGCTTTTGCATTTATTTTGTATCTTATCAATGAATACTTACATATAGTTAGTTTCTAAAAAAGCTCCTTTAAAGATGTTGGGGTCCAAATTTTTGGTCTTGCTTACAATGCTTAGGATATGAACATTTTGATGTTTTAAGTCATGATAGAGCTTTGGGGATGTGTAGTTATTGCAATGTTGATATAGAGCTTTGGTAATTGGGTATGAGTGTAAAATCAAAATCAAGCACAAAAGCAAATGAATGTTAAAAGCGACATGTATCCAAAAAATCAAGAGAAAAAAATAAATATGGATCTCAAAGAAAAGGGAAGAAATGAATCCCCCAAAATAAAAATGTCAAAATAAAGCATTCAATCAAAATCCACACATTGCATACAAAAAGTATGCACCACCTTCACAATTAGCATCAATTGCAACATGCAAAGATTCATAATCCAAAAAATATTATTATCCCTAACCCAAACCTTAATCCTAATACCAATTCCAAGTCCAACTTTATCGTCCAAGCCTAACATCCCCCATCCACATCCAAATTCCAAATCCATAAATCCCAATCTTAATCCAAACCTCTCGAATCCACACCTAAATCCTTAAATTCAAAATTCCACTCAACTTATCCTCATCTTAACTCCACCAATCCAAAACCTTGAATCCACCATATCCTTGTAGAAACACTTTACCACAAGGACTATGATGGTAATCTATCAAGATGTTCACATTTAGATAAGGCCAAACAAACTATCAAAGAGCATCATCACACTCACAAATTGTACACTAGTGCAATGATCCTAGTAAAGCAACTCCATCAAGCATGATACTATTAGAACATCATGACATAATAATTTAGATCAACTACGTTAGACAACCATGCACTTTCCATTTGAAGAAACATAAATAAAGAGTAATCCAAAATGTCAAAAAATCCAAAAGAATAAAAAATCAACAAAATAAAAAATAGTAAAAGAAATCAATTCATCCAATGGTGAAAACTACTTCTTGTAGCACCATGGAAAATTACCATGATGAAAATCTATTGATGGGAGTCATAAGTAAAATCAATCTATGCATACCATTACACTTGGAGGCAAGTCATCTAATCCATTCCATAATACCTATCCCTCCTATCATACCCATCCACCACATCTACATAATCTATTTAGTCATGCCTCATCAATCTTCCCTTTAACCTTAACAAGGATAGGGGCACAAAAATTAAATCGTGCTTTAGAAAAATCTTGAAAGTCATCCTTTAGACACACACCATCTAACATCATGTCATTGCCTATAGCACTATCAAACCTTGTATCTTGGATAAAACATGGTATCTCATTATGACAGAATATTTTGTAATCTCCCCTTACATTCCTCCATCAATCATCTCCTTTCCATTGCATTTAATTCCTCAACCATTCCATCTAAACCGCCTTCATCCTTGTCTTTATGCCTATATTTTCCCTTGCTATTGGTTCCACCATTGAGATGGCAACCAAAAGAAAATTCTTACACAAACATAACTCAAATCTGAAGCATGATCCCTAAAACACTTCTAGGTGCACACACTCCCAATCTAATCAAGCCCCACTCAACATCTCACTTCCATCTAAAAAAATCCACAAGCCTTGTTCCTTATCTTGCTTTAAGCTATGTTTAGTCCTAAATCAACCCAATCATCATCATTGGGATATATTATTCCCAATATTTATGTTGTTCTCCTTGTTAATAAGACTATCCTCATGTTGTTCTTATCATCGTCATCATCATAATCATAAAAACAATCTATATATTTTCCCTTAACTAGGAGTAAAATCTAATCTCATCCTAAACTATTTATCCTTTTATCTTGACCCACACCCCCATCCAATCCCCCCACCCACTACCTTGGCTTCAACATTGTATAGGGTATTAAATCATGTGTTTTTTAGGATGTGTGTTTGCTCATGTGTTTATGTTTGATTATTTCTTATAGTCCTAATTCTCCATACAAGACACCATCACAATCACCATCATTATCCATATGTTGGTGTGCCTTGACAACATGCCCATTTGATTACTAGGCTATTTGCAACACATTTATTTTTGTGTCATTCTATATGCAAATAGTGCATTTCCATCATGATCCCTTATACTCCTAGTGCATCATATTAGTGCTACAAAAAATAATATGTTCTTTACATAATATGCTACTTAGATAACAATCATCATTTTTATCATCTCCACCATCATTTCTCCTTTCAGTCATCCATCAATATCTTTGTTCCTCCTTCTCCCCCTAGGCTTGTTCTAGAGAAGGTTAAAAACTTTCCTAAGGTCTTTTTCCTTTCCTTGGAAGTTGGCCCTATGAAGGAGGACATTATTATCCCTTCCCATCCTATAGAGATGGACTAGATGAATGTGATCTTGGTGTCTTCAATTATGTTTCCCTTGCCTACCTCCCACAAGCTTTCCTTAGGGGGCTTTGGCGTGAGACTCTTATTTTCTCCATCTACTCCATATTCTTCAAAAAAGGATTAGGGCTTGTTGGAAGTCTGTATAGTTTGTGTTGCATTGATGTCAACCTTAGAGATGCTTTGATTTATTGAATTGTGTTGTCATTAGTAGTCTCATTGATGTCAACCTCTAGTGTTGCCTTGATAAGCATGTGTGTGGTTGAGTTGCTATATTGAAATTGGTTTGGTGGTGATGATAAAGTGTTGTAGATGACGTGTTGGTGTTTTTAGTGCTTGGTTTCCAAGTGATTTTGAGAAAACTTGAATAGAAGAGGAAACAATGTGGTAAAGAGTGCTTAGTATGGTAGAGTAGTGTTCTAGTTCTTCCTCCACATTTCTTCTATATTGAAGATCTACTTATGTGGTTCATATATGTTGATAAGAGGTGTTTAGAGGTGTTGTATCTAGAGTTTCTTTTCCTAGATCATAGTGCAGAGAAAGTTGTGTTCACCAGTGTGTGAATTGTGTATGCAGTGTTGTTTGGGAGAAATGGATTTTCTCCACATTTCTATGCAGTGTAGTTTATTGTCTTGCAAATTTTAGGGTGTTCTTACATTTCTCATATCTATCTTCCATCTAATTTATTCAAATTTTGGTGTTCTGCAAGGTTGGAATCATTAGTTACAATATATGGAAGGTTAACTAGGTGTACAAGATGAATGCGTTCTATAGGTAAAAGTTATTGCAAAGGAATTTGTTGGATTTCAAGGTGTTGATGGAATATTACAAATTGTGTTTTTGTGTTGTCTGTGGTTCACATGGTTCACA
>VDFB02086081.1:29243990-29421751 GCA_007258455.2 Sequoia sempervirens | reverse complement strand
ATCCACCCAATGCAAATTAGGTTCATCATTGATACCCTATTGATGGTGAACCTCTTTTTCTATGTTTCAATATGGATCAAATCTGCCATCAATGTTCTCACAGGCTTGAATGCACGACCAATGATAGATGTTCATGATTTTGAATATGGACCATTGATTTGTTGAATATTGACAATGATCATAGGAATTTTAAATCCCCACCATGAAGAGAAAGGTATTTTTTCTTTGTATGGCTCCAAGACATGTGTCACAATTTTGGGGATTCATGGGAATTAATAGAACAACTTTGAGGTCTTCCTGATAATTTTTTCCTTCGTGAAACATTAAATATGAAATAAACAAGACACATGGTGTGATTTCGGGACTTGAAGGGAAAGCAAGCTCAAGATAAATGTGTAAGATAGGAAAATCTAATAGCAAAGATTAAAGTTTCAACCACTGCACTAATCTAAGCTAAAAATCCAATACAAACAAAGAAGAACAATCAAATATGAGGAGTGAAATGAAAGCAACAAAAAAATAAACTCTCCTTGTTTGAAGTTAAATAATCTCATTTGTATCTCCTCAAACAGCCTTTGCAAGTTTTCCCTCAATTCATTGTGCATGCAAGTACTTGTAAATAATAAGCATGAAAGTTGGAGATATGTCGTTGTTAAATAAAAAATGGAGGAGAAGACCTTCTTTTGTAGAAGGCCATTTAAACAAATGGATGAGATAGAACTTCTAGAAACATTCTCAAATCAATGGTTGAGGATACATGTATCACAGAGTAGTGGACTAAGGATGACTATGAAATGAACAGTCAAGATAGAAAAGAGACCAGAGACAATCAATGGTTGAGATTCAAAAATGAGAGAGTGGAGGGATATAATGGAGAAATTAAATGATAAAATCATTTAATTCATGAGAAAGGAATCTTTGACCAAGTGGAGGATAAATAATTCATTTAAATTATTTATTTGTGGAAGAAAAGAAAGTAGCCATTTAATTAATTGATTTGTGTAACCAATTAATTAAATAAGAGAAAAATGGAGAAGAAGAATTAAATAATTAATTTAGATTAATTATTTAATGGGGAGAAATGATGAGAGATAATTCAATAATTTTGATAATTATTTAGCTATAGAAGAATTGAAAGATTAATGAATAGATAAATAATAAATAATAAATATTTAACAATAGGTGAATGATGAAAGGAAAATAATTAAATAGATGATAATTTATTTAATTATTAAAGAAAAGAGTGTTAGCGACAACATTAAATTTATTTAATTGATCATAGTAGAATAAAGGTCAAGAGATGAATTAATTAAATAATTAAAATTATTTAATTACGGAGGGAAGAAGACCAAGAAAAAAGATGCTCGCAGACCAAGACATTTTTTAGTGTTTGCATTTTTTCCCTCTTTGACATAATACAGTTCATCACTTCTATCAAAGAAATTTAGTCAAAGCATGCCCTAGTGAAAGTAGGGTAGACATATGCTCCCTCAAGAGAATTTTGCAAATTTAAAAAAAAAAATTAAAAAAACTTTGGAAAATTGTTCCGATAAGACATTTTGACAGCCAGGAATTCAATGGTAGTAATGCAATTGATTTTTGAGGTCATCTAGGGGGTCAAATTTAGGTTCAAAGTAATCAAATAGACCCACCAATACACATGCTTAGTGAAAACCCTAATTTTTTTCCTATAAATATGACCTTGAATAAGAAAATTAGTCATTTGTGCATTCCAAATTTAGAAATTTTAGGAGCTCTGAGAGAGAGAAGCTAAGAATATGTCATCAGTTCCACACTCAACACATTGAGGTTAGCACATCCGCACTTTCCGCCTACCTGAGGGAGTTCCCGACCTAGTATGCATTTTTAGGTAGGAAAAATTTAGAAGGCAATTGCATCACACAATGTTTGATGCAATCACATGCGTGAATGACATAGGTGATTGTGGTTCTCTGTAATCACCTTGTCATGACACAATTGTTAGGTCCTAAGGGGTGGGGCAGTTGCAGTGCGATGCATCTGAAATGGTGCATCGTATCTGATTTTTGAGTTGAAATGTGACCAAGAATGATGCAACTCACATAAAGTGTCATAAGCGCAAGGGGAAATGACACATGTGTTAAGAAATGATGCAACTGATAAGGGGCTCACTGCAATTAACCCCAACGACACATTAGATGAGGCGTGCGATGTAATTGCAATTATGTGATGCATGTGCAAGAATAGTGACACTAATAAATTCTACAATGCAATTGACAAGCAAAATGACACAATTGATTAATGAAATTTTTTCCCTAGTTTAGGATAAAATGACTTGTGCAATTTAGGTCAGATAGGTCAAATGAAGACTTTAGATTTCTTGTGTAGGAAATAGGGTTCCACCTTTTTGGAAGATAGAACACAAGGGGGATGAGACCCTCCTATTTTTCTAACATCACATTCAAAGGGATGAAATGAAGGAGAGAGAGATCTTGAAATAGGGTCTAATTAAAGACAATAAAAGGGTTCACCACCAAACTAGGGCTTGGAAAGACAAGGAATGATTGTAACATGAAAAGTACCAAGAAAACCTAACTAGATGACCTAGGGAATGAAACTGAAATGCAGAATGAAAAACTAAGAATCAACAGAGGTGCACCTGGAAGAAGGATGGGGTCACAACAAGCTCCAAAACCCTAAAAACTTGATGTTTGATGCCCACTAGGACTCATACGCCAATCTGGGTGATTTAGTCCTAGACTAGGGTTTCTATGCCAAAATTGGAATCTGATAGTGGTGAGTTTGAATCTCCTAAATTTTGAAAAAAGTCATGTACTAGGACTCATACACCACAAGTGGCATATCAGTCCCACTTAGCTTTTTTGAAGGGTTAAGGTTTGATTCTGCTCTTCTATCTCTACCCTTCCTTGCACACTTCGTTTATGAATCTGAAACCTTGATTTGCAACCTATAGGTGACCTACTATGTAGATGACAACCTTGTGACAACTTGATGACTTTCTTCAGCCTTGAAACCTAATCTTCAAAGGATCTTCAAGCTTAAAGAAGCCTAGATCTACAATCACACATGTAGAGAGAGAAAAACTTGTTGATTGTTAGAGAATAGGGGTTTTCCTTGGTCAAACCCCTTTTAGGTAATTAAACCAAACGATGAGATAATGACATAAGGACATGAAACATGAAACATGAATAATGATACCTTGAATGATGTCTTGTAGATCAGCAATCTAACATGAAATGGCCATAAAGGATGTAGATCTATATCTTGAAATAAGTGTAGGAAAATGCTTAATCTTGGATCTTGAATACAACATCACAACACTAGCTCAACAACATGCTTGATGCTTGATAACCTTGACATGATGATAGATCTTGAATTGCTACAACAATTGATGAAGAATTTTTCCCTTAAATGCTTTAGAAATGCTCTTGTAAATTCTCTTGATGCTCTTGTGAAGTCTTGTAATCATAAACTTACTATTAGAAATACTCTCTTGAAAGTCTTAGGTGAAAATGATTGAAATAACCTTGTATTTATACTTGTTTATGCCAAATTTCCTAAAATTACAACACTACAAGCTAACATCAGATATAGGAGGATAAAATCCCACCAAGAATTTGAATTAAATTTGATTTCGGGGCACATATGAATCATATGCCAGAAGTGGCGTATGAGTCCCATTAGGCTTAGCTACGAGACACATTTTTCAAAAATGTTTCGAATGATGTAAAATCAAGATCAGGGCCAAAAAACCTAGGAGAGACTCACATGCCCAAGGTAGCGTATGGGTCCAAGATCACTAAATCTAGACTACACAACCTAAAAACACCTGAATTATGATTGGATGTTGGTTTATGTTGGGAAAATATGTCTGAATCTTACAATTATATATGTTTTATTGTTGATATGTGGCAACTGATCATGCAAATACTATGCACTCATAACAAGATGGTTCCAAAAAGCTTGTTATAAGTGGTTGGGTTATATATAGATGGGGGTGAATTGTAAGAGTCTAGTAGTGGTCATATTGTCTCTTGATCTCTGGTGATGATACTCCTATGAGAAGCTTGATTTGCAAGTATATTGTAATCTTTTGATTTCTGAATAATAAATTGGGTAGCTTTTAAAGTGTGGGGTTTTTCTCCCAAAATGGTTTTCCCCAGGTAAATCATTGTGTTGTGGTATGCATGATATTTGTGTTTTTTTTTGTAACTATTAAATATTTGTAAAAATTTTACATTATTCTCCTCTCAAGGTTAGTGTAGGAAGTTGTTTCACTACCTTAGCTTCTTTACAGTTTATGTCAGGATTATCCTTAGAAAGATGCATTAATTAAGGCTCGTGGATGAAAAATAAGGCCAAATAAGGCATAAATAAGCCCAATTATTTAATGACACCCTAGATTAGTGTGAAAGTGTGTTACAACACTTTAAAACACTCTAAATAAGGCACCAATAATCTCATTTAGTTCACAAGGACCCAAGACCTAATGTGAATATGTTACACATTACAACACTAAATAAAATCCATGTTAGGGAGTACTTTTTCCATTATTACATCTATCCCCCACTTTAGTAAGAGGAGGAACTTGATTCTAACTCACACTAAAGTAGACCAACACACATCAAGAGGGGTTCGAGTGTATTGATGCAGATGGTCTAGGATAAAAATGATGAAAGGAGGTGGTCAAGCCCCCAAGATCCAAGATCCTACATCAAACCAACATAAGAACAAATGGACACACACAAGGTGTATGATATGCATCATCAAGATACATAAACATGCAATTTCAATAACTAAAAGAAAGAAAAATAAAAAGAGGTGGATAGCGCTTCAACTGTTTGTCCTACATGTTGTATCCAAAAAGGGTGGCTTAGTGAGAAATTCATGCCTCTCTATGAGCTTCTCACCATATAATGAGAAATTCATGCCCACATTTAGGCTTCTCATCATACCTTAACTATACCAAAGTTATACCTCCTAATAACTTTGACAAGGTGCCACATAATAATGAACTTTGAGATTCATAATGCAAGTAAAGCTTTGTATGCTTGAAACTCATGAACAAATAGGATGGCTCCATAGGAAAGAAAAGTTTATTATGCAAGGTGGCCATATAAAAAAATTTGTAAATGTCAAATAGTGAAAGGTGTGTTCAAAGGGATTTTTCTTAGTTCATGTATGGTCTCTTCTTAGGGAACATTGTACCTCATGTCTCCAAGAGAGGAAAAATCAAAGAAATATCATTCTCTCGAAGGATATGAAGCCCAATGACACCACCAAGAAAAGGACGCATCGCAAGAATAAAGAAAAACCACATAGTGAAACATGAGTATCAATGTATGCCCCCACTTTAAAGTGGTTGCTAACACCATTGTTGTGAGAAATTTCTTTAAAGTAGAAGAAGACATGAGAGCTTATTCGGAAAGCCCTATGCCAATTCATATGTTTCCAATAAGATACATCATAAAAAGGGAAGGAGTTTCCCCCAAAATGTATAACTTAGTATGTCACATGCAAGCCAACTAAAGGCATTTTGTCCACATCCCAAGCTTGCTCTTATATGTACATGAAAGGAAATCAACTAGCCAAAAGAGACAATGACAAGTGACATATGAGGACAAGGCTACCTAAACCCTTGCCCCCACTTAGTGCAAGACAAGGGTGAGTTGAGAAACATGCTAGAGTGAAAATCAATATCAATTAGAGGAATTAGGTACCACAACATAAGGAAGAGTACTACACTCCTTAAGATGTTTAATTTTGTTACTCAAAGCCTTGCATTCATTAGTAGCATGACCATGAACTCTATGATATGCACAAAATGAACCTTTGTAGTAAAAAAAAAATTGTGTTCTTGGAGGGAGAGATATCCAACAATCTTGGAGGAGTCTCGACAAGATACTCTCTTGATCAATGGCAGAAGATGTTTTGTTATTTTGTGAAAAAGATATCTCTTGCTTAGGACACAATGTCATAGTTACACAAGACTCTTTGGATTGTAATATTATATACTCTCCTTTATAGGAGGGTGTAAAATATATCAAATTCAAATCATAAGTGTATTGCGTGATGACATTAATGTTAAGAGAAGATTTATCTATTTCTTTTGTTTCTTTCAAAGGATGATAATCAAGACCACTAGTTTGTGTTAGTTCAGGATCCACTAATGTTAAAGTTTGCTTAAAAGGATGCTTTGTAATAGTGTTGATATTAAGTGAAGGCTTATTTGTTTCTTTCGAGGGACAATAACCATGACCACTTGTCCTTTCTTGTGTGTGAGGTTCTATAGGGACACATATACCTTGTTCTCTAGCACCATATCATTTTTCACTATAACCAAGTTGTTTCATAAGTTCATAACCTTTTCCATAAATCTTTTTCATTTCTTTTGGATTTGGTGGTTTTTGATAATAGGCTTCATCAAAAAAATTTGTATAATTTGTTTCGTTCTCCAAAGTGGTTGAGGAGGATGCTTTCGAAGGGTCTTCCAAATTTTTTGTTGACATTACTTCTTTTTCTTTTCCCTTTTTAGAGTCTTTGTTTATGATCTTCTATTCGTTCATGAAAGATGTGAAATCTAAGGAACCCCAATCATCTTCTAATAGTTTCATGACTTCCTCTATGTTCTTTAATTTGTCTTTTTGTTGCACAAGTTCTACTTGTGTAGTTGGTGTCAATGTTTTGAAAGGATTTTCCCTTTTTTTCTCAATTTTTAAATAACTATTTGGTTTAGGATCAACTTCAAGTATGTACACTTTGTTGTTGTAGACATATTTCATTATACGTTGAAGAGTAGAAGGCACCCCATTCATTGCATGAATCCATGGTCTTCCTAAGAGAATATTATATGAAATATCATTAATCATAACATGGAACGATGTTTCTAATGTGGCTTTTCTAGCTGTAATAAGCAAAGTGATCACACCAAGCGGTTGTTTTCCTACATTGTCGAATCCATGAATAGATAAAGAATTAGATTGAATTTTTTATTTATCCACACCAATCCTATCAAAAAAGTTTATGCTACACACATTAAGAGTAGAGCCATTATCAATAGGGGTTCACTTTATGCATGTTCTATTTTATCTAGCTATTATCATGAAAGCATTATGTTGTTTTGGAACTTCCAAAGGAGGGAGCTCACTTTGGTGGAAAACAATGTCAACATTCATTCCTTGAATCATGGTTGTTGTTTCATTTGGCTGGACATTACAAGGGATAGGAAATTGTTGTAAATCACTTTGAATCATGTTATGGTAATGAGGGGATGCTTTAATAACTTCCCATAAGGATATCTTAGCAGGAGTATTCATAAGTTGTTCAACAAGATCATGCTCCTTTCCACTTTATGAAGGAAAACAATGAGGATCGGGTAAGATAAGGCTAGGTAATGGGAGGGATGTTGAAGGTGTTTGTCTCGGTTGCAGATTGTTTCTAGTGTTATATGTATGAGCAATAGTATTATAACTTGGTAGCTACAAAAAATTATTCTTAGGAGGGTAAAGGATAATTTTGGGTTTGATTTAAGTTTTTGGTTTGTGTGAAGGTTGGTTCACCAAAATGTTGTGTAGGAAATAGGGTTCCACCTTTTTGGAAGATAGAACACAAGGGGGGTGAGATTCTCCTATTTTGCTAACATCACATTCAAAAGGACCCCTAGATATCTTACAATATGGTATCCTAAGGTGCAATTAAAGACAATAATAGGCTTCACCAACAAGTTAGGGCTTGGAAAGACAAGGAATTATTGTAACATGCAAAGTACCATGCAAAACCTAACTACATGACCTAGGGAATGAAACTGAAATACATAGAATGACAAACTAAGAATGAATAGAGGTGCACCTGGAAGAAGGATGAGGTCACAACAAGCTCCAAAACCTTGGAAACCTAATGTTTAATGCCCACTAGGAATCATATGCTAGTCTAGGGGATTTAGTCCTAGACTAGGGTTTATGTGCCAAAACTAGAATCTGATTTAGTCCTAGAAAAAGCACTGAACTAGGATTCATACACCAAAAGTGGCGTGTCAGTCCCACTCAGCTTTTTCGGAGGGTTAAGGTATGATTCTACTATCCTATCTCTTCCCTTCCACACTTTGTTTCTAAGTTTGAAACCATAATTTGCAACCTGTAGGTGACTTTTCATGTAGATGACAACCTTGTGACAACTTGATGACTTTCTTCAACCTTGCAACCTAATATTGAAAGGATCTTCAAGCTTCAAGACACCTAGATCTGCAATCACACATGTAGAGAGAAAAAAAATTGTTGATTGTTAGAGTATAAGGGTTTTCCTTGGTAAAACCCCTTTTAAGTAATTAAACCAAATGATGAGATAATTACATAAGGACATGAAACATGAAACATGAATAATGATACCTTGAATTATTTCTTATAGATCAACAATATAACATGAAGTGTCCATGAAGGATGTAGATCTAGATCTTGAAATAAGTGTAGGACTGGTGAATCTTGGATCTTGAATACAACATCACAACACTAGCTCAACAACATTTTTGATAATTGATAACCTTGAGATGATGATGGATCTTAAATTGCTGCAATAATTGATGAATAATTTTTTCCTTGAATGCTTTAGAAATTCTCTTGTAAACTCTCTTGATGCTCTTGTGTAGTCTTGTAATCATAAACTTGTTATTAGGAATGCTCTTTTGAAAGTATTAGGTGAAAATGAGTGAAATAACCTTGTATTTATACTTGTTTATGCCAAATTTCCCAAAATCACAACACTACAAGCTAACATCAAATATAGAATGATAAAATCCTACCAAGAATTTGAATTAAATTTAATTTTGGGCCACACATGACTCATACACTTGAAGTGGCATATGAGTCCCATTAGACTTAGCTATGGGATACTTTCAAAAATTCTTAGAATGATCTAAACTCAAGATCAAGGTCCAAAACCTAGGTGGTACTCATACGCCCAAGGTGGTGTATGAGTCCCAGATCACTAAATCTAGTCCACACAACCTAAAAACACCTAAATTATGGTTGGATGTGTTGGGATATTGTTGGATGTTGTGGTTGTGTTGTTGATATGTGGTTGTCATTGATGTGAACACTATTAGCAATTATTATATTGAAGGTTGTATATGTTGAGGATATTGAGAAAATTATTAAAGGAAGAGTTGTAGGTTGTTAGTTGAATAGTGAAGGTCATGAAGGTGTTTCATATTGTACATTGAAGATCAGTTGTTGTGGACTAAAGGGTTATTCCTGAGAGTATCTAGATCATCTACCAGAAGTTTCAGAGGTTCGCATGAAGATTTGATCGAGTTATGAACAGTTGTGTTCTGTCAGTGTTCCTAATTGAATTTTATGTGATTCTAGTAATTTTTGTTGTTGTGGATGATTCTCTGTTAGTTCTTGTTTTTTTTATGCTTCTAGATCATTCTCTATCCTTGTTGTACGTTCATGTTGATTGGTGTTCTTGTGGTCAAAGATTTTTCTTGTGCACATTCGGGTTTTCATGTTCCTGGTCGACATGAAGGTGGTAACATGTTATGAATCCTTGGAGATTAAATTTGAATGTTTGGTGTGATCATGGATATTGTTTTGTGTCATAACATAGAATTGGCTGACGGTGTTTGATTCGCATTGAAAATTGATTTGTTAATTTGGGCCGACATTGTAATTATGTTTTATATTTTCTGGCTGGCAAAGTGGTTGATGTAATTCCATGATCCAAATGTATAAGAGTGGTTCCTTGTACGAAATTGGTGTGTGTGTGTGTAGTGAGAAAATACAGAGATAGTGCAAGTGTGTGATCATTGATCTATTCATTTGATTGTTGAACATAGTGAGAGTGAAGAGTGAAGAATTTTTTTTGTGCTTAACTGGAACTATAATCAGGCTTGTGTAGAAGCTATTTTCTTAGTTCATACCCTCCAAATTTAATCTGATTTGCTATGTATTGTTGGGCAGTGATCCCTTTTGTATATTTGAGCAATGAGCTCTAGGCGTTGTGCCTGAATTCATGTGCATTCCCATTATTATTTTCATTATACTTTTAGCATGGTATAATATTGTGGACTAACATCCACCGTGGTTTTTCGCCTAACAAGGTTTCCACGTAAAAAATCTTGATGTTCTCTATGTTTTTGATGTGTTGATTTTTTATGGTTTATTGTTCATTCATCAGATCTAAGATTAAGTAAAGTCTAAAAAATTTAATATTCTATGACAACTGATTCACCCCCTCCACCTTCGTTGTTTGTCCTTGTTTTTTCCAATAATTGGTATCAGAGTAGGTTCCTCTGAAGAATTTTAAAAGCTTGAGGTGATTCGAGATGGAATCATACAAGAAGGACATTCCTAGATTCGATGGAACAAACTACTCATTGTGCAAAGTTAGGATGGAATGTCATTTGAGGTGTATTGGAGAACCCTTATGGAATATTACAAAGAATCCATATGTTATTCCTCAGAATGGCCCTTCCACTACTGATGAGATTAAAGAAGCTGAGAATAATGTCAGGGCTATGGAAGCTCTGTTGAGTTCTCTAACAGGTTCATAAATGACAAATGTGATAGGTCTGAAGACAACTCATGAGGTTTGGATGAAGATGGAAACTTTGTATAAAGGAAATGTACATGTGAATATGTATAAGCTACAGAGTTTGAAAGGCAAGTATGAAAATTTGAAGATGCGTGAAGATGAAAATATTTAGATTCTTTTATGTATAGAGTAAATGAACTAGTGCTGGGTATTAGATGTTTCGATGGTACCCTAGAAGAGGAAGAAATTGTAGCTAAAGTGCTCAGATTATTGCCTCCCTCCTACAAAGCAAAGGCTCATGCTATTAAAGAAACCATACCATTGACGAATATGACAAGAGACACTCTGATTGGTAAACTTGTTGCATTTGAGTTAAGTGAATTTGGTGAATCTATTCACAAGACTGAATCTGCATTGAAGGCTACTGTATCTAGAAGAAACAACCAAAGATATGATCTAGGAGAGTGTTCCAGAAAGTTATCTAAGTATAATGAAAAATTGAAACAACTTGAAGAAAAATATGAGTGGGTTATTGACAGTAGATACTCACATAATATGATTGGTGACAAAATAAAATTTTTAAGTCTTGAGAAGTATGATGGTGGGGTTGTAAGATTTGGAGATAACAATGTTGGTGTGATTCTTGGAAAATGATCTATTTGTCTTGGTGGTAAGCATAACACTAATGACATTCTTTATATTGAAGGATTGAAGCACAACTTGTTGAGTGTTGGACAGATGGTGGACAAGGGTTATGATCTTTAGTTCAAACATGGAAGATGCAGGATACTTGGAATATTTGGAAAAGTAATTGCTTCAGGTAAAAAGATAGAAGGTAATATTTTTCACCTGAATGCTGCTAGTGAAAGTTGTTTAATTGCTCAAGTAGATGAAAGCTGGTTATGGCCTGTGTCATGTGAATTTTGATAACATTGTCAAAGTAAGTTCCACTCAAGCAGTAAGGTATCTACCTAAGCTAGTAAAGCCTGCTAACACAATTTGCAAGGAATGCTAGATGGGTTTATTTTTTGAGAAAACAACATCATTTAAATGGATTACTGGAGTTGGTACATACTGATCTATGTGGTCCCTCCAAAGTTAGAAGCCTTCATGGAGAAAGGTAATTTATACTACTTATTGATGATTACTCTAGAATGATATGGGTTGTTTCTTAAGAGAAAAATGTGTTCAAAGCATTAGAAAAGTTCAAAAGTTTCAAGGCCATGGTAGAAAATGAGAAAGGTCTAAAAATAAAATGATTAAGGTCATACAAAGGTGGTGAATTCACCTCCAGTGAGTTCAATTATTTCTATGAAGAGCATGGAATCATAAGACAATTATCTACTCCCCAAACCGCTCAATAGAATGGAGTTGCAAAGAGGAAGAACAAAACAATTCTAGATGGTGCTAGAACAATGATGATTGAAGGAAATGTGCCTCACATCTGTTGGAGTGAAGCTATAAGCACTGTTGTGTACACTTTGAACCAGGTAAATGTCAATGGTAATTATGGTAAGACTCCTTTTGAACTATGGTTTGGTTATAAGCCTACTGTTAGATATTTCAAGATCTTTGGAAGCAAGTGTTATATCAAGAGAGATGAGGATATAGGAAAGTTTGATGCAAGAAGTGATGAAGGAATCTTTCTAGGTTACTCTACTAAAAGCAAGGCCTATTAGTGCTATAACATAAGACTAAGAAAAATGGTTGAGAGTGAAAATTTTAGAGTTGATGAGGACTCTACTAGATCATCCAGATATTGTGGATATGATTCAGATGACCAGAAAGATAGCACAAACAAAGGGAAGAATGCTCAGACATAGAATCAACTTCAAATTGTGCCAAATGTTCTGGTAAAACAAATTCAATTTTTTATGGTAAATCAAGTCAGGAAGGAGAGACAAATGCAAGCGTAGAAGAAAGAACAGAAGAACCAGAAGCTCAAGAGAGTCCCAAAGTTCCAAGGTATGTGAACCTAAATCATTCTAAAAATCAAATTATAGGAGATAAGAATAAAGGTGTACAAACTAGGATAAAAATTGTAGAAGAATATTTCTTGATATCCAAGATTGAGCCTAAAGTTATCAATGAAGCCTGCAATGATGAACACTAGATGGAAGCTATGAAAAAAGAACTAATGCATATTGAAAAGAATGATACATGGATACTTGTTCCTAGACGTAAAGACAAAAATGTGATTGGTACTAAGTTGTTCTTTTGAAATAAGTTGAACGAACAAGGTGAAGTGGTCTAGAATAAAGCAAGACTGGTATGTAAAGGCTATTCACAAATGGAAGGTATTGATTTTGAAGAAAACTTTTCCCCTATTTCCATAATTGAAGCTGTTAGATTATTTCTTGCTTATGATGCATATAAGAACTATAAATTCTATCAATTGGATGTGAATTCAACTTTTCTGAATGGTGAGCTAGAAGAAGTATATATTGAACAGCTGGATGGATTTCAACTGACTGATAAGGAAAACATGGTTTGTCAATTGAAGAAAGCTCTATATGGAATCAAGCAAGCCCCCAGAGCCTAGTATGCTAGACTAGACAAATACTTATTAAATATTGGATTCAACAAAGGTACTCCTAACAACAACTTGTATTTCAAATTGGATCATGAAAAAGAGTTAATTATTGAGGTATTTGTTGATGACATTATTTTTGGAGGAAATGACAATCTATGTATGAATTTTGTTGATGAAATAAAGAGTGAATTTGAAATGAGCATGATTGAAGAGATGAAGTTCTTTCTGGGATTACAAGTTACTCAGTTAGACAAGGGTATTTTCATATCTCAGTCCAAATATGTGAGAGAGCTACTAAAGAAGTTTGGAATTGAAGAATCAAAGCTAGTTGGTACTCCCATGGTAACCGGATGTAATTTAACATAGAATGATGATTCTCCTAAGACAAATAAAATAAGATATAGGTCAATGATTAGTGGATTGTTCTACTTAACTCATACTAGACTAGACATTATGAATGTTGTATGTATGGTTGCTAGATTTCAAGTTGATCCAAAAGAATCACATGTGACTATTGTAAAGAGAATATTTAGATATCTAAAAGGAACTATTAATTTTGGGCTATGGTATCCAAAGGATGAAGATCTTACTTTGAGTGCATATACTAATGCGGATTGGGTAGGAGATGTAGATGGCAGGAAGAGTACTAGTGGTGTTTCCTTCTTCCTAGAGAAGATGTTGGTGTTTTGGTTGAGCAAAAAGTAGAATTATATTTCTCTATCTACTGTTGAGGCAGAGTATATTGCTGCTGCAAATAACTATACTCAAGTAATGTGGATGAAACAAATGTTAAAAGATATCAGAGTAGTATATGATGTTCCTATTGCCGTATGTTGTGACAACTCAAGTGCAATTAAAATATCAAATAATCTGGTGCTACACTCTAAGATTAAGCGTATATCAATCAAGTTTCGCTTCTTGAGGGAAAAAGTGAGTGAGAAAGAAGTCAGACTAGAGTATGTGTCTACCAAAGAACAGGTTGCAGAAATTTTCACTAAGTCGTTGTCGCAGGATAATTTTGAGTATCTCAGAGGGATGTTAGGGGTGATTACCCCTCCTGATATGAAATATAGATGCATTTATTTGCATCAATTTGTGTGCTCCATAGATATTCCCTGATCTATATTGATGTTTTTGTTGCTGCTACTCAGGGGGAGTAGTCAAATTGACAGATATGTGGTTCAGAGCTTGTATGTGGGAAGGTAATCCTTACCTTTTCCATTGATGTCAAAGGGGGAGAAGAGAAATGTGAAAAAATATTTAGGGGGAGAGGAGCAATGTGAAAAATCCTTTTTGGGGAGAAGAACAATTGAAAATAAGAGTCAGAATCTAAGGGATATTAAGTGTGTTGGGTTGATGGTATTTTTCACATCATGTGTTTCCATCAATGCCAAAGGGGGAGATTGTTGGGAGATTGTTGGATTATGTGGTTGTGTTGTCGATATGTGGTTGTCATTTATGTCAACACTATTATCAATTATTGTATTAAAGGTTGTATATGTCAAGGATATTGAGAAAATTATCAAAGGAAGAGTTGTAGGTTGCCAATGGAACAGTGAAGGTCATGAAGGTGTTTAGTTTTGTATGTTGAAGATAAATTGTTGTGGACTAAAGGTTTTATTTCTAAGAGTATCTAGATCATCTACCAAAATTTTTAGAGGTTTGTGTGAAGATTTGATTGTCTTATGAACAGTTGTGTTTTGACAGTATTTTTGTCGGTTCTATCAGTGTTCCTGATTGAAGTTTATGTGATTCTGGTAATTTATGTTGCTACGTATGATTCTATGTTATTTCTTGTTATTTTTGGATGCTTCTAGATCATTCTCTATCCTTGTTGTACATCCACATTGATCGGTGTGCTTGTGCTCAAAGTTTTTTCTTGTGCATGTTTTGGTTTTCATGTTCCTGGCTAACATGAAGGTGGTAACATGTTGTAGATCCTTGGAGTTTGAAATTTGAATGTTTAGCATGCTTGTGGATATTGTTTTGTGTCATAACATAGTATTGGAAAATGGTGTTTGATTCACATTGAAATTTAATTTGTTAATTTGGGCTGACATTGTAATTATGTTTTATATTTTCTGGCTGACAAAGTGGTTGATGTAATTACATGTGCAAATATATAAAAGTGGTTTCTTGTGCAAAATTGGTATGTGTGTGTGAAGTGAGAAAATCCAAAGATAGTGCAAGTGTGTGATCACTGATCTATTCATTCAATTGCTTAGCAGAGTGAGAGTGAAGAGTGAAGAAGTTTTTTTGTGCTTAACTGGAACTGTAATCAGGCTTGTGTAGAAGCTATTTTCTTAGTTCATACCCTTTGTATTTAATCCGATTTGTTGTGTATTGTTCGGAAGTGAGCCCTTTTGTATATTTGAGTAGTGAGCTCTAGGAAATGTGTCTGAATGCATGTGCATTCCCATTACTATTTTCATTATACTTTTAACAGGGTATAATATTGTGGACTAACATCCACTGTGGTTTTTCCCCTAATAGGGTTTCCATGTAAAAAATCTTGGTGTTCTATGTGTTTCTGATGTGTTGATTGTTTATGGTTTATTGTTCATTCATCATATTTGAGATTAAATTAAGTAAAGTCTAAAAAAATTAATATTATGTGACAATTGATTCACCCCCCTCTCAGTTGTATGTCCTTTTTTTTCCAACAAGATGTTGGTTTACATCAAGATTATCCTCAAAAAGATGCATTAATTAAGGCTTGTGGATATAAAATAAGGCCAAATAAGGCATAAAGAAGCCTAATTATTTAATGAAACCCTAGATTAGTGTGACAGTGTGTTACAACACTTTACAACACTCTAAATACAACACCAATAAGCTCATTTAGTTAACAAGGGCCCAAGGCCTAATGTGAATATGTTAGACACATTACAACTCTAAATCAAGGCCATGTTAGGGATAATTTTTTTGTTATTGCAAGATTGATATGATGACTGTTGCATTGACCTTATGTTTTACTTCCCCGTATCTATACTCAGGAGTCATGACCATTGACATTTCGACTTTGGGAATAGTTGTCAGATGATGAGAGACACGTGCTTCTAGATCTTTGATTGTTCTATGTGACATATATGCCCATTATTAGGGAAAGAAAGGGTATGCTAACAACACTTGCAAAGTGATGGCACTCTAAGACTTGCACATTCCATATATTGACTGAGGATACCACTATGACCTTGGAGGACATGTCCAAGATTTTGTGATTGCTTATTCATGGAGAGTGGGTGCAATATAATCCCATTTGAGGGCTACAGGTGATCTATGACTAATATGAGTAAGATGTTGTGTCAGAGCTTGGTATAGATGGCTACGAGATCAAATGGGAGACACTTGCAAAGAGATATGATAGATTTGACTACGTTCTATGCACATTGATTGTTGGTTGTTCTAATTCCATATTGTAGGGGCCATGGGTTTCCAGTAGGCTGGGGAGAGGTATTAGCAGGGATGGTGCAGGAGGAGATAGTTTATGCTTGGGGAACATGTCTATTGGGCATGCTTTACTTCCAATTGCATGATATCATATGTCGAGGTCATTAGAGCATGAGCTACATGATGAAACTACTCATGATATGGACATGGGAGCACATAACAATGTTTTGACCAGTTAGGAACTGGTACTCTGCATGTATATGTGTATGGGGGTGTTGTCACTCAGATCCATGTAGGGGATATAGGATACTGGAGACACGATATTGATACATTGGCGAGCTTTGTTTGGAGATCATATAGGTATTTCCAATTGTGGGTTGGCAAGGATGAGCATTTACCATGGTGTCAATATCACAGGTACTTTATTGGTTAGAATGTACAATTGCAACATATCATAGAGATGTATCTACCAGAGTGAGTTCAAAGACAGTTTGGGGAGAGACATGGTGTACCTGCAGGGACTGTTGAGTTTGCATGCTCCTCACAGGAGGTGCATCCATGGTGATAGGTGATACTAGTCACCACCACCAAGGAAGAGATTGATGCACCACAGCCAGTGCAGTGGGCCTAGAGAGGGGGGAAGTGGATCTTTGTACAATGCCAGAGTATGATGCATGGTGGTAGACCCATAGGCCATCTCCATATACAAATCTTGAGCATCCAACACCTGTATAGCACAAAGGTAGGGGCACATGGGGTCAAAGGGGAGACAGGGGATAAAGGGGTGGAGGGTAAGGAGATGGAGGATGGGGGGATGGTAGATGGGGAGATGGGGAGATGAGGGAGATGACAGAGAGGATGGTTGGGGAGGCTAAGGAGGAGATAGAGGCAAGAGGAGGAGGGATAGGAGAGAATAGGTGGTGATACATTTGTCATCGATTCATGAGGAGGGTGAGGAGGAGTAGCCAAAGGAGAGGGTGGTAGGGGAGATGGTGGTGGAGGATGGAGAACAACACGTAGAGGTACCAACCCTAGAGGTAGGACACCAAGATGTCAAGATGATGGAGGTAGAGGAGGATCATGTGGAGGAGAGGTGGGAAGAAGAGAATTTAGAGTATTTGGAGATGGGAGAGGCTGAGAGAGTCCTCTGAGAGAGGATTGTTGCAAGATTAGATGTAGAGAAGGGTTTGGAGGAGGTTGGGGTTAGAGCCAATGAAAGGACAGTGGATCAAAGAATAGCCACCCTACAAGATCGAGTACATGCACTAGAGGCATAGTTGGGGACACTTAGAGTAGAGTGAGACAACATAAAGGATGAGAGAGACACCCTACAAATAGAGAGGGACCTAGTAGTGATCAACCAACAATAGAAAAATGAGTGGATGCTGGATTTTGTGGCTACATGCAGTGGGTCAGTGGTGGATGTTGCATGAGAGTTGGTCAGGTATAGTATTGGATTATAGTACTACAAAGATTTGTATGAGAGAGTAGTTCCTTTAGAGAGGACAGATCCACGCTTCTCACAGGTTCAAAGTGTATCCCAAGGCAGGTCATAAAGTAGATCCCATAGAAAACACTCCCACACCAAGTCACAAAGTGGTGAGGAATCAGGCCCGAGACAATCCACTCGATATGATAGACCATCTACTTCAAAGAACATGTCTCCAGGCTCACCACAGTGAGAGGATAGGCAGGCATCAGGGTTAGGGGAGTAGGATAGCTCAAGCTAGGACTTATTTTGACATTTATATTATGACACTATATTTTGATCATCAAGCCTACGAGCTCCATTTTGCTATATATGATACATCTTCACATTATATTATGACACATTTTAGTGTTATATGATATGACTTTTAGCGGTGATTTATGATATGCAGTCCTATGTGATTATGCAATATGGTTATGTTTATGTTATGGATTTTCATATTTTATAATTTTTATTTATGCATTCTATATGATCATGTGATGGTGTGATATGATGTATGATTATTCCTTTATAAAAAAATTTATTCATCTTATATGATTATGAAATGATGTGATATATTAATTTAGTACTGAAGACCTAATTTTATGATGTGATGTGATATGTGGATGCAATTAATATGATGTTTATGTAGCATGCATGTAATGATTAGAAATTTTTAATGTAAATGAAAAATATGATGTATGATATTATTTTGATTATGCAATGTTTATGAAAATGTCAATGCAATAGATGTCAAATGCGATAAATTGGAATGGACCATGATTATAATGTAAAATGCAATGATATTCTTAATATGTTATAATGCTATGAAATGATAATTATATGTGAATGCACTCTATGTTTTTTTTGTATTTTCTCATGCAAATATATGTGGCTTATTATGATGATGTCTACAATGATAATGCTTTCCTATAATGCTTCCTAACATGATCATCTATGCATGGTATTTGTGTGTGTCATAGGATGTTGTGAAGATGTAGATAGAAGAAATGTTAGCATGGAAGAGATGGATGTTAGCACGGAGAATGAAAAAGGTGTGAATTCAGAAAGCAAACGAAAAAGGATGGACATTCATGCTTTTATGTTATCATCATTAGGTATCAAATCTATCACAAATGGAGCACAAAAACCATAGTATAACATAGAACAAGGTGTGCAAGGTGACCATTTGTGAGAGACAAGCAATCAAAAGACAATGCCAATAGAAAAGGAATGCCCCAACTCATACTAAGGACCTGATTGTCCCAATCTTTTTTCCAACACAAACCATAGACAACAAGCAAAGATAAGATATCATGATCCATCATCACCCCTCTAAATTTGTGATAGGACATCCTCGAGGTAGCTAGTAAAATGACCAAAAACCAATCAAAAAGATAAGAAAAACTCAGACCAACAAAGTGTTTTCCAAAGAGATAATGTTTTCTAATAGGATTGACAAGATTGATTGATTTGATTTATTAGGTTGGCCAAATGTCCCATTGGTTAATTGTTTGACCAAAGTTGACTAATAGGTTGATAAGGTTGACTAATTGATTTGATTGATTACACCTAGTTTCAAGAAAGATATATCCCATTTAAGGCAAGGATAATTGACCAATATGATAGGATTGATTAACCAAGTGACTAACTTGAGTTGATTTGATTGGGATTAATTGACATGATTGACCGATGTGATGACACCTAGTTTCAGGAAATACATATCCTTTTTAAGGAAAATAACACATCTAATAGAGTTGATCGATTGACCATTTTGATGAGCACCTAGTTGCAAGAGAGATATATCCTGCTTAGGGTGAATGACAAGGTTGACCAATGATAAAGTCATCTCAGGAAGGAAGCATCCTGATAGTAGAAAAATAATAAGACCAAATGAGAAAAATGACATAATGTCCCATTCTGATATATGACCAATGACCTAATAGTGATTGATGACAAGGTAATTTATCATTTGAAGGTAATTTTTTTCCTATTTGGATAAGCTTGTTCATTGATTCATGATTTCATTTGAATAGTGATGGCTCGAAGATGAAGAACATGACCATACTTGAAAAAACTTAAAGGATTGACCTAGGGCATCAAGGGCTCATCAATTGATGGCCTTTCCTACATTATACATGCACAAACCTCATAGTTCAACTGACACAAACCAAAATTGGCATGACTCGACAAAACCCTAAGGAAAAAACTAATGCCTAGGGGCCCCATTAAGTGAGGGCCTTGCCTACATAGAAAATGCATAGAGACAACATAGTTCAACCAAACTAACACAGACTAACTCCAACTCTGACTCTATTTTTGGAAGTTTTGATGTTTTATGATTTCTTTTGGATTTTGATGTTTTGAAAGGTCGATACCATGTGTAGGATCCCATGAAGATGTAAGTCAAGGAATTTCCCCTAGTCATGTATAGGACCAACTTATTATGTGCGAGAAGATCAATGGATTCAAAGGATGGTCATGAAAGAGGAGGATGCTAAATGTCAGTGGTTTTCAAGTCATGAGAAGGATAGAAAGGCTTTATTACATGGACGGATGATATGTGCGATTAGATGAGTGAAGGATGGAAAACTAGGTAGAGTGATAGCAGACAAAGGAGCATAGACTGACTATGCATGGTGCTTGTTTACCAGGTTTTCACCATGGTACTTATCCAAAGTGCCACCAAAGTGGTTTTCACTTTTGGATGAATTATTTCTCTTTGCTATTTTTTTTATATTTTTTATTATCACCAAGATGCCTGGTTGCTAGGTTTTCATCAAGGTGACAATTTTTTTATATTTTTGAATTTTTGATGGGATACTCTAAGAATTAGGTGTAATATCGGCGAAGGTGCATGTTGTTGATGGGTTTAGGCAATGATTCACCTTCAAGAGTTGAAATCCAATAAACATCAGATCCATATGTTTTAATGATGATATAAGGGCCCAACCAATTGAGTTCAAAAAATTTGAGATTTTCTTGATCTATTTGATTATTTGAATTCTCTTTCAAGACTAAGTCACAAATGTCCAAGCTTTTAGGTTAGACCTTCTTATTGTAGTTGCATCAAAGGAAGTTCTAATATGCCTATGAATGTGTTAAGGCATTATGTCTCTTTTCATCCAATAACTCTAGCTCGTGGAGATGGGATACATAGTATTCTTCTTGATCGATCAATCCTTGCATAGATACTCTCAAGGATGGTTACTTGAACTCACTAGGAAGTATGGCCTCAAATCCAAAGACAAGGGAATATGGTATGGCTCCTGTAGGGGTGTGAACATTGGTACGATAGGCCCATAAATTAGGATTGAGTTGGAGATTCCATTCATGGCTAGCATCATCAATGGTCTTTTTTAAGATTTTAAGGATAGTCTTATTAGATGCCTCAGCTTGACCATCACCCTAGGACTAATACGGGGTAGCGAAATGGTGTTGGATATGAAACTTCTCATTGAGTTCATGGACATCCTGATTCATGAAAGGGTGACCATTGTCTATAATGATGGATTATGGGATGCCATAGTGGCATATAATGTAGTTCAAAATGAATTTGGATATCTACTTACTAGTAATTTAGGTCATCGGGATGGATTTGATCCATTTGGTAAAGTATTTTGTAGCAACAAGGATAAAATTATGCCCATTTATAGAAGTGGGATGGATCTTTTCTATGAGGTTGAGTCCCCATTGAGAGAATTGCCATGGTGATTTAAGTGGTTGTATTTCTTGAGTTGGCGCATGTATAAGATCTCCATGAATTTGAAATTGACAACATCTCTTCACAAAGTGATAAGCATCATGTTCCATTGTAGGATAGTAATATATCGTCCTCATAATTTTTTTAGCTAAGGTAGGACTAGTAGAGTGAGCTCCGCATATACCATGGTGAACCTCTTGTAAGGCCGTTTGTGCTTCATTTGAGTCAAGACATTGAAGGAGGGTGTATCTAAGCTATGACAATAAAGGGTATCTCTAATGATGGCATATTTAGAGGCTTGTCAGATAAAGGTTTTGCATTGGTTGGGAGACAAATCAGGAGGGATAATATAGTGATGCAAATAATTGTAAATTTCTTTATAGCAAGGAGATTCAAGACCAACAATTTTGCACTCAATTTCTGTTTTGAGGACATCGAATGCAAGGATCAACAGTTGTTCCACCATGAACTCATATTGTGATGCATTATTAGGGATTTCCAATAGAGATCCAATTGTTTCCATTGCATCTACTTCCTTATTTTGGATTCTCAATAATTTTTCAAATGTAATAGCTTCAAAGTATAGTCTAAAACTATCAACCATGCACTTGCAGAGCATCATATTTTCATCCTTGGTATCATAATCATCATTGAATTGCTTGATCACTAGTTGGGAATCACCATAAACTTGAAGATCCTTGATTTTTAATTTAATTTCCATTCAGAGTCCTATTAGTAGTGATTCATACTTAGCTATATTATTGGTGCATGGAAATTCTATTTGAAATGATAGGAACGGAATCCCCTTGAGGTGTGATGAATAAAGTATGAGCTCTTGAACCATGGCTTGTGTAGGACCCATCAAATTACAATTTTCATGTTGTTATTGTCTTTATGACAAAGATTGATTCATCTGGAAAGTCGGATATTAGAGGATGGTTTGCTTTCATCGGTACATCTATAAGTTGATCAGCTATCACTTATCCTTTTATTGATTTTCGATCAATATATTCAATGTCATACTCACTTAAAATCATAACCCACTTAGTTAATTGTCCTATTAGAGCTTCTTTACTAAGAAGATACTTCAAAGAATCAATTTTGGCTATCAAGTTTCTCATATGGTTTAGCATGTAATGTCTCAATTTCTAGGCTGCAAATGCAATTGTGAGGAAATCTTGTTCAATAGGGCTATAGTTTAACTCATATCCAACGAAGGTATGACTAATGTAGTAAATTACTTGTTCTTATCCATCATTATCATTTTGTGCCAATAATTCCCCCTAATGTTGATGTAGTTGTTGTCACATGCAATATCAAATGTTTGCCATCAATCGGAGCCATGAGAATTGGTGGAGTCAATAGATAATGCTTAATTTGATCAAATGATTCTTGACATTTTTCTATCCAAATGAAAGGGATTCCTTTTCATAAAAAGTGGTGAAATGGGTGAATCTTTTCTACTAGTTGGGTGATGAATCTACGAATTGATTGCAATCTTCCTTATAAAGTCCTTAGCTAACTGATATTAGTGGGTGTTGGCATGTCCAAGATGGCATGTCTATTCCTTCGTGGGAGACAATGTATCCTAAGAATTTTCTTGATTGGACCCTGAAAACACATTTCTTTGGATTCAACCTGAGTTTGTATTTTTCAAGTAACGTGAAATTATTATCCAAGACTATTAAGTGACCACTTCTTTCTAGATATTTTGAGAGAATATCATCAACGTAATCCTCCATAAGTACATGCATGTAATCATGAAAAAGGGTAGTCATGGCTCTTTGATATGTAGCTCCAGCATTCTTAAGTCCAAATGGCATAATGTTCCAATAGAAGGTTCCCCAAGTGCATGTAAAGGTTGTCATTGGTTGATGTTTAGGAGTGATCCTTATCTGATTATAGCCCGAGAATCCATCCATAAGTGATAACATTTCATATCTAGTAGGGAGGTCCACTATAATGTCAATATTTTGTAAGGGGAAATCCTCTTTAGGACATGCCTTATTAAGATCCCTAAAATCTGTGCATACTCTAATTTTCCCATTCAATTTTGTGATAGGATAAAGATTAGATATCAATCTGCATAATCAATAGAGCATATAAATCCAACATCTAGGAGTTTCTTCAATTCAACCTTGACCAGAAGCGCAATCTACGGGTGCATTTTCCTTAGCTTCTATTTATATGTGTTTGGTATTTGGTATCAATGGAAAGTGATGTAAAACAAGTTTAGGGTCCAACCCAGGCATATCATCATATGACCATGTGAAATTAATTTGTCTCTATGTTGTAAACTCGGGTTTTTCCTCGGTGATCAAAGATATTGCAAGCTGTATGATTCTAGGGTTGTCTTGTGTCCTAATGTTCACTTATTTTGTCTCTTCTATGAACAATGGAAATCTATCTCAGTCTATAAAGATACTATCCAATCCTTCATCCTCAAGTTCCTCAGAGAGGTTTTCACCTTTGAATACGTCCTTTATTTTTACTTTTTCATGATAAACAGATGCCTTTCAATTTTCACCTGAAGACCTATTCTTTTTATTTTTATTTTTTTCATTTTCACTTCTGTGACTAGAGGAAAGGATGGCCTCACCAAAGTATGTTGCACTATTGAGTTCTATGAAAAATCTAACCTTATGATCCCCTCTTGGTATTCCTTCATGAAGTCCCATGAACTCAACAATTGCTTCATCATTCTCAAATGTGTCTAAACTTAGTGGCCCTTGTTGGTCCCAATCTATTAACTATGGGTAAACAAGGGACATTCCATCATCGGTTTTGTCAAGGGTCATGGTGTAGGTAGATAAGGTAAAGATAGAGGTAGATTCATCAGTTTCCTAGAAGGTTCAACTCATACTTCCCTTTTCAAGGAGAGCTCTTGGTGGGGATTTGAAAATTTTTGCAGGGGACCAATTTTAAACATTTGGTTGAACCTTTCCTCAAAATTAGGCTCTCAAAGTTCTCTTAATGTTTCCTCAAGGTCATATTCATTGAATGACTTTTCAAAACCCCATTCCCATAGATTGGAATCAGAATTGGTATAGTAGTCCTCAGATGTCTTGATTTCATTTGAAGCATTAATAGTTTCACTCAAAGGTAACCCGATACCCCAGATAGTCACTTTTACTAGTACCAACCCTAACCCACTATACTTTGGTAATTTAGGAGCTAGTAAGTGTTCCAAAATCCCATGTTTGTTTAGGAAAAGGCTACTATATCCTTCATATCCTTGCCTCTTCATCAAGACGAACCCTTTTGGATATTGTTCGACTAGTAACTATTTAGGTTTTATGTCCCCCCCTTCTTTATATAGTCATGTGTAAATATGATCATCTAAATATTATTTTGATAACTCCACCCATTTAGTGAAGGTGGTAGGAGGATTGTGGATGATAACCTTCAGATGCATGGGATGTAGCTAGCCATAAGAATTTGGTGATTTAGGTAACTTTCCAATACAAAATAGGATTTTTATGTTGTATTCTCCACATCCTTTGTCTTGAATCTAGATTTTGAGTTTGGATGGTGTGGTGAATGGAGTGGATGATTTGACAAGGTCAGATGGATTGATGTAGTGGGATGAGGTGGAAGATGAGGCCTCTTGATTTATGGGCACTTGGTGCTCAGCGGTTCCTTTTAGGTTTGTGCAATAATAAAATGGATCAAGATCACTAGGAATAGTAATTTTAGTGCCATTGCATGGAAACTTGAGGCATTAGTGGTATGTGGATGTTATAGCCTTCGTGGCATGAATCCATGAGTGGCCAAGAAGAAGGTTGTAGTGTAAATCCAGATCCAAGATGTCAAAATTATATTTTGCATGATTGGACCAAATTTTACAAGAAGTAAAATTAATCCTTTAGAAGAGCGTTCAACATCATCATAGGCTTTGATAATAATTTTCTTGGTTTGATCTATGTAACTCTCAGAGTATCCTAATGCTTTTATCAATTTTAGAGAGAAAATATTCAGACCTACTCCATTGTCTACAGGGCTTGTTTAATTTTATGTTTATTTATGTAGACTTCCAGGTGTAGGGGATCATTATGATTAGACTTTTGTGCAAAAAAGATTGTTCATAGAAGGTGGCATGATGTGGCATAACTAGGTATCCAACCATGGCCTAAAATTCATTAACATCTAAGTTGGTGGGTATGAAAGATTCCTAGAAGGATTTGTCAAGGATAGCTCTATGTTGAGGGGATAAATAGAGGATTTATAGAATAGAAATTTGTATGAGAGTCATTCCTAGCTACTCTAGGAGATTTTACTAGCTTTTTGGTTATGGATTGGAGGGAACCCCTTCTAGAGTTACCTTGGCTCTGCAATTGGTGACAACACACTCTAAGCTTTTCTTATTTATGGTAATAGTGGTGACATGATCTTCAAAGGCTCATATGTTATGGATGATGGTGTTGTAATCAAGCACGACGTGGGAATAATTGGCATTATTATTATTCCCTGAACTAGAGGCCTTTCCTTTGTCATGATCTTGCAAGAGAGTTTTAAATATGGCATGATCAACATTTGTCTTACCTTGTGAATTATCTATTGAAATTATTCCTTGTTCGATGAGGTCTTGAATGACATTTTTTAGTGTCCAATTGATGAAGGGGAAAATGGATACCCTATTGGGATATCACACTTTTCTCCTCAATCATTCACTAATGACCTAATAGTCCTAATTGGATTGACTAGAAACCTCACAAGGTGAGCCAATTCTCAATTAGGAGGGTCCTAAGAAGGGGGTTCTTTAAGTTCTGAGGGTTCACCACCAAGAAAATGCTTGGAAAAGATAAATGTTGGAAAACACAATGTGATATACAAAATGCAAGATAAATGAACATTCAACTCATGAAATCAAGTAATATAAGCCAAATAATGAGTGCAAGTGATGAAATTAAGCTACACCAAATTACGTTATGTGTACCTGGGAAGTTTGGAGATATAATGAGGATCCTAGAAATGTAAAGAATTTGTCAAGATATGTTGTGGAGGACTAAGATTCCTAGAGTGGTGTATTAGTCTTGCTGCTCTTTTTGGGGCAAATGTGCAGTCTTCAGATGTCGAAACAGAATCCCGAAGAATCTCTAAAAAATACCCTATGGAGGACTAAGACACCCAAAGTGGTGTATTAGTCCCATTCTAAATTTCTAAACTTTTTGAATGTGGTCCTAAAGGTTGATGTTAGTACTTGCTTCTCCTCAGATCTGAGGTCCCAAAACTTCCAGATCTGGCCTGTAGGTGAGTTTCCATGAAGATGACAACTTTGGAAATCCAACTTTGCAACTATGGCAACTTTTCACTTTAAAGGATCTTCATGTCTTCAACCTAGATCTGTAAATAAAAACATACAAGTGAGGAAAAACTTGTTGATTGTTAGTGAATGGGGGTTTTCCTTGGTCAAACCCCTTTTAGGTAATTGAACTGAATGATGAAATGAATCAAGAAACATGAAATATGTAAATGATATCACCTTGTATGATGTCTTGTGAAGAAAATCTACAATCTACCATGTAGTGGCCATGAAGAATGTATATCTTGGATCCTTGGATATGGTTGCAAATAGATCTTCAATGCTACATCCACAATCTTGGCTCAACAACATGAATGCATGCATTAAACCTTTGACATGATGCTTGAATCTTGATGATGGCTTCAAATGCTTGATAAATTTCTCTTGAATGTTCTTGTGAACTCAAATATGCTATTAGGAATTCTCTCACAACTTACTTAGATGAAAATGAGTGAGGGAACCTTGTATTTATACTTATTCATGCTTAATATCCCAAAATTACACCACAACAAGCCAACATAGGAGAGCATTAATTAAAGGATGATAAATCCTGCCCAAATTTGAAATTGGACCCTAGAAATAAGCCAAGGAGGAATAAGACACCGTAGGTTGCATCTTAGTCCCAAGGTTCAATTCTTGGGGCATGGACTCCAAAAAGGGACCTATTTGGTGGTTTCAAAATCAGGGTCCCAAAACCCATGGAGGAAAGAGACTCCCTAGGTGGAATTTTAATCCTAGTCCACAAATTAGGGACACACATACAAAAACATTAAATGATCATTTATCTTTTAATTTTTGTCAGTATTTTCCATAAAAATGTATAGTTTATTAGGCTTGTGGATACAAAATAGGGCCAATTAAGCTATAAAGAAGCATAAATAAAGTAATGTGGGCCCAAGCAAGTGTGAAAATGCAAGGGTATGCATTTTTCTACACTAGAAACCAACATGAAGATGTCTTATGTCCTTTTCTACGGTGATATTCACAATATTTATTTTCCTTCCACCAGTTGGGTTTGATCAATGAAGGTTCATATTTTTTTATTTCTAGTAGTTGGATGGCATTGGATTGTAAGAGTGTCTTTAGGACTAATTCAATGGGCTCACGCAAGGGGGTATATGTTCTCTTGGCATGTGGACAACCTTTGTGTTGTTGGTTGTTTTGGATTGATTTCAATGTTTGGTCTTGACCTTTTGTTTGAGCATTTGATATGTTTTATGTATTTGAAGTGGATGGACCTTTGAGATGAATGGTAGGACCTTTGTTTGTCAGTTTAGCATCAACTCCATCATTAGTGACATCCTTGTTTCGAGACAAAAATTTAATTTTTTCATTGTTTGGCTTTGGGGTTTCTATGTGTACTTTGACTAGTCCCTTTGCGATAAGAGTCTTTTCAGCAAGGACACCTTTCTCCATGATTTCCTCAAAAATTGTGCAACATTGGATTTGAAGGCCACTCATCAATTTTGCATTAGGTTTTTCTAGAAACATGGGGACTAATTGTTTCTCTAGTATGTGGCAAGGACACTTGTTGGCCATACCTCGCCATCTTTGGTAAAGCGAGGTAGGTGACTCCCCTTTGTCTTGTTTGGTAGTGCATAATTTTGTGAGGGTCACATCACTTTCAATGTTAAAGGAAAAGTGATTAATGAATTTTTCAGCCAAGTCACCCCGTGTTCTAATCCTTGGAGGAAGGTGTGCGAACCAATCTAGGGCTAGCCCCATGAGAATTTGTGGTAATAATCTCATCAAGTAGGTAGGATCATATTTGATTTCCGTACATGCCATATTAAATTCTTGTATGTGTTCCACTAGATCTCCTTTCCCTTTGTATTTGGGTAAAATTGGTTGTGTTAAATGAGAAAGAAAGCATGACATGTATAGTTTTTTGTCGAATGGATATGGGCACAATTCCTCCATGGAATAAGTTTTCTTGTTGGTCCAGAACTGCATGTTTATCATTTGTTACTATATGGCTTAAATATTTGTTGCATCAATGTGTCTACAAGAGATGGTGTTGAATTGGTTTGATTTTGCATTATGGTGTTGGTGTTGAGATCATATGTTGGATTTGGACTTGGATTGGAATTTTGTGACATAGGACCTTGGTTGCTTTCTTGATATTGATGTGTAAAACTTACATTAGTATTGGTTTGGTTTGGATTGAAATTGGATTTTGGATTGGTCCTAAGACTCATGTTGGTATTTGGTATGGCGTTTTGAAATTGTGATGTGGGCCCTTGATTCATACTTTGGATTTGAAATGTTTGACCTTGATTTGTGTTTTGGAGTGGTGGTGTAAGTCCTTGATTGGTATTTAAAAATGTAGGTTCTTGATTGGTTTTTGAAAAGGTAGGTCCTTGGCTGATGTTTTGGTATGATGGTGTAGGTCCTTGATTGGTGTTTTGATTTTCCACTCTTCACGAAACAATATGAATCTTCCTAGATTTATTAGGTTGATTTTGATTTTATGGGGGAGTGTTTTGAAATTGAAATGTGGGACCTTGGTCAAATATATTTTGAAGTACTTAAAGGTGTGGGACCTCTGTTTGTGTGTTGAAATATAGTTATGGGACCTTGAGCCATAGAACCTTGGTTTGTATTTTGAAATAGAGGATTTGTAAAGGTCTTACCCATGGAATTTGATGAGCTACCAAATGTAAAAAAAATTCCTTGTGTTGTTGCATGAGTTCTCTTGTTTCTAAATGGTTGGGTATTGGGAATATGTGTGGTAGTTGTGGCCATATGTGTTGTTGTCCCAAGTGGTAATGTAGTGGACATTTTTTTTGAAGATGGAATCCCTAATGCAAATGGGTTTTGATTAAGTCCTTGGTTTAGAGCTTGAGTAGCTCCTTCCACAATTGTGGAGACATCAAAGCCTTGAGGGAGTTTAGCACCCTTTTTGGCTACTACATAAAAGTATCTATTAGGATTTGCACTAACAATCTCATCAACAATGTGTAAAACTCTTGGATCTAAGTGGTAAGCTCTTTCAACCTCTTCAGGAGTCAATTTCTTGTTGAATTCCTCTAGGCCTAGATTTTCAAATGTGTCGATTGGGTCTCTTTGTGGTGTAGATTGATTTGAATGTGATCCAATGTTGGTGTCATGATTTGGACTAGAAAATGGGTCACTTGATGAATCCATGTACTTTCTTTTAGTTTGTGACCTTGTTTCAACCATGTAAGACTTGCAAGTTTGAAAGGTAATGCAAAATGATATGAAACTAGACTATGCTTTTTTTATGCAAGGTGGCCATGCAAGGATAATGATGATCGTAAGACCAAAGAGATGGGATTAAATGAAACTAATGGATGTTAAATGATACTAATCTATGACCAAGGATAAATATATGGAGGTTAGGTAATGCTAAATCTATGACCAAATACTATGATGCAATATAAGTCTAAGATGAAGTTTAAGTTATGTTTTTATAATTTTTGGGATATATAAGGATGATAATTCAACCTAAATCCAAGACCAAGGAATGATAGGATGATATGAAGTTATTATCAAAGGATATGGTGTGAAGCTAAATGACACTTGTGAAAGGACACTAAGGATATGGAACTTAAGATTTAAAAAAAGGATGGTAACCAAGCTATTGTAGGTCCAAGATAACAAACCCAAATGTCATTGACCTTTGTGATGACCAAGATGATGGATTTGACAACATGAGTTTAAAATAGGACACAAGTTTGAGACCCAAATTTTGACCAAGATGACAATTATAAGGATTGATGAGTTAAAAGATGACGATCAATGACAAGTTGAATAAGTAACCATGGACTATCCAAGGGCTTGATAATCTTCCTATGTCTAAAATATAGAAGGTTTATGCAACCTAAAACCTAAGATTAATTATGCAAGGAAAGGATGAGGAAGGTAACCTAGAATGTAATGCAATCCTAAATGAAAGTGATGGAATGCACTGGTGAAACTTTGCAAGTCTAAGGTTTAGATAACAAGATCTCTATCAAGATGAATTGGATCATTTTTGGACAAGGATTTTGTGAAATTGTGGTAATCAGGCAATTGTGGCTCTATTTTTCTCAAATGCATCATTTCAATTATAGGTTTTTCATGAGCAGTTGCGGTGCACTATAGCAATTACGACTTTGTTTTAAGCAATTGTGGTGTAGGATATCAATTGTGGTTTTCCAGTGAAAAATATGACAGAATGTAGTTGTGGGCCTGTTACAAGAAGTTGTGGTTCACACAGATATTTTTTTCAAATTTGATGGTTTTGAACTAGTTTTCTAATTGATTTTTTATTGGTTTTGGTGTGATTTTGTGAGATTGTCTTTGGAAAACACAGAAAATAGTCAACAAACACTTTTTCTTGGTCTGATTTTAGTGTAAAAATGTGTAAAAAGACACTTGTAGACAATGCACAACCTAGGCTAGAAAAGATACTACCTATTGAGTCCCTACTTGGATTGCTCCAAACACTTAGACAAAGCGGATAGCTAGAGACCTTGGTGGCACTAGCTCCCCCTTACATGGCATGGGCTCGCCAAGATCTCTTTCCCCCTAAGATCCAAAAACCTTGAGGGATTTCTTGTCTCTATAATGAATAGTGGAATGTAGGGCAGCTTCAGAATGACCACTCCTATGCCAACAAGTAAAAGGGTTTTTGGCCACTAAAACAATTGGTTCTTAGTCTATGTTTCCAGGAAATACTGGTGCATATACATGCGGCAAGATTAGCTCAATTAAGAGGCCTCCTAGTCCCTTCCTAAGAAAGGATTTTGACATGTCATGTAGACACTAGGGGTGGCACTTGTCAGCATAGGACATCATCATCAAGTGATCGAATATTTTCCCAACAATCACAACAACTTATATAGTGGACTAAAATAAAGTGTTTCTTTGGTCATTCCCTCTCACAAGACAAGAGGTAGTCTCTCTAAAGGTAACAACACCACGTGCAAGAGAGCATACACAACACCTTTTTCTCATACTCGCATGAGGTTCATTTTAAAAAGAAAATCCCAAATTGAAATGTGTGGGTGGTTATACAAAATTCCAATGGAATGCTTTTGATTCTCAATATCACCAAGTGGCATGAGAGAGGAGCATACACATCCAAAGACAAAATGCAAACCATAAGACAATGCAAACACTAGTTTATTTTAGTCCCACTTATGATGTCAAACAAACACTTGGGTTATTTTTAGACCAATCGCATGTGATGCAAGTAAATTTTAATTCTCATGAGTGAAGATATGCATTTTTTTGTTCATTTTAGCCTTCATGAATGTAATTCATGTTCATTTAAGCCTTTATGAGTGTGATGCAAATTTGTAGTTGTAGACAAGCAAAAAAAAATTGATTAAGTTTAAATTAAATGATGGTAAGAGAATTTTTTTCTAAAGAAATAGTTTTAAAACTCCTCAAATCCAATGCCACATGCTAAAAACCAATAATTAGCAAACCAAAAACCCTATCCCAAAGAAAACCCAAAAGGAAAAAATCAAACAAAAATAAAAACATAAAAGATATACCTAAATAGGCAGTTGTGTCATTTGGGTTCACAGATGTGGCTCTATAATGCAGCTCACTCTAAATCAGTCTTTTTGTTTCAAATGTAGCTCAAGATCTGGCAGTTGCATCATAATTTTAAATTTTAAAATCATGCCTTCAATTAAATCGCTACTTGTCATAGTTACATCATTCTTTTCAATTCTAGGATCCTGGCTTCAATTGTGTCGATGCACTTCATAGTTGCAGCTCACAAACTTGCTACACATCAAAAGAAAAAGGAAACATGGATTTTTTTGCAAATTTCATTCATTTAACATCAGGTTCACCAATGTAATGTATAGGAAAATCTAATAGAAAATATTAAAGTGACAACCACTACACTAAACTAAGCTAAAAATCAAATCCAAATAAAGAAGAACTATCAAATATGAGGAATGAAATGAACTTGCAACAAAATAATAAACTCCCCATGTTTGAAGTTGAATAACCTCCTTTTTCTCTCCTCAAATAGCCTTTGCAAGTTTTCCCTTAGTTCATTATGTGTGTATTCAAGTACTTGCAAACAATAGGCATGAAAGTCAAAGATATGTGGTTGTTAAATCAAAAATAGAGGAGAAGACCATCTTTTATAGAAGGCCATTCAAACGGACGGACAAGATCAAGTTTCTACAAAGATTCTTAGATCGATGGTTGAGGATATTGTTACCAATTTTTCACCTATAGCTCAAATTGGTAGAGCTAAAGCAGCTTATGTTCATTTTAAGGTGAAAATATCTTAATTCATTTATGTTTTGCTTAAACCATTGCATATATGGGAGTTTTAAAGAAAATTCCAGTTTCATTGTGCAATGTGTCTTTCAAATAAAAGAGAACATTCAGTTTCCATTCAATATTTAATGGCATAAAAGAGAATACATGAGATATAACATATTACTTTCATTCATCTTGCAATGATTCATATACTTTACAATGTTTTATTTATTTTGCAAGAGAGATATATACAGAATTGCAGAAGATTGCAAAATGTTGTTTTCACATTCATTGGAAAGAAAAGAGAGATCAAGTGTCCCACACAAGTCATGGGAGTAGATGAACCAATTCATAATAAGTAATGAACTATACAACTGAAGATTAATAAAAGAAAGGAAGCATATAATGAAAAAAATATCCATCATTTCCTGGTTTGGGTCTTCAGTTGGTCTTTTTTGCTATAGCTCTTGCTTGCTCCCGACCTTGGATGAACTTGCATCATGTTGAGAAAACCTATTAGAGCTCCGGTTATGAATATCACTATGTACTCTATCAACATAAATATAGTGCATGGTTATAATGTATTGAGTCAGTTGAATAAACATTAGAAGTATGCATGAGAGCCTAAAAAATGAAACATCACAGGAGCATTGAGCTTCTCTATTTTTTATCTAACATTTTTGTTCACTGTGCAAGTATAGGAGAAATCATGTTGTTGATCCATTTATGAAGACATTATATTATAGCATGTGGTGCAAAACTAGACTCCCACAAGGGTTGAGCCTAGCATGTTGCCCCTTGACTTTAAGAGGGTTTAAGAAAGGAAATACATTCATAAGTGATCAAAAAGAAACATTCAACTGAAGGAGATGTTCACAAAGCAAATACAAGAGAAGTTTATTCATATCCCATTCATGAAAATCAGATTAATAAGTGCAAATGAAAATTAAAAATTGCAGATGAGTAAGGAATCCTCTTGAATTCTCAAAAATATGTGGAACATAAATTAAATTGCAGTATCTTTCATTTGAGATTTTTTTTTGCATAGAATATGTCATGCGCAAGTGCTATTACAACATCATATTGTTGCCATGTTTCATATATATGTTGTTCACATTGATAGGGAAGCAAAGTAGGTATTGTTGTTTATGTTGTTTATAGTGTTCATGTAAACAGTGATTTTGGTTTGCCCTCACAATACTCTGCTCCTCCTAGGGTTTTTCACCTAAAAGGAGAAAGGAGATTGAAAGGGGTCCCAAAATGCAAGGGTTTACAGTCAAAGTTATGTTCATGAAATGTATTATGCCTAATTAAGATGCCCTAATGCTCTGATATGAAAATTAAGTGATCTAATGATGCAAAACTTAAGAAAATTAAAATGCTGGAAAACACAATGTGATATGCAGAAATGCCTAAAAGTGCAACTAAATGATTAAATCACATAACAAAATGAAAGAAGTGCACTTGGAATCTGAAAGTTAATATTGGGAGATTCTAGGATCTTGGAAAATTGACTAAAAATGTTGACTAGGAGACATACTCTAGGTTGGGCGACTTAGTCCCAATTTTGGGAAACTTTGCTAGAATGAGAATCTGCTAAATGGGTATCTAGAAATGTCAAAATCAGTTTTTAGGAAAAGAAGCAGGACTAATTTGCCACTAGTGGTGATTTAGTCCATCTACAAATCTTGGCGAATTCGGGACTGAATTTGGAAATCTCAGGTTTGCACTTTCTTTTTTGATAGGTGTCCATACTTGAATATGTAGAAAATGGGGTTGAAAGCCTCTCCAAGCTTGAACTAGGGTTGTGTTGAATGTATTGACTTTGTAGACTTGTTGACCACCTTTCAACACTTATTTTCTTGATAAATTTGCATACAAAAGTCTGCAAACACATATGCAAAGGGGCAAAAAATGGTTGAGAGTTAGAGAATAGGGGTTTGCCTTGGTCAAACCCCACTTTGGTAATCAAACCATAAACAATGAAATGGAATGAAAAGAGTATGATAAATAGATAATATGCAAATTTCATAAACTTATCACACCTTTGATGCTCAAAATATGAAGATATGCAATGTAGTGCTCCAATAGATTGACTTGATAATACTTGAATGCTTGTGAATTGAGAGAGTGTATGAGAAGATTGTAGGAGATTGCTTGAATGAATTAGGAGATGTAAAATGAGGAGAAAAGCACTTATTTATACTTGATTTTATTAAAATTTATCAAAATTAACACATCACAGGTAGACCTCAAGGGTTAGAGAACAAATTCCCGTTAGAATTTTAAAATTATTTTGAGTTTTCTGCCAAAAAGGACTAAGTCACCCCTATTGGAAACTTAGTCTCACTTAAGAAAATTAAGTGGGTGTTGAGAATTTCGGGGCATTAAAAGTTGTCCAACGGGAATGTTCTCAAAAACACACTTGAAAACGGTTAGAAAGTACCTTAAGGGGTCAAATAAAGCATAAGAAAGGTGTAAACAGTGAAATTAAGCCTAGAAAAGTGTGAAATATTGTTACAAGACCTTACAACACTTCAAAATAGGATTTAATAAGTGATGGAAAGGTGATTTTTAGGTGAATTGTAATGAATAGAGTCTAGAAAAGTGTAGAAATGTCTTACAACACTTCACAAAACCTTCAAAAGACGTCATAATTTTAATGTTTAGGACCTAATGTGAATGTTTAAGCCACATTGCAACATTAAACCCAAGCCAAATAAAGCCAAAGTCCATTAGAAAGATTAAAGTGAGCATAAAAATGTCAACTATACATTTTTTGGCGACACATTAAGCCCCCACTTTGGTGAAAGGATAAACTTTCTTTGAACTCTCGCTAAAGTAGCCCAACATGCATATCAAGAGGGATCCTAATGTACTCATGTTGGTAAGATGAAATGACAATAATCAAGAGGGATGATCAATCCCCCAGGATTGAGATATCATGGAAAACCAAACATAATAACAAAGGAACACACATGATGAAGAAAAGGAATGAAAACTTTGATCATCTTTCCAACTTGTTGTGGATTAGATCTAGGCTAGTTTTTTGAAATAAGAAATGTGAAATCACTCTGGGGCGACAAAAATTTATGGCTATTCGTCGGGTGAGAGGTCCCAAGTATACTCACTTTGGGGCTACAAAACTTCTAGTTGTCTATGGGGTGAGAAATCCCAAAAGGGGAGATACATACACTAGTTGGTATGCACTCACAAACATGTAGGTGGCTATGGGGAAATTTGAACCACTAAGTGGGCTTCCCATTCAACCATGTATCAAAGTTATACCACCTGATAACTTTAATAAGGCACCACAAGGGAAAATGTTGGTTCGTGCTTCATGAGACAAGAAAAGCTTCATATGCTTAGAACTCATGAACAAATGCAAGGATAGTACCATAGGCATGCAAGTTGCATTTTGCAAGGTGGTAAAAGAAAATGAAAAAGGTAAAATGCAAAAATATAAAATGTAAAAGCGTAAAATGGAAAAGATGTTCAAAGGATTCTTGTTAAGTTCATGCAAGGTCTGTCACCTAGGGAACATTGTGTCTAATGTCTCCAAGAGAGGACCAGTCAAAGAATAAAATATTCACAACTTAGGGGATGCAGTGCATCGCATCAAACCACTAAGAGGAATGCAATATGCTAAGATAGATCACACTTATGAAGGACATCACACCCAATGTCATCCACAAAGTGATGAACGCATCGTATGAAGTGACAAGGCTGCACTAAGAACCAAAAATGTAAATGAATTGATGGTAATTTATGCCCCCTACTTTAAAGGAATTGCTACACACCGTTTTGTGAGAAATTTCTTTAAAGTAGCGAAGGAAAAATGTAAAAAGGAAACAAGACATGAGAGCCAACTTGGAAAGCCTCTATGCCAAGTCATATGTTTCTAAGTTAGGTTGCTTCATGTAAATAAAAAACAAAAAGAAAAGAAATGGAGTTTCCCCCTAGAAAAGAACACACCAAACACATAAGGGATCTATGGATTTGGGGTTAGTATGTTTGTTTCTGAAACATTTTTGTTAACGAGCTCAAAACTGTCATAATTCCCCAAATCACATAGAACTAGAAGAATGACACAAAGAGAGTGAAAAAAAAGAAAAAAAAGTCCATTTTGGGTCAACATGGAAGAGACATTTCGGTCTTGATGCCTTGTGTTAGCCCCAAAAGGAAAACACAAGAAAATAAAAAGGAAAAGGGACCAATTGGGTCAACATGGAAAAGACATAGGGCGTCTCAACACTTTGTGTCATCCCCAAAAGGAGAACACAAAAGAAAAAAGGAAAAAGGAAAAAGGACCTTTTGGGTCAACTTGGAAGATACCTAGGGTGTCTCAACACTTTGCATCATCCCCAAAAGGAAAACACAAGAAAAGATAAAGGAAAAGATAAAGTACGACATATAGAAGAATAAAGGTACAAATAGAGGAAGTGTACAAAGAGAGAGATAACATAAAACACACATTATGGGGGAACATGACACACACATAAAGAAAAATGAAAATGTAAAAGGAGGTAGTAATGAAAATGTACATTAACCATTAACTGATTTATTGAATTTAGAATCTTAAGTAGTCTATGTGGAAGGGGAATGACATGGTTAAGAGACAAAGGACCAATGTATTACGAAGACAAGGATAACAACTTCTTGCCTCCATAGAGTGTAATCCAAGAATGAGCCAAGATAGGGGACGTGAAAGGATCATGCAATAGTGAGAATGGAAAATTATACAACTATGGCATGATAAGAGGGATTTGTGTTAAGGGATTATAGGAAAGCATTCAGTATCAGTGAAGTGATACTTGTTCAATATGTCATTCAATGTTTGATATTCTTCAGTGCAATGTCCAAGAACACGATGATATTTGTAAAATGGTATGTTATAATCTTTAGGATGAATGACCAACCTATTCATAGGTGGTAAGAGTATTTAAGGCCTTTTTTAAAAATAAATTGAAGTCTCCTTTCACATTCAGATGCAGGATGAGTAGGAAACTTGAGCTTTTTCAATTTGTAAGGTCGTTTTCGTTTGCTAGATTCTCCTTTTTCATGAATGGAAGGAGGAAGAGGACCTATGGGGATCCTAGCATCCTTGTCATCAGAATCAAGTAATGGTCATTCATTTGGAAGGAGAATGTTAAAGTCAGGAGGATAATCAAAGATCACTGTACCATCATCTTGAAGTCTCTAATATTCAAAAGGAGGCTTGTCAATATGAGGAGGATCTTGATAGTCTAATCCTGTTGTGTTTTCTTCTTGTGGTTTTTATTCAAAGAGCTAGTGAATTTTATGTTCAATTGTTGTATCACAACCTTATTTACTTAAAATAGTAAATCCCTTGCCATTAGTTTCTTCAAGGTCGATGGGAGTTTTTGTAACCTTGTTATCATAAAATGGGTGAGGGTGTGGTTGTGTAGAGGAACTAGGTCCACCTAATGGAGGGAACTTAGGTCCTTCATTAGTTTTAGGGTGAAGATAGCCAAAGGTATCAGGAGGTGCAACAGTAGGGAGGTTTTGCAACCTCATGGATGGGTAAAAGGTTGCATTGGCTTCAAGGTTATCAAGACATTTTTTTATGAACTTGTTCATGCTATCATCATCTTCTCGAATGATGTCTACATCACAAGGAGAACAATCATGAGGAGTTGAAGGAGCATGAATAATCTCAAGATCATTAGGATCACAACTAAAGGCACAATTGGACATGTCTACTAAGGATTTCAAGGAATTCCAAAACTTATCAAAGGAAAAGGCCATGATGCAAGAAAATTAAATGCAAGAAACAACAAATCTGAAAATTCTGACAGAGTACATTAATAGAAAATAGAAGTATAAAAAATACCTAGAAATTACCAAAAATTATAATGCAAAATATGCAAAAGGACTAAGTCGCCTAGGGTGGTGATGGCGATTTAGTCCCACTAATGATTTTTTGTGTTTTTTCAAAAAAATTAAATGCAATTCTATGTCTTTTAGATGCACAAATGGAACTACAATATGTAAATGTAAAATTTTTGTGTTTTGCAATGCAAAAACGATGCAATCTAAGTGAGCTTTTCACTAATGCAATGTTAGAATCCTAGGATGCACTTTAATGAATGCAAGATAAAATACAAATGAAACCTAGCATGCACTTTTCAAAACAAAAAGGAATATGCTCAAATGTTAGGTTCACCAAAATGTAAACCATGATTTTGGTTTGCCCTCACAATACTTTGCTCCTCCTAGGGTTTTCACCTAAAAGGAGAAAGGAGATTGAAAGGGGTCCCAAAATGCAAGGGTTTACACTCAAAGTTATGTTCATGAAATGTATTATGCCTAATTAAGATGCCCTGATGCTCTGATCTAAAAATGAAGTGATCTAATGATGCAAAACTTAAGAAAAGTAAAGTGCTAGAAAACTCAATGTAATATGCAAAAATGCCTAAAAGTGCAACTAAATGATTAAATAACAAAAGAGAATGAAAGAGGTGCACCTAGAAAATGAAAGTTGATGTTGGGAGATTCTAGAATCCTAGAAAATTGATTAAAAATGTTGACTGGGACACATACGCTAGATGGGGCAACTTAGTCCCAGTTTTGGGAAACTTTGCCAGAACAGGAATCTGCTAAATGGGTATCCAGAAATGTAAAAATCAATTTTTAGGTCCAGAAGCGAGACTAATTCACCACTAGTGGCAACTTAGTCCACCTATGAATCTCGGGGAATTCAGACAGAATTTGGAAATCTCAGGTCTACACTTTCTTTTCTGACAGGTGTCTGTACTTGATTATGTAGAAAACAGGGTAGAAACCCTCTCCAAGCTTGAACTAGGGTTGTGCTGACTTGATTGACTTTGTATACTTGTTGACCACCTTTCAACACCTATTTTCTTGATAAATCTACATACAAAAGTCTGTGAACACACATGCAAAGGGGGAAAAATGGTTGAGGGTTAGAGAATAGGAGGTTTGCCTTGGTCAAACCCCACTTTGGTAATCAAACCCTAAACAATGAAATGGAATGAAAAGAGTATGATAAATAGATAACATGCAAATGTCATAAAATTACTGTTGATGGCGATTTTGGCACCAAAACAATGCAAACAAAATATTGCTATTTTGCTTCTCCTGAAAGAGAAAGGAAACACATGGATGCCTTAGCTCCCAAGGTCTTTGTAGTTGGGTCTCAACTGTGTTGATGTTACTCAGTGGTCAATGCAACAGTAATATTCAAGGGGCCTATTGGTGTTGAGCTTCTGGATTGTTCTAAGATCAAGCATGAAATAAAACCTACTCTAACAGGGGTTTTTAAAGAAATATAAAAAGATAAATCAGAGTTTTGAAATAGAAAAGAATAATAGTTCATCCAACCTTAACTAGACTTGTTAACTTCAAGGAATTTATAAACCAAAACTGTAAAACAAAGTAAACTTGTGATTGACACACAACCTCTTTCATTCATAGTGCTAATTCACATAACAAATTTTAATTACCATTTTAATAAAACATAAAATAATATTTCACTCCTTGAAGACTTCACAAATCAAATGATCAATTTAAGACAAATATCATTCAGGAACACAACATGAAGTAGATTAAACTTTGATTGCTTCTACTGTCAGTAAAATAGATAAGCAATATTACAAAGCTAGCACAATCACCAGTGTATAGAGAATCTGCATCTCCAGATTGTTTCCAACTACACTAAGAGAACTTAGAAAATACATTCCAGTCTGTACTGAAATCTAACTGCTAAACAAGAAGACAAGAGAAGCTCTCATTACTGAGAATCAAGATGCAACTCTATCTCCTTCTGTTAACTGACTAACTCCTAATAGTTCCAACTCTAAATAGTTCCCAGTCTAAAAGTTCTGTAACCCTAGAAGTTCTAATCTAGAAGTGCTCTCTTTGTTCCTGAAAGTTCTAACCTTTACAAAGAGGCAAGAATGCCTTATATACAGAATGTACCAACAGGAATGTGTTGTCCCCTGCACTAGGGTTTACAAAATATTTGCATCCAGGAGAGTCGGCTCTCAGATCTTTATGAGGAAAGTCAAAACTGCATTCAATATGAAGCCCTCTTGTCCATGCTAAAAAGTTGTTCCCAAGACGACCTTAGATCTTTTGCAACTGCAGCCATAACTTTCATGTCTTCGTGTCCATCTTTGAACTCTATTGGGGGCACCTTGAATGCTCAAAATATCTTCATTAATATTGATCTACCTCTTTGCCAGTAGTCGCCACAGCTATCCCTCTAAGTCACAATTTCTTCTTTCCTTCAGCTCCCTTTCTATTCTAGACTCCTCTGTATGTTTGATTGCCCTCTGGAAGCACCATCGAGCCTCCCTACAGATCTGAATGCCATCGCCCGAGCTAATCCATCATCTTCTGATCTCAAAAAGAATCCATCTGGTTTGCATTATATTTGTCTTCCCTCACAGGAACAGTCAATTGGTCAAAGGGACCGATGAATCACTCTTTGGCTTCCTCTGATTGGTTAGACATTCACCACACCAGATTCTCGGGCAATCAAAATTGGTCCACCTTGAATCGCATGTTGGTGAGACACTCATTGTGTCTCCCCGATGCTATTATATCGCTTTCAGCAACTATCAGCATAGCATAAGATAGTTGGTGAGACCTTTCAGCGAGCTACAGAAGTTATACCAAGCTCACAAAGACCGTCAGCAAGACCGCATCCTTTCGCTAAGACCACATGGTAAAGCTTTTGTTTTCTTTTGGAGTCTCCCCGACATCCTCCTTATCCTCCGGGCTCAAGCTCCTCTTGCTTCGGTGTGACTTTCAGAGTCGCCGAGACTTCCTAGCGAGAGTCTAAATCCTCCCCGAAAACCCTTGGGGAACCTTTGTTAGCAAGACTTATGGCCATTTCCTTGCATGTCGCCAAGAATCTTTTGTATCAGTAGGACCTTTTTCCAATTTCTTTCACTCTCGCTGAGCTTCCTCATTGTTGTTGAGACACCATTGGGTCTACAAGACATCTCGTCGAACCCGATCCATCCGCTCATAGTCTCCCCGAGTTCTTTCATTTTGGCGTGACCTTCGAACTTCACTAAGACCTCACACCAAGGTTAGACATTATGCCGAAGGTTTCATCCTTTGGCGATCCTTTCATTTTGGGGAGACCTTTTTGTAGTCATACTGACATGTATTCCTTTGTTTCACATGTGTCACTGTAACCTTCCTTCATCGGGGAGACGTCCTATAGATACCTCGTGTCTTGCCGAAGGCTTTATAATTTCACCCTTTTGTCACTGTGACAATCTGATTCTCTCACCAAAGGCCACCGATAGAACCCTTCGTGCCATGTCGGTGTGTCCAGAGCTTCTCAGTGAAATGTTACCCCAACACTGTTGAGTCTCGCCGAAGTATTTTCTTTGATAGCAGTCGGCAAGACTTTGAGATTTCGCTGAGAGATCTCCCTGAAGACAAACTCCCACTAAAGTATTAGACTCTTCTTGCTAGTCGAGGAGACTTCGTGAACTCACCAAGACTTCTTGGTGGGGAGAAAACCTTTTCCGATGTATGAATCCTTTTGGCCACGATCGGTGGGAGATAATAGAGTCGTTGAGACCTCCTTCCGAGAGAGAGATTCTTATGCCGATAAGGACCCACATATGAACTTGGATCACCGTGACCTGCCCGAGGTCTTGCCGATAGGCAACAAAGATGCACATTGAATGAAACGGATTATGGGCCGGGGAGACCATGATAATCTTATGCTGATAAGATCCATAATGAGGAGTATTCTAATTCTTTGGATTTCAAACAGTCAGAGCCAAGCCACCAGTTAGTAAGAGATTAGAAAAGTCTTGCTGACTTTTACCTTAGCTGATTTTCATGACCAACTGGACAAAAGAATGCCTTCCAACTGAGCTCCCTTTGAAAATATCATCATGTGAGTGATTTAATCCTGCACTCCACAAATAAAACCATAGTAAAGATCACACAAATAGTAGTTAATTAATCAAAATCATCATTGAAATGAATCCTATGTTAGTAAGGTGCAGTTAAATCTTCAAACAAAATGATCATACAAGCAGTTCGGGTTTCAGGTCGACCAGCGAAATCCAAGCTAGGGAGGAATTTTAGAGAATTCTGAGTCAGGCGGATTCCAGTGGAATAAACATGAAAAATACCCATTAGAAACTTAATCTGCTCACTATCAATTAAGGAATAGCATGTGAGATCCCAAAATAGCATCAATTATTCATAAAATGCATCATCATTTATTAACTAGCCTTACTACCCCATATTCTTCACATTTCTTCATATTACGGGGAAATCCGCTCAGGACGGATTTTTGCGAAAGAGAAGACATTCCTACGAATCTGAAAAAAATAGGGAACAACAGATTTTGGGAAAATCCAAAGGAGAAAGAAATCTGCGAAAAATATGGTCCACGCGGAATTCCGCGTAGACCAAAAATCCCCAAACAACAGCACTTAGCTAGAGTTCGAGTGAGATCTGGGAAAATCCGGATGGGGTGGGAAATCCTGAACTCAAGAGAAAACCCGAATTCCAACCAAGGCAGAACCAAATTAGATCAGATAGATCAAAAGTCAAAATTAGGAGGAAAACAGAAGAATTCCAAAGAGGAAAAGAAAGTAACCAAAAGTAGAGTAATCAAAAGAGAAAGGGGGACCCATTTTGATCCAAATCAAAGTGGGGTGGTTATGCAAGGCATAACACTTACCACACCTTTGATGCTCAAAATTTGAAGATATGCAATGTAGTGATCCAATAGATTGACTTGATAATGCTAGAATGCATGTGAATTGAGAGAGTGTATGAGAAGATTGTAGGAGATTGCTTGAATGAATTAGATGTAAAATGAGGAGAAAAACACTTATTTATACTTTATTTTATTAAAATTTCCTGAAAGCAACACATCACAGGCCAACCTCAAGGGTTAGAGGACAAATTCCCACTAGAATTTTAAAATTATTTTGAGTTTTGTGTCAAAAAGGACTAAGTCACCCCTATTGGTGACTTAGTCCCACGTAAGCAAATTAGGTGGGTGTCAGGAATTTTAGGGCATTAAAAGTTGTCCAACGAGAATGTTCTAAAAATAAACTTCAAAACGGTCAGAAAGTACCATAAGGGGTCAAATAAAGCATAAGAAACCTGTGTAAATAGTGAAATTAAGCCTAGAAAGGTGTGAAATCTTATTACAAGACTTTACAACACTTCAAAGTAGGACTTAATAAGTGATGGAAAGGTTATTTTTAGGTGAATTGTAATGAATAGAGTCTAGAAAAGTGTAGAAATGTCTTACAACACTTCATAACACCTTCACAAGACATCATAATTTTAATGCTTAGGACCTAATGTGAATGTTTAAGCCACATTACAACATTAAACCCAAGCCAAATCAAGCCAAAGTCCATTAGAAAGACTCAAGTGAGACTAAAAATGTCAACTATACATTTTTTGGTGACACGGTTCAATATCCCACAAAAAGTGTCATCATAAATATTATGTCTTACAAGCAGTGTCTACATATAAGTGGGATACAAAAAGGAGCACATGGTCATGAAGTGATAGTGAACAAGCATACATAGCAAAGTTCACATATTTCAAGATCTTCTATGCATTGTGAATCAAAGGAAACCAAGAAGTCATGCTAAACCTAGTTAAAGTCGTGCAAGGTATCAAAACTAGCATATTCATATCAGTTGTAGTTGCTCTCAATAGGGGGTAAAAATGCATAAAGTTATTCCTTTCATGTCTTATTGTTATTCTACCAGGAGTTGAGCTCAAATCGAGCTATCTTTACATAGAAATGAGGAAATACTCAAGGTATGGCCATGGCCTCCATGAAAAATATAAGAAGATTCATCTATTCCTTCCACAAAAAGAAAAAAATGTTCATTACTTTGTTCAAAATGAGCTCAAACTGAGCCTATTTAAGAGGGAAATGCAAAGCTTAAGCAATGAATATCCATTACTTGATGTTGAATAAACTCATCCAAAAACCCGCAAATATGGCTACCAAATGCTCAAGATGGAGGCATCAATGGTGGCCCAAGGTAATGAATATCAACGGAGGAAATGAACATAGAAAATGCATCAGAAGTTTACTCATGGTTATGGCCAAGAATGCCCAAAATCAACATGAAATGGAGATCATTATTCATATTTTTTTCAAAACAACTTACCCAGTGATCCTCTAAGAAAAATCAACAAGAAAACAACAAGAATGATGAAGACAAGTTCAAAACCCTAGTCTCCATGGTGGCTCAAGCAGAGCTCTATTTTTCCAAAAGTTCCAAAGTGAAAATGATGAGAAGAATTAGGGATTCAGCTTGGTTTTGTTGCGAGGGCTTCCTCTTTTTCCCTAAATCAAGTTCAACATTTTATCACAATGTTTTAAAAAAAATAAAATGCCGAACTAATACCTTGGAACTATCTTGTATTTTCCTTTGCATTTTGTGCCAAACATAGGTTCTTTAACTTTGATTTATTTCATGACCTTGTCAAAAATCAAGTCAATTCCCTTGAGTTTCATGATTTTTCCAAAGTTTTGAATGCCCTAGGTTTCCCTTTGAGCTTTGAGTGGACATAATATGACAAGTGCCTGAAATGGTTTTATGATTTTTTATAGAAAAATCAAATATATTAATATCCTTAGCATATTATTGTGATTTTTGCAAAGTATCAAAATTTTATCTTTATTGCAAAAATTAGGATAATTGGAGTCATGTTGTAAAAAATCAAGACTAAGGTGAAACTTTCTATATTGTAATTTTGAAACTTCAAAATTGTAAAAAAATGATTAAGCGATGTTCCTATAAATTCCTTAATTGATTGTTATTTAAATGTAGTTTATTAGTGCACTTGAGTTTCCCTTTGAAACTTTCTTTTCTAAGTTTGAGTTCTTAGGAAAAATTGGAAAAAGATGAACAAACCGAACCTTCTATTTTTAGTTTTGGGGTAGTTTGTTCCTGATTTTGTGACTCTTTTGGATCAACCTTTTAGAGATAGAAAGTGTCTATCTTTTTCATGTAGATTGGAGCAGTTTTTGACACTATTTTTCTAGCTTTTCTTTGGAGCTCAAAAATGCATCAGAATTGCTAATTTAGAGATGTAGTTTAGCTTTTTTTTTCTATTCTCACTATTGGTGGCACTTGGGAGATATAAGTTACAGAAAATATTATTTTTCTTGGTTCAGATTATTGTTTCTTGCTCTCATACTCATTTTCACTGAGTCTTGTAAACACTTCTTGTACTCAAATTTTAAGTTTGATACTCCTTTAGTTTTAATAAATATAACATGGCTTTACTTCTCATTTTCTTGTCTCAGATTTGCAATAGCAATTTGATGTCAATTGTGATCAATTCAAAACACAAAATCCTTTTTATGTCTTGTTATTGTGAACGAGTGTACAAGAGTCTAATATAGTTTAGGTTGTATTTTGTGCTCAATTTTGTGAGCCTTCATACAAATCACTATTGGATTGTATTTTTTATGTGAGATTGTGAGAGTTGAAGTTTTTGGGAGATTGTTGAGAGTGAAAGACTTTATCAAAATCCTTTGAAATTTTTGGTGTATCATCTTTATGTTTTAAGATTTCATTTTTCAGTTTCCCTCCTAACCTTTTCATCAGAAATTATTTTAGATTAGGTGATTTTCTAGGGGAACCAGCCCACTCTGGAGATTCACTCTCATTATAAATTACCCACAATTTGAGAGTGTTTACATGTTTCAACAAGATAGTTAAGTCTAACTTGGCTAAGGGTGTAATACTAATTCACAACAGTGTTTGGCATGCCCAGTGGGACTCTAAAAGTTGTTTTTAAAGTTTATTTTTTCAAATTGTAAGTTGTTGTTTGGTATATGCAGTAGTGTTTTCTAGCCTTTGGAAGTTTCAAGATATACCCGTCGACTCTATTTTCTAGTTTTATTTGTAGATTTTGCACAAACAGCTTATGAGAAGAGTACAAACCAGATCAAGTCTTGCTTCATTTGAGTATTTGAAATTATCTCCACCAAGAAGAAGGGGTAGGACAATAAGAAGGATTTTTTACTCAACAAGGAGGTCAAAATCTACACCTCCCAATCTTAGTCCTAGAATTTCAGTGCAGAAAAATATGGTACCTGTAACACAAGTATTGCCAATGGAAAGGGTTTGCATTTGCACCATTTAATGGGGGAAACCAATTGTTTTTGGCCTGGCATGATGATATTCATGTTGCAATACTAAAAAAATTTACATATTATAGTGGAGAAGATCAAACAACTCCCATTGAGCATATTCAATATGTGGCAACTTTGTGCTCAGTTCACAATGTTACTAAAGAAAATGTTGTACTAAGGATTTTGGCTACATCATTGAAGGGAAAATCTTTTCAATGGTTCAAAGGTCTTTTGAAAAATTCTATTGCATCATGGAACCAACTTGATGATGGCTTGCACCAATAGTTTGTAGATAAATCAAATCATCTATCTTTGTTGGAGCAGTTGAGCACCATCAAGAGAGCTCCTCATGAGCACATGGCAGATTTTAACTACCGATTTCAAAGGAATTGGGATTGAATGCCTTTGATAGTCAACCCTTCGCCTGATCATGTATTTCTTTTCTTTCTCAAAGCTATAAGTGAAATTTATGTAATTATCCAATCTATTGGTGGGTTTATGCTTCCTAATGCCTTTGATATTGCTATTAGAGCATAAAAATTCCTTATAAAAGCTGGGAAAATAGCCCCAAGGCCTCCTATGCCAATTTTTCCTAAAGTACAACCACCTATTCTCGTGTATTTACCCCCATTAGATGTTGTACCGCTAGTTCTAGCAATAGGATACCAAGCTACAACTCAAGAAAATGCTTCCCCAGCCCAATCTCAAGAGCTGCAAGAGATTAAAAATATATTGAAGAACTTTGGGAATGACCTAGTGAGTATTAAAAACAAATTTGGCCAATAACATAAGCCATATCAAGCCCCATATAAACAAAACTAGCCAAATAGGCCACCTTTTCATGTTGATTTCCAAGGCCAAAAGAGAAATTTTAGTGCTAAGCCTTTCCAGCCATATAACCCTAATGATGCTAGTTCTTCAAAGGATCGTGTACCACAAAATAACATGGCACAAGAGTGTGACTAGTGTTATCCATGCAACCAACCTCATAATCAAACTGCATGCACAAGTAGCATGAAGAATCAAGCTCTCATAGTGCAAAATAGTTATGTTGGTTTGAAGAATTTGTTGAACAAGAATGTGGAGTAGCAAGGTAACTCTGAGGTTGCCTTGATGAATTGGAAAAGCACTGAATTTTGTGGGGTAAACCACTTTCAAGGCCAAAACCAGCAAAATTCACCTATTTCAACTAATACCATATCGGAAAAGAGAGTTGTAGATTTGGAGCAGCAAGCTGTAAATGTTCAACAACAAGAATGCTAAGGATAAAATTCATGTTTTTTCACCTCAAGTTATCCCCAGAACACAACCAAAAGTGAAAATTCTACAAAGAGGTAAAAATGCACCTGAAAGGGAGCAGTCTAGAGCGCAATTACAACCTTTTCAAAAGGAAAATGATGTTGTTGCTTCCAAAGGACAACAAAAGGTGAGCCCTATTTCCTTCAATGTGGTTGAACACCTTAAAAAGATATTGTTAACATGTATTTAATAGATGCTTTACACATTTCGAGTCAAAAGAATTTGCTGCAAGATGCTTTGGATAAACTTTCAATTTTTGATGTTGCTAACCCAGAAAAGAATAAGGTTGTGCTTGCAAACATCCCAGAAATCAAGAGTGGGAAGCAAACTCAAGAGGTAAAGCCCCCTCCATTTTGCTTGAGCCTCATTATTGGAGATATGCTTGTTCATAATTGCATGATAGATTCTAGAGCAAGTAGTTCAGCCATGCCCAAGAGTCTAGCTGATAAGCTAGGTTTAGTTTATGAGTCTTTGTCAAAAGGAGTGGTGCAACTAGATGGTTTTGTTGTTCAAGTAACTGGGATTATTAAAAATTTATCTCTTACATTGCATGCTTGTCCCAATTTTGTAGTTCTTCAAGATATCCATGTTATTGATTTTCCACCTCATTTTTATATATGCCTTTCAAGGGACTTTATTGCCAAGTTGGGTGGGTCTTTTCCTTCCGATTGGTCTCATTTGTTTTTTAGAACAAGGTATGGCACAAAGGTAACCATAAATTTTGAACCTTTAGCTAGGATAATATTGAGCCATATGACCCTAGCCCTATAAATGCTAACCTTTGCATCACTCATGGGATGGATGATCAATCCATGACCCTAAACCCAACACACCTACTAAAAATGTGAATCTAGACGAGTGGGAAGCTGAGTAGCCACACTGATGAGGTAGGGTTAGGCATTTACATGATTCATGAGCTTGATGCAGTAAGTCTAGATTTGGTCAAGGACCAAAATCAACACTTAGATGAAGGCCCAATACTTTTGAGAGATAAGGAAGTTATCAAAGAATGGGGGAAATTTCTTTTAGATGATCACCAATTTGATAATCAAGGTTTGGACCAGGAAGAGGACTTCAAAGATGAACCTTTCAAGCAACGTGAAAGGATCATTGAAATTTGTCATGAGAAAAGAAAGGGTTCCTTTTCATTCAATATCCAAGAGGAAGGTAGAGAGATTTTATTTTTGGAGGACCTTAAGCTTTCTATTGTAAACTTTGAAGATGTGGAAGAAATCAGTGTTGAACCACAGTTCCTAGCTAATTTTTTAGATGAACTTCCTAATTTTTTGGATAAGATCCAAAGAAGTATGTCCATGTTGGGATCAATGTCCAGTGATGAGAAATTTTTTTATGAAATACATTTGGATAAAATCCTATTTCAAAAGGCTAATGTTTAGTAGGATGAAGAATTAAGCACCAACATGATAAAGGAGTTTTGTAGAGCAAAGCCAAGAGATTTCATTGTTGGAGATTTAGTGTTCAAATGGGATGAACACAAAAGAAAACCTAGAAAACATTCCAAGTTTGATGCTATTTGGGATGGGCCATATGTGATTATAGAGTGCAAATAATGCAACTCTCTTCAACTTTCTAATTTAAGTGGAGGGGTGCTACCTATCTCAGTTAATGGGATCCACCTCAAACATTACCTCTAAAAATAAGTTCTACTTTTGTACTATAGTAGAGTATTTTTTCTACTAATAAGTGCTTGAAGAAAATTTCATTTCAATTGTTAAATTATTTCCCTAAGTGCTAGTACACATTGTTTTTTGGTCACAAGGGCCTCTTAGTTTTCTTTTAGTTTGGTTTGTTTTTCTTTTCTGTTGTTTTTTTAGAGTGTTTGCAAGTTTAGTTTCATGAGTTTCTGAGTTTGATAGGGGCAGATTTGATTCCACACTCAATGGGTGTGTTTAAGGGAACTAATCTATAAGCTTAGTAGGAAAGCATTCAACAAAAAATACCAAGAATGTTACCAATTTTTCACCTACAACTCAAATTGGAAGAGATGGAATAGCTTATGTTCATTTTAAGGTGAAAAGATTTCAATTCATTTCTAATTTGCTTAAACCATTGCATATATGGGAGTTTTAAAAGAAAATTTTGGTTTCATTGTGCAATGTTTCTTTCAAATAAAACAAAACATTTAGTTTTCCATTCGATGTTTAACATCATAAAAGATAATACATGAGATAAACATATTGCTTTCATTCATCTTGCAATGATTCATATACTTTACAATGTTTCATTTATTTTTCAAGAGAGATATATACAAAATTGCACAAGATTGCACGATGTTGTTTTCACATTCATTGGAAAGAAAAGAGAGATCAAGTGTCACACACAAGTTGTGAGAGTAGTTGAACCAATTCATCATAAGTAATGAACTATACAACTGAAGATTAAGAAAAGAAAGGAAGCATATAATGAAAAACATATCCATCATTTCCTGGTTTGGGTCTTCAGTTGGTCTTTGTTGTTGCTGCTCTTGCTTGCTCCCAACCTTGGATGAACCTGCATCATGTTGAGAAAAGTAGTTAGAGCTCTGGATATGAATATCACTATGTGCTCTATCAATAGAAATATAGTGCATTGCTTATAATGTATTGAGTCAGTTGAATAAACATCAAAAATATGCATGAGATCCTCAAAAATGAAACATCACAAAAGCATTGAGCTTCACTATTTTTTTATCTAACATGTTTGTTCACTGTGTAGGTATAGGAGAAATCATGTTGTTGATCCATTTCTAAAGACATTATAGCATGTGGTGCAAAAATGGGCTCCCACAAGGGTTGAGACTAGCATGCTACCCCTTAACTTAAAGAGGGTCTTGAGAAAGGAAATACATTCATAAGTGATCAAAAAGAAACATTCAACTTAATGATAAGTTCACAAAGAAAATATAAGAGAAGTTGATTCATTGCCCATTCATGGCAATCAGATTTAGAAGTGCAAATGAAAATGAAAATCTTGCAAATGAGCAAGGAATCCTCTTGAATTCTCAAAAATATGTGGAATAGAAATTAAATTGTACTATCTTTCATTAGATATCTCTATTTGCATACAATATGACATGCACAAGTGTTGTTACAACATCATATTGCTGCCATGTTTCATATATATGTTGTTCACATTGATAGGGCAGCAAAGTAGGTATTGTTGTTTATGCCGTTTATAGTGTCCAATATCCCACAAAAGGTGTCATCATATAAACATAATGTCTTACAAGTAGTGTCTACATATAAGTGGGATACAAAAAGGAGCACGTGGTCATGAAGTGATAGTGAACAAGCATACATAGAAAAGTTAGCATATTTCAAGATCTTCTATGCATTGTTGATCAAAGGAAACCAAAAATTCATACTGAACAGGACTATAGATTTGTGCAAGGTATCAAAACTAACATATTCATTGGTGATCCCACAATACTGGTTTACAATTTTTGGCCAAACAGGACACTAAATTGAATTTTTCTAACTAAATATTCACTTTTAGGCACCTATAATGACTAAAACATGAGGAATTTGAAGATGATGCAAACTAGTGATTTGTTACACTTTTTCTATAGATTATAAATATGTTTTTTTCAAAAAAAATTGGAATTAGATTGCATTTCCTTTTCCATCTCCTTCGAAAACTAATTTTTTTCAATAAACACCATTTTTAAGGAACTTGACATTCATCGTATAACACAATTTTTTTTCCATGACGGATGAAATTCTATTTTTTTGCGAATTTTGATTTGTAACTACGATATCTAGTGCTTCCAATTGGTTTCATAGTGTTTTATTGAATATTTTTTCCTTAATCAAGTTTTGAAGTCAAACCAATTACAATTCAGACATAGGCAGACTGTATAACACAACTTTTTTTGTATGTATCAAAATTCAAATTTTTTTTGTTGGATCAAGTACTTCAATATTTGGTGCACTCATATTTTTCAATTTTTTTTTTTGATAATCTTCTATTTTTCCACATGTGCAGAACAGGGAGCTTGATTGTTGGTGAAAACCCTACATTCAGAAGAAATAAAAAATAAATATAATAATAAAATTAAATTTATTTAAAATTATCCTTTTTGGGAAGCTTATAATAAGGACTACATACTTTCAAACATAAATTTTAAATGAATTCATTTGATCCCCCAAAAGGTAAATCAAAAGTGGTTGTTTATCAGCATTTTGATAAGTGTAAAGGAGACTCATGTTATAGGTATGGTTTAAAACTAGTGGGGTTCTATCCAAGGGGGTTTGATCTAAAGTAGTTTGATCAAACCCTCTTCAATTGTAATAATTTAAATGGAGCTTTTTAAGGCTTAAATCATTATATTTTTTAAGAATATGTGATTTAAGCAAAAATTAGAATCTCCTAGAAATTGCAAACTAGCTTTGTGGGATCACCCTGAATATCAGTTGTAGCTTCTCTCAATAGGGGGTAAAAATGCATGAAGTTCTTCCTTTCATAAGTCTTATTGTTATTCTGCCAGAGGTCGAGCTCAAATCGAGCTATCTTTATACAAAAATGAGGAGATACACAAGGTATGGCCACGACCTCCATGAAAAATATACAGAGATTCATTTATTCCTTCCACAAAAAGAAAAATATGTTCATTAATTTTTTCAAAATGAGCTCGAACCAAGCCTATTTAAGAGGGAAGTGCAAAGCTTAAGCAATGAAATACATACCCATTACTTGTTGAAGAAACTCATCCAAAAACCCGCGGATATGGCTACCAAATGCTCAAGATGGAGGCGTTCATGGTGGCCCAAGGTAATGAATATCAACAGAGGAAATGAACATATAAAATGCATCAGAAGTTTACTCACGGTCACAGATAAGAAGGCCCAGAATCGACAAAAAATGGAGATCATTATTCAGATTTTGTTTCAAAACAACTTACCTAGTGATCCTCTAAGGGAAATTGACAAGAAAAAAACAAGAATGATGAAGAAAAGTTTAAAACCCTAGTTCCATGCTAGATCAAGCAAAGCTCTATTTTTCCAAAAGTTCCAAAGTGGAAATGATGAGAAGAATTAGGGATTCGGCTTGGTTTTGTTGCTAGGGTTTCCTCTTTTTCCCTAATTCAAGTTCAACATTTTATAACAATATTTTTAAAAAAATCAAATGCCAAACTAATACCTTGGTGCCTTATATTTTCCTTTTTCATTTTTTGCCAAACTTAGGTTCTTTGACTTTGATTTATTTCATGACCTTGTCAAAAATTAAGTCGATGCCCTTGAGTTTCATGATTTTTCCAAAGTTTTGAATGCCCTAGGTTTGACAAGTGCCTGAAATCCTTTTATGATTTTTTATAGAAAAATCAAATATATTAAGAGCCTTAGTATATTATTTGGATTTTTGTAAAGTATCAAAATTTTATCTTTATTGCAAAAATTAGGATAATTAGAGTCAAGTTGTAAAAAATCAAGACTAAGGTGAAACTTTTTATATTTTAATTCTGAAACTACAAAATTATAAGACATTGATTAAGCAATGCTCCTATAAATTGCTTAATTGATTGTTATTTAAATGTAGTTTATTGGTGCACTTGAGTTTCCCTTGGAAACTTTCTTTTATGATTTTGAGTTCTTGGGAAAAATTGGAAAAAGATGAACAAACTAAACCTATTTTTAGTTTTGGGGCAGTTTGGGCCTGATTTTGTGGCTATTTTGGATCAACCTTTTGGAGATAGAAAGTTTATATCTTTCTCACACAGTTTGGAGAATTTTTAGATAGTATTTTTTAGGTTTTTCTTTAGAGCTCGAAAATGGATCAAAATTGCTAATTCAGAGATTTAGTTCAACTTTTTTTTTCTATTCTCACTATTGGTGGCACTTACGAGATATAAGTTGGAGAAAATATTGATTTTTCTTAGTTTAGATTATTGTTTCTTTCTCTCCCACTCATTTTCAACGAGCTTTGTAAACTCTTCTTGTACTTAGACTTTGAGCTTGATATTCCTTTAGTTTTAATAAAAATAGTAGGGCTTTCCTTCTCATTTTCTTGTCTTAGATTTGCAGTATCAATTTGATGTCAATTGTGATTCAAAACATAGAATCCTTTTTATGTCTTGTTATTGTGAACTTGTGTACAAGATTCTCATATAGTTCGGGTTGTATTTTGTGCTCAATTTTGTGATCCTTAATACAAATCACTATTGGATTGTATGTTTTATGGTGAGATTGTGAGAGTTGAAGTTTTTGAGAGATTGTTGAGAGTGAAAGTTATCAAAATACTTTGAAATTTCTAGTGAATCATCTTTAAGTTTTAGGATTTCATTTTCACTTTCCCTCCTAACCCTTTCCTCAAAAAGTCTTTTAGATTAGGTGATTTGCTAGGAGAACCAAGCCAATCTGGAGATTCACTCTTGTTATAGATTACCCACAATTTGAGAGTGTTTCCATGATTCGACAGGATAGTTAAGTCTAACTTGGCTAAGGGTGCAATCCTGATTGACAATAGATACATGCACCACATAGTAGTGGGCTAGGGACAACTATGAAATAAATGGTCAATATCAAAAAGAGACCAAAGACAATCAATGGTTGAGATTCAAAAATGAGAGAGTGGAGGGAGATAATGGAGAAATTAAATAATAAAATCATTTAATTCATGAGAAGGGAATCTTTGATCAAGTGGAGGATGAATAATTCATTTAAATTATTTATTTGTGGAAGAAAAGAAAGTGGGTATTTAATTAATTGACTTGTGCAACCAATTAATTAAATAAGCGAAAAATGGAGGAGAATTAAATAATTAATTTAGATTAATTATGTAATGGGGGAGAAATGACGAGAGATAATTAAATAACTTTGATAATTATTTAGCTATGGAAGAATTGAAATATTAATGAATAGATAAATAATTTATTATTATTATTTAACTATAGACGAATGATGAAAGGAAAATAATTAAATAAATGATCATTTATTTAATTATTGAGGAAAAGAGTGTTAGCAACACAATTAAATTTATTTAATTGATCACAATAGAATAAATGTCAAGAGATGAATTATTAAATAATTAAAATTATTTAATTACATAGGGAAGAAGACCAAGACAAATGATGATCGCAAACCAAGACATTTTTCAGTGTCTACAAAATGTTCTTTGTGAAGGTTAAAACTTACACAAAAAGGAATTAGTTACACTTATGGTACAAAAAAATGTATTTTGCTTGTTTGTAGAAAGGACTTCTTTGAAATGAGAGGCCCTATGAAGCATATAATTAGTGCGACTTAACCATTAACCGACACTTGGCACTGACTAGGACAAAGGTGGGATCCTTAGCAAGCTCTTCTTCAAATGACTTAAAAGATATTAAAAGCACACACATATAAGAACAACTTATGTCACTAGGGAAAAGGGGGGCCTCAGAGTACGATGAAAAGGGACTTCGCTAGAAGACTTAACATTATACACGAAAAAAAAACACGAAATTTGATCGGGGAATAAAAGAGCATTTCGTAGGCTCGCGAGAAGAGAATAACAACATGAGATGCTCCTATGAATCGATTGCTTTAAAAGGCTTTTAAAAGCACATGACAGTGACAGACACTTCTAGTACTTTAAAAAACGGGGTTGGTAAAAGCACGAAACAAAAGCCACCAAATTATAACTTAAAGGACCAAATAACAAGGGTAAATAGTCAACGCAAAATTAGAACAAAAGTGCAATGGCATTTATCATGGCTTAGGGTTTTACCCTAATGAAAGCTTGCAAATATCCCTATAAAATGACCTCTTATCAATCACTAGAAACACCAAGGCAAAAAAAATTCACAAGCACCATCACATTCTAAAACAGTTCTTAATCTTACAATAAAAACTAGATTGAAGAAGTTAATTACACCATCTCTTCCCTGCAATAAAAGGTACCCAAAATAAGTAGACTATTGTCTATCTAATTTTGAGAATGTACATTTGACCATATTTATTAATTATTAGAAAATTAAAATACAATATATTTTTAATATTAAACTAATTAATAAATACGATCAAATATATATTTTAGAAGGTGCATAGACGTTTCCACCAAATTTATCACTTCAAAAGTTGCTCAAATTTTCAACCATGAAAATCTGCAGATTCAATTCCAAGTGCGTTCCATAGAGCTCGCAGTGCATATATAAATACTGTTCCCGTGCAATATTTCCGACAAGCAAATGCGCCCGCTAGCTGTCAAACATTTATGGGGTCTGAAAAACATACCACAGCCGTCAATTTCCTCCCTTGGAATCTTTCTAGTGTACAACAAGGTGGAATTTGTATTCCCAACATTGAATAGAGAAGGAATTTGCCTTCAAATCGGTACCCAATTTGTCAACGAGACAATTGAATGAAGGGAATTCTCCAAAAAGAGAATCGTCAATTACAGTTCTGGGCAAAGCTGATTCGACCTAAGTGCGACATGTCTCGGTAGGTCCACGGTGGGGCTCTTTAATTATTTCATCTAGATTAACACGAGGATTTCATTGAGAATATTTATGACTGGGACAACTGACAAAACGATTCGATCTTGTGGGCTGACAGATCGCTCATACAAGATGACCTGATAGCCAACAGTAATGGCTGACGGATTGCTCATGTGGAGGGTGATGCAATTCTGGGTTCTTCTGTTAACCAGTCAACTGTAGAGAGTGGAAGTTTGCTGACCGCACGGACTCGAGCTCATAACCTCTCTTCCCAATTGCAGAAGTTAACCCAATGGCTCTAGCCATACAGTGCAAGTTAAAGAAATATTGATTCATGGGTCACGAGGTGTAGTATTCCCTTTGTCTTTGTGGTACTCACTTTGCTTCGTACCTTAGAACTGCCCCATTTCTACAGTCTAAAAAAAAGGAAAGAAATAGTTGATGTTTGTGAATTTAAATAAATAAAACAAATTAATTAGTCTGCTATATATATAGATTTGTCTTATGTAATTAGAAAATTATTAGTATATATGATCTTAGAAATTGTTTGTTCATGTTTTTAGATTTGACTAAAAACTGTGTTGTTTGGTTAGGAATTTGTACATGATAAGAATGATATCTCCCCTCTATCAAATCTTGTAATTATGTTGAATCAATGAATTTGTATTAAGATAGAAAACAATAAGCAATCATGCATTATGCCTTGAAATGATGATATAACATGGAAAATAGTTTTGTACTCCTTGAAGTCTACAAGAGATAATGTTTAATATGTCTTAGGTTTATATGTGCAGATGAATTGTCGTTAGTCCTTAAATGCAATTTGAAAGGTGCATGTAAAATGTTTAATGATTTAGGTTAGCACATAATAAGTCAAGGGAAAATAAGTTGGCCCAAAGTTTGAATTTTAAGTTAAAAATTTTAATGTCATTTTTGCAAGCATTCATTTAACTAGGGTCACTTGCACAACTAGGGTTTTGACCCTAGGCAAGAATATGGTGAATATAAATATTAGAATTTGTTTCTAGTAGTGAGTAAAGTAGGTATGGATTAACTTATGTGCCAACTCTTAGTAGAAATTGAGTCACTTGTACACTTGTCATTACATAAAGAATAACTTAGCCAAAATGAGCCAAAAATAAATGGGAGAACTACAAGTTATGCAATTCTCTTCATTAAATTTTCTCACTTTGACTTGCATGGGAATTGCTATAAGAATGCACCTTAAAAGTAAAACCAAGCAATCAACATAGAAATTAATTATGTAGAAATTCATAAAAGGATATAGTTGTGGATATTGATGTTGCTTAAGTACATGTTGGTGGTCGAGAATAAATGTGATAATTTAGCCAAAAAGATAAAGATTTTCAAAAGTCAAGAAGATAAAGACTACTTAATTTGTGAGATTCAAAAAATCAAGAGGATAAAGGTTGGACTGAAAAGTTGATTTGGAAAATCAAGAATTTGCTCAATTACTTGATTTTTGGAAGAAGTTACCTTTTTGAATTAAATTAATTCAAAATCAAGATTTTGTGTGACAATAAATAATCTTTTTTAGATTATTTACCAAAATGAACTGATAGTCAAGAATGTGATATCATTTTAAATAATTTATTTATTTAAAGTGAGGGAAATGTTAAATTTGGAAATTAAATAATTAAAGATAATTATTTAATTTAGAGGATTATGACCAATAATTAAAAAAATTAATAAATTCATTTAATTATGAGAATTAGTGACATATTAAATAAATAAATAAAATTCATTTATTTAATAATTGAGAAGACAAATGAATGAGGGTAATTAAATAAATTATGAAATTTATTTAATTGTAAGAGGACAATAGACCCTTAGTGACGTATTGAATAAATAAATATTATTTATTTATTTACTAATCATGAAGAATAAAACAAATATGAATTAATTAAATAATAATCAATTATTTAATTAACAGTGGAAAGTGGACCAATGAAATAATTAAATGTCATAATTATGTTGGGACAAAAGTGGTAAAAATAGAGCTTGCAGGCCTAGGTCATTTTTAAAGTGTCTACATTTTGCCCCTCTTTTTCATAATGTAGCATATCGCATTGTGACAAAGAAAACAAGTTAAAACATGCCCCAACGAAGGTACAGAGTATCGATGCCCCCTCGGGAAATTTTTCAAAATTTTGGCCAAGTGACAGAAAAATTTGGAAAGTGTCTCGATAAGTCAATTTAATTACAGAAATACAATGGTGCAGTCGGTTTCAAATTCTAGCGTGTTTAGAGCAACCAAAGGGTGGTCAAACTTGGTCAGAAGGGCCTCCAGTAATAAAGAGTTGACAAATGTCATTTTGAATTTATAAATAGGTTGACAAAGGGGTAAAAGTCAATTCATTTTCACTATTCACCTTAGCAAATTTGAGAGCGACGAACGAAGAGGACTTCTGTGAGGATGGTGATTCCAGTGACCAAGCATCGCAATGAGATCATGCGGACCTTCAGGAGACCAAAGGGCTCAGAGCTAGCAGTATGTACCTCTAACTCACCTTGTCATTTCATCATTTTGCAAGCCAAATTTAGGGTTTTAGGGTGGACAACGAATGCGCTATGATGCATATGCATGCGCGTAAGTGGCAATTGAATTCACATTCGACACATTTGATGCTTCGCGACGCAAGTGTAAAGGGTAATTAGGGAAGACTAGGGATGTGTGATGCATTTTCCAAAAGGTGCGACACATTTGCAATATCGTGCCACATTCAAGAGTTATAACCTCGCATATGTTATTTTGCAACGCAATTGTTAGTTTGAGCGACGCATTCAAATGAAGTGACACATGTGCCATAGACCATGATGCAAATTCTCTGATGTGACACAATTGAAGGACAGAATGATGCAATCACTGTGTTGCGATGCAAGTGAAGTACAGAATGATGCAAATGCCCTTTCGCGATGCAAATGAAGTCAACATGCTGCATTTGACTTTGACTTTGACTAAGGCTGATTCTGATGCTTTTCAAATTTTAAATGTTTTTGAGTTATAATGATGATAATGAGGATTTTCCATAATGTGTTGACGTGTTGTTTGACCATGTGCAAAGACAGCTAGCGCCCATCTATACACAGGAGAGCAGGCCATCAACCTTCCGCTTCCGAGACCAGCTGAGTCTGCAAGAGTGATAATGGTTGATGTAGCTAGGTCTATATTATGTTGCCTATATGGCCGTTATTCAGGAAAATAGGGGACTGCGGACTTCTTTATGCAAGAGATGGCATTTAGAGACATGTTCATTCCATTTGTCGAATGGAGAGGCTATCGTGACATTGGAGGATGTCTACTGTATCCTCCATTTGCCGATTTGAGGAGAGAGGATCGTCTATGACCCTCAGCATGGCCATCAGACCTTCACGACCTACTGCCATGATCAGGGTATAGGACTCAACATCGAGAGATACAAGATCCACTAGGAGTTTATGGTGGAGCATTATGCCCAGTTTGATGCATTTTTTGTGACATTGATCGACGGGATACTAATTCTTGACCATCACAAACACGGGTTTCCCATTGGTTGGGGTGATGTGTTAGTGGGAATGAGATGAGACTAGACAGTTTATGGCTAGGGGCCTTGTTTGTAAGGTATGCTCTACCATCAACTTCACGAGGTGGCTTACAGCAGGGCACAGAGCATTGGGTGTGGCACGACACTGCTGATGATATGGGCCTCAGAGCATTTGGCTATATTTCGTCCTCCTATCCAGAGACCACAACTTGCAAAGGGGATGCCTCATGCTTATTACTATGCTGGTGCCTTACAGCAAATGAGGGTTGGAGAGACAGGTTGGTGGCGCCATTTTATTGCTACCATGATTACATTCATTTGGAGGCCCTATAGAGACTATGAGCAGTGGGATGACAAGGATGACCATCTCAATTTCTATAGACAGTATCGTTATCTAATTGGGAGGACAGTGTAGAGTCAACTCATCCTAGAAATGTATCTGCCACACTATGTCCTAAGATAGTTTGGAGAGTAGCAGGGTGTACCTATAGGCATAGCTAAGTATGCCAGATCCTTGAGGGAGGGAGCTTGGGGTCTGCATATTCCTATACCATTTTCTGAGCAGCAGATTGATGATCTAGTGGCACAGCAGTGGGGATGGAGGGGTGGGATTGTAGATCCAGGGCGACTATTGATTATGACTTGTGGTTCCAGGAACGTCGACTAGTGCCATTGACAAATCTAGATGGGCCAACATCGATTGACAAGGGATCGGTGATACCCCGTGTGGCATGAGCTAGATGAGGGGGCAGAGATGGCGACTGAGGCAGAGGTAGAGATGGTGACAAAGGTAGTGTCAAAGGAAGAGATGGTGATAGAGGTAGAGGCAGAGGTAGAGACGGAGGTAGGGATGGAGGCAGGGGTGGAGATGATGGGGATGAGGGGGATGACAGAGGGGATGGCCGGAGAAGGAGGAGAGATGGTAGGAGGTAGAGCAGGAGGGTGAGACAGTGTGCAGCGAGAGGGGCATTAGATTCCATCCCAAAGGTAGGCGAGGAGGAGGAGAGAGAGGAAGAGGAGGGGCCTAGGAAGGAGTAGGAGGATAAAGGTCACAAGCATGTGGCTGAGGAGGAGGTCAAAGAGGAGGAGAGATAGGAGCATGAGGAGGCGAGGTGGGAGGAGTAGGAGATTGGAGAGGAGGCAGTTCAACAGGAGGCCAAGATGGACGTTGATATTCCCCAGGATGAGGGAGTTGATGGAGAGGAGGTTGTAGAGGAGGAGGATGATGATGAAGATGATGATGATGCTATGGATGAGGTCGAGAGGCTCCTAAGATGGAGGATGGTGGAGGGAGATGAGAAGATACCATACAGCTCGACGTTGCCCCATGATGCCACAACAGACCAGAGGGTGGTAGACTTACAGAGGAGATTGGATGAGAGTGCCGCCAAGATTAGAGCACTGTAGTCAGAGTTAGAGGTGGATCGGGTAGAGTGGGATCAGGTAGTGATCCGCCAGTAGGAGGCAGCACAGTGGTGTACAGAGTTTGCACGACTGTGTACAGGACCATCGGCAGATTTGGCACAGGAGTTTGGCAGGGTCTGTGTATGACTTGGACGATATAGGCAGTTATATGAGCAGGCCATACCAACCGAGATGAGAGATCTCACCCTAACCAAGACAAAGATGAGGACGGGTGGCAGTAGTAGGTCAGGGAGTGGCAGTGGCAGTGGCAGTCGGAGTAGTGCAGGGGGCTTGACCTCTTTAGGGCATACTTCAAGCCACAAGTCTCATCATAGACACTCTTCTAGTCACAGGTTAGGGCATTCACATGATTCATCAGGGTCAAGCCATAGATCAGTACCTGGTCCACCTCCAGTGACAGATCCTTTAGCTTCATAGAGTCAAGCCGCAGTGTTATTACAGATGCATGTTACCGTGGAGATGATGCCATTAGTGTCAGTTCCATTGGTTTCACAGACAGAGGTTACTACAGCTCCACTCATTACCTCAGTGCCAGGAACAAGTCCTCAGTCACCACACTCTTTTCCATGAGGGGATGAGGAGAGTATTTCATAGGGCCATGCTTACTACATTCATGTTTTAGTCTTTATGTATTAACTATCAAGCCTGTGAGCTCTATTTTTGGGATATCTCTTGACTCTATCCTGTGACACTGTATTTTTTTTAGATGATGCTATATGATGCAGTTTTGATGCAGCCTACATGTGTGTTATGTGATGTTATTTGATTTATGCATTTATGATGGATGATGGTATTATTTATATGTCTTGTCATGTATGTCCTATGATGGTTAGTTATGATGTGATGCCTTGATAATGCAATGTTTATTTATATATCATGTTGATGTTATGCCATGGATGATGATGATATGCATAATGTATTTATTTGAATGGATGCCATGTTTTATGATTATGCTAATGCATGACTATGTTAAATGCGATATGTAATGCAATGTTTATGATTTTATGATGATGTTAATGATGATGTGTGAACCTAATGCAATGTATATATGATTATGTATGCACGTATCTTTTTGTATGTCATAGGATACTATCGAGAGATGGACGAGAGAAGATGACAAGACAGAAGGAGATGCATGTTAGTTCTTAGACCAAATCCTTCAAAACTTTACCATAGGACTTTAATATTTATTGCTCTTAATCATCATTGGGAAGATTGTTGTGATGGCCAACAAACACCATGATATGACATAAATCAAGGTGTGCAAGGTTGTACCATCACATAAGACAAGAAGTCACGGACAAGGGTGATCATGACTCATACTAAGAGCACGGTTGTCCCAGTCTTTTTGTCATAACCAAACACAAGCAGAAAAAGACAAATTAAAGACAACAAAGACAAGTCATGAAACATCGTTGCTTCTCTAAATCCTGTTTCCAAGACATCCTCAAGAAACTAGTAGCATGATTGTCAAAAGAACCAAATAAAGCCATTATCATGATACATAGTTGTTTTTCTAAATCATGTTGTCAAGATCTCACTAAGAAACTAGTAACATGAGTGTCAAAAGACAAGACAAATGTCATGATACATCACTGCTTCTCTAAATCTCGGTGCTGGGGCCTCACTGAAAAACTAGTAACATGATAAAAAGCCACAAACAAATGCCAAGTGTTTACCGAGTGTGTTTGGATGCCAAGTATTTTAATGTCAAGATGTCAGGTTTGATGATGTCAAGATGCGAAGGTGTCGAGATTTTAATGATGCCAAGATGATGAGTGCAGAAAATTGCCAAATTCAGGAAGGACACATTTTGAATAATGTTGATGTCGAGAGGATTGATCCCTAAATGTCAAATGGTCTCCCTCAAAATGCCAAGTGACAGTGATGATGCCTAGGAAGGACACATCCTAAGGCTTAAATGATAGAGGTTGTTCTTTAGAAGGACACATCTAAAAGATACTGATGTCGAGGGGAGTGATCCTTAAATTTCAAGAGGATCCTTTGAAAATGTCAGATGACAGTGACGATGCCTAGGAAGGACACATCCTAAGGCATAAATGACAGAGGCTATTCTTCAGAAGGATAGATCTGAAAGATAACCAAGAGTTGATAGTTTGAATGGTTATGATAATGTAACTTGTTTTGACCAAATTTGATTGAAGTTTACTGAATTTACTTGTGTTGACTACATATCAAGTTTTTTCATGCTGATGTGATTGTCATGTTTATTAAGGAATTGCCAAAGTTTATTTTGAGATTTTTTCTTGTTTTGCAATGACTTGTTTGACTTGAAGACTTTTTGATGTGTGTGCCAATGTAGTGCCATGAACCCTAATGGACTAAACTAGTGCGGCCTTGGCAGCTCATCGATAGATGGCCTTGCCTACGTCATACACTAAGAGACCTCGTAGTTCGACATGACCAATGACTTTGTCTTGATGACCAAAGATTGCATCATGATTTTATTCTGACAAACCTAAAAGGACTGACCTAATGTCTCGGGGACTTGAAAATGAGTCTTTCCTACATAGAAAATGCGCAAAGACAATGTAGTTCAGACAAATGATAGGGACTAATTGATTAACACGATAGACTTGACAATGAATGACTCTATTTTTGCATTTTCTAGAAATTTTGACTTTTGTTGGGGTTTCTTCAGGACACTTTTTGATTTTTAGGTCTTTCTTTAGGACATTTTATAATGTTTTTTGGTCTTTCTTCAGGACATTTTATAATATTTTTGGTTTTTCTTTAGGACATTTTGCGATGTTTTTGTCTTTTTTTAGGGCTTTTTGTGATGTTTTTGGTCTTTCTTCAGGACATTTTGTGATGTTTTTGTCTTCTTTCTTTTTCAAGACTTTTACAATTGCCCAGACCATGCGTGATACCCACTATAGTCACATGATAAAAAAAATTCCCCTAATCAGTCCAAGACTTAGCCAATTTTAAAGGACGTGAAAGGGATATGCATGGGGTGCCAGATTGACAGTATTAAGGACTTGATGTCAACCATTTGTCAACCATGAAAGGAAGGGTATGATGTCATGGAAGATGTCATAGTGGTGATGGAAAATGTGTTTCATCATAAGCCCAGACAAATAAAGTGGTAGTAGATGGTAGAGCAATGATTGATTACACATCGCGCATGTTTGCCAGGTTTTCACCATGGTACTTATCCAAAGCACCTATTTTCTAGGTTTTCACTATTGGACGAATTATTTCTCTTGACTATTTTTGTCATTTTTTCATTAATTGGTGCCATCAAGATGCCTGTTTGCCAGGTTTTCATCAAGGCAACAATATTTTTTCATTTTTCAAAAAAAAAATTGTATTTTTAAAGTTTTTAGCTCGACTTTCTGATGCTATGCATAGAACTTCTGGAGATGTAGACTATTGATAGGTTATGTCAGTTGTTCTCCATCTGGAGTCGCCAGTTTATAGGCTCCAGAACCAAAGGAGGATATTATGACATAGGGACCTAGCCAGTTTGGTTCAAACTTTCCCGACTTTTCTATCTGCTTGATTCTTAGGGTTCTGTATGAGGACTAGGTCACCAATGTCAAACTTCCTGACCATGACTCTCTTGTTGTAACTATGACAAAGATGATTCTGATATGCCTGCAGATGGTTCAGGGAATTATGCCTTCTTTCCTCTAACTTCTCCAGCTCGTGTAGGCATGATTGTCTATACTCATCATCGGTCAGACCCTTCAGGGAGACTCGTAAGGAAGGAATTTCAACCTCAATGGGCAAGATGGCCTCAGCTCGAAATACCAGGGTGAATGGAGTAGCTCCCGTAGGTGTACGAATGTTGGTGCGGTAAGCCCACAGAGTAGGGTTGAGTTGAATATGCTAGTCACGGCCAGCGTCATTGACAGTCTTTTTTAGGATTTTAATAATGGTTTTATTTGACGCCTCAGCTTGACTGTTTCCTTGCGGGTAATACAGAGAGGAAAAATGATGTTGGATATGAAATCACTCACATAGCTTACAAATGTCTTGGTTTTTAAATGGACATCCATTTTCAGTGATGATGGATTATGGAAGGCCATAACAGAAAATGATATAGTTAAGAATGAATTTGGAGATTTGTTTTCCAGTTATGTACGTCAGGGGGATGGCTTCGATCCACTTCGTAAAATACTCAGTGGCGGTTATAATAAATTTGTGGCCATTGGATGAGGTAGGATGGATCTTTCCCATGATGTCGAGTCCCCATTGTACGAAGGGCCAAGGAGACATGATCGGCTAAAGTTCTTGTGTTGGAGCGTGAATCAAATCACTGTGAATCTAGCATTGGCAACAAGTCCTAACATATTCTAGTGCATCTTTCTCAATGGTCAGCCAATAGTACCCAAGTCTTGTTATCCTCTTGGCCAGAGTAGGACCACTTGAATGAGACCCGCATATACCCTCATGCACTTCTTGTAAGGTTGTGTATGCTTCATTAGTGTCGAGACATCTCAGGAGGGTGTCATCAGAGCTACGGAGGTAAAGGGTATCATTGACGATGGCATATCTTATAGCTTTTTGGATAAAAGACTTCCTTTGGTTATTGTACAAATTAGGGGGAAGGGTTTGGGACTTAAGGTAATCATAGATGTCTTGGTACCAGGGATAATCAAGACCAACAAGCTCACAGACCATCTCTAATTTTGGAATATCATAGGCAGGGATCAACAGTTGTTCTATTAGGAATTCTAGCTGAGGCATATTGCTTGGGATGTCGAGGAGAGAGCCTATTGTATCCATGGCATCTGCCACCTTGTTTTGTGCTCTTGGGACTTGCTCAAAATTCACCATGTGAAAGTATGTCTAGAAACTGTCAACCATTCGTTTGTAGGGCATTAGCTTCTCATCTTTTGTGTCATAGTCATCATTAACTTGGTTGATGACTAACTGAGAATCCCCATAGACATGTAGGGCTCTGATTTTCCATTTTATTGCCATTCTATGTCCCATAACCAGTGCCTCATATTCTGCCACATTGTTGGTACATGGGAAAGCTATGCAGAAGGATTTAGGAATGGAATCTCCTTGAGGGGTGATAAATAGGATTCCTTCCCCCGAGCCATGACTAGTATGTGATCTGTCAAAGTATAGCCTCCAAGGTGACTTTTGTTTCGTGTGGAATATTGACTCATTTGGAAAATCTACCACTAAGGGGTGATCACTTTGTATAGGTGCATCTTCCAATTGGTTTGCAATCACTTGTCCTTTGATCACTTTTCTTTCTACATATTAAATATCGTATTCGCTCAAAATCATGACCCATTTTGCCAGACGTCCTGTCAATGTTGCACGAATCAAGAGATATTTGAGGGGATCAATCTTTGCTACCAATTGTGTCTAATGGCTAAACATATAATGTCTGAGCTTATGAGCTACAAATACAACTACTAGAAAAGTGTGTTCAATTGATGTGTAATCTAGTTCATACCCGACTAGTGTCTGACTGATATAATATATGGCCCTTTCTTTTTCTTCTTGGTCATTCTATGCTAGTAATGCCCCCAGTGTTGAAGTAGTGGCAAAGATGTATAAGATCAAAGGTTTTCCATGAATGGGTGGCATGAGGACTCGCGATGATAGTAAGTAGTCTTTTATTTACTGAAAGGCTTCTTGACATTTATCTATCCACACAAAGGGGATGCCTTTGCACAGGAGATATTGGAATGGTTGACACTTGTCGGCCAATTATGCTATAAAGCACTAGATAGATTGTACCTTGCCCTATAGAGTCTTGAGTTCACTTATTCCTCTGGGAGGAGGCATCCATGATGTCTTTGACTTTTGTTGGATCAACTTCAATGCCTCTTCAAGAAACTATGTATTCCAAGAGTTTACCAGATGTTAGTCCAAAGATACATTTCTTAGGATTCAATTGGACTTTGTATTCTTCTAGTCTCTTGAAAATTGTGTCTAACACCTTCAGATGATCTTTTCTTGTTACTGATTTAGCCAAAAGGTCATCTACATAATCTTCCATTATTTTATGCATCATGTCATGAAAGATTGTGATCATAGCCCTCTGATATGTGGCACTTACATTTTTAAGACCAAACAGCATGACATTCTAGCAGTATGTACCCCAAGGGCAAGTGGATGTTGTTTTATGTTGGTCTTTGGGGGAAATACGAATCTGATTATAGCCAGATAAACTGTCCATGAGGGATAGCATCTTGTATCCTGCCGGTAGGTCAACTATGATATCTATATTTGGCAAAGGAAAGTCATATTTTGGGCATGCCTTGTTTAAGTCTCTGAAATCTGTGCAAACTCAAATCATTCCATTTGGCTTTGTTACTGGCACAAGGTTAGATATCCATTTGGCATAATCAATAGACCATATGAACCTAGTGTCTAGAAGTTTCTTCAACTCAACCTTGACCAATAGAGCAACCTGAGGATGCATTTTGTGTAACTTCTGTTTAACTAGTTTGGCATTTGGCAATAGTGACAGATGGTGCAAAACTAGTTCTGGGTCTAGTCCTGGCATGTCGGCGTAGGACCATGCGAAGTTGATTTTACGTTCTACAAAGAATTTGTGAAATTTCGGTCTCTCTTCTTTAGTCAAGGATGCAGCAAAGAGGACCATTTTGGGATCTTTTTTGGTTGATATGTTGTCTTCTATGGTGTCCTCTATGAGCATAGCTGATTTCTCTTGAGTTACGGGAAGAAATTCCAGTCCTCCATCTTTGGGCACCTCATAGAGTTTTCACCACAGATACATCCTTTATTTTTACTTTTTCTCGTCAGAAGGTGCCTTTCAGTTTTCACCTAAAGACGTTTCATTTTTTGCATTAGGGTATGTGCAGGATCATGATGGGCCAAAAGTGGCAATATGATGGGTATTTGTAGGGTATGTGGCTGACGACATTTTTTTTGCCCAAAATTGATGAAATGAAAAGGGTTTTTAAAGGATATTCTCAGCTTTCCACCAATATAAATTATTCTTTACTTTGAATTTAATAAATAATTATTATTCATTTTCTATTTGAATTACGACTAAAGTGTTGATTGATAGGCTCATTGAAAAACATCTATAAATTTCAAATGGTATCACATTTTTTGAATCCAAAACATGCATCGCATTCTATGCTTCGTGTACTATAGGATTAAAAAAAGAAAAAATGATTTCATGAAGTTTTGACCAAGTTAAGGTGGTTAGACATACGAGTTTTAATATTTTTTAAAAGTTGTAATAAAAAAATAATAATTAATTATTTACTTGGAAAAAAATTACAAAAAAATATGCATCACATCCAGACATGAGTCCTCTACTCATGTCTAAAATCTTATAAAAAAATATTATCATTTTATTATGGTTAGGGTGGTCAGACAGACACCTACTTATTTTTTCCCTAAAATTTAAGTACTACTGCATTGAAATTTCAAATTTTCACCAAATAGATTTTTTTTGTTTTTGAATAGACCTAGTAGTTTAGAAACTACATTCAATTTGCTACAAATTCTATTCTTACATATTTTTGAAATAATATAGATAACTTATTCACATTTTTACGTCAAGTTGCCTAACTTTGATTTTTGTAAATTTTTTGCCACTTAATGGCCTATTTTTTCCATGATGATCCTGCACATACCCATTATTCTTATTCTTAATTTTGTGACTGGAGGATGGAGCAGTCTCGCCGAAGTAGGCTACACAATCTAGGTCAATGGTGAATCTTGTCTTGTGATCACCAATGGGTATGCCCTCATGTAATCCCATAAATTTTGTGATAGCCTCATCATTTTGAAAGGTGTCCAGGACTGGCGGGCCTTGTTGGTCCCAATTGATTAATTGAGGATAGACTAGGGTAATGCCATCGTCAACGTTGGTGAATTGAGTGGAGGATGTAGAAAGCATGTAGACAGATTCAGAGATATTGAAGATGAAGTTGTCATCATCCAATTCGACATCAGACTCAATCCAATATTCCCCTTCACTTGTCTTATATTCATTGTCAAAGTATGGGATAAATGACTCAGAGTTGTGGTTGTCAATGTCATTTGGAAATTCATATGGATTTGACTGATGCTTATGGGGTTCAGATGGTGGGCTTGTATGTCTTGGGGAAGGTAAATGGGACTGTGACTATTTGGTTCTTGATCAATTTTAAATGTTTGCCAAAAATTTTGTTTAAAGGTAAACTCCCCAACTTCAAGGAACAAATCATCAAGGAAACAATCACTTAGGGATCGCTAGGAGCCAAATTCCCACTCATGGGAGTCAGTTTTAGTGAAGGTTTCCTTAATAGTGTCGGTACTTTCTGAAGCATACATGCGCTCACTCAAAATCCCATTGGTACGTCGGTCGTCATTGTAAAGAAATCCATACCCTAACCCAAGATACTTTGCTATTTTGAAAGATTCTATGGGCTCTCTTCATCCATTTTTATTTCTGCCTAGGCTACTAGTTCCATCATAGCCCTTAGCCTTCATCATGTCATATCCCTTGCCATATTTCTTAACTGGTAATGGGGGTAGGTCAGCCATTTCTTTATAGAGCCATCTTGTAATATCGGCAAGGTCCTAGTTACTCATGTCTCCCCATTTTATGAAAACTATTTTTGGTGGAACTTTGAAAATTTCTTTGAGTTCCATGAAACATGGTCAACCATAGACCTTCAGAGACGTGGGTATTGTTGTGATGTTGTATGCAGTATTCAGTTTGACTTCTCCACAACCTAGGTCTTGGATCTTGACATTGGATTCATCCTTAGGAAGTGTGCAAGATGGTGGCGTGGTGGAAGACGTGGATGGAGTGGACATGGAAGATGTTGCGAGTGTGGATGGGTCTATGTATTTAGAGGAAGAGGAGCTAGGAGCTTCTCGGTTGATGGGAACTTAGTTTTTGGAAATACCTCTTAGGTTGGAACAATATTGAAAAGGGTCGGGGTCTCCATATATAGTGATTTTTGTGTCATCAAATGGGAATTTTAAGCATTGGTGATATGTGGAGGGAATGACTTTTAGGGCATTAATCCATGAGCGGTCGAGCAAGATGTTGTAAGGTAATTCTAGATCCAGGACCTGGCAAGTTGTATCCACAATGACGGGTCCCACTCTGATAGGAAGAGAAATAACACCTCGTGAAGAACGGTCTTCGTCATCATATGCTTTTATGACTATACTCTTTGTAGGGTCTACACATGCATCAAAAAATCCTAGAGCCTTAACCAGTTTCAAGGAGCATATGTTCAATCCTACTCTGCCACCTACTAAAACTCTTCTGACCTTGTGCTTATGGACGAAAGTTTCGATATGTTATGTGTCATTATGGTTGGTCTTGGGCGATGAATAATCCTAATCAAAAAAGGTGACGTGATGAGGTGTAGTGAGGTATTCCACCATGGTCTTAAATAAATTCACATCAATATCCTGCAGGACGGAGGACTGTTGCAGCATTTGTAAAGAAAATTAGATGCGAAAAAAACTCTCCTAACGTCAATACCTAAGGGAAGAATGCAGATATACTTATAATTTTTCAATTATAGTCCAATTAAGATGCACTTGAACTAATTATCAAAAATAGAGAATTAGAAAAATACAGATGAACACTAGATTTATGTGGGAAAACCCTTACAGGAGAAAAACCCACCACACCAAGAGAAATCACTTTGTATTACAGTAATGGAGATTACATACAAATGTCAGACTTATCTTTCTAATGTCATACTACATCAGCTTTCACTATGAAAAATCTTTGTACAAGAACTTTCAAGTTACAGACTTCATAGCATAGAGTTCATCCACTGATCATACACAGTACTATTCATCCAACTGTTGATCGAACCAACCGAACCCTCGAGCATCTGCAACTTCAAACTATATTCATATTGTTCCTTGTCTGTCGAACTTCCTCACAGAACTACCACAATGGGCTGCCTTCCAACGGTTCCCATTCAGCTTCTCCTATTGGTCCACGAGACGCCACATAGGAAAGTCTCACTCAGTTAAATGGCTTTAAGCTGTGTTGTCATATCATTGAGAGACTGAACGTGTCTCCCTGATGCCAACACAGTAAACACTCGATATCACCAAAACTCCATCCTATCGCCAAGATGTTACATCGAGTCCAGAGAGCTATTGCTCAGCTTTTTCCATGTCACCAAGACATATCACTTTCACTGAGACGTCATACTGAAACCTCAAAGTCACATAGTCATGGGTTTTCCATTTGGCAAGACTTACCGCTCCAAGAGGCTACACCGAGATATCTTATGTTATACCGAAGCCATCAGTAGTTGCCAAGACTATCGTCCTTCGGTGAGACTTTACTCCGAGATCCTCCAGTCATACTAAGCACCAAATAGTAGTCAGCAAGACCTTTGTCTATTCACTAAGAGTTCACATCGATATCTTTAAGTTACATCGAGCACTGAACAGTCGGCAAGACTTAACACTTTCGCCAAGACCTTTCCCCGATCATCTTGAGTTACTCCGATGAACGGTTGGTTGTATCCCTGTCGGCAAGACCTTCGTCGTTCACTGAGATGTCTTCCCGGGACCTTTGAGTTACCCCAAAGCCTCCAAGTGTGTCTATTTGACAAGTCATTCGCACATCGCTGAGATCCCCTAGCAAACACCCAAGACTCTCCTCGATATCTGATTGAATCGCTTGTCAGCCAGATATCTCCACGTGGTAAGAGATCACAGTGAATGCTCCTTGTCACAGCGATAGGAACATTTGGTGAGACAGAAGCTAGGTCACAGCGACCTGTACAAATCACAATGTATCAAGGCTGCTAGTCAGCCAGACATGATAGATGTCATACCGACTTTGCTCCAGTAGAGGTTACAACCTGTAGGATTGAGACATATATTTCTAACAATCTCCCACTTGACGAAGATCACACAGGCACCTCCAAAGCACAACAAAACTTACTAAAAAACATGGGCACTAAGGTCCATTGAACTAGCACACCATCAGAACTTGTCTGTGATCAATGGCTTCGTCAATGAATCTACAACATTCTCCATAGTATCAACCTTGCCCAAACTGACCTTTCCATCCTCCACCATATCTTGTACAAAGTGGTACTATACATCTATATGTTTCATCCTAGCATGGAAAGTAGGATTCTTTGCTAGACAAATTACACTCTGACTATCACAGAAAACAGTTATTAGTCCTGCACCAAAACCAATGTTAGAAAACAAATGTTTTAACCAAACTGCTTCTTTACAAGCATGAGTGGCTACCATGTATTCAGCCTTTGTAGTGGACAAAGCGACTACAGCCTGCCACTTACTCATCCAACTCACTACACCACCATTCAACATGAAAATGTATCCACTGGTGGACCTCCAGCTGTCAATGTCCCCTGCCCAATTAGAATCTACATATCCACGAATGCTGAGAGTACTCTGTGATTCAACTAAGTTCCCATGGTAACACAAAGCAAAATCTGAAGTACCCTTCAAATATCTAAACACTCTCTTCACAGCATCCCAATGTATTCTTCCAGGATTAGCCATAAACCGACTAAGAACTCCCACTGCTTGGGCAATGTCTGGCCTTGTATAGACCATTGCATACATAAGACTGCCAACTGCACTACCATAGGGCACACTGGTCATGTCCTCCATCTCAGTAGGATATTTTGGATAGTCTTCAATAGATAGCTTCATTCCCTACAAGACTAGAACAAATAATTGCTTGCAATCATTCATGCAAAATCTCTCTAGAACAATCTTGATATACTTACTCTAACTAAGCCAAATTTTTCTATTATTCTTATCCCTAGTTATCTCCACCCCCAGAATATACCTTGCTGCACCAAGATCTTTCATTTCAAACTTAGCAGACAACTAAGACTTAAGATCAGAAATCATTAGCTTACTATTGCCTATGAACAATATATCATCAACATAGAGAGAAATAATAAGAATTTGATCACTTTCAGCTTTGTAATAAACACAATGATCAGATTTTGATCTTACAAATCCCAAAGATAATACAAAACTATCAAATTTCTGGTACCACATTCTAGGTGACTGCTTTAACCCATACATAGACTTCTTCAACTTGCAAACCAGTTTCTCTTTACCTTTTTCAACAAAGTGCTCAGGCTGGGACATATAGATTTCTTCTTCAAGATCACCATGAAGAAATGTTGTCTTCACATCCATCTGTTCAACCTCTAAGTCATATGTTGTTGCAAGTGACAAAAGAAATCTGATAGACGCCTTAGCAAGAGAAAATATTTTCCCATAATCAATTCCCTCTACCTAGGAATAACCCTTTGCAACCAATCTTTCCTTGTACTTTTCCACACTGCCATCCAAACCAATCTTCCTTTTAAATACCCATTTATAGCCCACAGCTTTTCTGCCTTTAGGCAATGGCACCAAACTCCAAGTTTCATTCTTTTCTAATGATGCCATTTCTTCATTCATGGCTTCCAACCAAGAGTATAAATCAGACATTTTAAATGCCTCTTTTACAGTCTTTGGCTCATCAGTGCTAGAAATTAAAGCATAGGCACATGTAGAATCTATCAAAGAGAACCCATACCTATCTGGTTATTTTCTTTCACGGGTTGACCTCCTCACTTGTTGAGGCTGAGGTTCTTCTTCTTCAGAACTTTCAGAACTATTTGAGCTCTCCTCAGTTTTAGGTACATTTTGAATTTTCAATTCTTCTTTCTCTGGTATAGGAGGAATTACAACTACATCCTTATTGTTTTATGACTTTGTCTCTAACTGCAGATCCAAGGTAGAAGGTTTCAGCTCATGAAATATTACACTTCTGTTGTATACAACCTTCTCTGTATCAGGATTCCAAAGCTTGTATCCTTTTATGACAACACTATAGCCAATAAAAATACATCCGATAGCCTTGTTCTCTAGTTTAGATCTTTTCACATCTGACACATGAGCATATGCCTCACAGCCAAAAACGCGAATGTCTTAAAGAGGGCTTCTTACCAGACCACGCTTCCAAAGGTGTTTTCTCAACAAGAGCAGAATTTGGAGAACAATTAATTAGGTAACATGCAGTAGATACAGCCTCAGCCTAGAACCTCTCCTCCAAGCTAGCACTACTGAGCATACTCTGTGCTCTCTCCATCACTGTCCTATTGAACCTCTTTGCAACTCCATTTTGTTGTGGAGTATAAGGTGTAGTCTTATGTCTTTTAATCCCATGGTCTTTGCGATACCTCTCGAATTCATCAGAACAGAATTCACCGCCATTATCAGTCCTTAAGCATTTTATTTTTCTACTAGTCTGATTTTCAACAAGGTTCTTAAATTCCTTAAATCAACTAAACACTTTTGATTTACTTTTCAAAAAATAAACAAATGCTCTTCTTGAATAATCATCAATGAACGACACATAGTATCTTAACTTAGACAAATAAGGAACATTCACTAGACCAAATACATCAGAATGAATATAATCTAGCAAACCAGAAGATTTATGAGGACTGGAATAAAATGAAACACGATGTTGTTTTCCATTTATACAGTGCTCACAGAATTCAAATTCGAGGTTACAATCTTCAAGCCCCTCAACCAGGTTTTTGTTCTTCAAGGTTTTTAAACCTTTTTCTCCTATGTGGCCTTGCCTATGATGCTAGAGCATAGTCTTCTCTGCTGGAAGTTTTACTTCCATAGAGTTTACATAATTAGGGATATTTCCCTCTTCACCTCCACGAGTAGCTTTATGTGACTTTACAGAGACACTGTTACATTGAATAGCCTGTGCATCTAGCTTGTACAGGGTACCAATTCGAGCACCTCTAGCCAGCACCATTGGACCTCTAGTCATCTTGCAACCATTTCCAGAGAACATGACTTGCACTCCAATATCATTCAGCATACTTACAGAAAGTGAATTTCGATCCAGACCTGGTCTATGCATTACATTATTGATTCCCTTTACTCTGTCATCGGGGAATTGGATTTTGACTCTTCCACGGCCAACAATCTCTAAAGTTGAATCACTTTCCAATTAAACCTTTCCACCATTGTATTCTTCATACTTCGTAAACCAGTCTCTGTGAGATGTCATGTGGAAAGATGCTCCAGAATCAACAAGCCAGACATCATCTAATGCCTGTGTAGCCAAGGCTGCAATGAAGGTGTCTCCATCACTATGAGAACCATTATCGGAAGAGCCCTTCTTCTTCTTTTTCTCCTCTTTACAATCCTTTCGAACATGACCAGGTTGCCCATAGTTCCAGGACTTCACCTTGGACTTCTTGTCAGGATACTTTGATCTCCCCTCTGATTTTGATTTGGACTTCTTGTCCTTCTTCTTGCCTTTCTCTTTGGACCTTCCTCTAACAACAAGGGCCTCCTTTGCCATCTCAAAGATTTCCTTCTCATCTCTTCTGATAACAAAGAACCAACAACATCCACCATCTTGAAACTGGATGTTGTACTCCCAATAGCCATCACTAGATGATCCCATGAGTCTAGCAAAGAACACAATAATAGCATACAACGATCCTCTTCTTCAGTCTTCACACCAAAAGATGTTAATTAAGCAAGTAGCATGTTAAATGTGTTCAAATGATCAACTACAGACCCTCCTTCCTGCGTTCTCAAAGAGTATAGTTTCTTCCTCAAGAATATTTTATTCACCAAGGACTTCCCTTGATAAATAGATGCTAGTCTCTTCCACAAGGAAGATGCAGTCTTCTCTTCATGCACATTGAGAAGAACAGAGTCTGCCAAGTAGAACCTTATCAACCCCTTAGACTTTCTATCAGCAAGGTCCCAATCCTCTTGCTTCATGCCTATAGGTTTCACTCCAGACACATCAATCCATAGATCATGATCCACTAAGAGATCCTCCATTTTGAGTTTCCACTACTCAAAATTACTACCATTGAACTTCTCTATCTCAATCTGTAATTAGAAATTGACAAACTTCTATAGGACTCCCACTGAATAGAATTGACACAAAAAACCTAACGTACCCACAAGGATAACACAACTGGCTAGGCTTTGATACCACTTGTAAATAAAAGTAGATGTGGAAACAACTCTCCTAACGTCAATACCTAAGGGAAGAATGCAGATATACTTATAATTTTTCAATTACAGTCCAATTAAGATGCACTTGAACTAAATATCAGAAATAGAGAATTAGACAAATACAAATGAACACCAGATTTACGTGGGAAAACCCTTACGAGAGAAAAACCCACCACACCAAGAGAAATCACTTTGTATTACAGTAATGGAGATTACATACAAATGTAAGACTTATCTTTCTGATATCATACTACAGTAGCTTTCACTATGAACAATCTTTATACAGGAACTTTCAAGTTACAGACTTCACAGCATAGAGTTCATCCATTGATCATACAGAGTACTATTCATCCAACTATTGATCAAACCAACCGAACCCTCAAGCATCTACAACTTCAAACTATATTCATGTCGTTCCCTGTCTGTCGAACATCCTCACAGAACTACCACAATGAACTGCCTTCCAATGGTTCCCATTCAACTTCTCCTATTGGTCCACAAGATGCCACATAGGAAAGTCTCACTCGGTCAAATGGCTTCAAGTTATGTTGTCATATCGGTGAGACATTCAACGTGTCTCCCCGATGCCAACACAGTAAACACTCGATATCGCCAAAACTCCATCCTATCGCCAAGATGTTACATCGAGTCTAGAGAGCTATCGTTCAACTTTCGCCAGGTCGCCAAGACATATCGCTTTCGCTGAGACATCATACTGGAAACCTCAAAGTCACACAGCTGTGAGTTTTCCATTCGGCAAGACTATTGCTCTTCGGTGAGACCACATATCGATATTCAAAGTCACAACGATCTCAACATTCCTATCGGCAAGACTTACCGCTCACCAAGAGGCTACACCAAGATATCTTATGTTATATTAAAGCCATCAGCAGTCGCCAAGACTATCATCCTTCACTAAGAATTTACTCTAAGATCCTCCATTCATACCGAGCACCAAATAGTAGTTGGCAAGAACTTTGTCTATTCGCTAAGAGATCACATCGAGATCTTTATGTTACATCAAGCACCGAACAGTCGGCAAGACTTAACACTTTTGCCAAGACCTTTCCCCGATCGCCTTGAGTTACTCCGATGAATGTTTGGTTGTATCCCCGTTGGCAAGACCTTCGTCATTCGCTGAGATGTCTTCCAGGGACCTTTGAGTTACCCGAAGCCTCCAAGTGTGTCTATTTGGCAATACATTCGCACATCGCTGAGAGCCCATAGCGAACACCCAAGAGTCTCCTCAATATCTGATTGAATGGCCTGTCAGCCAGAGATCTCCACGCGGTAAGAGATCACAGTGATATGAATGTTCGATGAGACAGAAGCTAGGTCACAGTGACCTATACAAATCACAATGTATCAAGGCTGCTAGTTGGCCAGACATGATAGATGTCATATCGACTTTGCTCCAGTAGAGGTTACAGCCTGTGGGATTGAGACATATATTTCCAACAACGTTTTATCTAGTATAGCCTTATGCATGGGAGAGATGCGAAGTAGCTCAAGTATGGAAATTTGTGCGGGAGTTTTTCCAAGCTGGTCGATAAGGTTAAACTAACTCTTAGGTTGCCACTTCTTTGTGGTTGAGGTGGGTTGTGACTGCCTAGGAGATGGACCAGGTATGGTGATCTTAGGTTGCCTAGCAGGAGGTGGACCAGCTATGGTGATCTTGCCACTTCAAGTAGTAGCATTGCATTGAGGTGCTCATTTGACTGTGATGGTGTTGACACATTCATTATCAGTTTGGACATTGTTAATAATAGATCCGCCTGAATAGTCATAATTGGCATGGGCGTAACTGGCTTGAGGACCTAACATGGAAGCCTTATTAGAACCATGATCCTACATCGGGTTCTTATAGATGGTATGGTTGGCATTTGATGGAAATTATGGCCCACCCAATTCAATTATTCGAGTCTCAATAAGGTCTTGCACAATATTTTTGAGTTGTCAATGGGACAATGTCTTATGTCCTTTAGCCCAGTGGTAATTATAGAAAGCATTATCGTCCCACCATGATGGTTTAAATTGTCATAGGTCTTAAGGCTTTGGTTCTTCAAGTGTGATGAGACTATTTTGAAGGCATTTCTTGAGGACTTCCTCCATGGGCTCACCCAAGGGAGTGTATGTATGACCCCTAGGGAATTGTCTTATCTGACAGTATTGTCCTTGATTTTGACTGTTTTGACCATTTTGGTTGTTTGGGGTGGCATGGGTATGGGGTGTTAGTATCATCGTTGGCTTGTTTTGTGGTTGAATCCCTTTCAGAGCTAGTATCGGACCCATAGTGTTTACAACCTTGGCATCAACAACATCATCAATGGTAACATGTTTATTTTTGACCCAGTACTTATTTTTGTCAGTGGGAGGATTTGCATTTGTGTTTTTAGGACCGTATTTTATCTCTCCCTTTGCAATAAGGGCTTTCTCAATCTTGACACCTTTTTCAACTAGGTCTGTGAATGTTGTGCAACAATGCACTTGCACTGCATATTTTAAGGGTCCTAGAAGTGTTTGAACGCACATGTCCACCTTTTCCTTTTTGGGTATGTCGATGTGACAATGACTAGCTAAACTTCTCCATTTTTGGAAGAATGAGCTGAACGTTTCACCAGTATCCTCTTGTGTGAGATTACATAGGCTAGTAATGGAGGTGTCCATGTCAATGTTGTATGAGTAATTTTTTATGAATTTGCTTTTAAGTTCATCCCATGTTTCGATATCCTTTTGAGTGGAGAACCATTCAAGGGCAGGACCTGCAAGAATTTTAGAAAAGAGTCTCATCAAGTATGTTGGTTCATATGCGATATCCATATAGTTGGTTACAAATTCTCGGACATGTTCGATAGGGTTTGTATTTCCTCTTTATTTGGTAAAATTAGGTGACACATATCCCAGAGGAAATGGTGGCATGTATAAGTTCATGTCGAAGGGATATACGGATAAATCGTATGACACTTCTGATTTCTGGCTGAATATTTGTATGTTTTCTATGGTCTTCTCTAGACCCATCATCTTTTCTTGCAAGGCATCATTTATAGGGTCATTTTTGGCCCCATACGTCGAGTTGATTGGTACACCATAGGTCCCCATTTGTTGTAAGTGGATCTTGGTGTGTTGTTGAGGTACATGTTGTTGTGACATGTATGATGTGTTCTAATTTACATGTTGTTGGTATTGAAAGTTTGGATTGGGGACATGTTGGTGGGTATGAATATGGGATGAGTATGTCAAGATGTGTCCCCCAGCCATTTGGGTCAATATTTGAGGAATATGGCTACCATGAGTATTTTCATGTGCGAATGATTCCATAGGTTGTGTATTTTGATTTCCTTATGCAAATTGTTGGGTTTGTACAAGGGGAATGGTCGTATTTTGTCCTTGGGAAATGATGTCATTAAGCGGTGTTGACGTGTTAACATTTGGTTGTGGTCCTTGAATAAAGAGATGTCATTTACCTCCACTCAAAGGATTATGTGAGGTGCCAATGAGAGGATATGATGAGGATGCATTCATGGTACCAGATGTAGTCATCAATGGAGGATTTGTATGGCTTGATGATGCCCCCAGGGCATTTACCATAGTGGTAAAGAGAGGATTGGAATAACTTTCCCACACTGCCGAGGACCCAAAGATGGCTCCAGCCGATTGTGACGGTATTGTGGATATTGGGGGAAATGTGACGGATTGTGTTCCTCCAATGGATGTTGCATTTATTGAATTAGAGTTGTTTGGAATGTTGGAGGTAGCACTCATGGTCGTTGTGACATTTTATGAGGTAGCATCAAAAAAGGTATTACTTGTGGTGTTTGGAGGTTGACCACTATTAGACATGTTATGTGTATTGTTGATGTTATTGGCAAGAGATGTCGATCTCAAAGTGTCAATGTCAAACCCATGAGGTAATTTAGCTCCTTGACTTAAAAGTATGGCCAAATACCTGTCTCTATCATATAAGACCATTTGTTCTACAAAATAGGCCGCCTCTACATCTTGTGCTGCTACCTCTAGGTTTTCCTCAAGTATTTGTCCATATTCATCCTTATGTAAGAATGGTTCAAAGGTGTTGTTTGATGAGGATGGTATGGTCATGAGAGGTTGAGTATTCGTGTTGCTAAATGGGTCATCAAAAGTCCAATTTGGGTCATAAGTGTGATTGGTGACATTGGAATTAGAATCTTGTCCAAAGTTTTCCATTTATTTTTTCTTTCTTTGGAGTCTAGTTTCCACCATAAAAGGGAATTGCTCAAATGGGGGTAATGAAAATGATGACTAAAGGCAAGGATGATACTAGCCTATGTTTTTTTTGTATTTTTGTGATAAAAGGATGACAATGCAAGACTATGTTTTTTTGGATTTTTGATAATGAGGGATGACAATGCAATAGTGTTTCTTAAAGAAAATGGCTAATGCAAAATGATGACTAGGATGACAAGTTATGACAAAACTTTTGTATTTTGGAATAAAGGATGACAATACAAAGTGATGACTAAGGAAATAATTGATGCAAAATGACAAGGTTGGAGAAAGGTTTGCCTAACCACTCTAAGCTTGACTTATGTCTCAATTTTGGTTATCAAAAGGACTTGCAAAATGGACTAAATGACAAGGTCGAAATGACGAGTGAGCCTGCCTAACTAGACTATTGAGTGGAGGTTCTCATAAAATGAAAATGACCGAAAAGAGGAATAATAACTATGTCCCAAGATAACCTAATTTTGAAAACAATGGTTTTTGTAAAGTGTGGAGATTTGGCCTAATCCAAAGTTTTTCAAGATGAAACCTAAGGAAAAATTTATGTTAAAAAATGACGATTATGACGCCTAGGGAATGAAACTAAAATATGGAAATTTTAAACCTATGGTTAAAGTACAAGCTAATGAATGCAAATGATGGACATTTTGAGCAATTTCAATTCTAGTTTCTGACAAAGACCTTTGAAAAACATGTTTTGACAGTAGGCTAAAGTGTCTGGACTTGAATTCTGATCTGAAACTAGATTTATCTTTCTTTCAGGTGATTGCGTCGTTCCAGGAAGCAAATGCAGCGTTGGAAATGTCAAATGCGGTTTAGTTTTTCAAATGCGGCTTTACAGAAATCAAATGCAGTTCAAGACAGGAAAATGCGGTGTTTGGAGTAGCAAATGCAATTTATCAGAGCAGTTGCGTTGTGAATTCTAGCAAATGCAGTGCGACAAAGCGATTTTAGTTTAACAGAGGCATTGCAGGATGTAAAAAAGTTCATTTTTATGATGTTTTGGTTAAAAACCCAAATTGTTTAAAATTTGACTATTTTTTTCTAGATGTTTGGGTGTGTTTGTTTTGTTTCAGTAACTAGCAAACACTTGGCAAGCATGATATTTTGAAAAGTAATCAAACACAGAAGAGAACAAGTATGATCCTATGGTTAATCCAGGACAGTATTTTCTAGACTCCACATGGGTTTCCCCAGCCACATATCAGTAGCATGTGAATCCAGAAGCTTGGTTGCACGGGCTCCCCCTTACAGTGCACTCTCTTCTCAAGCCGACCAAGCTTCCAACCCCCATGAAGCTCCCATGGTAGATTGATCACCTCTACTAAAGACTACGAAGATGTGGAAGGCTCCACATTGACCAGTGTTGTACTAGTAAATAGAAGGTTTTGGGCTTACTACACAAGATTTTTTAGTTTGGGACCCCCGTTCGATTGGCCATACAGGGGCACAACATTAATCTTTCTTTAGGAGGCACTCCAGCCTGAAGAGGTTAAGCTCAACAGGGTTTTGGGGAGTACTACTTGGTCTGTATGACACATCCGCACTCATAATCTTAGGTTTTCCCTTAAGATTCATATTTATATACCGGTCAGAAGTAGCTTGGCTTTAGCTCCATTGCCAATTTGAGTCATGTTGGGGTGGTGAAATCCCTAGGCAGACCCAATTTCTAGAGGTAATAATCATTTCTCTTACACCCAAGATCGCATGACTGCATAAGGGGAGAGGATACTTCGGTTATTGCATCAGGGTTACACAAAAATAACGTGGGTCTGACTTTTTTATCACCTAGTTTACACAGGGTGAGAGCATATTCGCCTACCACTTTCAAACACAATGAGACAATATGGAAGACATGTTAATTTTAAATGCACCAAAATAAATGTGATTTAATCTAAAAAAAATAACAAGCACAATGTCTCAAATGGGAACTTCTTGGACAAACGAATTTGCAAAACCACAAGTTAGTAGTTTTAGAAAATTGTCTTCTAGCCACGAAGTCTTGGTGCCACACGCTACGAAAAAAGATTAGTAACCCAAAAAAAACATCTATGCTAATCAAAATACAGAAGAAAACTAGAATGCCAAAAAAAGAACAGAAAATAGAAAAAAAACCCGAATGCAAAAAAGGAGAAAAGGTTACCAAGAAAATGTGTCACAATAGAGAAAATGTGTCACTCTATGCAGCAAATACATCTCGGTTTTGCATTCTGGTCTGACCAGCAGATGCGGCCCGAATAATAGATGCGTCATTTGAAATTGTGAGTGTGTCTCTGTCTATCAAATGTGGCTTTCTGGACTGTGTATGCGGCTTATCAGGGATATTGCATCATTTCAGTCCTCAAATGCATCACGATGCATCAGATGTGGCACGATAAAATATGAATGCATCATTCCATACTTGTACCTGCAAAAAAATAGAAAAAAAAAAAATCGTACGAAAAATAGAAAATAAAGCAATCGGGCTCACCAATGTATCAATGGGTTAAATTTTAGGTAAAGGTTAGCGGATTAGATCACAAAACAAAAACCCAAAGAGCTATGAAGTACAATGAAAGCTAAACACAAATGAAACAATTATACCATGTCGCTTGCGAAGCTTCCATGATTCACCTCCATAACACCTTCTAACTTGTTGATTGTTGCCCTCAGATCGAGTGTGTGAGCAATTTGATAACGAAGACAATGTCCTAAACAAGCTTTGAAGGATTTGAATGAATAAATGAAGTGTAAATGTCTAGCCCTATGAAAAAATGACCATAAGGCTTAAAACTAGAATTAAGTATGCCAAAATCATGAATGACTAAGAAATGCAAGTATATGCGTAGTAGTCCAAAAAGGTGAGCAAAATTGTCATTTTATAGAAAATACAATTTTGAATGGACAGACGAGATTGAAAGTTGACGGAAGCCTAAAATTAGAGGTCAAGATTGTGTGTGACAACCCCTAATTAGGGTTAGGTAATGTAGACATCAAAAAATTGTCCTCTTACGATACCTTGTCACAACATTGCATCATTTAGACACCTTGTATCATGTTTTTCCCTAGGTACCCATGTCATCATATATTTAATTAAATTCATAATCATTTCCATCCATTCCTCTAATGTTAATTAAATAATTTATATTATTTAATTAATTAAATCATTTATATCCCTTCCTCTAATGTTAATTAAATCATTTATATTATTTAATTAATTAAATCATTTATATCCCTTCCTCTAATGTTAATTAAATAATTTATATTATTTAATTAATTAAATCATTTTCATCCATTCCTCTAATGTTAATTAAATAATTTATATTATTTAATTAATGAAATCAAATTCAACGTTAATTAAATAAAAAAATTTGTTTAATTAATAAAATCTTAAAAGGATCTTCTCGCTTTCTTTCCAAAATCTAAACTCATGTGTATCTAATTAATTTATTTAATTAGATAATTCATCAATTATCCTTCTCATCTTTTTTAGGATTTATTTCCTTTAAAAGATAATCAAAATCTTTCTATTTTTTTCACATCTTATCTTATCTTGTTTTAATTCCTTTAAAACAATAAATCAAAATCTTTCTATCTTTCGAAAATCTTATCTCATCTCATTGTTTTTCCTCTTTTGACAATAATCAAATCTTATCTCTGTCCACATCAAAAATCTATAAATCAAACCTTTCACAAGCCATTTGGATTGAATCTTCAGACATCCTTATGCTGTCAAAATCATTCTTCGATCGAATCTTCTTCTAGCATCTTCACTATGTCAAAATCAATTTTCAATCGCCATCTATCATCTTCATCAGGTTGTTATGCTGCAGAATTGAGCAACCAACATTCCTCCAAAAATCAACCTTCGAAATATTGCATCCTTGTGCAGGTGGAGAAGAGCCATGGAGATCAATCAACACTAGTTTGAAAATCGGTTTGCAGTTTCTTTGTTTACTATTTTTATTTTCATTCTAGTTTGTACTTCATGGTGCTTGATAGGATTTAATTTGTTTATTGTCTTCAATGCATTTAAACTCTTTACATTATCTACCTATCTACAGGTAAAAATCATTAAATGAGTGGTCAAGATCTCATTTGAGAAAATCAAATCGGCGGTCAAGAATAAATGTGATAATTTAGCCAAAAAGATAAAGATTTTCAGAAATCAAGAAGATAAAGACTGCTTGATTTGTGAGATTCGAAAAATCAAGATGATAAAGGTTGAACTGAAAAGAAGATTTGGAAAATCAAGAATTTGCTCAATTACTTGATTTTTGGAAGAAGATTACCTTTTTGAATTAAATTAATTCAAAATCAGGATTTTGTGTGACAATAAATAATCTTTTTTCAGATTATTTACCAAAATGAACTGACAGTCAAGAATTTGATATCATTTTAAATAATTATTTTTTTTTAAATGAGGGAAATGTTAAATTTGACAATTAAATAATTAAAGATAATTATTTAATTTAGAGGATTATGACAAATAATTAAACAAATTAATAAATTCATTTAATTATGAGAATTAGTGACATATTAAATAAATAAATAAAATTCATTTATTTAATAATTGAGGAGACATAAATGAATGAGGGTAATTAAATAAATTATGAAATTTATTTAATTGTAAGAGGACAATAGACCCTTAGTGACATATTGAATAAATAAATATTATTTATTTATTTAATAATCATGAAGAATAAAACAGATATGAAATAATTAAATAATAATCAATTATTTAATTAACAATGGAAAGTGGACCAATGACATAATTAAATGTCATAATTATGCTAGGATGAAAGTGGTAAAAATAGAACTTGCAGGCCTAGGTCATTTTTAAGTGTCTACAGATCTCATTCATCTAAGTTTATAAAACATTGTTTTGAAAAAAAAATTGAGTTCTTGCAGGAAAAAGGTATTGTAATGGGTTGACATCTCATATGGTTAGATAACTACACAGGGAAATTTAAGAGTGTTCATATGTTTTATTGGTTCATTAGGATGCATATATATAGAGGTGTACCACATATTTGGAGTTGTTTTGAAGTTGGGCATGGAAAAGACAATCATGATGGTGCAGGTGCATTTGTGAAGAGAGATTTGGTTAAGGAACAAATGAACATCAGAGGTGGTGCAACATCCATTGATGCATGTTCTATTGTTGATTGGTGCACTTATACATTATCATGAGGAGGGACACTTGATTCAAAAGTGTGCAATATCTTTTGGTTGGTTGAGGAGGGCATAGCGGGAGAAAAATTGGAATGTCAAACAATTAGAGAATCTTCAAAGATGCATCCATTTCGAAGCTCAAATAAAGATTAGAAGTGGTGCAACATTTAGTGATGCATGTTCTATTGTTGATTAGTGTACTTATACATTTTCACAAGGAGGGACACTTGATTCACAAGTGTGTAGGTTATTTTGTTTGGTTGAGGAGGGCACAGTGGGAGATAAATTGGAATGTCAAACAATTAGAGAATCTTCAAAGATGCATTCATTTCAAAGCTCAAATGTTGGTGAATGGACCATATGGACATGAAAGTTGGCTTATTTTTGTCAGAATTGTATTCAGCATGATTGGGATCAATGTGAGTCAAGTGATTGGGTAGATACATGGATTCCATAGTACCTAACCCCATTATCTATAGCACAATCCTCTTTAGAAGATGAAATAGAAATTTCACTTGACTATGACCATCTTTCAGATCTTGTGTAGCCAAGACATGTCTATGTAGTTGTAGCACTATAGGGGAATGACGAGGGATCAAACTATTGGTTGGTATAATGTGTACAACGAAAGAAGAAGATAACATAATTGATGATAAATGATGATGGGTTCATGTATCCTACATGTTCAGTTGTTCTTGCCAAAACTTGGTTGTGAATGTATATGATTAGAGAGAATAGCATACCTACATTTGAAGATTGAGAAACATAAAACCATTCTCATGTATTCACACCTTGTTATAGCAACAAATGTTAAGTTATTGAGACATCATGTTCAACCAAGAACAAAGGAACTATGGATAATTAGTAGTGTTGATCATGAAGCATTACTCAATACTCTAAAGGTAAGAGATGACCCTTCAGGAACCCTTGAGTAGTGGATCATTTGTTGTATGGGACATTTACAATATTTTTCATCTTATTTTGATTAATGTTCATAACAATTAGATTGCTTGATCTGCTAAGATTCATCATTTAGGTTGTTTAGAATAATATAGATTTGTTATTCTAAGCATCTTTTCTAGTTTGCATTACCATTTCATCATCATTTAGGTCATTTAGAATAATATGGATTTTTTATTCTAAGCATCTTTTCACGTTTGCATTACCATTTCATTATCATTTAGGTTGTTTACAATAATATAGATTTGTTATATTCTAAGTATATTTAGTTAAACAAAGAAATTAATGAAAGTGATAAAAGACTAATGATCATGTATATTTGTTATTCTAAGTATATTGTGATGTTTGTGGCATGATGGACCATGGAGTTACTACAACAATAGTTAGTTTTAATCCTTTGGTTGAGATATGTGATAGATTAGTAAATTTTACATTATATTTGCTCTTCTCTGGTCTATTATTGAAAATTTTCATGATACTTGTATATAGTTTAATTGCTATCTTGATCGTTGCTATAGGTGCTTGTCACTCCAGATCGTCAACGTGCTATTATTGTGGAAGAGCATGATGATTAGTTGTTTGTGATTATTTTGGTATATGTAATTCCATAATTCAATTTTTATATATTAATGTATATACTTATTATTGTATTAGTTGCATCTCCAAATGAGTGAAGAGAGGAGAACTAGTGGGCACATTCAAAATAAAAAACAATCAACACAATCTTCATCCATCCAACCATGAAGGAAACACATGATCTATTTCTTTCCTCTAGTTGCAAATGACTATGTATTAGGGTCATCCTATATTTGATAGCAATTCTTGAATGATGATATCATGCATATTGTGTAGATTGTATCTTGAATGTTGTAGCCATGGGTGTTGATCATGACTTGTGACTTATGACTTACATGTATTCAAGTGTATACTTTACAACTTGCATGTATAGTTTGTGACTTATGTGTATTCCAATGTATACTTTGTAACTTACATGTTTTCATGTGTATACTTTGTATTCATGTGTGTACTTCATGACTTACATGTATTTGAGTACATTCTTCACTTATTCCTAATATAAACCTGTTCATTTAAACATGTTGGAACTATCGATTTACTTGCATGATGCACAAAATGAAAGCTACACCACCTTACAACTTTATATTGCATGCATCTGACCCTTTTTCCATCAACTAGGAACTTGACACCACAGAAAAATGCCTTAGAGATATCAAAAATTGAGAGAGGTTATTATAGTTGGGCCCTAGGTGATCTTGTATCTTTAAAGGGATTGTTTCTAAGTGACACGGTTTCTAAGTAATAGCTCAAATCGCTACCTTTTGCACTTTAGACTCTTAAGGGATATCACCAGTACAATATAGTTAGAATGTTTCAATGTGTTTGGGTGTGAAACAGGACCATGCCTAGCATAAACACACCAATCCGGATGTCTTGGAACTATTGATTTGGTCACATAAGGATTAGAATGAAAGTTATACCCCTTTTCAACTTTACACTGCATGCATCTGACCCTTTTTCCATAAGTTGAAAACTCAACACCACAAAAAATCTCTTAGAAATATCAAAAATTGGGAGAATTGATTGTAAAGGGTCCCTACATGATCCCATAGCCTTAGACAAAAAATTTCTAAGTGAAATGGTTTCCATGTATTAGCTTTTCAAAGATTACTGCCTTTTTGCACTTTGGACTCTTAAGGGATATCGTCAGTACAATGTAGCTCAGACTATTTTTGCATGTTTAGGAGTGAAATAGAACCATGCCTAGCCTAAATTTACCCATCCAAACTCATTAGAACTATCAGTTTGGTCACACAAGGAGCAGAATGAAAGTTACACCCCTTTGCAACTTAACACTGCATGTATTTCACCCTTTTTTCCATCAATTGAAAACTCAACACCACAAGAAAATGCCTTAGAGATATCAAAAACTGAGAGAGCTTATTGTAGAGGGGCCCTATGTGATCCTGTAGCCTTAGAAATAATGTTTCTAAATGACATGGTTTTTGAGTAAAATCTTATCAAAGATTGTTGCTTTTTTGCACTTTGGACTCTTCATGGATATTGTTGGTACAATTTAGCTCAGACTATTTCAGCACATTTAGGTACAAAATAGGACCATTCCTAGCCTAACCATACCCATATGGATGTCTTGGAACTGTCGATTTGGTTGCACAAGGAGTGAAATGAAAGTTACACCCCTTTGCAACTTTACACTGCAATCATCTGACCCTTTTTCCATCAATTGAAAAATTTACACCATGGGAAAATGTCTTGGAGATATCAAAAAATAAGAGAGGTTATTGTAGAGGGGCCCTACATGATCTAATAGCCTCAAAAAAAAAATTCTAAGTGACATAGTTTCCATATAACATCTCGTCAAAAATTGCTACCGTTTTTCACTTTGAACACTTAAGGGATATCATTAGTACAATGTAGCTCAAACTATTTTGGCATGTGGGTACAAAAAAGGACCATGCCTAACCTAAATGTACCCATCTAGATGTGTTGGAACTATCAATTTGGTCACACAAAAAACAAAGAAGAATCTACACATGCACCTTCCTCAACTTCTCGAGAGTAGGAAGAATCTCTTCATTGAATACATTATCTATCTTATTCATTTTGGCCTGCTTCTTTTTCAAGTTTTTTTAGAGCTCAGAAAAACCTAATTTTCATTGACAATAAAATCTTCTTCTTATCTTTTAATTCGTTTTCTAAGTGGTTAATTTTAGTCTTAAGTTGTTTTGCTTTGATTTCAACACTTCCAACTATGGCTTTGCATCTGCAACTTGACTATCCACACATTTTCCCCCATATCTACTACTATTACCTATTGACACCCCATGTTATTCCTTTTCATGATCTTTTAACATTTTTTTATATCTTTTACTTTGAGCTTTAGATCAGCTGCTCTATCATCAACACTTAAGACAACATCCCTTTGTTGAATAGAGTTTTCAATGTCTTGAATACTCCCATGTGTCCACACTAATTCCCTTTTTTGTAATTACATTTGATATTGCTTCTTCCTTATCATCTATTTCTTGTTGTATTTGCTCCATTAAGTACTTAAGTTCAAGAATCTTTGACTTCATTTGTTTAAATCCACCTATAGCATCATCTCTCACTTTCTTTGCCTACACAAATTCTTACCAAATACAAAACCTCTTGAGTTTTTCCACTTCTCCATTGCCATTTTCCCATTCCACATACTGCATAGGAACCTTCTGTGAAAATTCTTGAGAATAGGAAGAATCTCTTTATTCAATACATTATCTATCTCATTCACTTTGGTATGCTTATTTTCAAGCGTTTTTAGAGAAAATTCCTATTTTATTTCATAGACTCTTGACAAGATTGATTTTGAGATAAGATATGATATGGATTATGATTGGGTGATTATAGAGGATAAAAGATGATAAAGATTGAATATGATATGATAGGATATAGATTGGATAGGAATATAATAATGGTCAATGATGATGACAATGATAAGATGACAAGGGTAGGCTAATGGTTGATTAGGGTTAAATGGTGTAGATTATATTTCCAGCATGCATCAAACTTTTATGCTAGGTCAAATACATTTATTTATGCATCATAATTGAATGAAATTGACTCTTGTGTTTGATTGTTCAAATGGAGTATGACAATTGTGTTAGGTTGAATGACATATATGACAACATCCTATCGATTTTAGATTTTTTGTTAAGCATAAATCATAACTAATATTCATTATGGTGTGCTTAGTGTGTTTATTCATGCATGTTGATTATGAATTTTTGAGTGAATGTTCTAATAGAATATATGTCACTAACTCGTATGGATTTCAGTTGATGCTTACAATGGAGAAAATTTTTCCTTCAAACATTTTGGTTTTCGGTGTTTACTTCCTTTTCACTTTACGATGGCTTTGTGCCCAAAAGGAAAAGATTACTCTCGCATAAAGGTATGCAATGCGCCACGTGGTGGCTACGTGGCTTTTCTATATATAATTTTCCTTTCGGGCCCAAACTGGGAAACATGTTTTCTCGGAAAGTATTTCCTCAAAGTTATTCTCATAAAATCTAAAATCATCCGCCCGCTTGCCACATCAACCATTTCATCAGGCAGATCATATCGTCTACGAATGTACTTTCTTTTTGGGAGGAGTTTGTCATAGAGCATGGTGGAGATCTTACTTTTAGGGTTGAACCTTTGATTTGGCATCATCATTCCTTGTAGTTGATTGGATTGTGTTTTAGATAGGTTCTACTAGGATCTGATTGTCTTCTGGTAGTGTATTTTCATGGAACTTCTACAAAACTTGGAGCCATTAATGAGGCAGCCCAAGACTTTATGAGTAAAGATCATTGTGATCAAATCAAGCCCTAGATCAGATTATGGTCAATCAAGTGCGGACATCTAGCAATTGTTCATCTCTTCTGGTTGTGGTGGTGGTTCTTTCTTCTAACTATAAAATGAAGGGTTTGCAACAGTAAAAAAAAAGAGTTAATTTTTAGAGTTTTAGAGATTTTTTGAAGATGGACATTCATAGAGCACTATTTTCACTCTATGGCATGTATTATTTATCAATAATATTAATCAGATTAGAATTCAAACTTTGTTTTTAGTTGGTTTATTGCAAAACAATATTATTGAGGAGCTTTTGAAATTGTGCTGTTTATGGCCTTTATCATGAATTCCCCTTTCTTATATCACTTATGTTGAAAGCTCTATGTTAATTTTTGCCTTGCTAAGTCTGGATAATTGTCTTACATGTTATTAACTTCTATGTTTAAAATTTATCTTTCTAAAAAATGAATCATGTTATCTTACTCTTTCCTTTTTCTAGAAGATTATGTTGAAAGACATATTATGTAGTAAGAGCAAGGGAAATCTTGTGAATATCTAAGTATCTTGATAATATTTTGGGTCTCTTTTTTTTTCGGACCTTAATGGATGCTTCCCACAAGGAGATTTGAATGACTGCACTGTGCTCTTCCTATCCTTTGTTGTTTCATTCTCTTCCCAACAACGAAGGGTTTGTGGCATTTTGTGTTTATTTCATTAGAAGTAGGAGATTGCTAATATTTGAAATGTTGTAAAAGCTTTGGTGCATTGCCATATTTTTATTTTCTTTGTATTTCTCTCACCCTTTTCTTAAAAACCCAAAATAAGAGCCGACTTTGATTAAAAATCTCGAAGGTCATTCAGTGAGGTAGAAATTGGTCCCTAACTCACTAAATTTCCCATAAGGCTATTCAGAGAGGTGCAAGCTTTTATTATCAATATTTTTTTTCTAGCATGCCTAATGGGACTCAAAGTTTTTCAAATGTCTAATTATAATTTAGAAATATTTTAAATTGGAATAATAAGAGAGGCTAGCAATCTCATTCCCAAAGTTCAAACAAGAGCATCTTCCAGAGGCAATTTTCAGTACTCCTAGCTACCTGCTTCAACACCTAGGAGGAGGCAACTTATAGGTTCCATATCACTTGTCAGGAGCAATAGAGTAAGAAGTGTTATCCCACAATCTAAAGCTTTATCCATGGTGTCACCTTCAAATTTTTCAAATTTGAAATGTCCATCTTGAAAAAAAATTCCTTTACACACTCAAAAGTGCACCTGAAAATTTTTCCCAAGTGACCTACTTTGGAGGGTCACAACTCAAAGCCAGTTAATTTTCATGCCAAACCCCTTGGTGAGAATATTTAGTTGATATATTTGAACATGCATGTCAGTTTTTAGCTTCCCATGGTGAGTTTTGACAGGGTTTTGATAAGTAAAACTGTAGGGTTCTAGAACTGTTTTGCTGATTATGAACTCTTAGCTCTGTGAAGTGGCCTCCTGTTCAAGCTGATATTTCACAGTTGGATTATTTTCATAAAAAATGGATTATTTCACTGCATTCCTCCCACATTCATATTCTCTCGGGTCCAATTTTAGAGCCTTAGGATCTAATTTGATATTTTTTCGAGATCAAAAGCAAATGCAGTTTGTTCTGCTTTTACATTTGCATTTCTGACATGTTTCAAGTTAGTCAACTTTGACCCCTAATATCTCGCAAAGAATGATGATTTAAGAAAATACCTCTTGCACACATGCTCAGTGGACCTAAATGAGCTTTTTTTTCTATTGGCATCTTCCCAAGTGGTGATTTGATATTTTTTCGAAGTGATGACTTGGTGAGCTCTAATTGGTTTTGAACACATACAATTGCAGAAAAGTCTGAGTGAGCCACTTTGGCACTAAATATCTTGCACCTCAAAATCTCTTTTGTTGAACCAATTTTTTCACTCAATTCTTAGGTCAAATTTCTACATGCCTATGAATTTTCATGGCTCCAGGAGGTTGTTTGACTAGTTTCCCAAGGAAATTCCAGAGGCCACTTGACCTGTTTTGACTACAATACAAAGTGCCTAAGAATGGATTTTGATGGTTACCCTCTTCAAAATTTTCACCTCAAATGCATATGCAAGCATCCTCTGATCAATTCAAAGTGAAATTTGTTTCAAAATTAAAAAATGTTAGGTGAGTCCCACATGGGGATCTGGCATGCTTTACACAATTATGATGTTGTAAGTATTGCAATAGTCGAATTGGGTATGAAAATCCATCAAATTTTGTTTCAAATTATTTCTATTTTGCAATGCATCATGCAGTAGAAACTATTGAGGAGAGCACTCAATCATCTGAATATAATAAGTGAGTCACATATTTTAAATATTGATTCATGCATGTGAGTGCAATATTAGAAATTCTTTCCAAACATAGAATCTTGCAAATGAGAGGGGCTCTCTACATTTGGAGGTATAAGCTCTTTCCAAATATTTTCTTGCAATGGATATGGACTCTTCCAATCAACTAGATGAAGGTGGTGTTTTATTGGTGTTCCCATGGGATAGAATTACAACAATTTAACCTTTCTTGGTTATATGAACAGCTACATGATACTGAAAAAGAAAATTATTTATGTAGGATAATATTGTTCAGGTTTTCTCCACCTAACCTTGCTTTTCAGTAGACTTAAAATCTAAATAAATATGGCAAGAAAAAGCTTGATAATCCAATGATAATTGACTTGGTGGGTGACAATGATGAAAAGTTGGTAGGAGGAATTAAACTTTATGCAATTACAACAACCATCACCTCTAAGCGATCCATTCTAGGGGACCTCATTATGGTTTATGCAAAATGCGGAAAAGGAGTAAAAGAGTTAGAGAATTGTTTGGGACAGCCAATGTGATAGTTTGAGGGAGTGATTTTGATGCTGAAAATGAAAAAAAAATATACATATTTTTATTCTTGGGTTTCCTCATTATGTGGACGCATTTCAAAATCCTGTTGCCACAGTTTGAGCATAGAGTGAGACCCAACTTGTGCATGGTTTGAATAGGAGGAATTTAAGATGGATAAAACTTATGAAATGCTTTGTATGTGGTGGAAATGTGGAATTAAAAATAGATTTTAGTTTCCAAGCAGAGGATTGGCCCAAAGCAGTAGAAATGATGAAGACTTTACAAAGTGAATTAGTTGCAAGAGGTTCTAATGTCGATTTTTTTTTCATTTGGAAATTAAGATCATTCTGTAGTTTTTGAAGCCTAAGATGGATTCAAAGAAATGAGTCAATACACTTTAAGGTGGTTCGAAGCTATTTGGAGGAGTATGGTGCATGAGCTTATGAAATAATACACTGCTAATAGGGGCGCCATTTGTACTTGCTAAGAGGTCAATTTTCTATTGCACAAGAATCTTCTAAACTGGTGCAAGGAGCTTCCACAGGAAACATCTTTGTGTCCAATTCTTGTTGAGTGGGAGAACCTAGCGCATGTTTTCCTGAGCATAAGGCAGTTAGTGCTTGTAGTGAAGATGGATTAAAATTGTTTGAGTAAATTCTATTTTTGATGCAGGATCTATGAAATTTATTTGCTGTGAATTAAGAAAACCACCAAACTAACAGTAGGTGCGAGCATTTGGATGGTGCAATTCATGAATGACTTGCGAAGCATATACAGGGCATACCCATTATTTTATAACTCCTTGCCATGAAAGGATGGATTCAAAAGAGTTGCAACAAAGGATTTAGGGAAAAGTGAAGGAGATCAATGGTAAGCATCAAATGAGAGACATGGCCAAATCCTGGCCCCAGCTCACTGACCCCGCAAGAGTAGATGTGCGGCCAGAAGGAAATGCGTGTGGTGCGCGGGGCATGGAAATGGTGGGTTTTTAAAATTAAAAGCCCGATAGTATCTTTTTAAACGGCCTTCATTTTAAGTGAAATATTTTAAGAGTGAAGTAAAAAAAAATTCCTGATGGATAGGTTTGAGGCCTTCATTTTAACAGGAAAGGTTATAAGATTTTATTCTAAAGCCTGACACTATAATATTTGCAGCATAGAATAAAGTTAAAGTACCCAGTGAAGTATTTTAAAAAAAGAGCCTTTGCTAATGGTAAAATTAAAAATTTATTTTGTTGGGAAGGTACAATGTTGTAATGCCTAATAACAAGTAATTTTAAAATCTTCACCACTAGAGAAAGATTTTAAATCTAACGTAAAAAAATTTAAAATATTTCCTTGTGGGGTTTTTATATTTAAAAGGAAAAGTATTTTAAATGTAGAAAAGTGAAAACACTGGGTAATATTAGGGTGCCTGATAATTTTTTTAAGAAAGGAAAAAGGCTTTAAATATAAAGTGAAGTAAAAATTAAAAGGACTTGGGTGAATAAATCAATGTATTCATTGATTTTTAAATATAAGTGCAAAGTAAAAAAGGCACCAGTGGAGATATTTTTTAATGCAAAGGCATGGGAAAAACAAATTTTCTACTAAGGAAAGATAAAGGGAGCTGAGTGAAATATTTTCATGGGTAGAGCCATTTTTCAGCTATGGGGTAAAAATAGAGATGAAATGAAGAATTTTTCATGAGATGGAGAAATTTTTTGATGAAAAATAAAAGTGAATTTTTCTATAGCAATGCAAGGGGAGAGTAAAAATATTTCTTTCATGGAAGGTGAATTTTTGGTTGAAGGATCAAGGTGAAGGAAAGAAAAGAAAAAAGGCATGGTTTGTTACTGCAGAGGAGAGAAGAGAGAGAATTTTTTAGTTTCTTGTTGTCGATTAACGGAGCATGAAGCTTCCAGGTGTCTTCAACATATTAATTTTAGGGTTCTTTCTTCTTCTTTATCTTCTCATTCTTTCTCATTTACGAGGGTTCCATTTTTTTGAAAGTTCTGCAAGGCGGATAGAGGCTTGTAAAAACCATAAAGTGTCAAATTAGAATGGACCATATAACTATTAATCATTAATCTAAGATGTTCATGTGTTCTAAATTATGCTTCATGAATATATTTTATCTAATGACTATCTCCATGGCTGAGATGTAATGTTTTTTTTAATTCAATAATCAAAGATTACTTGAGTTTTTTCATGCACATTTGTTGCATTTGAGTTACATTTGTTATTGTGTTTTATTCAGAGAATGGAGTAATTGCTTTAGTGAACATAACAAGAGTGTTGTGTTTCCAGATGGATTTGTAAGAATGGTCATTTGATAAAGCTTCAATGGTCTTGTTATCATAATGTGATAACATTTTCAAAGATCTTCAAAACATGTTTAACAGTGTAGGATGAAATTCTGGTTGTATGGCTTTGTAGCCCTTCTCTTGGAACTGGTCAATCCTTGTGCATCTTTTGTTTTCAGTTTGGTTCCAATTCTTAAAATCAATTCAAACCTTTCAATTATGTTGTATGGGTTATTTGTATATTTCATGTTCTTAATGTTGGTTAATGAAATTCACCCAATGTCTTAGCCACTGTTGAGTGATATCTCATTTTGATTGGCATATTCTTGTGAGAGCATTATCTGTTAAGAAATACCTTGTTAAGTGTGTGTTTGAATCTTTTGGTGTTACTAAAAGGGTCACCCCATAGGTCCTACAGAGCCTGAAGTGCAATGGAAATGTGTTCCAATCTCATTTCCTGTCAATTGGCCAAATCCTACACTAAGTCTGAGTATGAAGTGTGGCTTACTTCTAGGATTTATTGGATCTGTTGATTTGGGAAACCAATAATCCACTCCACCAAGAGGCCGAACATTCTAAATCAGAATACTCATCTTCTCTCACCCATAGGAATTTGTTCTCAATGGCCCACTTAGGTGCCCTCACTCCTACAAGTTTTGTAACTGGATAGTGATATCCTGCTACAACCACCTACACCCCTAGATGTATGGCCCACCATACCCACTATTTCTCTCAAGGTGATCTTGAAGTTCTCTAGGGAGGATTTTAAAATTTTGAACATCTCCAAGATATTATGGAGGTTTGCAAATTCCATAACATCGTGGAAGAAAATGTGGCCCTTAGATTAGCGACTATATCTTTCAAAGGGAAAGCTTAGCACTAGTATAGATCTTTGGCTTCTATTACCATCTGCTCTTGGGATCAACTCGAGGAGAAATTTTTTGAGTGATTCTCAGAGAAAAGGGATTTCTCCTCCTTGTAGTAATTAATCACTATCAAGAGAGTCCCACAAGAGGCCATGGGTGATTTCAACACCAGGTTTCACAAAACCTGGTAGAGGATTCCTATGATAGCCAAACCTTTGACAGCTATGGCATTCATGTTCTATCTAAAGGCTTTCAATTCAGACATCGCATTCATGGTATAGTCAATGGGAGGAGATACCTTGCTCGATACATACGATCTAACTGTGCATGTAAAGAACAGTTTGATTGACGTTGGGAAGCTTCCACCACGGTCACCAATGCCCATGTTCATTGAAATCTCTGGTGGCCCCTAGGAGGAGATGGCTCTTAGTACTTCTACCCCACTCCCCAAATCATCGGCCGTACCACCGCCATCCATGTATGTGTACCCAAGTGCACAACCAAGCTTGTTGGGCTCCCCTTCACTAGTAGCAAACATCAATGATATGAAGAACCTTATACGATCTTTTGTGAATGATCTTGTCCTTATTTGGCATCAATAGGCAACACCTCTAAAGCCTCCCATGAAAAAAATCAAGGAAGGTCATCTTATTAGTAGAACACATATCAAGGAGGTTTGAAGGGAAATAACCAACAATAAGTGTTTACGAGCTAGATAGTCCCAGTCACCATGGTGCTTTAGAATGTCAAGAATAGTCCAAGTAAGGATTTGGTCCTAGGCCAAAACACATATAGTGGACAACATTGTTGTGTGCTTTAAAGCAACACATACCTCCTTCTACAAAAAGGAGACATATTGCATAGAAATGCTAGAAGACGAGGAGGACACAAGTGATCGTACCCCTAAAGAGGAGGTCATGCATAATAAATTTATTGATTATGACCCATTCAAGAACTTCCATGCTACCGGGTTAGGCACCTATGTGATCTTCGATGATGACCAAGTCTTCCTGAAATTGGTAAAGGAATAGGAGGATCCTGGAAAACTAGGTGACAATAGTCTATGGACACTATATTTCGATGGTGCTAAGTGAAAAATTAGTTCCAAAGCTGGTATCTTATTAGTATCTTTGAATGTATCAAATACCCTCAAATCTTTCTACTTCAAGTTCCTATGCTCAAACAATGATGCAAAGTATGAGGATTTTGTCCATGGTTTGATTCTCATAGATTGGATGGACATAAAGAGAATATAGGTGTTCAAAGATTTGGAGTAAGTCATAAACCAGGTTTGTGGATAGGCAGTTGTAAAATATAAAAGAATGGGGTCTACAGACACAAAATATGGGATCTAATTAAAAGCTTCAAATCTTTTAACATATAGGTTATCCCACGGACCTAGAAGTCACTCGTAGATCAAATAGCTTTGATTGGATCATAGTTTGAGCCAACCCTCGAATCAACAAAAAACCAAAATGCAATACATACCACAATCCAACTGTCAATACCCAACAATGATAAGAATTGGTAGGTTTTTTAGGATGACATTCAGATTGTTGCTTTTCTATAAAATTTAGGCAAACCTTCCAATCATTCACAGTTTGAAGCTAGAAGGACTATTAAAGGACAAGTAATTCAATTGAAAAGCAATAAGCTCCCATGAGGTTTGATTTCTCTCAAAAATATCTTCAACTATGAGAATGCAAGAAATATAAAACAAAGATTCACCACTGACAAAGGAGACTATGAATACTTTGACATCAGGAAAGGAAGAAAGCTAAAAGTTGGAAGAGATGTCTCGCAAGCATACAAGGAAAGATTGAAAGGCTTGTGTGCTAATACAATGGGGTCATGGCCTGGACTTATGAAAATCTCAAAGGATATGGTCTAGGCATCATTCAACATACTATCGACTTAGCTGAAGGCTCCAATCCCATCTGATAGAAGTAAATTTCAATGAATCCAAAGGTTGAGGCATTGATTTCACTGGAGCTTAAGAAATTAATTGAATCAAGAATCATATATTCAATCAAACAATCCACCTAGGTATTCAACCTTGTACCAATGTAGAAAAAGAATGGCAACATTTTGACTCTGCAAGGAGTTCTAGGACTTGAACAAAGCTTCATTAAGAGATCACTACCCCTTGCCCTCAATGAAGAAAATTCTACAAACCATGGCTAGATCAAAAATGTTCTCACTACTCAATGGTATTTTTGGTTATAACCAAGATTATGTAAAGGAGGAGGACCAGCACAAAACAATGTTCACCACCAACTGAGGAACGTTCACGTATGCAAAGATTCCCTTCAGACTCTCCAATGCAAGACCTTTTAAAGAGAAATGGATATCACCTTCAAAGGATTGATCAATAAGATCATCTTAATATATTTGTATGACTTGACTATTTTTTTCCAAATCAAAAGATGATCACTTTGATCATCTAGAAATAATCTTCTAGAAGTTTCAACTATTCAAAATTTCATTAATTCTCAAGTTTGTGTATGGAGTATCGCAAAGCAAGCTGCTAGGCTTTGTGGTATCAAAGGAAGGAATAGCCATAGACCTCAAAAGGGTGAAGGCTATAATAGAACTACTACTGCCAGTCAACCAGAAGGGGTTGTAGTCCTTTCTAAGAAAAATCAACTTTGTCAACCAGTGCATTCTGAACTTCACGAGCATCGCGAGACCCATCACACTAATGTTAAAAAAGGACTCAACATTCAAATGGACTCCTGAAGGTAATCTCACTTTTAAGAAAATAAAGGTAGCCATCTATATAGCTCCAGTGTTAGCCAAACTAGACTTCTCCAAATATTTCTTGCTCAACGTCTATAGCATCCAGCATAGCATAGATTCAATTCTCACTCAAAAGGATGAGGAGGGAAGTAGAGAATGTCCCATAGCATTTCATTCTAGGACCCTCAAAGGATATGAAACCAGGCATAATTTTTTTGAAAAAAAGGTCTTTGCTATTGTCAAGAGCCTAAAGAAATTTTGATACCTTGTATCGGCCAACAAAATCACCATCCTCGTTGCCCACCTCAGTGTTAGGGAATATATCACTGAAGGCGATATAACTGAGAAGAGGGCCAACTGGATCACCAAGATCCTATAATATGATGTGGACATCTGACCAATGAAACTAGTTCAAGGGAGAGGCCTTTGTGAATACCTCACATAATAATTAGGGTCTTGAGTGAAAAAAGAGACTAGCCAGGTCTATACAAACTAGTTCAAGTACGATGAGTCATGGGTGGCTGATCAGATGCAATTTATGCAAATTGGAAAATATCCAACCAACATCCCACCTCTCAAAAGATGCTACTACTGATTGCAAGGCACCAGGTATGTATTAATTGAGAAAAATTTAGCTAAAATAAATTATGATGGAGTCCTTCTTCATTGCATAATCAAGCCACAAGTAGAAACAATTTTAGGAAAATTCCACAGCAACCCCTAGGCAGACACTTTTCTGCCAAGACCATTATTTTGAAAATAATGCAGGTCAGCTATACTGGCCTTCAATGTTCTATGAGGCTCATCATCTTGTGTGGAATTGTACTCAGTGCCAATATTTTGTTGGCAAGGAGAAGAACTTCGCCATGCCATTAAGCCTTATCGTGACCAAGAAAGCCTTTGTACAATGGGGTTTGGATTTTTTTGGGATCATAAATCCCATCTCCAATGCAGGCCATAGGTGGATACTTACAGTGACCAACTACTTCACAAGATGGACGGAGGTTGTCCCCCTAAAGAATGCTATAGAAGGAGAAATTGTAAATTTTCTCAAAGAGTTGGTAACAAGGTTTGGTTCACCCAAAACTATCATTTCCAACAATGTACCAACCTTCATAGGCTCTGGGATGTTGTACTTCACTCTTAAGCATGGGGTCTACCTCAAGACTTCATCCAATTATTACCCACAAGGAAACGGGTTAGCAAAATCAACTAACAAGAACCTAATTAGGTGAATAAAGCGCATCAGGTCAAAACACCAAAAAGAATGGAAAAAGCATCTGTGAGTAGCTTTATGGGCTGACAAAATTACACTTAAGAAGATCCTAAAAAACCTCCCCTTACGAGTTAATATATGGGAAGGAGGTAGTTTTATCCATTTCCATAAAAAATTATGGCATTACAATTGTTAAAAGATTTTGAAGTCGAGGAAGACAGTGGAATGGAAGTAAGATTGGCAGAGCTCTTAAGCCTCGAAGAGAAGAGAGAGAAGGTATTGGTGTCTCTTTCCTTATAAATTTAAAGGTACCTCCCCGAGGATGGAGGTTGGCGACTTTGTTTGATGAAATGTATCCAGTCACATTCTACTTCAATGAGGACCCATGCTAATTTAATTCTCAGATTTGCATTATGGAATTGATTTCTTCCCAGCCATGGGGAAATCATTTTGGTCCCTTTTCTTTACCTATATACTCACCATTGCTTGAAGGATCTAGAAAGCATTTTCCCAAATTCAATAGAGAAGGTTCTCAAGATGTTGAAAAATGCATCCTGTCTTTCACGGTTGCCTATGGAATTTTGTGGGTAAGAGAAGAAGATATTTTTGTCAGATTATTTATTGAATCCCTTATTAGTCCTGCTATAGATTGGTTTTGTTATTTAGAAGATAATTGCATAACTGATTGGGATTCATTGAAGGATAAGTTTTTGGGAAGGTATAAGGGCCCTATTGATGAAGCTTCTTTGCTAGGTCAATTTTTTAATATCTAGAAGCAAGAAGGTGAAAAAATCAGAGACTTTGTGGATAGGTTCAATAGGCTGCTTAGAAAGATACCTACCTCTATTCAGCTAAGTAAGCAACTACAAATTTGCACTTTTATTTCTTCTTTGCACCCAAATGTTCAGTTTTGTTTAAAAAGATGTAAAGTAAATGATATTAAAATTGCACAAGAAGAGGCTATCAAAATTGAGGATGATATGATTTGAAGTGGCTTATGGAAAACAAATCAGTCTATAAACAAATTGAGTAGTGAAATTATAAGGAAGCCTATTATACAAAGGCCAATTTCTTAGCCTATAGATTTCCAATATGCATAGCCTCCCACCATTGAATGCTTTAATCTCAATATTTTTTATCAAAAGTACTTTTGTAAAAGAGAGGTAAGTGATGTGGGAATTAAACCTCATATGAATAGAAGAATTGAAGCATATTATATGCATTACGAACAAGATAATGATGAATTTATAAGTCCATTAAATGACAGAGAAAGTGGACAATTCTTGCACAATGTTAACAGGGAATAAGGTAATACAAATGAAGTTGTTTCAACCTCCTTAATTACATTATAAATGCAATCATTCACTTTTCCCAATGAAGAAGAGAAACCTAAGAATGTACAACATAAAGATAAGGTATGGAACATCCTTCTACCAGAGTACATGAAAACAGATTATGAAGCCTTCAAGTTTTCTGAGCCAAATGATACCGAAGTAAGGCTACGAGAAGAGGTCAAGAATGATTTTGCATTTGAATCTTTTCAATTTAAAAATTTGAATGCCAAATTTTTAAAACAGAAAGATGATGTTGTAAGTAGCCATGATGGTTTTGTTGAGGGTATTCAAATGCATGAAAATGTTGAACGTCATAATGTCTATATTCTAAATCGGTATCTCAATGCACATGAGGATGAATTTTTGTGTGGAGAAGAAGTTTCTATGACTAATTTGTAGGATATGAAAATAGGTGATGAAGTAAATCATAAAATTGTTAGATTAGATTTCTCAGAGAAAGAGGAAATTGTTCCAATTGGGGATAATCTTAAGCCACATGAGAACATTGTTTATAATGCAAATTTGCAATCTAATACATTTCCAATTTTACATGAGGTTGATGATTGGTCTTTTGATTTGAATGATTCTCTATCTACTGCTAGAAAAGTAAAATGTATGCAAGGACACAGTGAAATATATGTTGTAGGTCAAAATTCAAGATTCTCAAATGATACAGTTGCCTATACATACGGTACCAAAAGGAGGTTTTCATCTAATGGTTTGTGTGTGGGTTGTCCAATTTGAGGTTTGGTTTCTCTTGGCTTGTCAAGCCAAGTGCATCATGAGGTCACACCTGGTACCATTCAAACAGATGTTGGTAATCATATGTTGGGTAATGTCGATATGAGTTGTCAAATTGGAGAGGTGTCTAATGAAGGTTGGATTCTTGTACATCGGGTCACTGAAAAAATATTTTTATATGAGGCCATTCTCATTAACTTAATCAAGATGATCACCAACTGGTAGTTAGTTGTGTGTGTGCTTCTCATTCATCCAACATTTTTCTGCACAGGTTTCTATTTCTCTCAACCCGTCAATGGATTTGCATGATCATTTTGGAGTCATCCAAGGTAGGGTTTTCATGACTATGTACATAGTAGGGGTTTTTCCTATGTTGGTAGTGTAGTTTCCTTTTCCCATTGTGTCTTGTTTTTGGCTTGCTCTAGCTCCTTTTTCCTCTATGCTCTCTAACTCTATTGCCCAACGGATAAGGCACTAGTCCACGCATTGAGTTTTGGGTTCCTTGCTTCTTCCTTCAAAGTCCTCATCCTCAATTAGAGCCAATGTTACCCTCTAAATTTTAAAACATGCAATTTTCCTCCCTTAAATTAGAGTCGCCTCCATTTCATGTTTTTAATTCATTTGTAGTCACAGTCCTCACAAGTTTTATAACCTTTGTTGCGCAACCTTGTGTTTTCATAACCAAGTCATGGGGTTTTGAAGTTGCATAAGAATCCGATGACCTGATCCTTCCTTCTCCCCATCCTTTCCTAAGTGACCGATGTATTGGAAGTTCTTAAAATATTAGAACCTGCGACATGCAGTTCTGCAGTTCATCTTTTTTGCAACCCCATGACTTTCAAGCAATCTCCTTGGTTTTCAAAATGCCACTAGCCAATTTAATCACCTATACGACATATTGTGTGACTGTCTTTTTAAGAGTTATGAAATGTGAGCTCAGTCTTAAGACACGCTCCTCAACCAATGGTGCATTAATTATACCTCTTAAATGGAAAGTGTAACAGGAAACTCGCTAGGGTGGTGGCATGATATTGACAGATTAAAGGTCATCATTACCTACAAATGTAATTAAATAAGCTTGTTTATAGAGAAAGGTGGTGGTACTATTGAGTCCTATTTTCTTATCGACCAAGGAAAATTCAAAGTGGGGCTTCCTGCGACCAATGAAACATGGGATGATGAACCTATGCCCATCCTACAACCTAACTTGAACTGGCCCAAGGAAGAGCAAATTGATATTATTTCCCAATTGCACACACTTGCATGGAAGGAGAAGACCAGTTATACCAAATATCACAGAGTAATCTTCATCCTGGAAGAAGAATAGGAACATGTCGATCTGTACAACCTTTTAATGGAGATACGACGGGATATGGAGAACGCCCCATCTCCTACGGCGGTTTAATTTTCTTGCTTTGCATGGAATCTTTTTGTAATTAGTGGTGTTAACCCAATTTTGGCATAACATAATCGCTTTTGTTTAAGGTCACTTTCTTGAGGACGGTTACTTTAAAAAAGACCATTATGAACAGTTACATTTGGAGACATTTTTGGCCTAGAAGATTATATAAATATAGAACTTTTCCAAAAAAAGAAGGAAGGAGAGAAGGGGGGGGGCAGCTAGGTAATCTTTTCATGTAGTTTCATTGTACAAAGATATGAAGTCTATGAACTCATGTTTTGGCATTAAAGAAATAAAGAAGATATTTTCAAATCTTTGAATTTCTTAATGTTTTCTTTAGATGGTAATGAATTGTGTTTCCTTGTGGTTATTCTCCAATGTCATTATGTTATAATGGACTGTATATGCATTTAATTTTAAAACTTTGGATTTGGATTGAATTAGCTTCCAAAAAGAATTTGTTGTCCTTTCTTTTCTTGGATACCATCCGTTGGTGTAGGGAAGATGAACTTTGTATCATTTACCTACATTTTCTAAATCATAGATTTGACCTTTCATACCTATTTCATGGTTATGGGTAGGTGTTAGTTTCCTTTTCTGCTTTCTGGTAAAAAGAATACCTAGTATTTTAATTCATTGCAATTCATTTGAAGTTAGTTGTGCCTTGTAAAAAAAGTAGAGAGCACTTGAAACTATCATTGCAAGTGACTCAACTGTTGGTCAGGTTGTCACTGTTGTGGGAAAATAGAGTATAAACTAAAGTGAAAAATCTATCAACCAATAAGATGTTTATTGCACTTGAATTATCACAAAGAATAGTGATAGGCTCTTTGTAGTCAACCTTGATATTCTTAAGTATTTTCTTCATCCATAAAACTTGAGTACAACATGTTATGCTACATATTCTAATTATGTTGTGGAAAGAGTAACTAACTATTATTTTTTTCTCATCTAGGACACAATCTTGTCACCCAAGAAAAATGCAGCACCACTTGTGCTTTTCCTATCATTTGCACTACTAGCCCAAACAACATCTGTGTATGTTGTTAAGGTGAAAGCATTGATCTTGGGATACCATAATCCATAGTCTACAATTCTTTTAATGTATCTAAAGATTCTCTTCACTGTATTGACATGAAACTCTTTTGGAGCAGCCTAAAAACTTTCCACCATACATACTACTCGCATAATATCCGATCTTAATGTAGTTAAGTACAACAAGCTTCCAATCATTGACCTGTGTATTATCTGATTTGCATTTGGGGACTCGTCTATCTTACTCAACTTACAACCAATTATCATAGGGGTGCTAACTGGACTACTATCTTCCATTCCAAATTTCTTAAGCATTTCCTTAACATACTTAATTTGAGATATAAATATCCCATCATTAGTTTGTACAAATCAGTAAACCAAGGAAAAATGACAACTCTCCTACTATTGACATCTCAAATTCATCCTACATTTATGCAGCAAATACTTTACATATCTTTTCATTGCTACTCCAAATTTGATGTCATCCACATAAACTACAACAATGATCATGTTCTCACCTTCAGATTTGAAGTACAAATTGTTGTTGTAGATACTAGTCCAATCTTGAATACCATGCTCTAGATGTTTGTTTTATACCATACAATGCTTTTCTCAACCTGCAAACATAATATTCTTCTTTTGATAGCTAAAACCACTTTGGTTGTTCGATGTAGACTTTTTCTTCATGGTTTCCATTCAAAAATGTGGCTTTAGCATTCATTTGATAAACTTTAAATCCTTTATAAACTAAAAATGTAAGAAACATTCTTATGGGCTCTAATCTTACAACAGGTGTAAACATTTCTTCAAAGTCTATCCCCTCTACTTGTGAATACCCCTTGCACACCAATCTTGCCTTATTTCTCACAATAGCATTATATTCATTGAGTTTATTTCTAAAACCCATTTAGTGAATGGGTCAGTGCAGGATCATGGGGGCCCAAACTAGGATCTTGACTGGCAATGAAAATTCAGAAAAATAGAGTAAGGCAACTTGACATAAAAATTTGAATAGGTTATTAACATAATTTGAAAAATATGTAAGAACAAAATTTGTAGCAAATTGAATGTAGTTTCTAGGCTACTAGTCCTTTTTTGGAAAAAAGTAAATCTATTTTGTGAAATTTTGAAATTTCAATATGTAGTACTAAATTTTTAGGAAAAAGATAAGTAGGTGTATGTTTGACCACCCTAAGTACAAGAAAAAATAATATTTTTCTAAAAATTTCAATATATGTAGAGGACAAATGACTTGAAGTGTCGCATTTTTTTGGTAATTTTTTTCCATGTAAATAATTAGTTATGATCTTTTTATTACAACATTTCAAAATGATTAAAACGTGTTTTTCTTACCACCATAACTTGGTAAAAAAATTATAAATTTCTTTTTTTTTTATCCTATAGTATGTGAAGCATAGAATGTGACACATCTTTTAGATTTGAAAAATGTGAAGTATTTTGAAAATTATAGAAGTTTTTCAATCAACCTATCAATCACAACTTTAGTCGTAATGTATGTAGAAAATTAGTAATACTTATCTATTAAATTCAAAATAAGGAATATCTTATATTGGCAAAAAGTTGACAGTTTTTTCAATAAACCCTTTTCATTTCATCAAATTTAGATAAAAAAAACTCATCAGCCATAAGGGAAAACTTCAAAAAAATAAGGAAATTTTGTAAACATGTTTTTTCATTTGACTTTCGAGGTTTGGCAATCCTAAACCAAATCTTGAGCCAAATCCCAAGCCTAATGATTTTGTCAGAAAAAATGGATATCCATTCAAAACGGATATCTATTACCTCTATTATTTATAATACATAATATTTAATATACTAATACATTATATATTATATATTATGTATTATATATTAATATATTATATATTTTATTATTATATTATATATTATATTGTTATTTTATATTATATACTATATACTATGTATATATTTTATATAGTATATTATATATTATATTAATATTGTGTAATATATATTATATACTACACTATAATATATATATATAGTGAGATAGGGAGAGGGGGTGTGAGATATAGAGGGAGGGAGAGCCTTGAGAGAGACTTGAGAGGGAGGGAGGGAGAGAGAGTGAGAGAGACCTGATAGCACAAGAGAGAGAATGAGAAAGACCTAAGAGGGATATAGAGAGTGAGTCAGACCTGAGAGGCAGGGAGGGAGGGAGATGGAGAGTGAGAGATACTTGAGAGAGAGTTATCTAGGCAGGGTTCCCAAAGGAGATACCTAAAAGAGAGAGGGTGGGAGGGATAGAGGGATTGAGAGAGTTGTCTAGGTAGGGTATGAGGGATAGAGGGAGTGAGAGACATAAGAGAGCAAGTTTATGGAAGGGAGAGAGGGAGGGAGAGAGGGAGAGAGACTTGAGAGGGAGATGGAGATTTTGAGAGAGATACCTAAGAGGGAGATGGAGAGTTTGAGAGAGAGAGAGAGAGATAAATACCTAAGAGGAATATGGAGAGTGAGAGAGAGAGAGATAGATACCTAAGAAGAAGATGGAGAGTGAGAGAGACCTAAGAGAGAGAGAGAGGGTGGGAGGGAGAGAGGGAGGATGGGAGGGAGAGATGGAGAGAGAGATAGACTTGAAAGGGAGAGAGGAAAAGAGAGATAGAGAGAAAGTGAGAGAGAGAGAAAGAGACTAAAGAGGGAGATGGAGTGTGTGTGTGTGTGAGAGAGAGAAAGAGAGAGAGAGAGAGAGAGAGAAATACCTTAGAGGAAGATAAAGAGAGAGAGAGAAAGAAATACCTAATTAGAATATGGAGAGAGAGACAGAGAGAGATAGAGATAGAGAGGTAGAAAGACAGAGATAGAGAGAGATAAAGAGTGTAAGAGAGGGGGACCAACCATGTCAAGGCTCTAGGTCATGGAGAGCTAAGAGCGAAGGGCTGCCCTAACTTACCTCACTCTAAAAGATGTCTTGAGGTGAGGATCAAGAATGAAGAGCACTATATACTACTTTTGTCACTCTATAGTCCCAAAGTTCAAGTTTAGGCTAGGCAAGCTAGTTTTCAGAGTCGGTACTGCACCTCAGATAGCTCTCTGTTTGAGGATGGTAGTGCAGTTCTGGGATGACAGTACCATGTGCTGGAATTTCTTGGGTGTGCTCATGTCCATATAGATAGAAAACACAAAGTATAGTACAAACTATCTAAAAACTAATTGATAGCCTAGCTAGTTGATTATGATGAGAAAAAATAGAATAATGAAGTATGAAAAATAGAGATAGAGATGATAGAGCAAGTAAATAAAAGTTAGTGTGATCAAGATAATGTCAAAAAAGCATTGATTCGCTATCCAACTCCACACACACATCCACCTACACACAAGAAAGAGGGAAATTTTTTGGAGTTGTATAGGGGCCTGCCTCAGTCAAACCCCCATTTCAGTGTTTCCAACTCCATGAACAACTAGAAATCCAAGTAGAATATGCAATAAAGAAAGTAGAAAGAAAGAATGATTGCTATGAACAATACAAAACAAAAATATGATACTCTATCAAATCACAAAGGAGATGAGTGAATCGTTACCACCTCCACCCAAAAGCTCACTAGCCAATGGGGTAGAACGCAAGGTATGGACTTAGCAAAGTCACCATAGCCGCAGCAGTGATGAAGGGAGGTCTCGCAAGACTCCAAGCCCACAACTTCTATGGATTACCTCACACTTGCAATGTGGAGTTTATGGAGCTTCAAATATGCTATAATGATCACAAAACGAAGTGCTAGTATGCTAGAGTGAATGAGAATGTGTAAAATATTTCTAGAAGATGTAAAAGGAGGATAAAATGAAGTGAGAATGGATGTTTTTGAAGGTAGGATGGGAAGGAATAAGGAATTCTTATTTCGGTTGGTTGAAGAGGGACATTACAATTCAGCCCCAATCGGGTGTGTAATGCCTCTTCCAACTTTAGACACAAGAATCTATCAGGGATGACAGTATGGCATGCAGACATCCACATGCCACGCATTTATCCCCAAAAAATATTCTCTCACTAACACACAAGACAAATGCTAAGTGGATGGAAGGTCGATGAGTGATGTGGAATTTTTCCTTTGGATTTGATTTTCTAAGGTGAGGGTATGTGAAAGGGGTATTTTCTTAAGGGGTGAAAATTCACTCCTATACATTCTTCCCCACTTTAGTGAGCATGAATATTGATGAGTGTTCGGTAAAGTAGATCAAAGAGTTAGTAGGCTTAGAAATGTATACCTGAAATATCAAGGAAGTAGACCATGATCTAGCAATCTCAAAAGTGCATGGCAGGAAAAGGACTCCACAAGTACTCTCCCTAGGGAGTTTTGAACAAAAGGACTCCATATCCTCGTAGAATAATGAAGCTGCACAAAGTACACCGAAGGCCCTCAGACCAACGATGGACAAATCCCATAGGATGAAAGTGTCTCACAAGCCTGCATACTTGCAAAAAGGCAACCCACAAGTTCTCTCTCATGAAGGAATCCTAGTGAAGTAACTGCCTTACAAGCTCACATACCTACAAGAGGGCAACCCCGAAGTTCTCTCTCATGAAGGAATCCTAGAGGAAGGGGACACTGTAGAGGTAAACTAGAAAGCAGCTTCATAGGCATACCTACAAAGCAACATGTTAATTTTTAGATAAAACATGCAAAGAAACAAAAAGCATCCGTGTAGGCAAACAAGCGGACAGTCACATAGACAGTTAACAAATTGAAAGGCTTTCAAAGGGGTCCCTTGAGAACCCTTCAAAACAAAAGGGGTCTACTCAAGGGATGCATTGTTTGAATGTGTACAAGAGACATTTTTTTCTCAAATCAATTCGTTATTAAGGAACTCTTTTGAAAGATGTTCACTTCATCAAGGAATTTGAAAGAAATGAAATTCCCCCTCCTAAGGGAAAGGTCAAGGCTTCTTCCACAAGAAAAATTTGCTCCCACCTCAGAGGAGAGTTCTCAAGTTGTTTCTTTGCGAACCCATGATGAAAGAAATATGTTTCGTTAGGGGTCCAAGTCAAGAATATGATTCTTGAAAAATCTTGCCAATATTTTCAAGAAAATATTCGTTGGCAACAAATGCATTTTCTAAAAATTGAAACATTGTGAAAGCAATGTTGTCACACATACGAGGGACAACTCAAGCAAAGAAGAGAGAAAGATAAAAGGGTGAAGAGAAATATCACGAACAAGAGACACAAGGGTGATCTAATATTTTAGGGTCAAAGTTGCTCATAAATATATATAAGTATAATAATAATAGTATATCAATGAACTGTCATCAACCCCCTCCTATATCAGACCATGCAAAAATTTCACAAGAAGAAAAATTAAAAATTAAAAATTGGGTCAACATGGAAGAGAAGCCTAAATTCCCCCAACACTTTGCATCATCCCTAATTTTTCAAAAGTCAAAAAACATAACAGAGGAAGAATGATGATACAAATAGAAGAAGGTTTACGACACATAATCACTCTTGTATCCAAGCACTAACAAGGGTGACAAGGGTCATCTAGGAACACATAACACAAGCATAGGGAACACATCTAGTTCTAATGATCAAGAAGGGGCCTCCCCCTAACATTCATCGACCAAGAGGTCATCCACTTCCCAATATAGGTCATTATAAGGGGAAGGTGGATGAGCCTATATTGGTGGAATATTAAGGGGAGGAGCTTCTGACCCTCCCACAACAAGGGCTAAGGAAGAGGTCCCTGCAAGGTCTTCTCCACTTGGCTCTTGTGGACCTATGGTCAATGATTTTTTGAAGATCACCGACAAGGCTAGGACTTCATCTAGAGAGTTAAACATGCACTTTACTAGAGTGCCATTTTTTCCTCAAGAGATGGGGAGGACAGTACTTGAGATTCACTGCTTGGCTCACTGAGTGACTCAGGAGTGGTGACAAACTCAGGGGAAGTCAGAACTTGCTTCATCACTAAGATGGAACAAGCTAGCGTGGGACAACCCTTCGAATAAGGTGGGATCCTCTTACGCCTCCCATTACTAGAAGGGACAACCTCTACCTTATGCTTCGTTGGGGGATGTGAACTCCCCACAGATGAGGAAAGAGGAGCGAAGGAGGAGGAGAAAACTGTGGTGGACACCACTAAGGTATTCGGAATTTCCACAAGTTTAGGGAATGGCAAGATGTCTAGAAAGGACATCAACAAGGGTGGCTCAACCAAAGGAGCAATAAACACCTACACCATTTTAGGGTCAGGCACTTTTGCACTCCCAGTGGGAGTCAGAGGTGATACTAAACTCGATTGAATGGAATCATAGGGGAGGAGAGAGGATGATACATCAGGAGGCCCTATACTAGGGGCAGTTATCTCCTCTTCCTTTCTCTACAAAGTGGCTTGCTATGTCACCAAATCCTTTCGCCAACACTTGTGCCAATGTGCAAGGTGATTTCTATGACTCTTTGAGCTAGAGGCTAAGAGTTGCAAAGGGACAAAAGGATCATGCTCATCCATAGGGGTGTCCATCATAGTCATCTCCAATGGAGGGACAGACTCCAAAATGGGAGCATGAGGAAGAGGTTGAGAAACAATGAGGGGATTCAGCTCTAGCACCTCGGTGATGGGCCTTTTCCCATTCACTACTTTAGGAGGAAGAGTAGTGGGATGCCATGGAGGTCAATACATAGAGGATTCCTCATGGGGACCCTTCCTTCTATCATATAGGTAAGGCCATGGTCCAAGAGGCATAGTAGGAAGATCTAATATCCTAATCTTAGCTTTGTGCCAAGCAGGAACCATTGGACTTCTCATGTAAAAGCCAGGAGTATTCATCCAAAACTCTTCTTCAAAAAGAGGAGTGGAAGAGGTACCTTGAGGATGGGTAGGAATCTCCCTTCCCTTTCGATAAGAGGGGAAAGCTTACTGTTTTACTATCAGAAGGGTCAATTTTGGTTGTCCTTTGCCCTTGGTCTTATACTTCACATAGTTTCAGTAAAGTAGGTTCGTTCTTGGGGGAAGCAGACCAATTGGGGTGGGCCAAAAATGATCTAGCGAGTAGCCCCCATGAGACACCAATGACTGGTATCCAGTGTCATGCACAATAAGCACAACACCTTCATGGGAAAATTTCAAACACTTATGAATGACGAAAGCAATTCCATTCACAGAAGTTAGCCAAGGTATGCCTAACTCCACCCTAAACAAATCAAATTTCAAGATAACATAAAAAGTTGTGTTCATAGTCCTTGGTCCCACTAGGCTAGAAAGAGTTATCAATCCATATGACTTGAGAGAGATACCATCATGCATACAAATAGTATATTTTGTTTCTTCATACTCTTCTTTTTGTAGTGAATTCAGCCACAATGTCTCCTCTGTAATGACATTCACTTAGCTCAAAGAGTTGACTAAGACCCCCATCACAATGTTTCCATTGAGGCGAGTGGGAATGTAGAGGGGAGAGTGATTATTGTTCAAAGGAAAATCCTATGGTGTGAATGTCACATCTGGTGAGCTAGTCATAGGCTACGAAGGAGTAATCATAGCCATGTTAATATACACCTTGGGCTAAGTGGTAGAATCAAAGGGATCAATAATTAAGTTAGTAAAATGTGACGGAAATGCGTCTATGTATATCTGTAACTCACTATTCACTTTCACCATCAATTTATTTGTATTTTGCTTACTTCCATTGAGATGAATAGTACCATCCTCGATGCGGTCCTATATCTCATGATGCAGCCACATACAGTGTTTAGTATCGTGTTTGTTAACTTGATTGTACTAATAGGTGTTTGCATCATACCAATCAGGGTAAGTTTCCTTGAGAGGTTGAGGGTTCTTGAAGGTTATGATCTTCTCCTTTAGCAACTTCTGCATGATGGAAGAATAATATTTTTCTAACTTTCTAAACTTTGTGTTGTGTCTGAGGCCATTATCATTTGTTGTGGCTACTACATTCACAACATCCTTACCCTTTCCTAAGATTGATACAATAGATTTTCCTTCCGAATGGGAGTGCGAGGAGGATCCCCCAAACTAAACTACCATCTACTAGTATTCTTGTAATGTCGCACATAGATGAGAGAAAGTGGGGTATTTCATAAGGGCAAACTTTTCCTGCCAAGGTCTCTGTTGGTTCCCTATGAACACCTTTTGTATGTCAGAATTGGGCAATAGGTACGAGATTTGTGAAAAGAGCACTTGATACTACACTATAAAATTAGTTATCTTCTCATTATCCCCTTGCATACATCGAATGAGATCCAAAAAGGTCATCATTAGTTTGATGTTGGCTTGGAACTATCAGAGAAACTAATTCACAAGTTGATCAAATGAGAAAATAGAATTGTCGAGTAAGGAATAGTACCACTCAAGTGTTCTATCCTTAAGAGATCAAGGAAATAATTTTTCCATCAATGCATCATCATGGAAGAAGTTGGTACACATGGCATTAAAGGTGAACACATAGGTTTCCGGATCCCCTTTGCCACCATATTTATCAAATTTAGGAATTTACATTCCTTGTGGGAAGGGAGTACTTAGGATTGCTACCAACAATGGGCTATTTCAGAAAAAGGGTTGAAAGATAGGCTAGTCCAAGGCCTAGGAGAGACTCGCCAGCTAGTTTTGCATACAACCCATTTTTTGAAGTAGGGAGTTCAAAATAGGGTCAATAGATGGCAAATGACTAGTGGAGCCTCCAAAACCACCGCCACTAGAAACACCTTTGAAACCACCTTTGGAGCCACTGTCGTGAATGCCACTAGAGCCACCACCACTGATAGGGCCTCCATTGGAGACACTTCCAATACCGATTCCATCTCCATGGCCTCCATTAGAGCCAACTCTACTAGTTCCACCTCTACTACCAAAACCACCATTGCTCATTCCACTAGAGCCTCTGTCATTGGGGGCAGTGGGAGGGGTGAAACTAAACCCAAGGGGTGTTTTACTCACCTTGATAGTGGGGGGCTTTTGAGAGGTAGAAGAGAGATCAATCGAGGGGGCCATTTTTGACATGCATATAGATGTGGTAGGCATTGAAACACCTATTTTTATTTCATAAGTATCGAGCACTTCTCCTTGGGTGGGACCTAATCTAGGCCTATACAAAGGGATATAAGCTTCACTTAGATTGGTAAGGAAATGTAAGAATTCTATGCATGTCCAATCTTTTCCCAACAAATGTCTCAATTTGCTAGTAAGCCTAGTGGCTCTCACCATGTTTGGTGCTTTCTCCATATGGTGTACAAGGTCTCATAACCTGTTATCCAATGCCAAAAGTATTTCTGCAGGGACATGCACAGCTTCATCCTCATCCATGGATGAAGTTGTGGGGTAAACTAGAGTAGGAATGTGAGCAATCTCATCTATGAAACCCATTTCATTAGTGAAGCTTGTAGGAAAACTAGTGGTAAATTCATTAGCTAAACCAGTAGAGAAACTAGAGGTGAAACTAGAAGTGACCTTCGTCTTCTCCATCAGTAAGTGTTGCACACTTCATCTAACAATGTACCTAAAAGTTGTGGACTAGGTTTTGATGCTCATAAACCTTCACAACACTTAGGGTTACAATGATCTCAAGGAATGAGGAACAAGCCTCAACATAGAAAAATGGGTAGATGTTGTTCACATCGAGTTCACCAAAAATGCAAGAGACGGGGACCAACCACGTTAGGCTCCAGGTCATGAAGAGCTAAGAGTGGATGGCTACCCTACCTCATCAAAACCCCCATTTCGGTGTTTCCACATCCACAAATAGCCAAAAAGAAACAGAGTGGAATATATGATAAAGAAAGTAGAAAGAAAGAATTATTTCTATGAAAACTACAAAACAATACTATGCTACTCTATCAAATCACAAAGGATAGGAGTGAAGCATTACCACCTCCACCCAAATGCTCGCTAGCCAATGGAGGAGAATGCAAGCTATCGACTTGGTAAAGTCACCATAGCTACAATGGTGATGAAGGGAGGTATTGCAAGACTCCAAGTCCACAACTTTTATGGCTTGCCTCACACTTGCAATTTGGAGTTGATGGAGCTTCAAAGTTGTTGTAATGCTCACATAACAAAGTGCTAGAATGTTGGAGTGAATGAGAATGTGTAGAAGATTGCTAGAAGATGTGAAAGGAGGATGAAATGAAGTGAGAATGAATTTTTTTGAAGGTGAGATGGGAAGGAATAAGGGATTTTTCAGGTCAGTTGGTCGAAGGGAGATGTTACAATTCAGCCCCAATCAAGTGAGTTATGCCTCTGCCAACTTTAGATGTAGGAATTTGTTAGGGACGGTAGCATGATGCATAGATGTCCACATGCGGTTCATTCATCCCCAAAAAATATTCTCTCACTGACACACCAGACAAACACCAATTGGATGGAAGGTTGGTGGGTGATGTGGATTTTTTCCTTCAAATTTAATTTTCTAAGGTGAGGGTATGTGAAAGGGGAATTTTCTTAAGGCGTGTAAATTCACTCCTATATAGAGAGATAGAGAGATAGAGAGAGACAGATTGATAAAGAGACAAAGAGACGCAGAGACAAAGAGACACAGAGAGACACAGAGATGCAGAGACAAAGATAGAGATAGAGACACAGAGACAGAGAGACAAAGAGATAGAGAGACAAAGAGATAGAGACAAGGACAAAGATAGAGACAGAGACAGAGACAGAGATAGAGATAGAGATAGAGATAGAGATAGAGATAGAGATAGATATAGATATAGAGATAGAGATACAAAGACAAAGATAGAGATAGATACAAAGACAAATACAGTGATAGAGACAAAGACAAAGAGACAAAGAGATAGAGAGACAAAGAGAGACAAGAGATAGAGATAGAGATAGAGATAGAGATAGAGATAGAGATAGAGATAGAGATAGAGATAGAGATAGAGATAGAGATAGAGATAGAGATAGAGATAGAGATAGAGATAGAGATAGAGATAGAGATAGAGATAGAGATAGAAATAGGAATAGGAATAGGAATAGGGATAGGGATAGGGATAGGGATAGGGATAGGGATAGCGATAGAGATAGAGAGGGAGAGGGAGATAAAAAGGGATATGGAGAGTGAGAGAGACTTGAGATATATATATATAGAGAGAGAGAGAGACCTGAGAAGGAGAGATAGTTGAGAATGAGAAGGAGAGAGAAAGAGAGAGAAAGAGAGAGAGAGAGAGAGAGAGAGAGATAAAGACCTAAGAGGGAGATGTAGAGTAAGAGATACCTGAGAGAGAAAGAGATAGAGATAGAGAGACATAGAGATAGAGACTTGTGAGAGAGGGAGAGACTTGAGATGGAAAGAGAGGTATTGGGAGAGGTTTTCTAGGTAGGGTAGGATGGATATATGGAGCGATAGATCCAAGAGAGAGAGAGAGAGGGTGGGAGGGAGAGAGGGAGGAAGAGAGGGAGGGAGAAAGACTTGAGAGGGAGGGATGGAGAGAGAGAGAGATAGAGAGAGAGGGAGGGAGAGAGAGAGAGGGATTGGGAGAGACTTGAGAGAGAGAGGGGGGAAGAGAGATTTATCTAGTTAGGGTGGGAGGGAGAGACCTGAGAGAGAGAAAGAGAGAGAAGGAATGGGAGAGACTTGAGAGATAGAGAGAGAGAGAGAGAGGGAGAGGGAGAGGGAGAGACTTGAGAGAGAGAGAGAGGGAAATGGAGAGTGAGAGAGACTTGAGAGAAAGAGAGAGGAAGTGGGAGAGACTTGAGAGAGAGAGAAGTGGGAGAGACCTAAGAGAGGGGGGAGAGAGAGATATCTAGCTAGGGTGGAGGGAGAGAATTGAGAGAGAGAGAGAGAGGGAGTGGGAGGGACCTGAGAGAGAGAGGGAGTGGGAGAGACATGAGAGAGAGAGAGAGGGAGTAGGAGATACCTAAGAGAGAGGGGAGAGGGAGAGACATGAAAGAGAGATGCCTAAGAGGGATATGGAGAGTGAGAGAGACCTAAGAGAGAGATACCTGAGAGGGGGAGAGAGAGACCTGAGAGAGAGAGAAAGAGAGAGGGAATGGGAGAGACCTGAGAGAGAGAGAGAGTTATTAGTGCCTGAAGAGATCTCATTCATTCTGCTTATTTTAATGCAAGGTGAAGAATGTGGTTATTACTATTCCTACTTATTTTAATGATCTCCAGAAGAGGGCCACAAAGGATGCTGGTAAGATTGGAGGCCTTAATGTCATGCAAAAAATTATCGAGCCAATGGCTACAACTATAACTTATGGCTCCCATGATGTATTCACTTGAGAAAGAAGTGTTCTCATCTTCGATTTAGGTTGAGGTATGTTTGATGTGTTGGTTCTTTCTATTTGAAAGGGTAATATTTCCATCAATGCTGTTAGAGGGGATATGCATTTGGGAGGTTAGGATTTTGATAATAGAATGCTTAATTACTATGTTCAAAAGTTCAATACAAAATACAATTTGGATATCAATAAGAGTGTCGGAGCTAGAGAGGGAGAAATTATAAGATGTATAATATATAGTATAATACTATATAATATATTATTTATATACTATATAATATAAAATATATATTATATAATATATAATATATATCATAATATATAATATATAATATATTATGATATATTAATATGTAATACATTTATTATATATTAATAATACATAACATTGGTTTTATGTATTGTTTGATTTATAAAAATCGAAAGCAAATAGATATATGTTATTTATTGTATAATATTTGAAGCTTCCCCCATGTATACATATTAATATATAATATAATTTATATACTATATAATATATACAATATATAGTATATATTATACTATATATTATATAATATTTAATATATAATATATAGTATATATATTATGATATATTATGATATATTAATATATAATACATTTATTATATATTAAGAATACATAATAATGATTTTATGTATTATTTGGTTTGTAAAAATCTAAAGAAAATGAATATCTGTCTATAACGAATATCTGTTATAAATGGATATCCATTATTTATTGTATACAATTTGAAGCTTCCCCTATGCATGCATATTAATATATAATATAATTAATATACTATGTAATATACTAATTTAATATATTTTTGTATAATAAATATATTATATAAATATATAATATATTAATTTAATATATTATAGAGGGGTTTGGAAGGGATAGAGGGGTTTGGGAGGGATACAAGGAGGCAGAGACCTGAGAGAGAGACCTAAGAGGGAGAGAGAGAATGAGAAATACCTAAGAGGGAGATGGAGAGTGAGAGAGACCTGAGAGAGAGAGAGAGTGAGAGATGGAGTGGGAGAGACCTGAGAGAGAGAGAGAGAGAGACCTAAGAGGGAGAGGGAGTGGGAGAGACTAGAGAGAGAGAGAGAGACATTAACATATACTATAATTTATATACTATATAATATATATTATATATCTTAAAAACAATAATATTAGTATATAATAATTATATATCATAATATATAATATATTTAATATATAATAAAAAATATATCATAACATAATATATTAATAATATTATGCTATTATTAATAATATCATGTTATTAATAATGCATAAAATGTTTCATGAAGTTTAGTTTTTTAAAACTAAAGGAAACAAATATCCACTATAAACGGATATTCATTTTTTTCTTAAAGCTTTTGAATTGTGCAAAACATAATGGATATCCATTTACTGAATTATTAAAAAAAAATAAAAAGGGGACTATTTTGAGCATTCCAATGGTTCCCACATTCATTTTGTCACTGAAATCCCATGATTTATGTCTTTATCAGACAAATTTTATCTTTTGGGAGATTCTTTTTCACATTTTTAACCTTTACAATCATTTGTGTGCTCTATTTTGTTTTTGCAATGGGGAGCAGTAGTCATTGTAAGAGAAAAGGAAAGAGAAAATTAACAACAAATGAAGCATATAGAGAAAAAGATAGAGAAAGTCATAGGAAAAGAAGATAAGGTATGGAAAATACTCAAATTGAGGGTTCTTCTCCACCATTAAATGTTAATTCAAGTGAAGATGAAATAGAATTTTAAAAATATTAAACATCGTATTGAAATTGAAAATAAAAATATTGAAATTGAAAATAAAAATGTTAACAACATTGAAAATCAAAATGTTGGAATTGATATAAAAGATGTTGAAATTGGTATTGAAAATGAAAATGTCAATAACATTTAAAATGTTGAAATTGAAAATGAAATGTTAATAATATTGAAAATGTTGAAATTGAAAATGAAAATGTTGGAATTTTCATTGAAAATGTTGATAGCATTGAAAGTATTGAAAATGAAAATGTTAATAACATTGGAAATGTTGAAAATAAACCTTATGTATCACCTAATTACATGAGAACCCCTAAATGGTTACTTGAAATAGATGAAAACATAATAGATAATATTGATGGAAAAAGGCCATCATGAACGATTTGGTTGTGGGCTACCAATATGTTCAATAACCACTTTTTCGATAAGACATTAACTGAACAATCTCAATTTTTTGTGCAATTGTTAAAGTCTTACAAAATGAGACCATTATTAAGAAATAGAAGATTTGTGTCACCAAAAAGTTAGAAAAAAATAGTATTATTGTTGAAAATCTTTTTATTTCTCTAACTTCTATTGTAAAGACTAATAAATAAAAAGATAAAAGAGTTGCTCATAGAGTACCCACAACCTCACTAGTAAGCCTTGATTTGAGAAAGGCTCATTGAACAAGACAAACTTATATTGATTTAAATCTAAATTGTAAAACATTTAATAGAGAACTCTTAAAAAGAGGAAGACTTGATAGTCCTCTTCAAAATGTTATGTGGGCTTTTAGTGGGAGCCTTGATGTGTTGATAAGAAGCTAGATGATAATGTAAAGATGCAAATTGAATAATTTTGGAACTCTCACTCTAGAGTATCATCGAATGTAAATGATGCTTTAGATTTAAGAATTGGTAATCAAGATCGCACACTGCATCCTAAACATTTATTGGAATGTATCCAAACAATATTGTACAAATAATTTTGTGAAGCACATCCAAATTTGAAAATCATACAAAGGGATTTTGAGTCTTGCAAGCCATTTTATTATCTACATATTAATATTCATAATATATGTTATAAATTCCATGTTGAGTTTTCAATGTATCATGAATTATTATGTTATATTCATTCTACTATTCATACTAACGAAATGTTGTAGGAGTGTCATGCAATTCAACTTCCCAAGTCATCCAGGGACTTGTTTGATTCATTTTTATGCATTAGAGGTGATCGTTGCTTATTTTATATAAATGATTGTTTAAATGAAATATGTTTGCAATGTGGTGGTTTATCGAAGTTTGTACATGTTTTCACAAGGGTAGAAAACATGATTTTTCTAACAAGATTGTCAAGAAAAAAAAGGTTTGAGCCTATCAAATACACATTGAAGATTGGAGATAAAGGTTCCATATGCAATTTGGTTACAAGAGAGGTCGGTATTGCTGATTTTATTTCTGATTTTAAGAAAAATATTTTCTACAAGTATGCAAGGCATAGCCATAGGTCCTAGTGGTTGGATCGAAAATTCAAGATGTTTAAGGACTCTTTCTTAATTGGAAATATTATATCCATGGTTGATTTTTCTAAAAACTACACATTGCAACCACAAAATGAGGTACAATCACAATATTACAATTCTATTCAAATTGCTATTTTTGTCCACATAACATATAGACATGCCTTTGATAGTACAGAAGAGGATAGGAAGATAATCAAGGAGTGTCATTTTTACCTGAGTGATGATAGATCTCATTCATCTAAGTTCGTAAAACATTTTTTTGAAAAAAGAATTGAGTTATTGCAGGAAAAAGGTATTGCAATGGGTCGACATCTCATTTGCTCAAATAACCTCACAGGGCAATTTAAGAAAACACATATGTTTTATTGGTTGACTAGGATGCATATACACAGAGGTGTACCACATATTTTGGAGTTTTTTTGAAGCTAGGCATGGAAGAGATAAGCATGATGGAACAGGTGCATGTGTGAAGAGAGATCTGGTTAAGGAACAAATCAATATCAGAGGTGGTGCAACATCCAGTTATGCATCTTCTATTGTTGATTGGTGTACTTATACATTATCATGAGGATTCACACTTGATTCACGAGTGTGCAGGTTCTTTTGGTTGGTTGAGGAGGGCACAGTGGGAGAAAAATTGGAATGTCAAACAATTAAAGAATCTTCTAATATGCATCCATTTTGAAGCTCAAATGAAGATTAGAGGTGGTGAAACATTCAATGATGGATGTTCTATTGTTGATTAGTGTACTTATACATTATCACAAGGAGGGAAACTTGATTCACAAGTGTGTAGGTTATTTTGGTTGGTTGAGGAGGGCATAGTGGGAGATAAATTGGAATGTCAAACAATTAGAGAATCTTCAAAGATGCATTCATTTCAAAGCTCAAATCCTAGTGCATGGACCATATGGACATGAGAGTTGGCTTATTTTTGTCTGAATTGTATTTAGCGTGATTGGGATCAATGTGAGTCAAGCGATTGGGTAGATACATGGATTCTGCAATACCTAACCCCTTTATCTATAGCACAATCCTCTTTAGAAGATGAAATAGAAATTTCACTTGACTACAACCATCTTTCATATCTTGTGCGGCCAAGATGTATGTATGTAGTTGTAGCACTATAGGGGAATGAAGAGGGATCAGACGATTGGTTGGTTCAATGTGTATAGCGAAAGAAAAAGCTAACATAATTGATAAATGATTATGGGTTCAGGTATCCTACATGTTCAATTGTTGTTGCCAAAACTTGGTTGTGAATGTATATGATTAGAGAGAATAGCATACCTACATTTGAAGATTTAGAAACACAAAACCATTCTCATGTATTCACACCTTGTTATAGCAACAAATGTTAATTTATTGAGACATCATGTTCAACCAAGAACAAAGGAACTATGGATAATTAATAGTGTTGATCATGAAGCATTACTCAATACTCTAAAGGTAAGAGATGACCCTTCAGGAACACTTGAGTAGTGGATCATTTGTTGTATGGGACATGTACAATATTTTTCATCTTATTTTGATTAATGTTCATAATAATTAAATTGCTTGATCTGCTAAGATTCATCATAGGTTGTTTAGAATAATATAGATTTGTTATTCTAAGCATCTTTTCTAGTTTTCATTACCATTTCATCATCATTTAGGTCATTTAGAATAATATGGATTTTTTATTCTAAGCATCTTTTCAAGTTTGCATTCCCATTTCATTATCATTTAGGTTGTTTACAATAATATAGATTTGTTATATTCTAAGTTTATTTAGTTAAAAAAAGAAATTAATAAAAGTGATAAAAGACTAATGATCATGTATATTTGTTATTCTAAGTATATTGTGATGTTCGTGGCATGATGGACCATGGAGTTACTACAATAGTCAATTTTAATCCTTTGGCTGACATATGTGATAGATTGGTAAATTTTATATTATATTTGCTCTTCTCTGGTCTATTATTGAAAATTTTCATGATACTTGTATATAGTTTAATTGCTATCTTGATCATTGCTATAGGTGCTTGTCACTCCAGATAGTCAACGTCCTATTATTGTGGAAGAGCATGATGATTAGTTGTTTGTGATTATTTTGGTATATGTAATTTTATAATTCAATTTTTATATATTAATGTATATACTTCCTATTGTATCAGTTGCATCTCCAAATGAGTGAAGAGAGGAGGACTAGTGGGCACATTCAAAATACAAAAGAATCAACACAATCTCCATCCATCCAGCCATGAAGGAAACAGGTGATCTATTTTTTTCCGCTAGTTGGAAATGACTATGTATTAGGGTCATCCTATATTTGATAGCAATTCTTGTATGATGATATCATGCATATTGTGTAAATTGTATCTTGAATGTTGTAGCCATGGGTGTTGATCATGACTTGTGACTTATGACTCACATGTATTCAAGTGTATATTTTACAACTTGCATGTATAGTTTGTGACTTATGTGTATTCCAATGTATACTTTGTAACTTACATGTTTTCATGTGTGTACTTCATGAGGTACGTGTATTTGAGTACATTATTCACTTATTCCTAATCTAAACCTATTAATTTAAACATGCTGGAACTATCAGTTTAGTTACACGATGAACAAAATGAAAGTTACACCACCTTGCAACTTTATATTGCATGCATCTGACCCTTTTTCCATCAGCTAGGAACTTGACACCGCAAGAAAATTCCTTAGAGATATCAAAAATTGACTGAGGTTATAATAGAGGGGCCCTAGGTGATCTCGTAGGCTTGAATGGATTGTTTCTAAGTGACACGATTTCTAAGTAATAGCTCAGATCGCTACCTTTTGCACTTTAGACTCTTAAGGGATAAAACTTGTACAATATAGTTCAGATTGTTTCAATATGTTTGGGTATGAAACAAGACCATTCATAGCATAAACCCACCAATCCAGACATGTTGTAACTATTGATTTGGTCACATAAGGATTAGAATGAAATTTATACCCCTTTTCAACTTTACAATGCATGCATCTGACCATTTTTCCATCAGTTGAAAACTCGACACCACAAAAAAATGCCTTAGAAATATCAAAAACTGGGAGAGTTTATAGTAAAGGGTCCCTACATGATCCCATAGCCTTATACAAAATATTTCTAAGTGAAATGGTTTCCAAGTTATAGCTTGTCAAAAATTACTACGTTTTTGCATGTTTAGGTGTGAAACAGGACCATGCCTAGCCTAAATGTACCCATCCAGACTCATTAGAACTATCAGTTTGGCCGCACAAGGAGCAGAACGAAAGTTACACCCCTTTGCAACTTAACACTATATGTATTTCACCCTTTTTTCATCAATTGAAAACTTGACACCACGAGAAAATTCCTTAGAGATATCAAAAACCGAGAGATATTATTGTAGAGGGGCCCTATGTGATCCTACAGCCTTGACATAATGTTTCTAAATGACATGGTTTCTGAGTAAAAACTCATCAAAGATTGCTACCTTTTTGCACTTTGGACTCTTCATGGATATTGTTGGTACAATTTAGCTTAGACTATTTCAGCATGTTTGGGTACAAAATAGGACCATTCCTAGCCTAAACATACCCATATGGATGTCTTGGAACTATCGGTTTGGTTGCACAAGGAGCGGAATGAAAGTTACACCCCTTTCCAACTTTACACTGCATTCATCTGACCCTTTTTCCATCAATTAAAAACTTGACACCATGGGAAAACATCTTGGAGATATCAAAAACTGAGAGAGGTTATTGTAGAGGGGCCATACGTGATCTCATAGCCTCAAAAAAAAATCTAAGTGACAGTTTCCATGTAACAGCTCGTCAAAAATTACTACCTTTTTGCACTTTGAACTCTTAAGGGATATCATTAGTACAACGTAGCTCAGAAGGTTTTGGCATGTTTGGGTACAAAACAAGACCATGCCTAACCTAAATGTACCCATCTAGATGTGTTGGAACTATCGATTTGGTTGCACAAAAAACAAAGAAGAATCTACACATGCACCTTCCTCAACTTCTCGAGAGTAGGAAGAATCTCTTCATTGAATACATTATCTATCTCATTCATTTTGGCCTGCTTCTTTTTCAAGGTTTTTTAGAGCTCAGACAATCTCGATTTTCATTCACAATAAAATCTTCTTCTTATCTTTTAATTTTTTTTCTAAGTGGTTAATTTTAGTCTTAAGTTATTTTTCTTTTATTTCAAAACTTCCAACTATTGTTTTGCATCTACAACTTAACCATCCATAAATTTATCCCCATATCTGCTGCTATTACTTGTTGACACCCCATGTTATTCCTTTTCATGATATTTTAACATCTTTTTCATATCTTTTACTTTGAGCTTTAGATCAGCTGGTCTGTCATCAACGCTTAAGACAACAACATCGCTTTGTTTGATAGAGTTTTAAATGTCTTGAATACTCCCATGTGTCCACACCGATTCCCTTTTTTTGCACTTACATATTATATTTCTTCTTCCTTATCATCTATTTCTAGTTGTATTTGTTCCATGATATACTTAAGTTCAAGAATATTTGACTTCATTTGTTTAAATCCACCTATAGCATCATCTCTCACTTTCTTTGCCTAGACAAATTCTTACCAAATACAAAACCTCTCTAGTTTTTCCACTTCTCCATTGCCATTTTCCCATTCCACATACTACACAGGCACCTTCCTTGAAAATTCTCGAGAATAGAAAGAATCTCTTCATTCAATACATTATCTATCTCATTCACTTTGGTATGCTTATTTTCAAGTGTTTTTAGAGTAGATTCCTATTTTATTTCATAGACTCATGACAAGATTGATTTTGATATAAGATATGATATGGATTATGATTGGGTGATGATATAGGATAAAAGATGATAAATATTGAATATGATATGATAGGATATAGGTTGGATAGGAATATAATAATGGTAAATGATGATGATAATGATAAGATGACAAGGGTAGGCTAATGGTTGATTAGGGTTAAATGGTGTAGATTATATTTCCATCATACATCAAACTTTTATGCTAGGTCAAATACATTTATTTGTGCATCATAATTGAATGAAATTGACTCTTGTGTTTGATTGTTCAAATGGAGTATGACAATCGTGGTAGGTTGAATGACATATATGACAACATCTTATTGATTTTATATTTTTTGTTAAGCATACATCATAACTAGTGTTCATTATGGTGTGCTTAGTGTGTTTATTCATGCATGTTGATTATGAATTTTTTATTGAAATTTCTAATAGAATATATGCCACTAACTTGTATGGATTTGAGTTTATGGTTACTGTGGAGCAAATTTTACCTTCAAACATTTTGGTTTTCGGTCTTTACTTAATTTTCACTTTACGATGGCTCCATTCCTAAGAGGAAAATATTACTCTCGCATAAAGGTACGCAATGCACCACATGGTGGTTGCATGGCTTTTCTATATATCATTTTCCTTTTGATCCCCAACCAGGAAACATGTTTTCTCATCAAGGATTTCCTCAAAGTTGTTCTCATAAAATCTAAAATCAATTGTCCACTTGCCACATCAACCATTTCGTCAGGCAGATCATATAGTTTGTGAATTTATTTTCTTTTTGGTGGATTTTTTCGTAGAGAACAGTGGAGATATTACTTTCAAGGTTGAACCTTTGATTCGGCATCATCATTCCTTGTAGTTGATTGGATTGTGTTTTAGATAGGTTGTGTTGGGATCTAATTATCTTCTGGTAGTGTATCTTCATGGAACTTCAACAAAATTTAGAGCCATTAATGAGGCAGCCCAAGACTTTATGAGTAAAGATCACTGTGATCTAATCAAGCCCTAGATCAAATGATGGTCAATCAAGTGTGGACATCTAGCAGTTGTTCATCTCTTTTGGTTGTGGTGGTGGCTCTTTCTTCTAACTATAAAATGAAGGGTTTGCAGCAGTAAAAAAATAGAGTTAATTTTTAGAGTTTTAGAGATTTTTTGAAGATGGAAATTCATAGAGCACTATTTTCACTCTATGGTATGTATTATTTATCAATACTATTAATCGGATTGGAATCCAAAAAAATAATTAGTTGGTTTATTGCAAAACAAATATTATTAAGGAGGAGCTTTTGAAATTGTGCATTTTATGGCCTTTATCATGAATTCCCCTTTCTTATATCACTTACGTTGAAATCTCTATGTTAATTTTTACCTTGATAAGTCTAGATAATTGTCTTACATGTTATTAGCTTCTATGTTTAAAAGTTATCTTTCTGAAAAATGAATCATGTTATCGTACTCTTTCCTTTTTCTAGAAGATTATGTTGAAAGACATATTATGCAGTAAGAGCAAGGGAAATCTTGTGAATATCTAAGTATCTTGATAATTTATTTTGGGTTCCATGTTGTTTTCAAAGCTTAATGGATGCTTCCCACGAGGAGATTTGAATGACCACGTTGTGCTATTCCTAGCCTCTGTTGTTTGATTCTCTTCCCAACAACAATGGGTTTTTGGAATTTTGTGTTTATTTCATCAGAATTAGGAGATTGCTAATATTTAAAATTTTGTAAAAGCTTTGGCACATTGCCATCTTTTTATTTTCTTTGTATTTCTCTCACCCTTTTCCTAAAAACCCAAAACAAGAGCCGACTTTGATTAAAAATATTGAAGGTCATTTAGTGGGGCGCAAATTGGTCCTCCACTCACTAAATTTCCCATAAGGCTATTCAGAGAGGTGCAAGCTTTTATTATCAATAATTATTTTTCTAGCCTGCTTGATGGGACTCAAATTTTTTCAAACATCTGATTAGAAGTTAGAAATATTTTAAATTAGACTAAGAAGAGAGGCTAGCAATCTCATGCCCAAATTTCAAACAAGAGCATCTTCTAGAGGCAATTTCCAGTATGCCCAGCTACCTGCTTCAGCACCTAGGAGGAGACAACTTACAGGTTCCATATCACTTGTCAAGAGAAATAGAGTAAGAAGTGCTAGACCACAATCTAAAGCTTTATCCATGGTGCCAGCTTCAAATTTTGCAAATTTGAAGTGCCCATCTTGAAAAAAATTCCTTTGCACACTCAAAAGTGCACCTGAAAAATATGCCCAAGTAGCCTACTTTGGAGGGTCATACTCAGAGCCAGTTAATTTTCTTGCCAAAACCCTTGGTGATCATATTTCATTGACATATGTGAACATGCATGTCAGTTTTTAGCTTCCCATGATGAGTTTTGACAAGGTTTTGAAAAGAAAAGCTGGAGGGTTCTGGAACTATTTTGTTGATTGTGAACTCTCGGTTCTGAGAAGTGGCCTCCTGTTCAAGCTGATATTGCACAGCTGGATAATTGTCTTAACAAATGGATTGTTTCCCTACATTCCTCCCATATTCATATGCTCCTGGTCTGATTTTAGAGCCTCAGGATCTAATTTTATATTTTTTTGAGATCAAAAGCAAATGTAGTTTGTTTTGCTTTTACATCTACATTTCTGACATGTTTTAAGGTAGTCAACTTTGACTCCTAATATCTCGCAAAGAATGATGATTGAATAAAATCCATCTTTCACACATGCTCAATGGACCTAAATGGGCTTGTGTTTCCATTGGAAGCTTCCCAGGTGGTGATTTGATATTTTTTCGAAGTGATGAGTTAGTGAGCTCTAATTGGTTTTGAACAGGTGCAATTGCAGAAAAGTCTGAGTAAGCCACTTTGGCACTGAATATCTTGCACCTTGAAATCTCTTTTTTTGAACCAATTGTTTCACTAAATTATTGGTTCAAATTTCTACATGCTTATGAATTTTTATGGCTCCAGGAGGTCATTTGACTAGTTTCCCAGGGCAATTCTAGAGGCCACTTGACCTGTTTTGACTATAGTACAAAGTGCCTGAAAATGGATTCTTATGGTTACCCACTTCAAATTTTTCACCTGAAATGCATATGCAAGCAGCCTTTGATCAATTCAAAGTGAAATTTGTTCCAAAATAAAAAAATTTAGGTCAGTCCCACATGGGGATCTAGTGTGCTTTACACAATTATGATGTTGTAAGTGTTGCAATGGTTGAATGGGGTATGACAATCCATCAAAGGTTGATTCAAATTATTTCTATTTTTAAATGCATCATTAGTAGAAAATCTTAAGGAGAGCACTCAATCATCTAAATATAATGAGTCACATATTTTAAATATTGATTCCTGCTTGTGAGTGCAATATTAGAAATTCTTGCCAAACATAGAATCTTGCAGATGAGAGGGGCTCTCTACATTTGGAGGTATAAGCTCTTTACAAATCTTTTCTTGAAAGGGATATGGACTCTCCCAATCAACTAGGTGAAGGTGGTGTTTCACTAGTGTTCCCATGGGATAAAATTACAACAATATTAACCTTGCTTGGTTATATGAATAGCTACATGATACTGAAAAGGAAAATTATTTATACAAGATAATATTGTTCAAGTTTTCTCCACCTAATCTTTCTTTTCAGTAGACTTAAGATATGAGTAAAGATGGAAGGAAACAACTTGATAAGCCAATGATAATTGACTTGGTGGGTGACAGTGATGAAAATTTGGCAGGAGGAATTAAACTTTATGCAGTTGGAACAACCATCACCTCTAAGCGATCCATTCTAAGGGACCTCATTATGGTTTATGCAAAATGTGGAAAAGGAGTAAAAGAGTTGGAGAATTTTTTGGGATAGCCACTGTGATAGCTAGAGGGAGTCATTTTGATGATGAAAATGTAAAAATTTTATACATACTGCTATTCTTGGGTTTCCTCATTATGTGGACACATTTCAAAATCTTGTTACCAGGGTTTGAGCTTAGAATGAGACCCAGTTGTGCATGGTTTGAATAGGAGGCATTTAAGATGGATAAAACTTATGAAATGCTTTGTATGTGTTGGAAATGTGGAATTAAAAATAGATTTGAGTTTCCAAGCAGAGGGTTGGCCTGAAGCACTAGAAATGATGAAGACTATAAAAACTGAATTAGTTGCAAGAGGTTCTAATGTCGATTTTTTTTCATTTGGAAATTAAGATCATTCTGCAATTTTGGAAGTCTGAGATGGATTCAAAGAAATGATTCAATAAACTTTGAGGTGGTTCAAAGTTGTTTGGAGGAGTATGGTGCATGAGCTTAGGAAATAATATGCTACTGATAGGGGCACCATTGTACTTGTTGGGAAGGTCGACTTGTTGCACAAGAATTTTTTATACTGGTGCAAGGAGTTGTCACAGGAAACATCTTTGTGGCCAATGTTTGTTGAGTGGGTAAACCTAGCGCATGTTTTCTTGGGCAGAAAGTAGTTAGCACTTGTAGTGAAGATGGATCAAAATTGTTTGAGGAAAACTTATTTTTGATGCAGCGTCTATGAAATGTCTCTACTATGAATTAGGGAAACCATCAAACTAGCAGTAGGTGTGAGCATTTGGATGGTGCAATTCATGAATGACTTGTGAAACATATATCAGGCATACCCATTATTTTGTAACTCCTCACCATGAAAGGAGGGATTCAAAAGAGTTGTAGTAGAGGATTTAGGGAAAAGTGAAGGACATCAATGGTTGGCATCAAATGGGAGATGTGGCCAAATCCTAGCCCTAGCCCATCGACCCCATGGGAGTAGATGTGCGGCCAGCAGGAAATGCGTGGAGTGCATAGGGCATGGAAATGGTGGGTTTTTAAAATTAAAAGCCTGATAGTATCTTTTTAAAGGTCCTTCTTTTTAAGTGAAATATTTTAAGAGTGAAGTAAAAAATGTTTCCCAATAGATAGGTTTGAGGCCTTCATTTTAATGGGAAAGGTTATAAGATTTTATTCTAAAGCCCGACACTATAATATTTGCAACATACAATGAAGTTAAAGTGCCCAGTGAAATATTTTAAAAAGAAAGAGAGCCTTTGCTAATTGTAAAATTAAAAATTTCTTGTGATGGGAAGGTAGAATGTTGTAATGCTTGATAATAAGAAATTTTTAAATCTTCACCGCTGGAGAAATATTTTAAATCTAAAGTAAAACATTTTAAAATATTTTCCTATGGGATTTTTATATTTAAAAGGAAAAGAGTTTTAAATGTGGAAAAGTGAAAGCACTGGGTAATATTAGGGTGCCTGATAAAAAAAAAATTAAAGGAAAATGGCTTTAAATATAAAGTGAAGTAAATATTAAAAGGGCTTGGGTGAATAAATCAATGTATTCATTGATTTTTAAATATAAGTGCAAAGTAAAAAAGGCACCTGTGGAGATATTTTTTAATGAAAAGGCATGGGAAAAACATTTTTTTTCTTGAGGAAAAATAAAGGGAGCTGAGTGAAATATTTTCACGGGTAGAGCCATTTTTTAGGTATAAGGTAAAAATGGAGATGAAATGAATATTTTTTCATGAGATGGGGCAATTTTCTGATGACAAATAAAAGTGAATTTTTCTACAACAATGCAAGGGTAGACTAAAAGTTTTTCTTTCACGGAAAGGTGAATTTTTTGTTGAAGGATCAAGGTGAAGGAAAGCAAAGAACAAAGGCATGGTTTGTTACTACAAAGGATGATAGAAGAGAGGATTTTTCAATTTCTTGTTGATTAATGGAGGATGAAGCTTCCAGGTGTCTTCAATAGATTAATTTTTGGGTTGTTTCTTCTTCTTTATCTTCTCATTCTTTCTCATTTATGAGGGTTCCATTTTTTTGAAAGTTCTTCAAGGTAGATAGAGGCTTGTAAAAACTGTAAAGTGTCAAATTAGGATGGATCATATAACTATTAGTCATTAATATGAGATGTTCTTGTGTTCTGAATTATGCTTCATGAATATATTTTATCTAATGACTGTCTCCATGGTTGAGATGTAATACTTTTTTGAATTCAATAATCAAAGATTACTTGAGTTTTTTCATGCACATTTATTGCATTTTTTATTTCCTTCTATTCAAAGAATGGAGTAATTTCTTTAGTGAATTTAATAGGAGTGTTGTGTTTCCAGATGGATTTGTAAGAATGGTCATTTGATAAAGCTTTAGTTGTCTTGTTATCATAATGTGATAACATTTTAAAAGATCTTCAAAACATGTTTAACATTGTAGGATGAAATGTTGGTTGTATGACTCTATAGCCCTTCTCTTGGCACTGGTCAATCCTTGTGCATCTTCTATTTTTAGTTTGGTCCCAATTCTTAAAATCAATTCAAACCTTTCAATTATTTTTTATGGTTTATTTTTATCTGCCATGTTCTCCATGCTGGTTAACAAAATTCACCCAATTTCTTAGCCAATGTTAAGTGATATCTCATGTTTCTTGGCATATTCTTGTGAGAGCATTATCTGTTAAGCAATACCTTGTTAAGTGTGTGTATGTATCTTTAGGTGTTGCTAAAAGGGCCACCCCTCTAGGTCCTACAGAGCCTAAAGTGCAAGGGAAATTTGTTTCAATCTCATTTCCTATTAGTTGGCCAAATCCTACACTAAGTCTATGTATGAAGTGTGGCTTACTTCTAGGAATTAGTGGATTTGTTGATTTGGGAAACCAACAGATTGGTGACTCTGTTGGGGAGAAATTTGAATCTCCAAGTGCAAAATGACATTTCATAGAGTCATATTATTTGCTAATCTAAAGATTTGGTTCAAATATTGAAGTAACTGAAACCTAGAGAAAGAAATTGTTACAATAAACCTAAAAGTTTCATGATCTATGGTGCTCTATTGGTGAAAGGAACTCAAAAGGACATTTATATTTGAAAGAGCTTCATACTATTTGAAGTTCAGTCCTCTGTGAAGAGAGGTGGTGACTCTGTCTAAAGAACCTAATGAAAATGTGAATAAAGTTTCTTATCTACAAATATTTCCAGATAGGAAGAAGAATTTGTAACAGTTGCAACATTTCTAGGTATTCTTCACTTTTGGTTTTTAGGAAATTTGTGTGTGAAAACCACATTTGAAATTTTTGAAAAACTTTGGTTCCCTATTGAGTGAATTAGCACTAAGAAAGGGAAATGATAGTAAAATTGAGTTTTCATACTTTTGAATTATAATTTATAGTCTATTTATTATGTTGAAGTATGTTTATTCTTGAAATATGCCCACTAAATAGATCTTAGATGAAGATTCATTTGAATTATGCATTGTGGTATTCTAAGGTAATGATGAAAGCTAGAAATAGGGCAGTGAATGATCAACTGTAGAGTTGATATTTGAAATTTTTGAAAAGGCATGTTAAAATGCATCAATATATGCACCATTGTATGGTTCCTAGTACAACCATGGTTTGTGGTCAGCCCCAACCAGGTTGTCAAAGAAATTTCAGCACTAAAAGGCACATAGCCATCAATTTTAATGGGATCAAAGGTTACCCAAATGTCATACCATCTAGAATCAGAGATAGGATACCAAAATTCAATGGTGATAAGTTTGAATCAGCAACTAGGCATCTGCAAGAGTTTGTTGATGTGATGGATGACTATGAGGTAGATCACGAGGAGGTGATTGTGAGGTTATTTGTTTAGTCTCTAAGAGGAGATGTAAGAGATTGGTTCTCCTATTTACCAGCATCCTCCATACATTCCTAGGATGAGTTTAAAGAAGTGTTCATGGAGCAATTTTGTGAAAGGGTTGATCCCATTTCAGTGAGAGAAAAATTTATGAGCATTGAGAAGGAAAAAGATGAGCTAGTCCCAACTTTCAATCTCTGATTTTCAAAGGAAATAAGGGATATTCCAGAAATTCTAAGACCAAATGATGTAATATGTTTGGTTGTTTACTTAGGTTCATTTGATAAAAAAAATGAGTTATCTATTAAGAGATAAATATCCTGCAACATTACATCATGCATATCAAATTGCCATGAATATTGAGAACAGTTTGAAATATTCAATGATGAAAGGACATAAGGTTGTGAGTGTTGGTTATCCTGGCACACCTCATGCAAATAAAATTCATGGATTAGATAATAGAAATGCTTGTCAAGATAGTAATGCTTCTATTGTTTTGATTTCTCCATCATCACAACATGTCGATCATAGTGAACTCCTAGTTGAACATCAACAAAATTTGAGCAATGTTGATCAAACATCTTTTGTTCAAGGATTGTCTAAAATGAAAATATATAAAGGGGAATCACCATCTAATTTATTCTCAAGATTTTTGGATGCCTTGTTGAAGTTCCCTATAAATTTTAGACCTGAGGACTCAATGTGAATTGATCTATTTTATGAAATCTATGATTCTGGGTTGAGTGCCTTGCCAAAGGAGTTGAAGCCTTATAGCTTTGACCAAGTGATTGAATGGATAAAGATTATTGAAGGAGCCTAGCATAATTATGCACAAAATGTGGTGTCTCAAAATGAAGATAGTAGTTGTCTTATTGAGAAAATTCATAGCATGATACACAAAAATGAAAAGAGTATATCATAAAATGAAGATCAATGTTGTATGGATGAGGATATTGATTGTAATCATCTCACAATCAGCACATATGCATATCCATACAACAGTGATGAAGATGAAGATACATGGTTGATGATAGTATAGATATGCATGAAAGCTCTTCTTGTAATATCTTGGGTGATGAATAAGTAAAAGAGATGAAAGATGTCATTTCATGTCATGTTTTGACCAATGAAAATAGTGCAAGTGTTGCTGACATCTCATCACAAATCAGTGATCAAGACATTGAAGATAAAAGTTCAAATATTTATTCTACAAAATCTGAGCATGGCTTATGTAGTGATGAGTCTTCTTGTGATGAGGATTATAATTATAGCCAACTTGATTATTCTTTTGAGGACTATGAATGCTTGTATAAAGATGACTTAGAGATATTTCACTCACATGAAGGAAGTAATGACACAAATTCTCATAAAGTCACTTGTCCACAAGTGAATGATCAAATTGCACATGATGAATACCTAGAATGTAGTTCGGGTTTTTCATCAATGGAGCATGTAAATTCTATGAATGATGAAGAATTTGAAGATAAATATGTGAGTGTTCAGTATGTTGATGGACGTGCTTATGTCCCTATTTCCCATGATTTTTTGTGTGAAGCAGAGATGGAAGTGTTAGGTATACATGAAAAGGATGATGAGGTGCACACATTGATGAAGGAAGGAGTTCATTATTGAATAATCAAGTTAAGTACATGGGTCTCAGATGAGCATTATTACCCATTAATAGTGTGAAACAATCTGATGAATTCTCAGATTGTGTTGACATTACAAAACTTTTTGATCTATGTGTAGATCAACCAAATGATGCAAATGACAATGGTTGTGATGTTAGTCAGTATGAAATTGAATATGGGTCCTTCTTTGATGATCTTTCTCATCTTCACAGTATGCAAATGGACATGTTTATTTTGAATGAGGAGTGCATTGGTGTGAAAGAGAATGAAGGTTCTAGCTCTACTGCTAATGAACAAATTTTAGATAACAGTGAGTCTCTGGAACATAGGTCAATATGCCTATCAACTGATAGTGTGCATGAAATTATTTTTGCTGACCCTGTTAATCTTGAAAGTGATAGCATTCAAAATGATTCAGGTATTCATATTGACATTCTGGAGAGTAATATTGAACATGTTATGAAAAATCAATGTGAAATTTTTGGCTTAGGGTTAAATTTTGAATTAACTGAATCTTTATTTGAGACATTCCATATGGAATTGCATAGTGGTCTCAAGAATGAATTTTACATCATGAGTGAACCTAGGATGGAAAAAATTGGCCATACATTGGAGGTTGATGTTTTTTTTTAATACCCTAATTTGAATGTAGATGAAGGTATTGTGGGTTTTGATAAATTTGTTTTTTAGAACCTTGAGGCATGTAATAATGTGCTTGAGCAGTTTTGTTGGGATGATAATAAACTAACTTTTGATGCAATTCAACTGAAGGAGTTTCAAATGTGTGAGCATTCTTTTCTCAATAAATAGCAGGATTGCACATTTTTTTGCAAGCATGATATCTTCTCTAAGCATAATCAGTATGAGGGGGTTAATAAATGTGATGAGACTATGTTTTCATATGGTCTTAATCATTATCCTCATATGTTATTAATTGCTACAAAATAAGAAAGTGAAGATATTGGCAACGATATGGCCTATGTGATTTGGTTGCCATGTGATAACAAAGCTAAATAGGGAGCAAGTTTCCACTTGTACAAAGGCAGTTTGATACTTGTGTTTGCAAAAATGCAGTCCCTCATATTGTTGTGGTGTGATAGAGGCAAGCATGTATTGAGGGAGATCAGATATTTTAATATATTGGTGTTTGACATGGGTAAGAATTGACCCCCCTTTTCATTTGGTGGCCTAGGGTCACCAAGTGAAGTTGAAAAGGAGATTGAATAAAGAAGCAATTATAGAGCGCCCAATAGACTCAGAATTTGGACTACTCCCCATAGATCTAAATTCTTATTATTCCCACAGGTGGCCTACATCCCCAGTTAGAGCCACTGGTGGCACCTTCAAATTTTGCAAATTTGAAGTGCCCATCTTGAAAAAAATTGCCTTTGCACACTCAAAAGTGCACCTGAAAAATCTGCCCAAGTGACCTACTTTGGAGGGTCACAACTCAGAGCCAATTAATTTTCATGAAAAACCCCTTGGTGAGAATATTTAGTTGACATATGTGAACATGCATGTCATTTTTTAGCTTCCCATGATGAGTTTTGATAGGGTTTTTATAAGTAAAACTGGAGGGTTCTGGAACTATTTTGTTAACTATGAACTCTTAGCTCTGTGAAGTGGCCTCCTGTTCAAGTTGATATTTCACAGCTGGATGATTTTCATAACAAACAGATTGTTTACCTACATTCCTCCCACATTCATATGCTCCCTGGTCCAATTTTAGAGCCTTAGGATCTGATTTGATATTTTTTCGAGATTAAAAGTAAATGCAGTTTGTTCTGCTTTTACATTTGCATTTCTGACATGTTTCAAGGTAGTCAACTTTAACCCCTAATATCTCGCAAAGAATGATGATTGAATAAAATCCCTCTTGCACATGTGCTCAGTGGACCTAAATGATCTTTTTTTTCTATTGGAATCTTCCCAAGTGGTGATTTGATATTTTTTTGAAGTGATGACTTGGTGAGCTCTAATTGGTTTTGAACAGGTGCAATTGCAGAAAACTCTGAGTGAGCCACTTTGGCACTAAATATCTTGCACCTCAAAATATCTTTTGTTGAACTGATTGTTTCACTAAATTATTAGGTCAAATTTCTACATGCCTATGAATTTTCATGGCTCCAGGAGGTTGTTTGACTAGTTCCCAAGGCAATTTTAGAGGCCACTTGACCTATTTTGACTACAGTACAAAGTGCCTGAAAATGGATTCTGATGGTTACCCTCTTCAAACTTTCCACCTTAGATGAATATGCAAGCATCCTCTGATCAATTCAAAGTGAATTTTTTTTAGGTTGGGCCCATATGGAGATCCAGTGGGCTTTACACAGTTATGATGTTGTAAGTATTGCAATAGTCGAATGGGGTATGAGAATCCATAAGAGGTTGTTTCAAATGATTTCTAGTTTTCAATGCATCATGCAGTAGAAACTCTTGAGGAGAGCACTCAATCATCTGAATATAATAAGTGAGTCACATATTTTAAATATTGATTCATGCCTGTGAGTGCAATATTAGAAATTCTTGCAAAACATAGAATCTTGCAAATGAGAGGGGCTCTCTACATTTGGAGGTATAAGCTAATTACAAATATTTTCTTGCAATGGATATGGACTCTTCCAATCAACTAGATGAAGGTGGTGTTTTACTATTGTTCCCATGGGATAAAATTACAACAATATTTAACCTTGCTTGGTTATATGAATAGCTACATGATACTAGAAAAGCAAATTATTTATGTAGGATAATATTCTTTAGGTTTTCTCCACCTAACCTTGCTTTTTAGTAGACTTAAAATTTGATTAAAGATGGAAGGAAATAGCTTGATAAGACAATGACAATTGACTTGGTGGGTGACAATGATGAAAATTTGGGAGGAGGAATTAAACTTTATGTAATTGCATCAACCATCACCTCTATGCGATCCATTCTACAAGGCCTCATTATGGTTTATGCAAAATTTTGCAAAGGATTAAAAGAGTTAGAGAATTGTTTTGGAAATCCAATGTGATAGTTGGAGGGAGTGATTTTGATGCTGAAAATGCAAAACTTTTATACATATTTTTATTCTTGGGTTTCCTCATTATGTGGATTCCTATGATAGCCAAACCTCTGACAGTTATGGCATTCATGTTATATCTAATGGCTTTCAATTCATACATTGTAGTCATGGTATATTCAATGGGAGGAGATACATTGCTCAATACATATGATCTAGTTGTGTTTGCAGAGAACAGTTTGATTGACGTTGGGAAGCTTCCACCACGGTCGGCGATGCCCATGGTCACTAAAATCTCTGGTGGCCCTTGAGAGGAGACAGCTCTTAGTACTTCTACCCCACTCCCCAACTCATCAGCCACACCACCACCATCCATGTATGTGTACCCAAGTGCACAACCAAGCTTGTTGGGCTCCTCTTTACTAGCAGCAAAGATCAATGATATGAAGAACCTTATAGGGTCTTTTGTGAATGATCTAGTCCTTATTTGGCATCAATAAGCGACACCTCCAAAGCCTTCCATGCAAACCTATCAACGAGGAAGGTCATATTATTAGTCGAACACATATCAAGGAGCTTTGAAGGGAAGTAGCCAACAATAAGTGTCTATGAACTAGATAGTCCTAGTCACCATGCGGCTTTAGACTATCAAGAATAGTCCGAGCAAAGATTTGGTCCTAGGCCAGAACAACTTGGCAAAAGATGAGAACACATGGTGCTTCACATTTAATGATGGTCATACGCCCCATAATTTTCCAAGGGGAAATCTTCAACAGAAGATAGTGGAATAGAGAGGCCAAGGTGTGTTTTCAAACATGGAAGAATATCAGTCTCCTAGATTGGAGAATGCCTACTTTAGAGCACAAACACAAGGGATTTCCTTAGAGAAATAGTTGGATATCTCACCAGACCAAGCATTATTTTCTTGGGTGGAAGAAGAAGACACGGTATTTGCAAACGATGTTCCAACAAGCATTGCTCCATAGGTATAGTTAGACTAAAATATGCAGTCCAAGAGAAGACTCACTAGAGAATACATGCAACGAGCTCCACAAAAAATACAACCACAAGTAGAGGCCTCACAGATCAAACCCACTCAACAGTCACAAGCTCCACTATTACTAGAGAAATATATGGACAAATCACTAAGCCCACCCACATCGGATCGGCCTCTTCCTAAGGCAAAAGAAATACCACCATTCAAACCTAAGGTCTCGCTAGTCTGAACGCTTAATATGGTGGAGAAACTAAAGAAGGCACCCACTAATGTGTCTATGTGGGAAATTATATCAATTCTAGAATAGAAGACATTGCTCTAGTAGGAATTAAAGGAGGAATAAATGCTACAGACAAATACAATCCCACTAAACAATCAAGATAGAGGAAAAGGGCCCATGTCGGACCACTGACCTTCGGAACACATGTCATACATGAACGTCATGAACAATACAGATGTAAAAGAGGTAAGAAAACCAAATCCTACCCCTTTCTTTTTAACATTTATTATGGGAGATAACATTTTACACAATAATACGATTGATTCAGGAGCTAGTACCATGATCATGGCCCAACAAGTGGTCAATGCCCTGAAACTTAAGTACGAGCCTCTTAAGAAAGGGATCATGCAATTAGATGGGAAGAAAGTCCTAACCGTCGACCACATCAAGGATCTATCTTTGACCCTTTCCTCATGTCCAAGCCAAACCATCACACAAGAAGTAGTTGTAATAGGCATTCCCCTAGTTTTTGGGATGTGTCTTTCAAGAGACTTCATGAAAAAGCTTGGTGGATATCTCACACTTGATTGGTATCATTTGATACTATAGAAAAAGCATGGGGAAAAGATGAAGATCCTATATGAATCATTGAACCCTAAACATATAGCAAACAACATTGTTCTATGCTTTGAAGCAGTGCATACCTCCTCAAAAAAGGACATATTGCATAGAAATGCTAGAAGATGAGGAGGACACAAGTGATCATACCCCTAAAGAGGAGGTCATGCATAATCAATTTATTGATTCCAACCCATTTAGAAACTTCCATGCTACCGGGTTAGGCACCTATGTGATCTTCGACAATGACCTAGTCTTCCTGAAATTGGTAAAGGAATAGGAGGAGCCTGGCAGACTGGGTGACAACAATCTATCGACACTATATTTCGATGGTGCCAAGTGCAAAATCGGTTCCAAAGCTAGCATCTAATTAGTATCTTCGAATGGATCAGATACCCTGAAAGCTTTCTGCTTCAAGTTCCTATGCTCAAACAATGATGCAAAGTATGAGGATTTTGTCCATGGTTTGATTCTCATAGATCAAACGGAGTTAAAGAGAATATAGGTGTTCAGAGATTTGGAGTAAGTCGTAAACTAGGTTTGTGGACAGGAAGTTGTAAAAAATGTAAGAATGGGGTCTACAAACACAAAATATGGGATCTAATCGAGAGCTTTAAAGCTTTTAACATACAGGTTATCCCACGGACCTAGAAGTCACTCATAGATCATATGGCTTTGATTGGATCATAGTTTGAGCCAACTCTCAAATCAACAAAAAACCAGAATGCAATGCATACCGCAGTCCAACTATCAATACCCGACAATGATAAGAATTGGTAGGTTTTTTAGGATGACATTTAGATTGTAGCTTTTCTAAAAAAATTGGGAAAAGCTTCCAATCATTCATAGTCTAAAGCTAGAAGGACTATTAAAGGACAAGTAATTCAATTGAAAAGCAATAAGCTCCCATCAGGTTTGATTTCTCTCAAAAATATCTTCAACTATGGTAATGCGAGAAATATAAAACAAAGATTCACCACCAACAAAGGAAACTATGAAGACTTCGACATCAGGAAAGGAAGAAAGCTAAAAGTTGGAAGAGACATCTCGCAAGAAGACAAGGAAAGATTGAAAGGCTTGTGTGCTAAATAAAATAGGGTCGTGGCTTGGACTTATGACAATCTCAAAGGATATGGTCCAGGCATCATTCAGCATACTATCGACTTAGCTGAAGGCTCAAATCCCATCTGATAGAAATAAAGGTTGGTGAATCCAAAAGTTGAGGCATTGATTTCACTAGAGCTTAAGAAATTAATCGAATCAAGAATCATATATTTTATCAAACATTCCACCTGTGTATCCAACCTTGTACCATTGTAGAAAAAGAATTGCAACATTTCAGCTCTGCATGGAGTTCCAAGGCTTGAACAAAGCTTCATTAAGAGATCACTACCCCTTACCCTCAATGAAGCAAATTCTACAGACCATGGCCAAATCAAAAATGTTCTCACTACTCGATGGTTTTTTTTGTTATAACCAAGATTATGTAAAGGAGGAGGACCAACAGAAAACAATGTTCACCACCCATTGAGGAACATTCATGTATGTAAAGATGCCCTTCAGAATCTCCATTGCAAGTGCTACCTTTCAAAAAGTGATGTATATCACCTTCAAAAGATTGATCAATAAGATCATCTTAATATATCTGGATGACCTGACTATTTTTTCCAAATCAAAAGATGATCAGTTCAATCATCTGGAAATGATCTTCTAGAAGTGTCAACAGTTTAGGATTTATTTAATTCTCAAGAAGTATGTTTTTGTAGTACCACAAGGAAAATTTCTAGGCTTTGTGGTATCAAAGGAAGGAATAGCCATAGACCTTGAAAGGGTGAAGGCTATAATAGAACTACTATTGCTAGTCAACCAGAAGGGGTTGTAGTCCTTTCTAAGAAAAATTAACTTCGTCAACCAGTTCATTTCGGACTACATGAGCATCATGAGACCCATCACACTAATGTTAAAAAAGGACTCAAAGTTCAAATGGACTCCTGAAGTAAGCTCACTTTTAAGAAAATAAAGGTAGACATCTTTGCAGCTCCAGTGTTAGCCAACCTAGGCTTCTCCAAATATTTCCTACTCTACATCTATAGCATCTAGCACATCATAGCTTCAATTCTCACTCAAAAGGATGAGGAGGGAAGTAAAGAAAATCCCATATCATTTCATTCTACAACCCTCAAAGGATATGAAACTAGGCATAATTTTTTTGAAAAAAAGGCCTTTGCTATTGTCAAGAGCCTAAAGAAATTCCAATACCTGGTATCGGCCAACAAAATCACCATCCTCATCACCCACCTGAGGGTTAGGGAATATATCATTGAATGCAATATAACTGAGAAGAGGGCCAACTAGATCACCAAGATCCTATAATATGATGTGGACATCTAACCAATGAAACAAGTTCAAGGGAGAGGCCTTTGTGAATACCTCATGCAGGAATTAGGGTCCTAAGTGAAAGAAGAGACCGACTAGGTCTATACAAACTAGTTCGAGTATGACAAGTCATGGGTGGATGATCGGATGTAATTTATGCAAATTGGGAAATATCCAACCAACATCCCACCTCTCAAAAGATGCTACTACTGACTGCAAGGCACCAGTTATGTATTAATTGAGAAAATTTTAGTTAAAAGAAATTATGATGGAGTCCTTCTCCATTGCATAAACAAGCCACAAGTAGAAAGGATTTTAGGAAAATTCCACAGCAACCCCTGGGCAGACACTTTTCCACCAAGACCATTGTTTTGAAAATAATGCGGGTAGGCTATACTGGCCTTCAATGTTCTCTGAGGCTCATCATCTTGTGCGGAAGTGTACTCAGTGCCAATATTTTGTTGGTGAGCAGAAGAACTCCACCATGCCATTAAGCCTTATTGTGACCAAGGAACCCTTTGCATAATGGGGTTTGGATTTTTTCAGGATAATAAATCCCATCTCCAATGTAGGCCACAAGTGGATACTTACGATGACCGACTACTTCACAAGATGGACTAAGGTTGTCCCCCTAAAGAATTCTACAGAAGCAGAAATTGTAAATTTTCTCGAAGAGTTGGTAACAAGGTTTGCTTCACCCAAAACTATCATTTCCAACAATGCGCCAACCTTCATAGGCTTTGGGATGTCATACTTCACTCTTAAGCATGGGGTCTACCTAAAGACTCCATCCAATTATTACCCATAAGGAAATAGGTTAGCAGAATCAACTAACAAGAACTTGATTAGGTGAATAAATCACATCGGGTCAAAACACCAAAAATAATGGAAAAAGCATATGTGAGTAGCTTTATGGGCTGACAAAATTACACTTAAGAAGATCCTGAAAACCTTCCCTTATGAGTTAGTATATGGGAAGGAGGTATTTTTACCCATTTCCATAAAAATTCTGGCATTACAATTGTTAAAATCTTTGGAAGTCGAGGAAGACAGTGGAATGGAAGTAAGATTGGTGGAGCTCTTAAGCCTTGACGAGAAGAGAGAGAATGTTTTTGACACCATGATCAAACACCAATAGGTGGTCAAATGTTGGTTTGATAAAAAGACCTCCAACCTAGATTTTAGAGAGGGGAGTCTTGTGCTAAAATATTAGGAATGAGCTGCAAAACCAAGGCAACATGCAAAGTTTGATTCATTGTGAAGGGGTCCCTTCTGCATCCATGCATGTAAAGAAAGGAATGTGTACAAGTTGGAAGATATGAATGGTGATGTTTTGGATATACCATTAAATAGTATTCATTTGAAACTATTCAATTAAAGTATGTTCAAGTTCATGAAAATTATACAGTTATGTACCATATGTAAAATTTTGTAAAATACATATTTTTTGCAAATGAAGCCATCAAAGTAAACAAAAAACAAATAGCAAAAAGGTACTATATATTATATCCATTGAAATATTTACAAAATGGTACACACTTTCAAGCCTAAGGATCCAAGAGAAGCTTAAAACCTTCTCATTTAAAACCCAAAATTACATCTTCAAAAAGAAAAAGACAAAAAAACATGAAAATGATAGAATGAAAGTTCAGCCTTTGTTAGTCAAAAGATTTGTTTCTAGGGTTTCTCCAGCAAGGTAGCAATGGGGTTATAAACACACAACACATAGGAAACATGGGTGTAACACAGACCTTCAATCCTTAATGCCAGGACTATAGACTAGGAATTCAAAGTGGGTTTTCCATTCAATCCCAGGGAAATGCTCCACATTATATGTCCTCAACAAGAAAGAGGTTGTCGGTCAGGATAGTAGTCAATGGAACTCCAGGTCCATCATCCAAAATTATTTAAGAAAGGGTATCCAGTGAACCATTTCGATATAGTTGACATGCCTCTGAATATTCATGGCAGATGAAATACCAGTGCCAAGGATTACAACTTGGATGATTTTTCCAAGCCCATTTAAGTATGCCAAATCAAACATGGCGTGGTAGAGTTCTATGATCTAGGGATTGGAAATGTCCAAATCTAGTAAGGAAGCCACAAAAAAACTATTGTACATCACCGTACCATGCGGGCATCCCTAGCCAAGGCCTCCATGTAAAGGTGGTCATCTCATCAATGACCCTCCACTAGTCAGATGCCAGCTTGTCCTATGTGAGAAAATCTAAGACCACTCCTGCATTGCCAGAGTTTTGGATCATCGTGCTCCACATCAACCATTATAACCCATGGGCAGAGCATGACAATATGCTCTCAGGCCCAGATATGAAGAAGTGTGAACCTAGCGTTGATGGCTCTGCTATTGCAATATGTGAACTTGTGCAAATCATGATAAAGTGAGGCTAGCATCACTGGTCCCCATGCAAAGCAGCACCTCCTAAAGAGCATCCACTCCCAAGCTAGACCCCATCCTGGGCTGAAATACTTGCCTCGCTGATTTGGAGCTACAAGTCCTGAAATAATCGCCGCCACAATCAATCAGAAGGTGGACACCCAACCTCTGTAATGCTCAAGCTCAATCTAGCCCTTGGCAAAGACAATCTCATCTAGCCCCATAATCTCATAGCAAGAATTGGTCCCAGCATCCATGTCATAAATAACCTGCTCTCTGTGGATGGGCAATCAAAGAATCTGCCATACATCCTCCAATGTGACGGTCACCTCACTAGAGGGAAAATGAAATGATGATGTCTCACTGTGCCATCTCTCTACCAGCACAGTCATCATACCCAAGTGTGTCATGATAGTAGGCACATACGCAATGTACCACAGGCCGATTGTTCCAAGGTGCTCCTGAAGCAACTTGTGTAATCCAGACAATCTGCTAAGCACCAAGGATTAGTGCTCATGTGAATGAACTAGCTCTCTATCCTCTTGCACCCAGTAAAGCCACAGTGTCAAGTTTTGTAAAAAATCAAGATCCCATTTGAATTTTTCATGATCGAAATAGCAAAGGCATCACTATTTGCAAAGGCGTCATTGTTTGAAAACTCCAAACTACACCGTTGGAGGCCCCAAACTATAAACTCCATCACAATATCCATGTTTGACCATGCATCCATTTGACCCAAAAACCCTAAACTCCTAACTAGACCACAGCGGTGTCATTCGCATATGCGGCGTGCTTTGGAGTTTGACCCCTAAGTTCTAAACTGACACAGAATCGCAGGACCCAATAGCAGTGTTGTTTAAGGCTAAGTGGCGCTAATTCTACCCTTTTAGTGGTGCCAAACTACATCGCTGGACTAGTTTGACTTTCTAAGCCTAATAAATGTGCACAAAAATCAAAAACACAAGTTGGGTTAGGGTCACATACCGGTGGTCCTATGCTTGGAAGTCGCTAGTAGACTCGCACTCGCTTAGAGATGTGTCGGGGAAGCACTCTTTGCGCCATCTCACACAAAGTTCAGGGCTCAAAAATAGGAAATTTCTAAAGTTTGAGTGTGCAAATGAATTGAAAGTGATCCCTCGAGGGCTATTTAAGCACAAAAATTAGAGTTTTTTTTACCTTGTTTAGCCATCAAGCTAGGGTTTTGGGCCCCTAATCCCATTTTTTCCCAATCAAAGCTTGTTTCAGGTCTTTTTCTTGAGTTTTGGCATGTTTTTGGCATCCTGGAGCCTTTCTAGACCCATTGAGTAGCTTGTCCTCTTTTTTCGCTAAACTGTAGATTTTTTGCTCTTAGGACCTCTCTAACTCTTCTAGGGTTTTTCACCTAAAAGGAGAGAGTTAGGCCAAAAATGCTAAGATTTCATTCAAATTATATTATGTATGATGTTATTTTGGCTAGATGAGATGATCTAAATTCAACTAAACAATGCAATTGACTGATTATGAATGCAAAACCTAAGAAACAAGTGATGTTTGAAAACACATTGTGTAATGCAACAATGAACTAGAAATGAATGCAAAACTAAACATAGATGAATAAACTTGAAGTGTGCACCTAGAATGTTGGAGAAGACTTGAAATGTTGTTGATGTTGTTTTTTAGGCCTAGAGGGACTCATTTGCCATTCTGGGCGAATCAGTCCCAGTTCTGTCAAACTGAGTCGAAACCTGTTTCTGTCAAAAGGGTGTCAAAAAATGCAAAGAACAAAAAAATGACCTAGAAATGGGACTCATTCTCCACCCATGGTGAATGATTCCACTTTTTAATTTCTAAATTTTCAAAATTCTAATCCGGAGCTTTTGATATGCACTTTGGCTTCCTACAGGTGTTTGCTTCTGAAACTCTGATTTACAGGTCTAAAATTGATTTTTTGTTGATATTTTGACTTGTTGAATGAGGAGAAGACTTAAGAAACCTTTCAACTTGATCTTCAATTATTTACAAGCTTCCAAGAGACCTAAATCTGCAAACACACAAAATAAGAGAGAGAAATGTTATGTTAGAGCATGGGGGTTTGCCTTGGTCAAACCCCTTTTAGGTAATTAAACCAAAATGATGAAATAAAGTAATGAAACATGCAACAATGGAATTTAAATTACCTTTCAATGATGATTTATCTTGAAAATTTGTAGCAATGGAGGAAGATTCAACCCTTGAATGTCTTTTAGGAGCTCTCTTGATGTCTTTGAATTATAAAACCCTAAGTTGCTTGACTTGAGATGAAAGATTGGTGGATGAATAGTGAAGAATGGATGTTAATTAAGTTAGTGGATGTAAAAATTAGTTTAGATAGGTGCTTTTATAGGAAATTCATCTATTTTTCCTATTATTACCTCATCATAGGCCGACATGAAGCAAAATTAAACTCAAATTTCACTTTGTTCTTGCTCAAAGGTCAAAATTGAGCAAAATGGGACTCATTCGCCACACATGGTGAATGGGTCCCACTTGGATGGGACTAATTCACCCTGTATGGTGAATGGGTCCCACAGGGGCCAATTTGATAGCTCAGATGCCAAGAGATAAGGAAATAATGTTTAAAATGCAACCTTGTCGAGTATTTGATCAGTTTGAGCCTCGAGATGCACAATATGGGTTAAGAGGGGCCCATTAATAATGATGTAAATAATAATTAGGGCTTGGGACACAAAATTCAATGTGAAAGTGTGATTAAATACACTTTAAAACACTAAAATGAGGTCCACATAGCCTAGGAAGGTACAAGAACCAATGTGAATGTATAAGGCACATTACAAGACTAGTTTATCATTAAGTTTATCCTACAATCCTTCTAAATAAATGTGAGGATGTATTTAAATATATTTTATTATGTTGAATTAGGGATAAATAGGTTTATTAAGTCTAGAAAAACATGAAAGTATCTTACAACACCTTTACAATACATCATTAAAAGCATGTTATTTGATTTGCAAGGGTCCAAGACCTAGTGTGGATGCATAAAATGCCTCAAAACACTAGATTAAGGCCTCATTAAGTTCATTTTATCATGAATTAATCCCATGTCAAGCAAAGGGTCCTTTTTTTCTGGCACATTTGCGAGATCACCCAAAAATCCAAATTTTTGTCCAATCTCTCGAGGGGGCAGTATACCAACATAATTCTTTCATTAGGGCAGCAGTGGGGCATCTAAAAAAAATAAGAATTTTTTGAATTGTGATCTCAATAGGTTCATTCTTTGAACCAACGTAGTGGGTACATTGCTTCAAAGAGGGGCAAAATATAAACATATAAAATATACCGATTGATCTCATGCACCTGATCCTGATTTACTAACATCAGTTCTTCCTAAATCACTTCTTTACTAACCATTTAATTAAATAATCTTTATTTGATTTAATTCATCACATTTCATCTCTTAATTAAATAAATCAATTTTATTTGATTAAGTCATTATCTTCTATTAATTAAATAAATCTTTTTGTTTAATTAATCCTAATGTCTGCCTTTTAATTAAATATTTCATTTTATTTAATTAAGTTCTAAATTCATCTCCTTTAAATTAAATAAATTAATCTTTATTTGGTTTAAGTCTAACACCATCCTCTTTAATTAAATAAATCAAACTTTATTTAATTAAATCAATATTCATTATTTCTCTCATTTTGATTTATTTAAATCCTAAAATCTAAATCAAAGTGTCAAATCAGCTAATTTCCATTAAATTCAATCAAATCATGATTAATCCTAACACTAATCACTCAAATCCTCTAGATTTTCCAACTTGTCTAAGTAAATCAATTTATTGATTTATTAAATCTCCTATTTTCATTCAAAAGGGCATCAAAGTTGGAATATTCCTCAAATTTGAAAATCTCCCTCCCAAAGGACTTGTCCATCCAACAAGGCATTAAAGGCCTCTTACATGTCCTTTTTTTTTAGCCAAGTGGCATTAACTCTCTTTTATTCTCCCTCCAACATGTCACTTCTCCAATTTCAAATATCTACCTAATCGCATTAATGTACACATTCATCAAAATGTGCTCCACCTCTATCCACTCACATGTTGACAAGTGGCATTTTGCTATTGGTTGATGTTTTATCCCACATTCATCCCTTTTGCTTAGTCTTCCATCATTCTCTTCTATAAATAGAAGGTTCTCATATTGATTTTGGATCCACAACTTATGCAAAGTCATTATCTTCATGTTTTGAGCAACTTCATCCATTGTCATCCATTTTCAATCTTTCATCAATTTCATAGCTAGCTTAGGGAAAATTTTATCATGGAGCATCATTGATCATCTTCAAGCTTGCAAGGAATTGGGAAAGGGCTATTTTCCACATCAAAATAGCACCAATTCCCCCATGGGATTGAGAGTTTGAGCATTTGAATAAGATTTAGCTTGCTTTCATTTGTGTTCTTCATTTTATTTCTTATTCTTCATGTTTCAAATAAATTGCATGGGGAATGATGGTTTTGATTTGCATAATGGACTAATAATGTGTTGTTTATTTGTGTTTGTGCAGGTCTAGGATCACCATTCACATTTTGGCACTAGAAGGAGGGTGAATCTAAAGAAATTAACACATTTTTTGACCAAAATTCTGCTATTTTTTAAATTTTCGTGTGTCTACAGGAAAGTGCACCACTGCAAGGGTCAAACTTTGCCACTATCATTCCAACAGTGCTATTTAGTGATGTTGTTAAACTCTAAACCACACTACTTTTGTCATTCTCCTCAAGGTCTAGTCTTCTAAACTCTAAAGTGTGTCACTTTGGAAAATAGTGATGCAATCATGGTCATTGTTTCTCCACAGAGCACCACTTGTCTCACCAGAGTGCTGCTAACCTACTTCAAACTATGTTTCCTTTGAAGATTGCACCGCTGGGGTGGGGTAAAAAGCAGATTTCAAGTTATTTTCAACATGTGCTTTTTAGTTTTGGTCACCTTTGACTTCTAACTGGTTTTTGGCTCTGTTTTCTATAGTTTTTAACCAATTTTTGTAGGTTGGAGTGATTCAAATGGAAGAAGGAAATGAAAGTAAGACTTCTTATGGCATCTTCATTCCATTGTTTCAAGTGTTTTTAAACACTTTCAGGAGTAATTATAATCTCATTTCTAAGGACTTTGTCATCTTCAAGTTTTTTAGGACTCAAAATAATTTTTGTTTAGGCTTAAAAGGAACAATCAAATGGATTAAAAAGAACATTAGAAACTTACTAGAGTTTGTTTTGGGGCTAAAATTGAATAAGAAAATTTCACATTTCAATCTTCATGCTTAAAAAGAATCCATTCTTGCTTTGAAGGTTAAAATGAACATGTGCTTTTTGTGCTTTGTAATCTCTTATACCAAGTAATATCATTTAAAAGGTGTATGCACTTCTCTCATACTTCATGATGATCTTGAGAATCAAAAGTCTTTTGGTGATATTAAGTTTTTAAAAAGATTTCCTCCACACTTCAATTTGGATTCTTAAAATTGAATAAAGCTTACTAGTGTGACTGGAGTATATCATGTGTGTTCTCTCTTTGTTCACATAAAAAAAGATCGATTGAACTATGGATGTGTTTGCTTGATTTTGTCTACCTTTAGAGGGGCCTACCTAAGAGACACATCTGAAAGGAGAACTCAAAGGTGACTCCAATTGATTTTTCACTTGGGCTGATATACAAATGGATAAGACTAAATTGTCAAGTCCTCATGGTATGTAGGCCTTAACCATACAACGTCTTTTAGAATGGGGTACTACCTTTAAAATTATAAGCGTCCCTAGTAGGATTGATAAAAGCCTTTAGTGGCTTGCTAGATGCTCGCAAGGTGCCATGTCTCTGATCACCTTGACTAAGAACCAATTTGTTTAGAATCCCAAATCCTTATCTATTTGTTGGTACAAGAACGGTCGTTCTGAAGCTGCCCCACATTTTTGCAGTTCTTGGTAGAGATGATAAGTATTCCATAGGAGTTTCATGGGTACTAAAGCTTGGTTGACGCGTAGAAGTGAGTGATGTGGAGGGGAGCCAGTTTGGTCAAGTTTTTAATCATCTTCCAAGAATAAGCACAACTGAATTTATCCAAGTGGGGATTCAACAAATATTGTCTCTTGACTATCCATAGGGTTGTGCATTTTCTTGGATCTAAAACATTAGAAAACAAACATTCAACCATGATCATCAAATTTGAAACCCTTTAGAGGAAGCAAATAGCTTTGACAAAATCCAAGTGCTATTGCTTGCCCTAGGGATTCCATCCTTAGAGGCTTCTAAGAATTTGAATTTATATCTCAATTTTCTCTCACTAAAGTCAATATTAGGGAACTATTTCCTTAATTTCCTTGATTTCCACATAATGGACTTTGTGGGATGAGAAGAAATTAAGACATTAGACATTTAGTTTGAAAACTTAATCAAGAAAGTGTTTGTGGTAAAATGGACTCATTAAGAAAAGATAAGAAACAATGGGACCCCACACATGTGCTCTTCCAAATTATTTCTTGAAAGATTAAAATCTGAAAACCAAAGTCCAAAGGTCTTAGTCAAAAAGCTCGCAAGAAACGTTTGTCTATGCTTTACAAATTTAGAGAAAGATTGGCCTTTAACTTTTACAAATGTGCATCAAGGAACAATCCAAATTTGTATTCATTTTACTATTGTCAAAATCCAAGCCTTTTTCAAAGGTTTGAGTATCTCACATAGAAAGTATTAGCATGTTCTTCAACACCTAGGTCTTGTAAACAAAGTCTCTCTAAAGTCTCTTAGGATAAAAATCAAAACCTTTATCCACCCTCAAAATCAAAATCAAAATCATCTCACAAACAACTCTTGGAAATCTTGAAAAAATCCTTCATACTAAAATTTGGGCAAATCATCTTGAAACCAAAATAAAGATCAACTTATTTGACTAGGTGTTTGTAGATGAATCCTTCTTTACACAGTTAAATTATCATCTTATGGACAAATTTTACTCTAGGAAAACATCCAACCTTTTAGAGTTTATGAGTTCATTATCCAAATCAAATCCAATCAAAATCAAATCAAACCAAATCAAAATCAAGATCCAAAATAAAACATCAATCCAAAAGTCCTAAAGTTTAGTATCTCATTCAATGTTTCCTAAGAGTTCCAAATCATCCACCAATCATCCATCTTTTATTATCTAATCACCATCCTTGATCCTCAATATCTTAGAATTTCTTTTTTGTACCTAAGGTTAAGATCAATCCAAGGAATTAAAGGTTCACCTCCCATTCCTAAAAATTTATCCTCATTCTATGGTCCAAACTAGATCTCAACATAAGAAGAACATGGAAATGAACAAAGAAACATCCACTTCAAGTGACTTGGGCCAAACCGCTCCCGAAATGAATCCCATTGGATCTAGCAATCCCATGCTCAATCTCCCTCCACTTCCACAAGATCATCAAGAGGAAGGTGGCCAAGTGGAGGACATCACCAATAATGTTCTAGGGATGACTCAAGATGAAATTATTTAAATGGTCCAAAATCCTAAGACTCACAAAATTGTTAATGCCATGATAAAACTTAACCCCTCACAATACATGCTAGAATTGGGCAAAGAAGGGGCTAAAATCCCTTCTAATTTTGATGTAAGCACTATTGTGGAGAAGCCTCTTGGGATTATGCCCACGATATCATCCATTGCTCAACTCAATGAATTGTCACAAAGGGAAGCTCATTGCTTCATGCTCTTGAAACACATCCCCTTGTTAAAAACCAAGATTTGGATGTGAACACCATCTTGGGTCAATTTGTCCCATTAAATCCACTACACTCATACATTTTTCTTGCCTTTCATGACCCCAATGACCCATCCTCTTTTCACGCAACACTGGCATATCCTCTTAACATACAAACCTCTCCCTAAGACTTCGAAGGAGAAGGTGGGCTATTTGGACAAGGGGGAATATTTGACCCCTCATCATCATCATTTCCTCAAGGGAACACACCACCCATCTTTCCACCACTTCCACCTCTACCATTAAAATCCACACCACTCCTCGGTTTAGGGAAACCCCCTTTACCAACCATTAATCAACAAAATCTGAACAACCCCCTATCATAAATCAAAACATCATACCAAATACTTTGATCTTGCCATTGATATCACAACAATAGGTGGAAACCATCCAAGCAACCCAAGAAATCACTGTTCCATCCATAAACATGGTCTCTCAAGGGCCAAGCATATCAATCGCACCATCTACAATGCAAATACCCATCATCAATACAACAACACCCCTCATCACAACAAAAAACAACATTCCAAATCTACCACCACCACCGCCACCAAGACCAAATGTGTCCAACCAATATAGCATCACCTTGTAAGCAACACAATAGGCCTATCAAAAGGCACTTCATCAATTCCAAGCTCAACAAGCACAAAACACTCAAGTTGCTCAACAAGTGCAAGCAGCTCAAGCCACACAACAAGCACAACAGGCTCAAGCCCAAGCTTTGTTACAACAACAACAAGTTGCCCAATATTCCCAAGCTACACAAGCAGCTCAAGTTGCACAAGCCGCACAAGTTGCATAGGCTACACAAGCTTCCCAACAAGCTTAGGCTCAAGCACAAGCCCAATATCAAGCTCAGCAAGCGCAAGCACAAGCACAATACCAAACTGCTAAATAGAAATCATATCAGCAAGCCCTACAATTGTATCAAGTGAAACAAAAATCAGCCTAATTACTAGCCCAACAACAAGCATTGTTGGCACAACAGTAGCAAGACCAACCGCAAGCGTTGTTGGAACAACAACAGCAAGACCAACAACAAGCATTGTTGGAACAAAAGCAAATGTAGGCATATCAGCAAGCCTTGATTGCACAAAAAATCTTGCAACAAACTCCCACCAACATACCCAACACTCCACCCATCACTCGAATATTTCAACCACCTCAAAACACGTTCACTCCACCTCTCGATCCACAAAACGACATGACAGAACAAATCAAATTTCTCTTGCAGCAAGTGCTAGATCTCCAATCTGGGAAAACAACAAAAACACCAAGAAATTTGTGCCCCTATCCATTCAATAGGAGCCTTGCAATGGTACCATTCCCAAAGGGGTTTGAAATCCCTAAATTAAACAAGTATCATGGGATAAGAAACCCTGAATATCACATTAGGGAATTCCAAGTACATTGTGTGGAGGTCGCATATGATTATACATATCTGATGCATCTATTCCCTCAAATTTTGGCTAGCCCTACCATGGAATGGTTCTCTCACCTTCCTCCTAGAATCAAAAAGTTCCAATAGATTGTAAATGCATTCATAAAGAACTATGCATTCAATCTAGGTATGGATGTGAGTTTAGAGGAACTATCTGCTCTTAAACAAGCTAAGGGGGAATATTTCACTTCCTTCCTGCAACAATGGTGATCCAAGGCCAACAAGAGCAAATGGACCATTCTATAGGAACAACAAATTTGTACCATCATTTCCAATCTCGAGAAAAAAATATCATTCCACCTAAAGATGTAATGTATCACCACATACGACCATTTGATCCCCAAAGTACTCAACATCGAACAAGCCCTTATTGCACAAGGGGAGACACCCACATATCAATAAAATCAAGAGAACCACCTATCCACTAGCTATAGTGAAAAACTTGAACGTGGGTGAAGAACAAAAATGTCACCAATGATGGTGTGGTGGATGTCAAGGTCATAATTAGTGCTCCAAAATAGAACATGCAATCATGCCAACAACTGCAAGGCAATAATTGAAACAATACGCAAGCCAATGTGGTATCACAACAACCACCCAATAATCAAGGGGGACCACCCCTGTGAAACAAATATCCCCCCAAGAGAAAATACACAACCCTTGGGGAACCAATTGAATCGGTCATGAAGAAACTGGTAAACAGGAATCTCATCAAAATTCCCACTTATGATAATTATCAAGAGCCCCAAGTGAAACCACCATGGTACAATGAAAACCACCCTTGTGATTTTCATAAGATCAAGGGGCACACCACAGCCAGTTGCATGAGGCCAAAACATCTGATCCAAGACCTCATCAATGACAAGGTCATAAACATTGAACAACCATCTAGAAATCAAGACCTTAAAATATACACGAATCTGATGCTGGATCATAACAAGGAACAACCATCGAAAAAAAAAAGTATGCCAATGTGAACCATGTGTACGATCATGTTGTTGCATCCCTAGATGAATGGTTCATTGTAGTTAACATCAAAGGAGCCAAAGCTCATTGTGGAGTCACCACATGCGGCAGAAAAGTTACCATTGCTAGGTCATCACAGCCACCTAGAGGATCCACCTCAAATCCAAAATTCATTCCCAATGGTTACAACATCTTAGACCAGCTGAAAAAAACCCCCTGCTCAGATCTCAATCATGGAGTTACTAAAAATATCGCCCATGCATAGAAAAATCCTAGAGGAAGCATTGGCTTCGTCCACCGTCTTTATGGATCTTGATGCTGACCAGTTCTAAGCTATGGTTGTACACATCACTACTACAATTATCCTAACATTTTCTAATCAGGACTTCCCCACCCAACCATCTCACAATCGTACACTCCATCTTGAAGTCCTAGTTCATAAAAAAAAATTCAAAAGGGTCTTGGTGGACGGGGGTGTAGGCCTAAATATCTATTCGCTCAAACTAATAAAGAATCTAGGATTCTCAAAAGATTCCATTGAAAAGGGTAAGGGTATCACAATCAGAGCATATGATGATTAGGAAAGAGTGTCTCAGGGCACTATCCAACTCCCTAATTAGGTAGGGCCAGCCATCATGGAAACCACATGCCAGGTCCTTGACCTTGATTTTCCTTATAACATCCTCCTAGGGCATCTGTGGATCCATGGCATGCAAGCTGTCGTATCCACTTTCCATCAATGCATCAAATTCCCATATCAAAATAAAGAGGTCATAGTCCATGGTGATGCTAAGCCCTTTTATTACTACAAGAACCTGGAAGAAAAGTACTATAAAATCCCTCAAGTCCCAAAGAACAATGAAGGCCTTACAACTCCATATGTAGACCCAACTACTCTAGCCTCCACTTCTAAGGCAAAGACACCCGCCATTCCTAATATCTCTAAAATCAAGGTCATTATCCAAGACAATGGGTGTGGGGATTATAGAATGAAGAAAAGTTCCTTTGTAATAGGAGAGTTACCTCAATCTCCTAGGTCTCATGGGCAACCCCAACCGGTTGAAACATCATCCCAAACCTTCAAAGTGGACCCCTCCCGATTCAGATGTTGGGGAGATCTAAGTCAGGAGATAGTAGATGAAAAATACATATCAAGCTTTCTATACCAAGATGAAAGGCCCATGCCTGGTCTTCCCATGGATGAGAGCAGCAAAGGATTACAAATGATGCTTGGTATGGGCTATAATAGAAACAAGAAACTTGGATAGAATGACAATGTTCTTTTGGTACCTCTCATTCCGGAGAAGCGTATAAGAAATCTTGGCCTCAGATGTAACCCTTTGAAGGTGACCATGCTAGGAAAAGGTGCCCTGGTTAGAAAGGTTAAAACTTCCCCTCAACTATCAGCATCTACCCTTCAATTACCAATATCCACAGGCCAATTCATAGATAACTTTACCTTTGACACAACCAATGTAGGCAATGATGAGGATCCCATAACCCACTTACCCATTCTTTTCAAGGATTCCACCCTTCTAATGATTAGTACCCTATCTTTTGAATCAAATAATCAAACCCATGAAATAAACGTAGTCTATCCCCAACTCATCGATTATGACCAACGAGGACCACCAATTTTGGACACATTCAAAAATGATGAGGCGCTCTCAGAATTCATGGGATTATGGGATATTGTACCATGTGGAGATCACAAAGTTGGGTTCAACATCATAATGGACACACACACCTACTATGGGGAAACAATTGAATCCTTCAATCACAAAAGTGAAAATCTGAGAATAATCTCTAGGTCTTTGAGTGAAAACCACACTGTGGCACTCTTTGACCTGAAAATAGTAAAAATAAAGGATGCATCCAATAGTGAAAACCTCTCTGAGGCATTCAAGGATGAGGGATTCAATCTTCCTCTTAGTTCCATTCATCAGGAGAAGTTAGCAGTCTTAGCAGAGAAGTGCAATCCAGTCAACCTAGGAATAGAGGAAACACCACATTTCACCTTCTATGTAGAATCACTTCTGACAGAAGAGAAAGAACTCCTAGCTACATTCCTAAAAGAAAGAAAGACAAACTTTGCATGGACCTATGCTGACATTCCTGGGCTTGATCCAAAATTTATGGTTCACCACCTAGCTTTCTATCCTGAAGCAAAGCCAATGAGACAAAAACTAAGAAAGATGCATCCCAAAATATCATTATTGGTTAAAATGGAATTACAAAAGCTCCTAGATGTAGGATTCATATGGCCAATTGATTATCTAGAGTGGGTCTCAAATCTTGTACCTGTTTCAAATCCCACCAAGGGCATCCACATCTGCATAGACTTCAGAGACCTAAACAAAGCATTTCCCAAGGATGATTTCCCTCTACCAAACATTGACATGATTTTGGATATGATGTCAGGACATGAGATGTTATCATTAATGGATAGATTCTCAAGTTACAACCAGATTATGATAGCAAAGGATGACCAGCACCAAACAACTTTCACTTGTCCATGGGGGACATATTGTTGGAATATGATGCCATTCGGGTTGAAAAATGTAGGAGCTACCTATAAAATGGCCATGACACTAATCTTTCATGATATGATTCAAAAAACTATGGAAGATTATGTGGATGATATATTGGCTAAGTCAAAGAAACATCGAGATCACATAATAGCTCTAAACTCTATCTTTGACATGCTAGAAAAGTACAAGGTCTGACTAAATCCAAAGAAGTTTGTCTTCGGGGTACAATCAGGAAAGCTCCTAGGGTACATTGTATCCATGAGAGGAATCGAGGTAGATCCTACCAAATTCAAAGCAATCCTCGATATGGAGGCACCAAAAACATTGAAATAGCTAAGAGGCCTACAAGGAAGGCTCCAGTCCATCTGTCGATTCATAGCGCAACTAGCAGACAAGGTTGTCATGTATTCTCATCTACTCCACAAGGGGGTAGCATACAAATGGGACAAGAAATTTGATCAAGCGTTCAACAAAAACAAGGAATACTTTCTCACACCACCAGTTCTCATGTCGCAAATTCCAGGAAAACCCTTGATCTTGTACATATCAGCAACAGCAGTAGCTCTTGGTGCTCTCTTAGCATAGCATGATGAAAATGGGAAGGAGAGAGATATCTATTATATCAGCAGAACTATGGTGGGGCATGAGCTAAATTATACATCCATTGAGAAATCTTATTTAGCAGTCATGTTCGCAACAAAAAAAAATTAGGCATTACATGCTAGCACATCAAATAAAGCTCATTGCAAAGATAGACCTACTCAAGTACCTACTTGCTAAAGAAATGCTCACAGGGTGAATGGATAAATGGGTTATAATCTTGATAGAGAATGAAATTGATTATGTGGAGTGCAAGGCCATTAAAGGACAAGCAATTGTACATCAACTGGAAAAAGCACTGATATACTCAGAGAACCCACTTGTATCAGAATTCCTCAATGAATCAATCTTCAACCTAAGTATAGTAGATCACTGGAAAATGTACTTTGATGGATCCTACACACAACACAAGTCAGAAGTGGGAATCTTCTTCATCACTCCACAAGTGGATTGTATACCTAAATCATACAAGTTGTCATTCCCTTGCACAAATAACATTGTAAAATATGAGGCTCTTGTCATAGGGCTGAGAATTGTAGTGCAGTGGTAGATCATGGCACTTAAGGTCTACGAAGATTCACAACTCATAATCAACCAAGTCAATGATGAGTATCAAACAAAGGATGACAAGTTGACTCCCTATAAGAAACTGGTGGAAAGTCTCAAGGAGTTCTTCATTGATATCACCTTTGAGCAGATACCGAGAGCAAATAATAGAGCAGTGGATGTTATGGCAACAATTGGGTCATTATTATATATCCCACACAACGTCCCAAAGCAAGAATTCCTCGTAGAGCAGCTTCTCATACCAGCATCCGAGGTATCAAAGTCTAAATTTGTGTGCAAAATCATTGGTCCCAGTGATCCCTAGTATCATGATATATACACCTACTTGAGAATAGGAGTCCTTCCCACTAACATAACCCTGAACCTCAAAAGAGCCTTTGTCAATAAGTCATCATGTTTTGTCATCCTAGGAGATACCCAATACTATCGAAGCATTGAAGGAACCCTTTTACAATGCCTAAACATTGAGGAAGCTTTGACCACTTGAACTGAGGTACATAATGGCATTTGTGGTTCACATTCAAGTGGTATAACCTTGGCTAAGAAACTAATGAGGACTAGGTACTATTGGCCTACAATGTAAATGGAAGCTCATGATTATGTTAGAAGTTGTTTGCAGTGTCAACAGCATGGGGATCTCATCCATGCACCAGCTCAAGAGCTCCACTAGATTGTTACACCTTGGCCCTTTTCACAATGGGGGCTCGATCTTGTCAACAAAATTACCCCCACCTCATCTAGTGGACATAATTTCATCATCACCACCACTAAGTAATTCATGAAGTGGGTAGAAGCCATCCCCATGACCTATATCACAAGAAATAAAATATCAAAGTTCATCCTAAACTACCTAATTTTCCACTACGGTGTCCCTCAAGCCATCATCTCAGATAATAGGACACCTTTCAAAATTTAGGATGTCCAGGACCTATGCCAAAAGTTCAAAATCCATCACTTTTCCACTCCATACTACCCCCAAGGAAACGGCTAAGTAGAAGCTACCAATAAGACCATCCTAAAAATCCTTAAGAAAATAATCAATGACGTTGGTCATGACTAGCACCTGTAATTGAATCTTGCCTTATGGGCTTACCGAACAAGTATCTACACACCAACAAGTGCCACCTCATTCTCCCTGGTCTATGGATCAGAAGCCATACTCCCCATTGAGATCGAACTCCCATCCCTAAGAATATCATTGCAAAATCTCATTACAGATGAAGAATATCAGGTATCACGATTAAACGAGTTGGAACTACTAGATGAGTGGCACATGGATGCCTTAAACCATTTGCAAGTCGACTAGAAATTCCTCACAAGATGAAACTAATAGATGAGTCGCACATGGATGCCTTAAAACATTTGCAAGTCTACCAGAACTACACCAAGCAAAGTTACAACAAGAAGATCAAGATCTAGACCTTTTAGGTCAGAGAGCTCGTGCTAAAGGAGAATCAGAAGAATGTCCAAAATCTAGATAGCAAGGGAAATTTTGAACCCAATTGGTTGGGACCTTTTATCATCACCGCAAGCTACAAGTCAAGGGCATATCAGTTATCAACACCAGAAGGAGAACCTCTGCAGGAGCCCGTGAATAGCTCTCATCTCAAAAAAAATTATGCCTAAGCTTTCAAGGTATAAAACCAAAAATACAAAAACATCATAAAATACAAAAAACCAAAAAAATAAGAAAAAAGGATTGAAAATAGTAAAGAGAAAAAAATCATCCTCTAGTGAAAACCACTTCGGTGGCACTTTGGGAAAGTACCTTGGTGAAAACCTGGAAAATAGGCACCTTGTGTAAATAAGCACCTTCCATCCACCAAGATCTCCACAGCTTGTTCTGCATCATCCATCCATCACGCTTCCACCATCCATCACCCATCTACGTCCACATCATAGCTTGATCATGTGTTCGTGTCATGATCCCTCCTAGTACTACTCGGCCCATTCTCAAGGTCAATTTGTCCTACCTTTATCAGATTACTCTATTGCATCATGTTGGGGGCATGTTCTCATGGGATCATATTCATGTATATTCTTGAAGTCTTCCCTAAATCAGAAAATCCAAAAGCATCAGAAAATTAGAAAATCCAAAAAAATCATTCAAAACATATCAAAATCTAAAAACAGGCCAAAAATTTAGTCAAAAAGTCAAGAATAGAGTCGTCTTGTCGAACTACAGGTCTCTAAGCTCTGAACGTAGGCAACGTTGATCTTTGATCATCCCTCGAGACACTTAGGTCAATCATTTAGGAGTTTGTCATAATAAACTAGCAATCTATTTGTTCATATCTCATCAATGATCAAGTCTATGTTAGTCGAACTACATGGTCTCTACAAGTATAACATAGGAAAGGCTAATCTTTGATCAGCCCCTGAGGCCCCTAGGATAGGTCTTTAGGTTAGTCTCTTAGTCAAAATCTCAGAAAACACCAAAAAATTAGAAAATTCCAAATCAAAACATTTGTAAAACATCTTGAAAATACCAAAAACAACCTCAAAACATTTCAAAAAAAACACCAAAAACATCCAAATATTTGAAAAAAAATCAGCCATCCCATCTCGCTTTCACTCGCAATAAACTTTCATGCATAATAAATCAATCATCACCCTCAACCTTTGGTGAAACTATTGGAAGAAAGTCTAGCAGGTCTTAAGTGAAAGCTCAATCGTCAAAGGTCTCAAGTCTAGGTCAGTAAGTAAACAAGTTGGTCAACTCTTGGTACTAATAGCTCATCATCCAGTTTATCAATCATCTGATAACATCATGTCCTAGGATGCATCCTTCCTACAATGGACATCAATATTAGGCATCATCGTAGTTTAGTCTTGGCTAGCGGTATGAAGAACATTAGCTTATTTTTTTACTTGATCTTTGTCTTTTGTCTTATCTTATTGCACTTGTTCCAATGACCTCTCGATGATGTTCAAACAAAAGGATTTAGAGAGAAATGAATGGGGCAATGATCACTATCTTTTTATCTGTTGTGCTTGTTGGATATCCTTGTAATATAACCTTGGCCATGCCTACTTTGTTTGGTCTATAGGGAGGGTGTTTTAGGTGTCTTTTTGACCACATAGGAAGGCTTTCCTTTCTATGTTTTGGTCTGAGATGTTTGTAATGTTTGAACTGCATTTTAAATGAGGTTTTGTATGTCAGGTGTGAACAAGAGTACTCCTATCTGATTTTTCGAGTCAAATTCCATCACACTAGGTGCAATACTATCATGTTTCTTTATACCTTGATGCATCTTGCCTATGTGTGTTATCAAACATAAGGTAAACATCCCTTTTAAAGTCCCAATTCTTGATAAGAAAATCATCATCATCATCATTATCATTTCTAAATAAAGTAGGCTTGTTGGATCTTATTTCTTCTTTCTTCTCTATGTGCTAACATGGTACCATTATAGTTAATCAAAAGTAGCACTAACGCATCCATCCTGCATCCACAAACCATCAGCATACTATATATCATGTCATATCATATAGGAAACATTTATCATCTCACATGCATTACATTTCATCATTGCATAATATAGATTGGTTATTCTAAGCATCTCATAAACCATATATTTTCATCCATTGCATAAACATAAAAACATCATCATATCATATGCATCATCATATTAACATAAAAGTATCATCATAAGCATCATGTGCATTATTAAATCAAATCATATACATCACCATGTCATTACATAAACATATACATACATCACCATATCATACATAATAGAAAAGGTACTAAAAAAGAAAAAGAGCATCTCATACATCTCATGATCATAGCATATAACATCATCATCCATTAGGGACATAATATAGATATATTAGTCTAAGCATTTTAAAATCATTTGCATATCATTTGCATCCATATTGCCCATACATCATCATCATCAAAAGTGAATAGAAAAGATACTAAAAAATAAATTCATCCATCCATCCATAAACATCTACATAATCATTGTATCACAACACATAAAAGCATACATTGCATTGCATCACATAGAATAAAGTCACATTGCATATAGAACATCACATATAGAAAATTAAATACATCCATCCATCATGCATAAATAGAGTAGGATGTATCATATATTGAATCGATTATATCATTTATATCAATAATGTAACTATCATGGTACAAAGATCAGGATCAAATGTCATGTGTATGAATCAATCAATGTATACAAATTCCCATAGGGCTATCAAAAATAAAGCTCGTGGATCTCAAAAAGAATAGTGTTGATCAAAAATGTGTGATTTAGCCCTAATGGTTGCTCCCCTCACCTGCCTACCTCTTTGGGTTGATCCTATCTCTATCCTGTCTGCTATGAAAAATTCAGCACCCAAGCCACCGGAGGCACTGCCTATCTATAGTGTACCTTGTAATACTTGACCTCTCTTATGACCTTGTGGTACATCCACGCAGGTACTGTCCTACCCTGTCATAGATGCCATGCTCTCTAGCTGATGGTGTCAGCCCACCTCCTGCGCCAATTGCAACTATGTAGCCTATTGATGTTGTACATCCTGATCACTCTTTGTTGTAAGGGTCTGGACCTGATGTTGGGCCTAGTCCCTCTTCACCATCAATGTCACAACTTGTGCATAAAGTTGTTGTATAGGTGCATCCCTTTGATCTAGCTGAGGTGGTGGCAGTGGTGGTGGCAATGGTTGATCCCTCTGGGGTGGCTACTAGTTCCTAGGGGCATCTCTCTATTGGTGCATGTCCCCCTAATATCTCTACCCTCATTGGTCTAGAGGTGGTTCGCCTCCTCTATCTCTATCTCCTTCTTTGTCTCCTCATCCTCCTCACCCCTGCCCCCACCTTGTTTTATGACCTCAAGGTCTCTATCGTGAAAGGATTGTCCCTGGCATTGTCAACTGGACTGGTGGCCTAAACCAATCAATATAAGCCTGTGTAGTACCGAGGTTTGCCTGCCCTTGATCATATGGCCATGACCTAGCTACCAACTGGCTGAAAGAGTCAACTGTATCCTTTGGTGGGATCGTTTGACTCCATGTCATCTCCCTAGTAGTGTGAGAAAAAATGGCCACATACTGATCATCAGGCCTGTCCTGAATGTCACCGAACAGCCTGGCTACCCGATCTGGCAGGTAGCACTCAATCATCATGTGCTCTCTGCCCTGCATCAACCTATCCTACCTCGCATAAAATAGTTGTTGAACATCATCGTACCATGCGAGAATCCCTAGCCAGGGCCTCCATGTAAAGGTGGTCATCTCATCAATGACCCTTCACCAGTGAGGGATGCCAACCTGTCCTATGTGGGAAAATGTAAGACCACCCCTATATCACAGACTATTGGGTTATTGGGTTCCACATCAACCACTGTAACCAATGAGCGGAGCATGACAATGTGCTCCCATACCCAAATATGAAGAAGTGTGAACCCAATGCTAATGGCTCTACTATCACAATATGCAAACTCATGCAAATCATCATAAAGTGAGGCCAGCATCACTGGTCCCCATGCAAAGTAGCACCTCCTAAAAATCATCTGCTCTTAAGCTAGACCCCATCCTGGGTTGAAATACTTGCCCCGTTGATTTGGGGCTACAATTCCTAAAATAATCACTGCCACAATCAATTGGAAGGTGGACACCCGACCTCTATAACGCTCAAGCTCAATCTCGCCCTCGGAAAAGACAATCTCATCTAGCCCCAAAATATCATAGCAGGCATCGGTCTCAGCATCCATGTCATAAATAACCTGCTCTCCATGGATGGGAAATCAAAGAATCCACCAAACATCCCCTAATATGACAGTCGCCTCGCCGGTGGGAAAATGAAACAATGATGTCTCGCTATGCCATCTCTCTGCCAGTGTGGTAATCATACCCAAGTGTGTCCTGATAGTAGGTGCATACACAACGTACCACAAGTCAATAGCTCCAAGTTGCTCCTGAAGCAACTCATGTAATCTAGACAATCTTCTAAGCATCGGAGATTGGTGCTCGCGTGAATGAACTAGCTCTCTATCCTCCTACACCCAGTAAAGCCACAACATCAAGTTTCATAAAAATCAAGATCCCGTTGGAAGTTTTCACGATTGAAACAACAAAGGCATCGCTATTTGCAAAGGCATCATTGTTTGGAAACTCCAAACTACATTGTTGGAGGCCCCAAACTATAAACTCCACCACGGCATTGTTGTTTGACCACGCATCTATTTGACCCAAAAACCCTAAACTCCTAACTGGACTGTAGCAATGCCATTCGCATATGCGGCGCGCTTTAGATTTTGACCCCTAAGTTCTAAACTGTGATGCGGCACCGCAGGACCTAATAGCAGCGTTGTTTAAGGCCGAGCAACACCGGTTCTACCCTTTCAGTAGTGCCAAACTGTGCCACTGGACTAGTTTGACTTTCTAATCCTAATCAATGTGCATAAAAATTGAAAACACAAGTTGGGTTAGGGTCACATACTGATGGTCCTATGCCTAGAAGTTGCTAGTAGACTCACACTCACTCAGAGATGTGTCAAGGAAGCACTCTTTGCGCCATCTTGCATGAAGGTCAGAGCTCAAAAATAGGAAATTTCTAAAAGTTGAGTGTGCAAATGAATTGAAGGTGACCCCTCGAGGGCTATTTAAGCATGAAAATTAGGGTTTCTTTGACACTGTTTAGTCGTCAAGCTAGGGCTTTGGGCCCCTGATCCCATTTTTGCCCAACAAAAGCTCGTTTCAGGTCTTTTTCTCATGTTTTGGCACGTTTTTTGGCATCCTGGAGCCGTTATGGACCCGTTAGGTAGCTTGACCTTATTTTTCACGAGATCACCCAAAAATCCAAATTATCGTCTGATATCTTGAGGGGGCAGTATACCAGCATAATTCTTTTGTTGGGGCAGCAGTGGGGCATTTGAAAAAAATTGAGAATTTTTTGAATTTTTATCTCAGCAAGTTCATTCTTTGAACCAACACAGCAGGTACATTACTTCAAAGAGGGGAAATATATAGACACATAAAATATATTGACTGATCTCATGCACCTGATCCTGATTTACTAACATCAATTCTGCCTAAATCACTTCTTTACTAACCATTTAATTAAATAATCTTTATTTGATTAAATTCATCATATTTCATCTCTTAATTAAATTAATCAATTTTATCAGATTAAGTCATTATCTTCTATTAATTAAATAAATCATTTTGTTTAATTAATCCTAATGTCCCCCTTTTAATTAAATAATTCATTTTATTTAATTAAGTTCTGAATTCATCTCCTTGAAATTAAATAAATTAATCTTTATTTGGTTTAAGTCTAACACCAACCTCTTTAATTAAATAAATCAAACTTTATTTAATTAAATCAATATTCATTATTTCTCTCATTTTGATTTATTTAAATCCTAAAATCTAAATCAAAGTGTCAAATCAGCTAATTTCCATTAAAGTCAATCAAATTATGATTAATCCTAACACTAATCCCTCAAATCCTCTATATTTTCCAACTTGTCTAAGTATATCAATTTATTGATTTATTAAATCTCCTATTTTCATTCAAAAGGGCATCAAAGTTGGAATATTCCTCAAATTTGAAAATCTCCCTCCCAAAGGACTTGTCCATCCAACAAGGCATTAAAGGCCTCTTACATGTCCTTTTTTTTTATCCAAGTGGCATTAACTCTCTTTTCTTCTCCCTCCAACATGTCACTTCTCCAATTTCAAATATCCACCTAGTGGCATTAATGTGCACATTCATAAAAATGTGATCCACCTCCATCCACTCACATGTTTACAAGTGGCATTTTTCTATTGGTTGATGTTTTATCCCACATTCATCCCTTTTGCTTAGGTTCCATCATTCTCTTCTATAAATAGAAGGTTCTCATATTGATTTTGGATCCACAACTTATGCAAAGTCATTATCTTCATGTTTTGAGCAACTTCATCCATTGTCATCCATTTTCATAGTCTTTCATCAATTTCATAGCTAGGTTAGGGAAAATTTTATCATGGAGCATCATTGATCATCTTCAATCTTGCAAGGAATTGGGAAAGGGCTATTTTCCACATCAAAATAGCACCAATTCCCCCATGGGATTGAGAGTTTGAGCATTTGAATAAGATTTAGCTTGCTTTCATTTGTGTTCTTCATTTTATTTCTTGTTCTTCATGTTTCAAATAAATTGCATGGGGAATGATGGTTTTGATTTTCATAATGGACTAATAATGTGTTGTTTTTTTGTGTTTGTATAGGTCTAGGATCACCATTCACATCTAGTACACTTAATTTTACACCAGAACCCTAAAAATTTTAGTGGATATTTGTTGCTCAATAAATTTGATGTTGTAGGGTTATACAAGCCAGTTTCAGCCTAGACCCATGTGCTTTCCAAAACATGAGACTACTATTCATTTGTTGATTATTTCCTACAACCAGTACTCTTGGATTTGTCTCTGCACCCTCTAGGAAAGTTCTCCCATGAAGGTTTGGAATGGATGAAAAACCACTAGACCTCGGTGGATTATTTCTTTGGAGCAGATTTTTCTTTTATCAAATTTCATGGTTTTGTTGGGGAACCTTTTAGGCTTCCAAAATTTATAACAAACAGAACCCTCACTTTGGAGGCATGACATCAGGCATTCATTTCTAAAAATGCTTATGGTAATGAGATACATAAGAAAGTTCTTTACAAAATTCCCCTTACCATTTCCAAAAGTCAAATAATACTTGTGAAGCGGGAAGAATAAGATGTGTTGACTAGCAAGTTGGCCTACATAGGCCTGGTCCTTATTTGTGATAGCTAGAAGTACAATCTTGATAAGTGTTTTTTGACTATCAAACATGAAGAGTGGGAGTATTTTGAGTCAAGGAAGAACCTGACTAAGGAGAGGGAAGAGGTCTACATCGACCTAGACTTCATACCATCTGAACAATCCTCATGGCTTGACTTTTATCCTAGAGTAGCAGAGTTTCTACAAAGCATCCAAATGAACTAGTCCTTCAAAAAAAAAATAGAGAATTTAGGATGCTTGAAGAGGAAGAAGGTCAAATTTTGGAGGTATCGATAGGAAATCAAGAACCTCAATGCCCTATACGGAGAGGTCATGATGATTGATGAGCAATTTGATGAGATCTACGATGCATGGGTTTTGTCTGATAATAGAAATCCTGAATCGAATTAGGAGATGGAATAGGAGCAAGCACCAGTTTTCACCCCCCACCTTAGGATCCCGACACAAGAAAAAGGAAGGGAAAGGGGTCAAAACACAAAGGCTCACAGATCACATCCTTCACTAGCACCCTGCCAAATGGAAAGAGGACGAGACAGTCCCCAAAAAGATCTACCATGGCTTGAAAGACCCAAGGTTTTTCGGGATCGGCCACTAGAGAGTCTTAATCAACCAGTGCAGCCCCTATAAAGAGGAGGTGAGTCCAAGACTTAGGGGAATTGGGAATATCAAATACAAGAGATGAAGAAGTGGATTCAGCTCCTCCAGGATTCTTGATTTTGATAATCCAGGTAAGTCTTGCACCCGCCATCCTTCCTTCTACTACATCTTTGATTACTACTACCCCCTCATCTACTAAAATAAATCCTTCATCCACAGGTTCCAACATTCTCATCCTTAATACACCCCCAGGAATATTTGATAATGAGCCCCATGAAGAAACCTTATGCACCGAATGAGCATCTTCCGCTTCAGCTACAATTGATTCTCTGATTGCCTTGTCAAAGGCACCCATTGTAAAAACTGATACGCCCATTCTACCAGTTTCATCATCCCCATCTACTTCCTAGAAAATGCCTCTTTTCTTGCCCACTTCTCCTTTTACTCCAATGGTTGTCCCTCCTTCTCAGTCCATACGTGGCATCCTACCCTTTTCAATGATAACACTTCCCTTTACCTCTCTGCAACTGTAGATGGTTGAGGCCTCTCCTTCCGTCACCCTCTTTGGTCTCCCCATTAGTGTTTCACTTGCCACACAAAGTATTAAGTCCCCACAAATCCTTCAGACTCACATTGAAGCAACAAGGTAGGCCTGATGAGTAAGAAAACAAAAATTGTAGGGAAAGGCTGCAGCAAATCTAACTACCCAAAAGTTGGAAACTCATTTTGATGAAGAGCGGAATGCTCTGCTAATGATAGTTATGAGGCTGCGGATGTCCAAGCTAGAAGGAGGAATGCAATTCGAGGATTATGGCGTCCAAGATGTGGGTTTAAATTTAAGTGAAACCCTTTCTAATGACAAGGTAGGTCTAGCCAAGGCAACTTAGAAGGTGGTCTACACCAACTATGAAAAGCTAGACAAAAATTTGAAGCATGAGGCAACGTTGGTGAATGTAAAAGCCACAGTGGAAAAATTGCAAGAAAAAATAAAAGGAAAGGATTTGGAGATGGCCTACTTGAAGCAGTTACAAGTACAGCAAGGTGAGGCAACTAAGTTGCTCAAAGGGGTCCAGAGTGAAAGATATCAACTTCATGTCATGGTAGAAAGATTGAGATGCAAGATCGTGGTCAATCGCAAAACAACTGTGAAACATCGACAAAGGAAAAAGGAGCTAGAAGATGAAGCAGCCAGAAGAAATAGTATGTATGAAGAGCTATAAAATAAGCTACAGGCAATAGATGGAAAAAAAGTGGATGTGCAGAAAGAATTAACTAGCATCTGATCTCAAGCCTCTAACGATCTTCAGAAGGCCTAGGAAGAAATAGAAAAGGAGAAATGAGAGAAGCAAGACATTGAGTCTATTTTGTAGACTTGCAACGAGGAGATTGGGAGGTTATGCTCTAAACTTGCAAACACTCTCAAAGAGAAAAATTAATTAGAGGAAGGCATAAGAGTAGGAGAACCCTAATTCTAGCAAGAATTGGCCATAGAATGAAGAGTTGGGCTCCTCCCAGTACTTAAAAAATTCATATCTACTCATTAGGAGAGAATCATTGTTGTGGTTGCAGCCCTAAAACCATTTTTGTAGTTTCTAACAAATGCTCATGAATTAAATGCAAAGGTCAGCCTAGCGGTTAACCAATTTCTACACACAATCTCTCCCCATGTTGAGGAATTAGGATTCTTGATCTCAAAACTATATACAGTGATCCAGGAAGCTTTAAAAGATGCCAGGATTCCTGATCAAAGAGTGATTACAAAAAGGGAAAATGAATTCATCATTTGCAACTAGGTCATGGTCAAAAGCAGAACATGTCAAATGGCATTAAATAAAAATCTCAAGGAGATAAGGGAAGAGTTTAAAGTTCTGCTCCAATCAAGATTACCCACCCTTTTCTCATCGGACGGAGGAGTGTTGACAGTAGAGAAAATCGTAGAAGCAATTAGGCTCAAGATTCGAGACTCCACAGTGCTTTAGAGTTTAATCTTATCACCCACAGTCGAGGAGATCGAAAAGGAAATCCTTCCCCTTTCCCTATTATACTATCTTATCAGAGTTGTTTCATCAAGGTGGGGAGGAGTTTATTTTTAGGAGTTCCTTGATCTTGATCTGGCCTAGGAGACATTGTGTGCCCTTGTCCCACCCACTGATGAAGATTAGGAAACATAGAATGCCACCTTTCTCAAACTCTAAGGATTATTTGAGAGCTAGGTTCATTTCTCCACAAGCAAAGGTTGGTTTTCAGCCTTTACATCCTTTTTTCTTTATGATGGCTCCATGCCTAAAAGGAAAAGATTACTCTTGCATAAAGGAGTGCAATGCACCATGTGGTGGTTGTACAGCTTTTCTATATATCATTTTCCTTTTGGGCCCAAACTGGGACACATGTCTGCTCAACGAGGATTTCCTCAAAGCTATTCTCATAAAATCTAAAATTGCCTGCCCACTTGCCATGTTAGCCATTTCATCAGGCGGATCATATTGTTTGCTGATGTATTTTCTTTTTGGGCAGATTTTTTCAGAGAGAATGGAAAATATCTTACTTTCGAGGTTGAACCTTCGAGTCAGCATCATCATTCCTTGTAGCTGATTAGATCATGTTGTAGACAACTTATGTTAGGATCTAATTGTCTTTTGGTAGTGTATCTTTGTGGAACTTCTACATAATCTAGAACCATTAATGAGGCATCCCAAGACTTTATGAGCAAAGAACATTGTGATCTAATCAAGCCCTAGATCAGATTGTGGTCAATCAGGTGTAGACATCTAGCACCTATTCATCTATTCTGGTTGCGGTGGTGGTTCTTTCTTATGACTATAAAATGAAGGGTTTGCAACAATAAAAAAAGGATTTTTATAGAGATTTAGAGATTGTTTGAAGATAGACTTTCAAAAAGCATTATTTTTGCTCTATGGCATGTATTATTTATCAAGACTATTAATCGTATTGGAATCTAACCTTTGTTTTCACTTGGTTTATTGCAAAACAGATATTATTAAGAAGGAGCTTTTGAAATTGTGTATTTTATGGCCTTTATCATGAATTCCCCTTTCTTATATCACTTATGCTTAAAGCTCGGTGTTAAGTTTTTCCTTGATAAGTCTAGATAATTGTCTAAAATGTTATTATATTCTATGTTTAAAATTTATCTTTCCAAAAAATGAATCATGTTATCGTACTCTTTCCTTTTTCTAGAAGATTATGTTGAAAGACATATTATGTAGTAAGAACAAGGGAAGTCATGTGAATATTTGTGTATCTTGATAATATTTGGGGTTTCTTGTTTGTCAGACCTTAATGGATGCTTCCCATGGGGAGATTTGAATGACCACACTATGCTCTTCCTAGCCTTTGTTGTTTCGTAATCTTCCCAACAATGAAGGGTTTGTGGCATTTTGTGTTCATTTCATCAAAAGTATGAGATTGATAATCTTTGAAATGTTGTAAAAGCTTCGGTGCATCACCATCTTTTTATTTTCTTTTTATTTCTCTCACCCTTTTCCTAAAAACCCTAAAGAAGAGCTGACTTTCTTTAAAAATCTTGGAGGTCATTTAGTGAGGCACAAATTGGTCCCTCGTTGAATTTCCCATAAGGTTGTTCGAAGAGGTGCAAGATTTTATGATCACAAGTTACAAATTATTGTGTATGGAATTTTTTTAAAGTTGCTTGTTCATGCATTATAATTGAGTGGCATTGATGCTTCTACATGATTGTATGACATTTACATGAAGGAATTGATGATATAAATCATTTTTTTGTATGTTGGTTTTTTTTGAAAGGTTGCATTATATTTGTATTACATTTATATATTCGTATTTGAATATTGCATCAAACTCATATAGCAAGTTTGGTGTGGGTCAAGGTTGATTGACATATATGACAATATCGTATGAGCTTCATTGCTTTTGTGTGAAGTGTGCATTATGACTAGTGTGCATCAAGCCCATATGGTATGCCTAGTTTGCTTATTCATGTATTATGGTTAGCAACATTAATTTTTGTGCATTATAATAATACAAATTACATGTAGAAGGTTAGATAACATGCATGTCATGGAGTTGTATTTGGTTTATTAAATGGTTGTATCACACTCATATGGTGTGCATATATAGTGTTTTCTTATGCATCATGGTTGAGTGATGTCTTATTTGTTGATCATGATTATTGTATAGATTTCAGATGAATAATATAATGAACATGTATCTTGTTGAGTTGTAAGGACTTTTTTTTAAGGCTGCATCAAACCCCTATGGTGTACATAATGTTTTTTTTTATGTATCATGGTTTAAATATATTAATTCTTATTCATGATGATTTTATACCTTTTACATGAAGGATCTAGTGAGATGTTATTAATCTTGAAGGTTTTAATGGCGTGAATATTTAATTGAATTGTAATGGTTTTGGTTGATGGTTTCATCACTCATATGGTTTGTAGAGAGTGTTTAGCACCACTAAGTGACATTGATTTTTATCAAGATGATTATATTAATTTTGAATGAACATTGTAATAACATATATTTAATTAAGTTGTATGGGATTTTTTTGATGTTTTTAATCAATCAAAAGAATCAATGCCATAAGAATGACATAATATTTTGTATTCATCTTTATTGCCTTGTCTATGAGACCAAAATTCTTTGAGGTATTTTTCAAACAGTTCTCAACAAATATTATACAGTGCTTCTCATACCATTTTTCATTAATTTTAGCTTCTTTTGAGGAAAAATTAGCTACCCACTTCATTACAGGAGTTCAAAAAACAAAATAATGTCAAATTTAAATTCATTCAAGAGAGCTTAAAATCATGTGCATTCTTAAATTGAGTATTCAACATGCAACATATGAAGGTAATCAAATATTTGAAAACTTTATTACTCTTCCACTTTGTTGGTACCCCTATGAAACTTTTCCTATAGTCACATTGGTAGTCTTAGCTCAATTCATTCATTTTATGTTGTTAATATCTACTAGCCTGTTCGAAAGCACTTATTTTAGGCTTTTAACCATAGCAAAAAGGTAGTAAAATATTTGATAAAATTCTTTGATAGACATGTATAAAAAATGTGGTACAATAGAAAAGGCAGTGAATTGTTTGAGAAAACACCTCAAAGAAATGTGGTCTCATGGAATGTAATGTATGTGAACCTTAATACAAATGAACTCTAACATAGATGGATTATCAATTGTAATTCATAAGTTTTATTAAAATGCAATTTCATTAATCTATAACATGCTATTGATCATAACTTTAAACCATTATAAAAAATATATACATTTCATTTTGAAGTTTCAAAATAGAAATACATGCACACGAGGAACAAATTAGATCGAATATCAATTCTTATATATATCAAAATGTAGAATAATTGTGTTTGTGTATATAAAAATTTGGCATCTATGCCTACTCAAAACAAGTTTTAAAAATTGTGGCATATATGCCATATCAACATCTATCAAACCCTAAATGTATCAATCTCTATCAAGTCCTAATCCTATGTTGGATCATCAAAATAAATCCTCCATAAAGAACTTAGTGGCTTTGAAGTTTCCTACACAATAACAATTCAAACCACAAATTAGATTAATTATGTGAATGGTTGACAAGATAGACTAGTAAATAGAAACTTATATACTATAATTTAGAAATTATCAATTTAACATCAAAATAACTATATTGAACTATATTATACCAAAAATACAAAAAAAATTTACCTCAAGTCTTGTTTTTTTTCTACAAGATATTTTGCATATGATTGTCCCTTAGGACGATCAAGAGTCCTCATATAATGAAATGGTCTCACATTCATCACATTGTTGAATCGGGAAGAGGAATATAGCAAGTAAAATAAAATTGATATGAATTAACATATAATTTTTGGAAAATAATAATATTTACTAAACATATATCTACTCCTATCTAAATGTATATATCTACAATATAAAATAAACACATACCTACTGTGATGCTTGTACATTAGATAGGCTCATGATGGATGAAGTAGCTAAGATAGTCTCCTATATAAAAAATGATGAGAATGTAACACAATTTAAATGCACATGCACATATAATCATAATGTTGAGAATATAAAAAACATATACTTGTTGTGTAGTTTCTTCTAATGTGTCAGGCTCAGTCAACATGGCTATAAAAGTACCAAGTTGCTACATAAAAATACAAGATTACATTAGACTATCAATCTATGTACATGTATTTAAATATAATAGACTTTAAAAATTAACATCTAAATAACAATTTAAATGATACTATATATTGAGTCTCTAGGACAAATGAAATGGTCAATTGTGTAGCCTCCTGCACTTATGAAATTTGGTCCTCTATCAGCAACTGCTAAAGATTCTGGCACATAAACATATATTGGTACTAATATCTCTTATAAAATATGAAATAATTTAGATAAAACACACTATGAAATTACTTTAAGTCTTACTGATGCTTCCACATCATCTCTTCCACCATCATGATGGGATGTAGTAGGTGCATCACCATCATGATAGGATGTAGCAGGTGCATCACCATCATCATGAGATGCACCATCATGCAGTTGCATAACATGTGAGCTTTGTGTGATCAAATGATCACTCAATGCATGTATGTATAAAATGCTCTAACTCCCTGCATCTACAACAATCTCAGGGTAAGGTACTAGATTCGGGGAAGCAATAGGTAGAGCAGGAAGAATTTGGGTGACTCGATGTGCTCTAGATCTATCCTGAGGAATCCCTCTACCCACACCTTGGAAATATCGCATATCAAAGTAATTGGCATGCCCCCTAGGGCAAAAATGGCATATAATTTGCATAGAAAATATTGTGGGATGTCAAGATTGTTGTTGGGTGGTTTATCAAAAACCATCCACCAACATTTCCAAAAATTATCTAATTTACCTCTATGTGTGAACCATTTAATTGAAAATTTAGGCTTCCGCACATCTACGGGCTATCCTATTTTGGGATTGATGAAAAGCTTGGCTAATCGGGATTTTTCAATATCAAGTACCCTTACTTCATCATATGATAAACTATTGGCATAATGTTTCATTTGGGACTCTCACCACTCAATAAACCTATTATTATTATTATTATTATTATTATTATTATTATTATTATTATTATTATTATTATTATTATTATTTTTATTAATATTATTATTATTAATATTATTATTATTAATATTATTATTAATATTATTATTATTAATATTATTATTATTAATATTATTATTATTAATATTATTATTATTAATATTATTATTATTAATTATTATTATTATTATTTTATTATTTATTATTATTATTATTATTATTATTATTATTAATATTATATATTCATTATTATATAATAATAATATTATTATTATTATTATATTATTATTATATAATAATAATAATATTATTATTATTATAATATTATAATATTATTATTATATAATAATTATTATTATTATTATTATTATTATATATTAATAATATATTATAATAATAATATTATTATTATTACAATAATAATTTACATTAATAATATATAATAATAATAATTATTATTATTATTATAATATTAATTATATAATTATTATTATTATTATAATAATTATTATTATTATTATTATATAATAATTATTATTATTATTATAATAATAATAATTATAATTATTATTATTATTTATAATATATTATATTATATTATTATTATATTATTATTATTTAATTATTTATTATTATTATTATTATTATTATTATTATTATTATTATTATTATAATAATAATATAAATAAAATATTATTAATTAATAATACAATATTATTATTATTATTATTATTATTATTATTATTATTAATATATTATTATAAATATATATATATTATTATTATTAATAATAATAATATATTATATTAAGCTTAGTTGGTTAAGGTGTTCTCGAGTGCGGTCCACCATGGGTTCAATCTAAACAGTGGGGCTTTGTGTCCCGGCCAAAGTTTATGTAAAAGTTTATCTATGGGGGTTATATAAATGTCAATAAACCCATTCTATAAAAAAATTAAAAATTTAATATTATAATTATTATTATTAATTAATATTATTATTATTATTATCAAATTTTCAACATTCGAAATGATTGTTTCTAAAGTTTTTTTCATATCAGAGAGCTTAAGGAGTGTCATAAATTCAAAATATGTTTCTCGATTGATTTAAATTCCTATGGATAGATTCATGGATTGTGGGCACATTTTTTAATGGAGAAATCAGTGGTGGAGAAGGATTTGTAGGGTTTTCATCTTGACTAGGGTTGGGATTAGCCATTCTTAAGCTTGTTTGATGATGAAATTTTTAAAATGAACAATCATTTTAATGCAAAAAAAAACTATTCAAAAACCTATTTTGACTAAAATTCTTAAAAAATAATGCAAAACTAAAATAAAATTGGAAAAAACATTAAAATTTATACATGTGAATTTTGGGTGATTTGAGCAAAAAAATGCAAGAGGAAACAGATATCTGAGTCACTCAGCTGCCCCAATGTGTGCACAATGAAAATGACTCTCGGGTTTTCCTTTTTATGATTTTAATAGACAAAAAAGGACATATGTTTACTTTATGTTATTTTTTAATTTCGTTGGGTTCAAGGACCTAACTTATATGGTCTTAGTATATTTATATGGTAATATATATTATATTACAACATATACCATATAACATATACATTATATTATTATTATTATTATTATTATTATTATTATTATTATTATTATTATTATTATTATTATTCATTCAAGGGGTAAACGCTTTTGACCGGAGCTATGAACCAGATACAACCATTCAACAATACCACCCCAACGGGGTTTGAACCTTGGTGGCAAGAACAACAATGTCACCTATAAACCATCACACCATGCCAATACCGACATTATTATTATTATTATTATTATTATTATTATTATTATTATTATTATTATTATTATTATTATTATATAATACTATTATTATATAATATTATTATTATATAATATTATTATTATTATATAATAATATTATTATTATATATTATTATTATTATTATTATTATTATTATTATTATTATTATT
>VDFB02086081.1:29166755-29243890 GCA_007258455.2 Sequoia sempervirens | reverse complement strand
CTATCCTTTCCCTTTCTTAGTGCTAATTCACTCAATAGGGAACCAAATTTTTTCAAAAATTTCAAATATGGTTTTCACAAACAAATTTCCTGAAAACCAAAAGTGAAGAATACCTGGAAATGTTGTAGCTGCTACAAATTCTTCTTCCTGTCTGGAAATATTTGTAGATAAGAAACTTTATTCACATTTTCATTAGGTTCTTTAGACAGAGTCACCACCTCTCTTCACAGAGGACTGAACTTCAAATAGTATGAAGCTCTTTCAAATATAAATGTCCTTCTGAGTTCCTTTCACCAGTAGAGCACCACAAATCATGAAACTTTTAGGTTTATTGTAACAATTTAATTCTCTAGGTTTGAATTACTTCAATATTTGAACCAAATCTTTAGATTAGCAAATAATATGACTTTTTGAAATGTCATTTTGCCCTTGGAGATTCAAATTTCTCCCCAACAGAGTCGCCAATCTATTGGTTTCCCAAATAAAAAAATCCACTAATTCCTAGAAGTAAGCCACACTTCATACTCAAACTTAGTGTAGGATTTGGCCAACTGACAGGAAATGAGATTGAAACACATTTCGCTTGCAATTCAGGCTCTATAGGACCTAGAGGAGTGGCCCTTTTAGCAACACCTAAAGATCTAGACACACACTTAATAGGGTATTGCTTAACAAATAATTCTCTCACAAGAATATGCCAAGAAACATGAGATATCACTCAACATTGGCTGAGAAATTGAGTGAATTTTGTTAACCAGCATGGAGAACATGGCAGATAAAAATAAACCATAAAAAATAATTGAAATGTTTGAATTGATTTTAAGAATTGGGACCAAATTGAAAATAGAAGATGCACAAGGATTGACCAGTGCCAAGAGAAGGGCTATAGAGTCATGCAGCCAACATTTCATCCTACAATGTTAAACATGTTTTGAAGATCTTTTAAAATGTTATCACATTATGATAACAAGAAAACTAAAGCTTTATCAAATGACCATTCTTACAAATCCATCTAGAAACACAACACTCCTATTAAATTCACTAAAGTAATTACTCCATTATTTGAATAGAAGGCAATAAAAAAGGCAATAAATGTGCATGAAAAAACTCAAGTAATCTTTGATTATTGAATTCAAAAAAGTATTACATCTCAACCATGGAGACAGTCATCAGATACAATATATTCATGAAGCATAATTCAGAACACAAGAACATCTTAGATTAATGACTAATAGTTATATGATCCATCCTAATTTGACACTTTATAGTTTTTACAAGCCTCTATCTACCTTGAAGAACTTTCAGAAAAATGGAACCCTCGTAAATGAGAAAGAATGAGAAGATAAAGAAGAAGAAACAACCCAAAAATTAATCTGTTGAAGACACCTGGAAGCTTCATCCTCCATTAATCAACAAGAAATTGAAAAATCCTCTCTCTTCTATCATCCTTTGTTCTTTGCTTTCCTTCACCTTGATCCTTCAATAGAAAATTCACCTTTCTGTGAAAGAAAAACTTTTAGTCTACCCTTGCATTGTTGTAGAAAAATTCACTTTTATTTGTCATCAGAAAATTGCCCCATCTCATGAAAAAATCTTCATTTCATCTCCATTTTTACCCTATAACTAAAAAATGGCTTTGCCTGTGAAAATATTTCACTTAGCTCCCTTTATCTTTCCTCAAGAAAAAAATTGTTTTTCCCATGCCTTTTCATTAAAAAATATCTCCACAGGTGCCTTTTTTACTTTGCACTTATATTTAAAAATTAATGAATACATTGATTTATTCACCCAAGCCCTTCTAATATTTACTTCACTTTATATTTAAAGCCATTTTCCTTTGAATTTTTTTTTATCAGGCACCCTACTATTACCCAGTGCTTTCACTTTTCCACATTTAAAACTCTTTTCCTTTTAAATATAAAAATCCCACAGGAAAATATTTTAAAAACCTTTACTTTAGATTTAAAATCTTTCTCCAGAGGTGAAGATTTTAAAATTTCTTATTATCAAGTAGTACAACATTCTACCTTCCCATCACAAGAAATTTTTAATTTTACCATTAGCAAAGGCTCTCTTGCTTTTTTAAACTATTTCACTAGGCACTTTAAGTTTATTGTATGCTGCAAATATTATAGTGTCGGGCTTTAGAGTAAAATCTTATAACCTTTCCCATTAAAATGAAGGCCTCAAACCTATCCATTGGGAAACATTTTTTACTTCACTCTTAAAATATTTCACTTAAAAAGAAGGCCCTTTAAAAAGATACTATCAGGCTTTTAATTTTAAAAACCCACCATTTCCATGCCCTACACACCCCACACATTTACTGCTGGCTGCACATCTACTCCCACGGGGTTGGTGGGCTGGGGCTAGGATTTGGCCACATCTCCCATTTGATGCCGACCATTGGTGTCCTTCACTTTTCCCTAAATCCTCTACTACAACTCTTTCAAATCCCTCCTTTCATGGTGAGGAGTTACAAAATAATGGGTATGCCTGATATATGCTTCACAAGTCATTCATGAATTGCACCATCCAAATGATCAAACCTACTGCCAGTTTGATGGTTCCCCTAATTCATAGTAGACACATTTCATAGACGCTGCATCAAAAATAAGTTTTCCTCAAACAATTTTGATCCATCTTCACTACAAGCGCTAACTGCCTTCTGCCCAAGAAAACATGCGCTAGGTTTACCCACTCAACAAACATTGGCCACAAAGATGTTTCCTGCGACAATTCCTTGCACTAGTATAAAAAATTCTTGTGCAAGAAGTCGACCTTCCCAACAAGTAGAATGGTGCCCCTATCAGTAGTGTATTATTTCCTAAGCTCATGCACCATACTCCTCCAAACAGCTTCGAACCACCTCAAAGTGTATTGAATCGTTTCTTTGAATCCATCTCAAACTTCCAAAACTATAGAATGATCTTAATTTCCAAATGAAAAAAAAATTGACATTAGAACCTCTTGCAACTGATTCAGTTTGTATAGTCTTCATCGTTTCTACTGCTTCGGGCCAATCCTCTGCTTGGAAACTCAAATCTATTTTTAATTCCACATTTCCAACACATACAAATAATTTCATAAGTTTTATCCATCTTAAATTCCTCCTATTCAAACCATGCACAACTGGGTCTCATTCTAAGCTCAAACCATGGTAACAGGATTTTGAAACGTGTCCACATAATGAGGAAACTCAAGAATAGCAGTATATATCAAAATGACTCCCTCCAGCTATCATAGTGGCTATCCCAAAAAATTCTCCAACTCTTTTACTCCTTTTCCATGTTCTGCATAAACCATAATGAGGTCCCCTAGAATGGATCGCTTAGAGGTGACGGTTGTTCCAACTGCATAAAGTTTAATTCCTCCTGCCAACTTTTCATCACTGTCACCCACCAAGTCAATTGTCATTGGATTATCAAGCTGTTTCCTGCCATCTTTACTTAGATTTTAAGTCTACTGAAAATAAAGGTTAGGTGGAGAAAACTTGAACAATATTATCTTGCATAAATAATTTTCTTTCTCAGTATCATGTAGCTATTCATATAACCAAGCAAGGTTAATATTGTTGTAATTTTATCCCATGGGAACACCAATGAAACACCACCTTCACCTAGTTGATTGGGAGAGTCCATATCCCTTGCAAGAAAAGATTTGTAAAGAGCTTATACCTCCAAATGTAGAGAGCCCCTCTCATCTGCAAGATTCTATGTTTGGCAAGAATTTCTAATATTGCACTCACAAGCAAAAATCAATATTTAAAATATGTGACTCACTTATTATATTTAGATGATTGAGTGCTCTCCTTAAGATTTTCTACTACATGATGCATTTAAAACTAGAAATCATTTGAATCAACCTCTGATGGATTGTCATACCCCATTCAACAATTGTAACACTTACAACATCATAATTGTGTAAAGCACGCTAGATCCCCATGTGGGGCTGACCTAATTTTTTTTTCATTTTGGAACAAATTTCACTTTGAATTGATCAGAGGCTGCTTGCATATGCATTTGAGGTGAAAAATTTGAAGTGGGTAACCATAAGAATCCATTTTCAGGCACTTTGTATTGTAGTCAAAACAGGTCAAGTGGCCTCTAGAATTGCCCTGGGAAACTAGTCAAATGACCTCCTGGAGCCATGAAAATTCATAAGCATGTAGACATTTGAACCAAGAATTTAGTGAAACAATTGGTTCAACAAAAGAGATTTCAAGGTGCAAGATATTCAATGCCAAAGTGGCTTACTCAGAATTTTATGCAATTGCACCTGTTCAAAACCAATTAGAGCTCACTAAGTCATCACTTAGAAAAAATATCAAATCACCACCTGGGAAGCTTCCAATGGAAACACAAGCTCATTTAGGTCCATTGAGAATGTGTGAAAGAGGGATTTTATTCAATCATCATTCTTTGCAAGATATTAGGGGACAAAGTTGACTACCTTAAAACATGTCAGAAATGCAGATGTAAAAGCAGAACAAACTGCATTTGCTTTTGATCTAAAAAAAATATAAAATTATATCTTGAGGCTCTAAAATTGGACCAGGAGCATATGAATGTGGGAGGAATGTAGGGAAACAATCCATTTATTATGACAATTATCCAGTTGTGAAATATCAGCTTGAACAGGAGGCCACTTCTCAGAGCTGAGAGTTCACAATCAACAAAATAGTTCCATAACCCTCCAACTTTTCTTTTCAAAACCTTGTCAAAACTCATCATGGGAAGCTCGAAACTGGCATGCATGTTCACATATGTCAATTAAATATTCCCACCAAGGGTTTTGGAAAGAAAATTAACTGGCTCCAAGTATGAACCTCCAAAGTAGGTCACTTGGGCATATTTTTCAGGTGCACTTTTGAGTGTGCAAAGGAATTTTTTTTCAAGATGGGCACTTCAAATTTGCAAAATTTGAAGCTGACACCATGGATAAAGCTTTAGATTGTGGTCTAACACTTCTTACTCTATTGCTCCTGACAAGTGATATGGAACTTGTAAGTTGTCTCCTCCTAGGTGCTGAAGCAGGTAGCTGGGCATACAGGAAATTGCCTTTGGAAGATGCTCTTGTTTGAACTTTGGGCATGAGATTGCTAGCCTCTCTTCTTAGTCTAATTTAAAATATTTCTAACTTCTAATCAGATGTTTGAAAAACTTTGAGTCCCATCAGGCATGCTAGAAAAAGAATTATTGATAATAAAAGCTTGCACCTCTCTGAATAGCCTTATGGGAAATTTAGTGAGTGGGGGACCAATTTGCGCCCCACTAAATGACCTTCAATATTTTTAATCAAAGTCGGATCTTATTTTGGGTTTTTAGGAAAAGGGTGAGAGAAATACAAAGAAAATAAAAAGATGGCAATGCGCCAAAGCTTTTACAAAATTTCAAATATTAGCAATCTCCTAATTCTGATGAAATAAACACAAAATGCCACAAACCCATTGTTGTTGGGAAGAGAATCAAACAACAAAGGCTAAGAAGAGCATAGTGTGGTAATTCAGATCTCCTCATGGGAAGCATCCATTAAGGTCTGAAAACAACATGAAACCCAAAATATTATCAAGATACTTAGATATTCACAAGATTTCCCTTGCTCTTACTGTATAATATGTCTTTCAACATAATCTTCTAGAAAAAGGAAAGAGTACAATAACATGATTCATTTTTTAGAAAGCTAACTTTTAAATATAGAAGCTAGTAACATGTAAGACAATTATCCAGACTTATCAAGGTAAAAATTAACATAGAGATTTCAACGTAAGTGATATAAGAAAGGGGAATTCATGATAAAGGCCATAAAATGCACAATTTCAAAAGCTCCTCCTTAATAATATTTGTTTTGCAATAAACCAACTAAAAAAAAAGTTTGGATTCCAATCCAATTAATAGTATTGATAAATAATACATGCCATAGAGTGAAAATAGTGCTCTATGAATTTCCATCTTGAAAAAATCTCTAAAACTCTAAAAATTAACTCTATTTTTTTACTGCTACAAACCCTTCATTTTATAGTTAGAAGAAAGAGCCACCACCACAACTAGAAGAGATGAAAAACTGCTAGATGTCTGCACTTGATTGACCATAATTTGATCTAGGGCTTGATTAGATCATAATGATCTTTACTCACAAAGTCTTGAGCTGCCTCATTAATGACTCTAAATTATGTAGAAGTTCCATGAAGATACACTTCCAGAAGACAATCAGATCCCAGCACAACCTATCTAAAACACAATCCAATCAACTATGAGGAATGATGACACCGAATCAAAGGTTCAACCTTGAAAGTAAGATCTCCACTGTGCTCTATGAAAAACTCCACCAAAAAGAAAATAAATTCACAGACTATATGATCTGCTTGACGAAATGGCTGATGTGGCAAGTGGGCAGGTGATTTTAGATTTTATGAGAACAAGTTTGAGGAAATCCTTGATGAGCAAACAATTTTTCCTGGTTCGGGATCAAAAGGAAAATGATATATAGAAAATCCATGCAACCACCATGTGGCGCATTGCCTACCTTTATGCGAGAGTAATCTTTTCCTTTCAGGAATGGAGCCATCGTAAAGTGAAAATTAAGTAAAGACCGAAAACAAGAATGTTTAAAGGTAAAATTTGCTCCACAGTAACCATAAACTCAAATCCATACAAGTTAGTGGCATATATTCTATTAGAACTTTCAATCAAAAATTTGTAATTGACAACCATGAATAAACAAACTAAGCACACCATAATGAACACTAGTTATGATGTATGCTTAACAAAAAATCTAAAATCAATAGGATGTTGTCATATATGTCATTCAACCTACCAAAATTGTCATACTCCATTTGAACAATCAAAGACAAGAGTCAATTTCATTCAATTATGGTGCATAAATAAATGTATTTGACCTAGCATAAAAGTTTGATGTATGATGGAAATATAATCTACACCATTTAACCCTAATCAACCATTAGCCTACCCTTGTCATCTTATCATTATCATCATCGTTGACCATTATTATCTTCCTATCCAACCTATATCCTATCATATCATATTCAATCTTTATCATCTTTTATCCTATATCATCACCCAATCATAATCCATATCATATCTTATATCAAAATAAATCTTGTCACGAGTCTATCAAATAAAATAGGAATCTTCTCTAAAAACACTTTAAAATAAGCATACCAAAGTGAATAAGATAGATAATGTATTGAATAAAGAGATTCTTCCTACCTTCGAGAATTTTCAAGGAAGGTGCTTGTGTAGTATGTGGAATGGGAAAATGGCAATGGAGAAGTGGAAAAACTAGAGAGGATTTGTATTTGGTAATAATTTGTGTAGGAAAAGAAAGTGAGAGATGATGCTATAGGTGGATATAAACAAATGAAGTCAAAGATTCTTGAACTTAAGTATATCATGGAGCAAATACAACTAGAAATAGATGATAAGGAAGAAGCAATATAATATGTAAGTGCAAAAAAAGGGAATCGGTGTGGACACATGGGAGTATTCAAGACATTGAAAACTCTATTAAACAAAGGGATGTTATTGTCTTAAGCGTTGATGACAGAGCAGCTGATCTAAAGCTCAAAGTAAAAGATATGAAAAAGATGTTAAAATATCATGAAAAGGAATAACATGGGGTGTCAACAGGTAATAGCAGTAGATATGGGGATAAATTTGTGGATGGTTTACTTGCATATGCAAAAGAAATAGTTGGAAGATTTGAAATCAAAGCAAAACAACTTAAGACTAAAATTAACCACTTAGAAAAAAATTAAAAGATAAGAAGAATATTTTATCATGAATGAAAATCAAGATTGTCTGAGCTCTAAAAAAACTTGAAAAAGAAGCAGGCCAAAATGAATGAGATAGATAATGTATTCAATGAAGAGATTCTTCCTACTCTCGAGAAGTTGAGGAAGGTGCAAGTGTATATTCTTCTTTGTTTTTTGTGTGACCAAATCGATAGTTCCAACACATCTAGATGGGTACATTTAGGTTAGGCAAGGTCCTATTTTGTACCTAAACATGCCAAAATAGTCTGAGCTACATTGTACTAATGATATCCCTTAAACATTCAAAGTGCAAAAAGGTAGTAATTTTTGACGAGCTGTTACATGGAAACTATCACTTAGATGTTTTTTTTGAGGCTATGAGATCATGTAGGGCCCCTCTACAATAACCTCTCTCAGTTTTTGATATCTCCAAGATGTTTTCCCATGGTGTCAAGTTTTTAATTGATGGAAAAAGGATCAGATGAATGCAGTGTAAAGTTGGAAAGGAGTGTAACTTTCATTCTTCTCCTCGTGCAACCAAACCAACAGTTCCAAGACATCCATATGGGTATGTTTAGGCTAGGAATGGTCCTATTTTGTACCCAAACATGCCGAAATAGTCTAAGCTAAATTGTACCAACAATATCCATGAAGAGTCCAAAGTGCAAAAAGGCAGGAATCTTTGATGAGTTTTTACTCAGAAACCATGTCATTTAGAAACATTATGTCTAAGGCTATAGGATCACATAGGCCCCCTCTACAATAACCTCTCTTGGTTTTTGATATCTCTAAGGAATTTTCTCGCGGTGTCGAGTTTTCAATTAATGGAAAAAAGGGTGAAATAAATGCAGTGTTAAGTTGCAAAGTGGTGTAACTTTCATTCTGCTCCTTGTGCGACCAAACTAATAGTTCTAATGAGTCTGGATGGGTACATTTAGGCTAGGAATGGTCCTGTTTCACACCTAAACATGCAAAAAAAGTCTGAGTTGCATTGTATCGATGATATCCCGTAAGAGTCCAAAGTGCAAAAAGGCAGTAATTTTTGACAAGCTATTACTTGGAAACCATTTCACATAGAAATATTTTGTATAAGGCTATGAGATCATGTAGGGACCATTTACAATAAACTCTCCCAATTTTTGATATTTCTAAGGCATTTTTATGTGGTGTTGAGTTTTCAGTTGATGGAAAAAGGGTCAGATGCATGCAGTGTAAAGTTGAAAAGGGGTATAACTTTCATTCTAATCCTTATGTGACCAAATCGATAGTTCCAACACGTCCGGATTGGTGGGTTTATGCTAGGAATGGTCCTGTTTCACACCCAAACATATTGAAATAGTCTAAACTATATTGTACTGGTGATATCCCTTAAGAGTCTAAAGTGCAAAAGGTAGTGATCTGAGCTATTACTTAGAAATCGTGTCATTGAGAAACAATCCATTTAAGCCTATGAGATCACCTGGGGCCCCTCTATTATAACCTCATTCAATTTTTGATAACTCTAAGGAATTTTCCTGCGGTGTCAAGTTCCTAGCTGATGGAAAAAGGGTCAGATGCATTTAATATAAAGTTGTAAGGTGGTGTAACTTTCATTTTGTTCATCATGTAACTAAACTGATAGTTCCAGCATGTTTAAATAAATAGGTTTACATTAGGAATAAGTGAATAATGTACTCAAATACACATACCTCATGAAGTACACACATGAAAACACGTAAGTTACAAAGTATACATTGGAATACACATAAGTCACAAACTATACATGCAAGATGTAAAATATACACTTGAATACATGTAAGTGATAAGTCACAAGTCATGATCAACACCCATGCCTACAAAATTCAAGATACAATTTACACAATATGCATGATATCATCATTCAAGAATTTCTATCAAATATAGGATGACCCTAATACATAGTCATTTCCAACTAGGGGAAAGAAATAGATCATGTGTTTCCTTCACGGTTGGATGGATGGAGATTGTGTTGATTCTTTTGTATTTTGAAGGTGCCCACTAGTCCTCCTCTCTTCACTCATCTGGAGATGCAACTGATACAATAAGAAGTATATACATTAATACATAAAAATTGAATTGTGGAATGACATATACCAAAATAATCACAAACAAATAATCATCATGCTCTTCCACAATAATAGCACATTGACGATCTGGAGTGACAAGCACCTATAGCAATGATCAAGATAGAAATTAAACTATATACAAGTATCATGAATTTTTTTAATAATAGACCAAAGAAGAGAAAATATAATTTAAAATTTACTAATCTATCACATATCTCTGCCAAAGGATCAAAATTGACTATTGTTACAGCAACTCTATGGTCCATCATGCCACGAACATCACAATATACTTAGAATAAAAAATATACATGATGATTAGTATTTTATCACTTTCATTACTTTCTTTTTTTAACTAAATATACTTAGAATATAACAAATCTATATTATTGTAAACAACCTAAATGATAAAGAAATGGTAATGCAAACTTGAAAAGATACTTAGAATAAAAAATCCATATTGTTCTAAATGACCTAAACGATGATGAAATGGTAATGCAAACTAGAAAAGATGCTTAAAATAACAAATCTATATTATTCTAATAGCCTAAATGATGAATCTTAGTAGATCAAGCAATTTAATTATTATTAACATTAATCAAAATAAGATGAAAAATATTGTACATGTACCATACAACAAATGATCCACTACTCAAGTGTGCCTAAAGGGTCATCTCTTACCTTTAGAGTATTGAGTAATGCTTCATTATCAACACTACTGATTATCCATAGTTCCTTTGTTCTTGGTTGAACATGATGTCTAAATAACTTAAAATTTGTTGCTATAACAATGTGTGAATACATGAGAATGGTTTTGTGTTTCTCAATCTTCAAATGCAGGTATGCTATTCTCTCTAATCATATACATTCACAACCAAGTTTTGGCAACAACAACTGAATATGTAGGATACATGAACCCATCATCATTTATCATCAATTATGTTAGCTTTTTCTTTCACTATACACATTGTAAAAACTAATAGTTTGATCCCTCTTCATTCCCCTATAGTGCTACAACTACATAGACACATCTTGGCCGCACAAGATATGAAACATGGTCGTAGTCAAGTGAAATTTCTATTCCATCTTCTAAAGAGGATTGTGCTATAGATAAAGGGGTTAGGTACTGTGGAATCCATGTATCTACCCAATCACTTGACTCACATTGATCCCAATCATGCTGAATACAATTTAGAAAAAAATAAGCCAACTCTCATGTCCATATGGTCCATGCACCAAGATTTGAGCTTTGAAATGAATGCATCTTTGAAGATTCTCTAATTTTTTGACATTCCAGTTTATCTCCCACTATGCCTGCCTCAACCAACCAAAATAACCTACACACTTGTGAATCAAGTGTCCCTCCTTGCGATAATGTGTAAGTACACTAATCAACAATAGAACATCCATCATTGAATGTTTCACCACCTCTAATATTCATCTGAGCTTCGAAATGGATGGATATTTGAAGATTCTCTAATTTTTTGACATTCCAATTTTTCTCCCACTGTGCCCTCCTCAACCAACCAAAAGAACTTGCTCACTCGTGAATCAAGTGTTCCTCCTCATGACAATTTATAAGTATACCAATCAACAATAGAACATGCATAACTGGATGTTGCACCACCTCTAATATTCATTTGTTCCTTAACCAGATCTCTCTTCACACATGCACCTGTGCCATCATGCTTGTCTCTTCCATGCCTATCTTCAAGAAAACTCCAAATATGTGGTACACCTATGTATATATGCATCCTAATCAACCAATAAAACATACGCGTATTCTTAAATTAGCCTATGTGGTTATCTGACCAAATGAGATGTCGACCCATTGCAATACCTTTTTCCTGCAAGAACTCTTTTTAAAAAAAAAAAAATGTTTTACGAACTCAGATGAATGAGATCTATCATCACTCATGTAAAAATGACACTCCTTGATTATTTTCCTATCCTCTTCTGTACTATCAGCAGCATGTCTATATGTTATGTGGACAAAAATAGCAATTTGAATAGAATTGTAATATTGAGATTGTACCTCATTTTGTGGTTGTAATGTGTAATTTTTAGAAAAATCAACCATGGATATAATATTTCCAATTAGGAAAGAGTCCTTAAACATCTTGAATTTTCGATCCAACCACTAGGACCTATGGCTATGCCTTGCATACTTGTAGAAAATATTTTTCTTAAAATCAGAAATAAAATCAGCAATACTCACCTCTCTTGTAACCAAATTGCATCTAGAACCTTCATCTCCACTCTTCAATGTGTATTTGATAGGCTCAAACCTTTTTTTCTTGATAGTCTTGTTAGAAAAATCATGTTTTCTACCCTTGTGAAACATGTTGTACAAACTTCGATAAACCACCACATTGCAAACATATATCATTTAAACAATCATTTATATAAAATAAGCAACGATCACCTCTAATGCATAAAAATGAATCTAACAAGTCCCTAGATGACTTGGGAAGTTGAATTGCACGACACTCCTGCAACATTTCGTTAGTATGCATAGTAGAATGAATATAACATAATAATTCATGATACACTGAAAACTCAACATGGAATTTATAACATATATTATGAATATTAATATGTAGATAATAAAATGGCTTGCAAGAATCAAAATCCCTTTGTATGATTTGCAAATTTGGATGTTCTTCACAAAATTTTATGTACAATATTGTTTGGATACATTCCAATAAATGTTTAGGATGCAGTGTGCGATCTTGATTACCAATTCTTAAATCTAAAGCATCATTTACATTCGATGATACTCTAGAGTGAGAGTTCCAAAATTATTCAATTTTCATCTTTACATTATCATCTAGCTTCTTATCAACACATGAAGGCTCCCACTAAAAGCCCACATATCATTTTGAAGAGGACTATCAATTCTTCCTCTTGTTGAGAGTTCTCTATTAAATGTTTTACAATTTAGATTTAAATCAATATAAGTTTGTCTCGTTAAATGAGCCTTTCTCAAATCAAGGCTTACTAGTGATGTTGTGGGCACTCTATGAGCAACTCTTTTATGTTTTTATTTATTAGTCTTTACAATAGAAGTTAGAGAATTAAAAATATTTTCAACAATAATACTATTTTTTTCTAACTTTTTGGTGACACAAATCTTCTATTTCTTAATAATGGTCTCATTTTGTAAGACTTTAACAATTGCACAAAAAAATGAGATTGTTCAGTTAATGTCTTATCGAAAAAGTGTTGATTGAACATATTGGTAGCCCACAACCAAATCGTTCGTGATGGCCTTTTTCCATCAATATTATCTATTATGTGTTCATCTATTTCAAGTAACCATTTAGGGGTTCTCATGTAATTAGGTGATACATAAGGTTTATTTTCAACATTTCCAATGTTATTAACATTTTCATTTTCAATACTTTCAATGCTATCAATATTTTCAATGAAAATTCCAACATTTTCATTTTCAATTTCAACATTTTCAATATTATTAACATTTTCATTTTCAATTTCAACATTTTCAATGTTATTGACATTTTCATTTTCAATACCAATTTCAACATCTTTTATATCAATTCCAACATTTTCATTTTCAATGTTGTCAACATTTTTATTTTCAATTTCAACATTTTCAATTTCAATATGATGTTTAATATTTTTAAAATTCTATTTCATCTTCACTTGAATTAAAAATTTAATGGTGGAGAAGAAGCCTCAATTTGAGTATTTTCCATACCTTGTCTTCTTTTCCTATGACTTTATGTATCTTTGTCTCTATATGCTTCATTTGTTGTTAATTTTCTCTTTCCTTTTCTCTTACAATGACTACTGCTCCCCATTGCAAGAACAAAATAGAGCACACAAATGATTGTAAAGGTTAAAAATGTGAAAAAGAATCTCCCAAAAGATAAATTTTTTTTGATATAGACATAAATCATGGGATTTCAGTGACAAAAAGAATGTGGGAACCATTGGAATGCTCAAAATAGTCCCCTTTTTATTTTTTTTTATATAATTCACTAAATGGATATCCATTATGTTTTGCACAATTCAAAAGCTTTAAGAAAAAAATGAATATCCGTTTATAGTGGATATTTGTTTCCTTTCGTTTTAAAAAACTAAACTTCATGAAATATTTTATGAATTATTAATAACATGATATTATTAATAATAGCATAATATTATTAATATATTATGTTATGATATATTTTATATTATATATTAAATATATTATATATTATGATATATATTTATTATATACTAATATTATTGTTTATAAGATATATAATATATATTATATAGTATATAAATTATATTATATGTTAATGTCTCTCTCTCTAGTCTCTCCCACTCCCTCTCCCTCTTAGGTCTCTCTCTCTCTCAGGTCTCTCTCACTCTCCATCTCCCTCTCAGGTATTTCTCACTCTCTCTCTCCCTCTCAGGTCTCTCTCTCTCAGGTCTCTGCCTCCTTGTATCCCTCCCAAACCCCTCTATCCCTTCCAAACCCCTCTATAATATATTAAATTAATATATTATATATTTATATAATATATTTATTATACAAAATATATTAAATTAGTATATTAATTATATTATATATTAATATGCATGCATAGGGGAAGCTTCAAATCGTATACAATAATTAATGGATATTCATTTATAACGGATATTCATTATAGACAGATATTCATTTTCTTTAGATTTTTAGAGACCAAATAATACATAAAACCATTATTATGTATTCTTAATATATAATAAATGCATTATATATTAATATATCATAATATATCATAATATATATACTATATATTATATATTAAATATTATATAATATATAGTATAATATATACTAAATATTGTATATATTATATAGTATATAAATTATATTATATATTAATATGTATACATGGGGGAAGCTTCAAATATTATACAATAAATAACATATATCTATTTTCTTTCGATTTTTATAAATAAAATAATAAATAAAACCAATGTTATGTATTATTAATATATAATAAATGTATTACATATTAATATATCATAATATATTATATATTATATATTATGATATATATTATATATTATATAATATATATTTTATATTATATAGTATATAAATAATATATTATATAGTATTATACTATATATTATACATCTTATAATCTCTCCCTCTCTAGCTCTGACACTCTTATTGATATCCAAATTGTATTTTGTATTGAACTTTTGAACATAGTAATTAAGCATTCTATTATCAAAATCCTAACCTCCCAAATGCATATCCCCTCTAACAGCATTGATGGCAATATTACCCTTTTGAATAGAAAGAACCAACACATCAAACATACCTCAACCTAAATCGAAGATGAGAACACTTCTTTCTCAAGTGAATACATCATGGGAGCCATAAGTTATAGTTGTAGCCATTGGCTCAATAATTTTTTGCATGAAATTAAGGCCTCCAATATTACTAGCATCCTTTGTGGCCCTCTTCTGGACATCATTAAAATAAGTAGGCATAGTAATAACCACATTCTTCACCTTGCATTGAAATAAGCAAGATGAATGAGATCTCTTCAGGCACTAATAACTGTCTCTCTCTCTGTCCCTCCCTCCCTCCCTCCCTCCCTCTCTCTCTCTTAGGTCTCTCCCACTCCCTGTCTCTTTCTCTTTCTCTCTTAGGTCTCTATCTCCCCCTCTCAGGTATCTCTCCCTTAGGTCTCTCTCACTCTCCATCTCCCTCTTAGGCATCTCTCTCTCATGTCTCTCCCTCTCCCCTCTCTCTCTTAGGTATCTCATACTACCTCTCTCTCTCTCTCATGTCTCTCCCACTCCCTCTCTCTCTTAGGGAGTGAGATCAGGTCCCTCTCACTCTCTCTCTCTCTCTCAAGTCTCTCTGACTCCCTATCTCTCTCTCTCTCTCAATTCTCTCCCTCCACCCTAGCTAGATAGCTCTCTCTCCCCCTCTCTCAGGTATCTCCCACTCCTCTCTCTCTCAAGTCTCTCCCACTCCCTCTCTCTTTCTCTCAAATATCTCTCACTCTCCATTTCCCTCTCTCTCCCTCTCCTTCTCTCTCTCTCTATCTCTCAAGTCTCTCCCATTCCTTCTCTCTCTCTCTGGTCTCTCCCTCCCACCCTAACTAGATAAATCTCTCCTCCCCCCTCTCTCTCTCAAGTCTCTCCCAATCCCTCTCTCTCAAGTCTCCCACTCCCTCTCTCTTTCTCAGTCTCTCTCTATCCCATCTCCCATCCACCCTCTCTCTTCTATCCTCCTCTCTCTCTCTCTCTCTCTCTCTCTCTCTCTCTCTCTCTCTCTCTCTCTCTCTCTCTCTCTCTCTCTCTCTCTCTCTCTCTCTCTCTCTCTCTCCCCCCCCTCCCTCTCAAGTCTTTCTCCCTCCCTCTCTTCCTCCCTCTCTCCCTCACACCCTCTCTTTCTTGGATCTATCGCTCCATCTATCCATCCTACCCTACCTAGAAAATCCTCTCCCAATACCTCTCTTTCCCTCTCAAGTCTCTCCCTCTCTCAAAAGTCTCTATCTCTGTCTCTATCTATGTCTCTATGTCTCTGTGTCTCTCTATCTCTATCTCTTTCTCTCTCAGGTATCTCTTACTCTACATCTCCCTCTTAGGTCTCTCTCTCTCTCTCTCTCTCTCTCTCTCTCTCTCTCTCTCTCCTTCTCATTCTCAACTATCTGTCCTCAAGTCTCTCTCTCCCTCTCTCTCTCTCTATATATATATATCTCAGGCCTCTCTCACTCTCCCTCTCCCTCTCTATCTCTATCTCTATCTCTATCTCTATCTCTATCTCTATCTCTATCTCTATCTCTATCTCTATCTCTATCTCCAGTTTCCCCCACAACTTCGTCCATGGATGAGGATGAAGTTGTGCATGTCCCTACAGAAATAATTTTGGCATTTGATAATAGGTTACGAGACCTTGTGCACCATATGGAGAAAGCACCAGACATGGTGAGAGCCACTAGGCTTACTAGTGAATTGGGACATTTGTTTGGAAAATATTGGACATGCATAGAATTCTTACATTGCCTTGCCAATCTAACTGAAGCTTATATCCCTTTGTATAGGCCTATATCGGGTACCACCCAAGGAGAAGTGCTCGATACTTATGAAATAAAAATAGGTGTTTTAATGCCTACCACATCTATATGCATGTCAAAAATGGGCCCCTCGATTGATCTCTCTTCTACCTCTCAAAAGCCTCCCACTATCAAGGTGAGTAAAACACCCCTTGGGTTTAGTTTCACCCCTCCCACTACCCCCAATGACAGAGGCTCTAGTGGAATGATTGATGGTGGTTTTGGTAGTAGAGTTGGCTCCAATGGAGGCCATGGAGATGGAATCGGTATTGGAAGTGTCTCCAATGGAGGCCCTACCAGTGGTGGTGGCTCTAGTGGCAGTCACGACAGTGGCTCTAGAGGTGCTTTCAAAGGTGTTTCTAGTGGCGGTGGTTTTGGAGGCTCCACTGGTCCTTTGTCATCTACTGACCCTATTTTGAACTCCCTACTTCAAAATATGGGTTTTATGCAAAACCAGCTAGCAAGTCTCTCCCACGCCTTGGCCTATCCTATCTTTCAACCCTTTTTCTGAAATAGCCCATTGTTGGTAGAAAGCCTAAGTACTCCCTTCCCAAAAGGACTGTAAATCCCTAAATTTGATAAACATGGTGGCAAAGGGGATCCACAAACCTATGTGTTCACCTTTAATGCCATGTGTACCAACTTCTTCCATGACGATGCATTGATGGAAAAATTATTTCCTTGATCTCTTAAGGATAGAACACTTGAATGGTACTATTCCTTACTCGACAATTCTATTTTCTCATTTAATCAACTTGTGAATCAGTTTCTCCGATTATTCCAAGCCAACATCGAATTGACGATGACCTTTTTGGATCTCATTTGATGTATGCAAGGGGATAATGAGAAGATAAATAATTTTATAGTGCGGTATCAAGTGCTCTTTTCACATATCTCATACCCATTGCCCGATTCTGATGTGTAGAAGGTGTTCATAGGGAACCAACAGAGACCTTGGTAGGAAAAGTTTTCCCTTATGAAATAACCCACTTTCTCTCATCTGTGTGCGAAATTATGAGAATACTAGTAGATGGTAGTTTAGTTCAGGGGATCCTCCTCGTGCTCCCATTCAGAAGGAAAATCTATTGTATCAATCTTAGGAAAGGGTAAGGCTGTTGTGAATGTAGTAGCCACAACGAATGATAACGACCTTAGACACAACACAAAGTTTAGAAAGTTAGAAAAATATTATTCTTCCATCATGCATTAGTTGCTAAAGGGAAGATCATAACCTTTGAGAACCCTCAACCTCTCAAGGAAACTTACCTTGATTGGTATGATGCAAACACCTATCAGTACAATTGAGTTAAGAAACATGATACTAAATGCTATATGTGGCTGCATCACGAGATATAGGACCGCATCGAGGATGGTACTATTCATCTCAATGGAAGTAAAAAAAATATAAATAAATTGATGGTGAAAGTGAATAGTGAGTTACAGATATACATAGACCCATTTCCGTTACATTTTTCTAACTTAATTATTGATCCCTTTGATTCTACCACTTAGCCCGAGGTGTACATTACACTAGTGGAATTTGGCAAATAAATGACTAAATGACTAAAAGTTTTAGTCAGGTGACTAAAAGTTTTAGTCACGTGACTAACACTAGTAGAATTTGACAAATAAATGACTAATTTGGTCATTTATAAGTGACTAATTTGGTCATTGGGTAAAATCACAACTAAATGACTAAATAAATGTGCTCATTATTAAAATCTTGGCCATAATTTTCATTTTAATAAACATACTCTAAAACCTTCGTCAAGACCTTATTTTCGATCGTAGCTTGCCATAATTAATAATGAAATATTACAAATAAAATTACTAATTAATAGTTTTTGTGGAATAATTTTTTTTTTTTGTGGAATAAAATTACAATAATATTCTAAAAAATGTGCTTATTGCCCCATTTAGTCATGATCTTTGTCATCAAATCCCACTCAAAATGGCATGGGCCTTAATAATACACAAATCACAAAGCCTAACACTTGGAAAGGCAACAATCAATATCAACAATGTAGATCAGTATGACCTCACATTAACAACTATTTCTAGAGTGTGTGAACTTGCAAGCCTATGCATAAAACTAGCTTTCACATTTCAATGATATGCACGCATGCAACAAAGTCCATAGGTAGCTCGTCGAAAGCAAGAAGAAGAACGCTTATTGGCATTATCGAATGCAAACTCTTGAATGAACACTAATACAAAAAAGAACTATAGGTTAGTTACTTTGATTTTATCAACTACATTTTTCCCACTTTCAACCAAAAAACCCTCATTGCATATATACTTAGTTACAAAGTGTCTCCAATGATTAATCCAAATTCCTTCTTTCAAAAAAGTAGTCATACACTACACATGAATCATTAATATCAACTTGCTCTAAAACATGACCAAAAAAACATCTTTCTTTTCTCTTATCAACAATTTTCCTACAAGTATGCAAATACATAAAAGCAACAACAAAATAAGACCAAACACTCTCACAACTCAACCATTTTGCTGGCACTAAATGCCATTGGACTAGTTCCTCATTTATGTCATATTTTATTTCGATATTAAGTCCCAACTCCAGATTTTCTCGAGATAATTTCCTTTCACAAACTAGATACTCATTTGTAGATTGTCATAGCAATATTTGCAATTACACTTCTTCAAATTTGAATGTGGATTTTCTTTTCTAGGATTGTAATTGAATGCACCTAAATCCTTATGCTATGGCTTCAAATTTGAATGTACCTTTACTTTTCCTTTATAGTAATTGAACGTCTTATGTAAGGGAAGTCCAATTATTTGGAATTCATGTCATTATGAAAGAACACTCATTATTTGCAAGCTTTCTTGCTACCTCTTATTTAAAGTTATAGTATAATCAGCCTTTGTGGATTGAGATGGATTATATTCAGAATATGAAACATCTTTATCATGCAAAAACAATATCTATTGATCTATTTGATGTTTTCTTGATTGTACTATTTAGATATCTATGTTCATATATCATTGGTAGATATAAACAACAAAAAAATAGAACAACTATTAAGATTTTAAACTTTAAAAATCTACACAAATGACTAAAAAAATAAGAAAAATTATTTGCACAAATGATGACAAAGGCTTCAAAAAAGAGAATCAAAAGAAAAGGTAATTTGTAGGTATTTGCAACACAAATTACTATGCATGATTTATTAGTTTAAAATCTATTAAACTTTAAATTTATTTCAAAAAACATAAACTATATTGCCTGTAGTATCCAAACACATTGACAACAACTTTAATAATACTACTGCTTTATGTAGTAACCAATTGTAACCTTGAAGACCAAGATCCAATTTTTTCAATTTTGGTTAAACATTTTTTGACATTCTTATGTGGTTTTGTTATTTGTTTTTTTGCAACATCAACTTTTGCACGAAATGAATGAGAAGTAATTGGTGGACATCATGGCTTTCAAATCACCTCACTTAAAAGCAAAAAGTGAAGATACTAGCTAATGTATTTTAAAGGATTAATTTAAAGGGAATAGATATTATTTTAAAACTTTAGAACATGTCTATTATGATAATTACTATTTTTTATTAATAATGTTGAGGGCTGGAAATAATAGCCATATTATATACGTGATAGCTGCCCCTGCAGGGAGGTAGATGTTGTTGATTCCCTTCTGGAGCTAGAAAGCATGCTCGAGCAACTACTATGGAAGGGGGGCCATTGAACACTGTCCATTGGGGCTACCCTTTATACCGGGCACTTCCCTCCCATCCCAATTAATCAGTAAAAAGGCGAATGGGTTCATCGGTGGAGTTTGTTAATTAATCAACCCACTATTTGAAGCTAGCCCCTTAAGCGCTTCGCGCCCACCCTATAGGAACTCCTTAGTTGCTAGCCCCCTAGCGCTTCGAACAACTATATGGGGGGGAGGTAGCTCTCTCTAGAATCTTTATCTATCTTTTCCATATTCTATACGTAACATGCCTACCCTGCCCCGGTTGCTAATATAGTTGAAAGCGAAAGCTCCGATTCCTTACTCTAGCTACTTCTAGCTTAATCTAGCTTCAAGTAGCGGGCTAATTAATCTGCCTACTTAATTGACTGATTAATGAACTAATTAATGGAAAAACCACAATGGTCCCTACTATTCGGTTGGGGATAGTTGGCATGTTACGTATAGAATCTTGACTGCCCTATTATTCTATTCCCCCGGGGTTGGATGCACTAGCTAGTGTTAGTTAAGGAATTGAGATCCCGATCCCTTTACCATGGAAAGCATGATCCATACCGATCTGAATGCGAGGCCTTACGAACGATCAACCAATCACTAGCCTTGCTTCACTTACGAGTGACCTTTCCAATTCCCCCAACTCTAGTTTCCTAGCCGGATTAATGGCACTTGCTAACCCCACCCCCCCTCTCTATAGTTCTAGCAGGCTGATTCCTTAGAATAGTAGGGACTCCCACCCGGAACTAGAATTCCCGGGGGCCCCCTACTATAGAGATCGATGATCCGGGGTGGGTGGGAGGAAAAATAGAGATCGATGATCGGCTTCTTTTCATTCCTCCCTATCTCGCTCAACTCCTAATAATCTACTTATCTCCCCCGACTCGTCCATCCCACTGGAATATCCCGATGAAGGCGGTATTATAATATACTACTAGAGACGGTTAAGGCAGTACTGGGTCAGTCCAACCCCACCATCCCATTCGAAATATAATGGGGGGGCGGGGGGGCAGGGTGGGTGCGAAGCACAGGGGCGAGATTGATTCTCAAGATTGGAGATCGATTCTCCTCTTCTTTACAGCCAAACCCCCACCCCACCCCCATCCATTTTCTCTTTACCGCGAACCGGCCCCTCCCCCACCCCTTCATTATCGTCAGGAGTTAGTTGGCCGTTGGAAATTTCCCCTACTATTCTAAGGTGGGGGTTAGGGTAATCAAATCGAGAAAGCAGTCCCTACTATCTAATGGGGTGGGCTTTCTCGCTGATTGGGGTGGGTGGGAGGCCCCTACTACCCACCCATCCCAGGTTATTCTAGCAAGTTTATCACCCTAAAATTCTATGGGGTAGGCATGTTACGTATAGAATCTTGAATGAAAGGTCAATGAAAATTGGATGAATAGGTGTGGATGATTGATCCATGAGGTTCGACTCCTCATTCATCCTACCAGGCACTACGGCAAGACGTGAAACACCCGATCCCATTCCGACCTCGAGCTGTGAAACCGTCTTGCGCCATATGTACTGCGGTGAAAAGCGGGAGACATGGTCAAAGCCCAGTCCCCTAATAGATTATGCAGGTTGCCCCCCCTTGTTCTATGAATGCAGAGGTTGGTTGGGCCCCGGTGATAATTCAAATTGATTTCAAACTATATAGAATTAGTCATCATAGTAGGGGCCATATTATATATGTAACAAGGGTGGGAGGGAATCATAGTTCCCTTCCGGCCAATCAAAAACACATTATAGAACCCAACCTCAGTGGCCATGTTACTATTATCGGGGTCCTTCCTTCCTTCCTGCTGATTGAACCGGTTTCCCTCTACTCTATAGTTCTAGTTGTTGAATTCTTTAGTCATCTTGCCGAGGAACATTAGCCCCCCACCTAGCCCCACACACGACAAACCCTTGGATATAGCATTTCTCATACACTCTATTCTTCTTGCCTTCACCCCCCAGTGGTAATTAAGTATGGGTCCTGGATAGAAACTTTCTTCTTGCCTGGGGCCCTACCTGGTAATACCCTAACTTCCTACCTGGTAGAGGAGATCGAGAAAGGATGGCATTATAGAACTCTCTCTCCCTTGAGCTTTCCTTCCATCCAGCTTTAGTCTCTGATTGTGAACAGTACTGGACTACTCTTCAGCTGAGATAGGAAGTTCTTGGGCCTCCCGAGTTCCTTATGAGAAAGGACCTGCCTCCCAACATGTAGGTTCCCATGCGAGGACTTCCTTCCATCCAGTTAGAGCCCAGAGACCAGAGATAGTTGTGGGAGGCCCAAAGTAATTTAGCTAAAGAAAGCGGGGGTAACAGCGAGAAAGGAGGTAGGGATAGAGACTTGTAAAGGTAGTGTAGGGCCCTGTCCTAGAATTCTAGATAGTTCTCAGAGAAAGAGAGTTAAAGAAAGTCAATGAACTAGTTCAATTGGAAACAATCCAACTATAGGATAGTCGTTCCATCCTCACCCCCGGTGGGACTAGAAGCTTTATCCCTCACCCCCGGGTAGTCAACTATCCCTCGGTCCAGTAACAGTTTCTAACAAAGGATGGGAGTCAGTCCCACCCTACCTCTTAATAGTTGGAGCTGAGCATGCTTTATTTTATCTGGTCCTATTAGCTACCTCCCACCCTAGGGAATCAATGAGGAACTATAGCTATCCTCGAAAATAGGACCATCCTTGTTAACAACTATAGCTATCCAGCTAGGGCCCCCACCTGGCAATGTTAGGCTATCACGTAGAGAAGCTCCTACTATTTTTGTTAGGTCCCTCGACCATACTGAATTAACAGCTACTGAAGGGCCTTCCACTTACAGCATTGTAGGAGAGACCATCATAGAACTATTGGTCCTACCTTCTGGAACTAATTTGGATTTTATCCCCTTGGTCTAGCGAGAAAGGATTGGATGGATGTTTCTCACAGAAAGAATCTAGTCTATCCAATTCCTAGCGATGTTATAATACTCTCCCCTCCCCGGCCTATTCTAATGGGTATCTCCCCTCCCCTACTATTCGGTAGGGTAGTTGAAGGAATCACAAAGCATGGGCCAAACATCCAGAGAAACTAATTTGCTTTGAATCGACCAGTTGAACGAACAATTCAATCAATCTACCCCCTTAGAATAGTAGGGCCAGCGCTTCACGCCCACCCCCCCACCCCCCCATTATAGTTGTGCCTTAGGGGCCCGCGAGTGGGATGAGATTCTAGTTGCCGGGTAGCTCCTCAGATGCCTACCTAATGGAGGAAGGAGGGACCTAACTACTGGTCCATCTCAAAAGAGAATCGATGGATAACTACAATGAAGGAGCCTTGCCCTCACCCAACAATTCAGCATGGTCAGACAAGACTAGCTCCTCCTGGTGAAGGGCCAAAATCAAAACACTCAGAACTGGCTTGACATCTCTAACAAAGAGAAAGATTAGACTGGCCCCGTTAGTTCGCTGTAAAGAAAGAGCCTGTCCTCACCGGATCAAAGTTAAGTAGTTCGGAGGATGAGACTACCCTTCCTAACCGCACCCTTTGGGTAAAGAAAGGATGGCACCCCTGCATGGATGGAGATGACTTTCTTGAACTCCCAACTATTTGAATTCTTTACTTGCCCTCGTTAATTGAGTGGGCTAGAACTGGGTGGGGGGGCCCTACTATTCTATGGTAGCAGATTATGGTGGCTAACTGCTCATAGTTGGGGACGGTGAGCTCCTCTTTCTTGCATTTGTTTCATTACCCACTGGGGGTGGAGTCTAACACGTCGCACCAACGGTTGCCCTTCCTATATTTTTGTGGTTGAATTCCTAGCCGAGTAACCTTCTGAACAATCGATCTCAAACAGCTAGAATTATGATAATTACTATTTTTTATTAATAATGTCTATTGCATGATTTCTAATTATGAGAATTTTCACATTCATGTTAATTTCCTTTTAGAATACATAATTTAGAATCTATGTATGCAACTAGACTTATGTCTATATAGTCTAATAAATTTTATATTAATTAAAAATGGTGTTAAGGGCCACACACAATACATGAAAATCTAAGGCCAACAACAATGAGTTCTATGAGTAGAATTAAAAAACATATTTTTAATTACTTTTATTTCATAAAAGTATACTTATAGGTGCGGGAAAATTCACCACCACAATTCAAATCAAATTTTCTCTGCGATAATGAATTTTCAGTCGAGGTGAATTGCTATTGGTGAATTTGTCATGGCAGTGATTCCCATGGTGAATTGCTAGAGAATAGAGTATTATTTTCTTAAAAATTAGTATGATGTGTTGTCCCTTTTTAATAAAAATGTAATTGTCTTTTTATAGTCACCCCCACTTAAAAGCCAAATGTGAAGAACTAGCTAAAGTCTTTTAAAGGATTAATTTAAAGGGAATATATATTATTTTAAAACTTTAGAACATGCCTAAATTTTTTTTTTCTTCTATAATTTACGACATAGATTTGGTGTATGCCACACATTTACAAGCCATTTAATAAGAGACATCCCTCCTCTATCCTGCAATACCATTTCTAGCATGTGGGTCTCTCTTTGTTGATCATCTAGACTACGATATAGTTCAATAATGGAGTAGGTTCAATACTATGCAATATTGATTGTTAGGTTTCTATTCAAGCTTTTATCTTCCTCTAGACTTATGTTTGTTATGAATAAATGTAGTACTTATAAGATTTTCCAACTTTCCTTAAAAATTGCTAGGATTAATTTACAATAATATTTTCATTGGAAATATTCTAAGATTAATAATTTTTATCACATTTCTTATGGAAACCAATTTTCCCTAAAATTAAAACTAATGTTTCTTCTCATTTTTTCGCTGGATCTCTCACGTCTGCTGCTATAGCCATTAAAACTATTGTTTTTTCCCATATTTTTGATGGTTTTGAGCTGGCTCTCTTATCTTCTTCTATAGCCGCGGCGTTGCACTTGGGATGCAACTTCTTTTCGTGGGAAAGATTACAATGGGCGTGGCGAGAAGTGGCCATTGTATTGGCGTTTTAATGATAAGGATATGCATAAAATATTATGCCCTAGTTTCTATTTTCTTCAACCTGTGGGTCATCTGCAAGCAAACAGGTAATATTGTTAATATTGTTAAAAACCCCAGATTTTTATGCAAAACAAACTGGTTCTAAAACAAATTGTTGTAAATTAATATTCTATTTTCATTGTTTATCTCAATAGATTGATACAATTAGTGTTCTCAAACTAATTTCATTATATGGTGGTGTGACTACGAATACACAAGAAATTTAGTTATGAGAATGGTGAATTTAAATAAGAACCTTCAAATTTTTCACATTTGTTTTAAGTCTATTTTTGATATCACAGTAGACAAGATGAAAAAGATCTAAAATTTTACATACAACACAGGTGAATGCATAGGTGAATGTAAAGATAGAGATACCAAGAATTCAAAAGGTTATGGGTTTTGCATCTACTAGGTGAGCCTTTATGCTGATATTTTTGTAAGTTCTTAACAAATTTTATTTGAAATGGCATTTTCAGACACAAGCATCATTATTTCTTGTCATATTCAAGATGCTAATTACTTTTATCAAAAATATTAGGATCCAGCTGTGACAGACATTGCATGTGCTTCCCTAAATTGGGAGATAAAACTTTGATTGTTCGCCGTGCTACAGCCAGGTATAGATATGCATGAGGCTATAATACAATTGAATCTATATTATTTGTTTTTAATCTGTACTTCTGACAATCTAATTGATTCCATCTTATTTCCTTCTCATAGCAGTGGTCAACCAAAACCAGACCAAGAGAATGTCTTAGCTCAGGCTCAACAACACATAGCTTTATAGGTAAGACTGGGGAATCATCTTTATAGTGAGAAAATAGATTTGGATTCCTTTTCTATTGTGATTCTATGTCTCTTATTCATGTATGGTAAGCAAAGCATTCTTTTGGTATATCTGTAGAAGCTTGTATGTATCTATAAATGATGACTTGTGGCTATCAAGGTGGGATAGAGTCTTAAAAGGGCATTAGGTATCCAAGGTATTTTCCATCACATAATCAAAGTGTCTAGAAACTGTTTTATGAAAGCTATCTAAGGTGACTCAAAGGGTGGCTGATAGGGCAACAAATAATTTGGCGTTAGCTCAAGAAGTGTTCAATGGACCTCAAAGGAGTCCTTCAAGCTAGTCAAAAACATCATAATATTCATCTTATAAGATTAGATTGCTTTAAGCAAAATCTTGTCAGCATTAAATACTTTGCTTTTGTTGGTTGACCTATTTAATTTCTGACCTACAAGAGTGCAAAGGACCAATAGAAGCGAGTTTATACACTTAACCATCCTTAAGCAATTGATTTGTCCAAGTATTAATTTCTGATCATTCTGTACCCTCTAGAAGTTTTATGTGAGATTGCCACCAAATGTAGGCATGAATCATGATTAATTTTATGGACCTTTACTATTATGATTTGTTGCAGCTCTATGAGACTTTATTGTCTTAAAATACAACTATAAACTGCAAACCCAAGCATCTAGCTTATCCTCATCAATTGTGCCATCAAAGTGGGGAATCAATATCTTGGTGCCTAATTAAAAAGCGGGTTGGACAATTAAAGCAGTTAAGAGAATGAAACTAGTGGTCCATTGTTGTCCATGTAATGGTGGAGCATCTTATTCATATCTGCAAAAGCTAGGATTTAAAATTTAAAATACATTTTGTTGTTGTCATTAGTCGTGGAACTTTTGGTTGAGGAACTGAACCAAATTGGAGTTTTGGGTGGAGCTTCAGGACCTTATTGAACTATCTTTCAATAAAAAATGAACAGATGCAAAGCAAAAGTTTAAATCAAAAAGAGAATTGAATTGGTAATCAAGCAAAACAAATTTATAGCTGAAGATTGATGGAAGAAATTGAATCAACACTTTTATAGAAGAATTAGAATAGCAAAGTTATTTGGGGCAAGCCTATGAGGTAGATGGAAAATAGCAGGGGAGTACATGATCCAGCTTCTGGTATGCAGTTGCTGAGAATTTGTTTGATCTCAAGTTCAGAGGTAGAAAGCAAAGATACCAGACAATGTTGCTAGTAACAAAACAAAGATGTATAGAAAATAAGACCACAGTCAAATGCCAAAATCCAGTCCTCTTTAGTAGATCAATGCTTGCAGAAGACTCTACAAAAGAATGCATATGGAAAATGTATCCAGATCTAATAAATAGTTTACTTGTTCAAACCAAAAATAGCACCAAAAGGAAGATTTCATGAGCAGAATGAAACAGGAAAAAAAAGTTTAAACTATTGCTGAAAATATATAAATGACAACACCTTGTAGAAGTCGGTGAAACAGGTCATGATGTATCAGAGGTAAGGGCAAAGGAAGTGTATAAGATATATACAGTGACTACAGCAATGGCTGAGTAATCTAAAAATATATAACATACAAAATAGATGGGGAAAGCTGTGATTGTTAGGCTTCAATATCAACTCGCATGGCTCTAAGTCTATTATTATATTATTGAATAACCACTTGCATAAGGCAGGCTTGTATATACAGGTTAAAAATCTTTCAATAACATATTGAATTTCTAGCTATCCAAATACTTTTTAATTTAGTTCTATTTACCCTTACCAAATATTCCAACTATCCACCTGCTTTTAATTCATTTCTAATTACAATTTTTAGCTGTTCCAGCTATCCATCTTATTAGTTTATTTTTAATTGCCCACTTGCATGTGGATTTGATTGATATATAATCATAGTTAATTACCAAATATATTCTATGTGCTCATCATAATTAAGGGTGCATTTATTTCTTTTTCCCACACTAAGGGTTATATCACACAATCAGCTGACAAATAATATCATGCTTATACAAAAATGATCAAAGGAGTTATTTATATTAGTGGTCCAAAGAACTCTAATAGATTGATCATACTAATTTCAACTGTAGCCAAACTCCTTAAACTTACCTAGTACTTGGATTTTCTATTTCAAAGAATAAACCTAATTATGTCTCGAAAATCATCCATGGAGGTTAAGACATATTTTTCCCCTGCTAGGGATGGCTCACATGTTTGGATACACAGATCACTGTAAACAATTTGCATTTTAGTCTTTTCATGCTATGCCTTTCCCTTTTCAAAATTCTTAAGTGGATACTTCCCGAGAGCACACACCTCACATAAACAATCTTGAGAAGTCACAGAAGGCAGATCATGGACCATCTTTGATTGACTCACCAATTGCATCCTCTGATTATTGAAGTGATTGTCTCTAGCTAGCTGCAACTGATGTCAAGCCCAAGTAGAAACCTTGCTTGAAAACTTGAAAACCTTGATATAAATAATGAATGAATACCAAAATTATAAAATATCCGGTTTTTAAATTTTTTCTAGAAAAACTGACAGCAAATCAGAACTTCACCCATCACCGGAAATTAGACTTTCAAAGGATAAAGGAAGAATGAGTTTCCACAGAGGGTATCGATGTTTGACTTGGACCAAATTCTTAATACGGTATGACACTGCATTGGACAAAACAGTATCATAATGAACTTGTGCATTTTTCCCCTTTGTCTCCTTTTTAAACTTTTGCCTATTTACATGTGAGTAAGAAACTTCAAGTTACCTATTTTGCAGTCACCTTTTACACAACTTAAGAATTACCTTTTCCCTATACAGATAACACGTTTATTTTTCAATCTAATAGAAACTTTCAATCATAACACTAATAATACCATTATTTGCATAGAACAAAAATGCTCATAACAGTCCTCCCTAGTTGAATTGCTTTTCCATCAAAGCAATTGTAGAGATGGATGCTGAAAATATACCAAGGCTTTTCAAAGGGCAAGCTCAAGAACCTGAATTGCAAACATCAAGCATTCATGAAATAGTGCAAAAAATAACACAAAACCAAAAACATTAAGTTGATGACATCAAGCATTCATGGTAGGAGTATATGAAATCAATGGCTAATACTCTCTAGTCTACTATAATGAAAAAACATTAATATTCATCTGACAATCCAACAACTACTACCCCAAAACAGGCTAATCAGAAACAAAATCAATGTTAAAATGGACACCCTCTCCAATCACCATTATTTCAAGCTAGTTTTAGGCTTTACTTCTAAACACCATGAAATGAAATCAACCATTCAAATTTCAGACAATTCAAAGAAATTGATTCAGCAGGATCTATGAATTTGTTCGACTCATGGTGCAATGGCATTACTTCACATCATATGTCAGATTCACCGTTAACTTGAGGAACTCTCCAAGAACAAATGGACATTCTGTGGCATCCAAACTATTTTATTATATTTCCTAAAAATGACAAAATAGAAGAAATGAATCAACTGAATACAAATCGTTGTCTTTCATGTAATTGGCAAGACGTTCCTTTGTTTTCCACACTTGTTTATTAATGTCTCATAGCTAGTATTTTAGAAGATTTATAGGTTAATATTGAGATAGGAGCAGATACACATCTTGTAACACATCCAACCTCTAGGATGTTGTATAAAATTTTTGCATAATACAATATTGCAATTTATATTTCCAACATGGTGTCTTCTCTCTCTTGAAATTCTCTTGTTCTTTAATGCTTGCTCAATAATATTCTACACTTCTATCATTTCCATAATTTGCTTCTGTTCATAACACATTTTAGCCAATTTGAGTAGTTGTCTCTCAAGAATCCCTGGAACCCAAATCAGTGGTATCAACACACAACAATTGAATCCTTTTCTGCAGTTTGTATGCTCATTCATACAAGGCTTGGGTACAAGAAGCTTGATCTCAAAACTCGTGATCATTCATCTTATCTCACTTCACAATTTCAGCAGATTGTAAACAAATCTACACCATAAATGCCAACTTCAAAAAATGTTTCCAAGGATGATAGGGAGCACTTTGTAGCAACAAAGCAACAATGTAAAGCAACATCATCTATAGGAAAGAGCTGGAACCATTGATCATTTCACCTAACTTTTGCAGTGCATTCAATCTCCTTCAAACCCATCATCTCCAACACCAAACAAATTGTTTAGCGACCAAACACCATGTTAGGCACAAGTCAATGTAATTATCCTTATTTTTGAAAGAAAAATAGATGAGAATGCTCTAAACAACTCACTTAATCTCATTTGTTCATATTATGCAATAAATCACTTTCTAATCAACCAAAGATTACTTATGCACTTCTAAGAATCTGCTTGCCTGTTAAAAATGGTGGAATAACTATTGCACTACCCATGAGGATGACATAACACTGGTAGATGCCTGCAATGGTTTTAAGCCTTGAAAGAATCCTACTCCTGTTGGAAACTATACCTTAGAAGTTCCAATTTGCAATCTCATAATACGCATATGGAAGACTTATAAATGTTTATTTCAAGATTGCTTTTTCTTTTACTGTATATCTGAATGGTAATCTTCATTTATGTAGTGATTAATACTAAGATTTATCTAAGTCCTAGTTTCATTATTTCCTATGGTATTTTTATTATTTGAGCCATTTTGTTAAAGACTGGATCTCTGGAAATAGTGGCCTGCACTAGAAAACCTACTCATCATGTATTTCACAAGCAATAGCCCTCATATAAATATTATTTACTTCTTATCATCTCTCAAGAAAAAATATAAGACAAGTCAGGACTCAAAAGAACTGAATGTAGGTAAGCTAGAAGCCTAGAGCCATACCCAATGTTCTCATCATGAACAAAACAGATCAAGTAACCATCATCTTCTGCAAGGTCTAACCCAGAATTCCTGGGTACAAATATTGCCTCAAAACCAAATCTTCCAGGTCCAAAGTCAAAAACCCCTAGTACATTTGATGTAGAGCATGGTGGAGGAACATTCAACCAAGCTTTGAAAACCAAACACCAACTCAAAATCAAATAACTAGCACAACTTCCATAGGGTCAGCTCTATGGCTTCCCAATTCATAACTGAGCAACTAAAAGACCAATTCCTTAAAGAAAACTGTAAGAACACCCACTGATCATCCATATAGCATCCATATTCCATCAAAAAAATAGTTCCAAGCTTATAAGTAAGATTCATTTGTCAAAACAAAGAGAAACATTAAGACACCGTGTCCAAGGCCTAGTAGAATTAGCCCACATTTACAAACAAAGTATCTTTTAAACTGCCTTTCACCTTACCAACTCTTGGATAGTCATAAATTGTGGCACAAAACAAAAGATTCACTGATCAAAACCTCCATACAGCCCTTCTATATTATTGCTCCAACAAACCCTCCTTTTCCTTCCTAAAAACTAGGGCTTATTGAAAGTCCTATACCCAGATCACTTGCAGACCTAAAACCACTTGAATCCTTCATATTTCCACCTGCACATGCTCAACACATCTTAATATTTGACTACCCTCATGTTTTGCACACACTTCCTTTGTAAGCCACCTTATTTTACACTCTTTTCACCCCTTTACCATAGGGTTTCTAACTTCTATTCACCCCAGATCTTCCTCAACCTCTCAAATCATTGAAACACATCTAAGTATATCCAAAAACACCAAAACCAACAACTTCCATCCTATTCTCCTTACACAACTCAAAAAACCTTATTCTAACTATGCTTAAAAGGCATAAAATCTGTCTTTTATACTGGGGCAGCGTTCTTAGGCTCCTCACATCTCTTTATCAGTGCAAGAATACATTCATATACCTACTCCTACACTTAACAGGACCATTCCACCAAGAAACAATATTTACAGAAAGGTGGAATGGCCTTTTCAACTCATTTTGAGGCTCAAACCCCTCAACCCTGTTTTTTGACCAGTCTTCAAATTTCAGTCACTAAGTTGCTTTAAATACAAGTTTATCCCTCAAGAACCAATTCAACAAAAATGAAAAAAAATCCTATATCATAATCCAATCATTTATGACTAGTTCTGTTGTACGGACCTGTACACAGGCTGTGAATGAAGGAAAAAGCCAGAAAATAACTAAGAAAAATAGAGATTTTATTAATTTTGTTCTTCAAAGTGCTTCAACCCACCCCTCTCAAGCCTTCAAGAGGCCATTCAAACATTTTCCAATGCAAACTACCCATGAAACTCCTATAACTGACCACAAAACTACCTTAACCCTTACATTGCTTAATTTTGCATTGTTTGACAATTTGTTAACAATAAACACAATATTATGCAACCTTTTGCACTTTTGGAACAAATAACCTTTAAAACCCCCCAATTACATGAATAATAGTCTCAAAGACCTTATTTAACATTAATTTACTCAAATACCCCTAAATTCCTAATGCCTTCCTTCAAAGGATGAATTGTTGAAACTGTGTGTATTGGGTGCTCCTGCACCATACACCCTGGCTTGAAAATTCTTCCAAGTATCTTGGAAGCCTCACCTACAACAAAGTTGGATCTCCATCCTCTGATACTCCTTGTAGATGGTTCATCTTGACCTTTGGCTTTGTCTTGTCCATGTGTAGCATCCCCTTGCTTGCATTGATTCCTTGGATTTGCACTATCAATATCAGACCTGCACTTACAAACCTTAACCAACTACTCCCAACATTCTCAACATGTTCACACAACACCACACTATGTGCTTCACCTTTCATCTTGACTCTTGGCTTAACCTTCATCATCAAAATCATCAAAACAAAGAAATAGCAAACAATCCTCTTTATTCGCTACCTCTCCATTTTTCTCCTCACAACTTTTCTCAGCTTTCCCATGCTCAAAATAACCTACATAGTAGCATACACAACCCCTATCCAATCCATATTCTCTATTTTATGCTCCATCCCAATTGGAGACTTCCCAAATTCTTTTCCTCTAGCCTTCACTAGGCCATTCACCATCAACTCTTCCTTTCTTGGAAATTCACTTATCCATGTTACTTGATCTTCTTCACCATTCAAAGTGACTACACCCTTCTCATTAACTTCACACTCTTCTACAAACTCACTCACTACCCCTTAGTTATTTGAATGAAGAATATTGTTTGTTATTTCTTTATGTACCATGTTCAAGTGCTACAGTTGTGACAGGTTGCCAATGGAATTAGGAAGCTTATTTAAATGTTCACACCCTTCTATGTTCAAGGTTGCAGCTATGACAGGTTGCCAATGGAATTAAGGAGGTTATTTAAACCATAGTAACAGAAATCTGCAAAAAAACTTGATTAATCACAATTTTTAAAAAATCTGTAGGCTAGACGATTTTTTGCCTGATTTTTTGAAACAATATGACCTTTTGGTCAACAATTTTTTCCCATTTAAAACTACAAAATTGCCAAAAAATGTGTTTAAAACCTACAGAAAAATGCAAATAAAATTGTGTTGATTTTCACGCAAAAATAAATAAATGATGAGACTATAGCTTGTTGCTTACAATTATGCTTTGATATATTTTTTCCAAGCATCCATAGCCTATTTGAAAGCACCTTTTTTAGGCTTTTAGCCATAGCAGCAAGGGAGTGAACTGTTTGATAAAATGCTTTGGTAGATATGTATGAAAAATGTCATAGCATAGACAAGGCAGTGAACTATTTGAAAATATGCCTCAGAGAAATGTGGTCTCATGGTGATGGAATGTCATCACAATCCATAGCCATAGGCATTCATCATGCCATTCCATCACCATGAGACCACATTTCTTCAAGGCATTTTTTCAAACAGTTCACTACCTTGTATGTGCTATTGCTTACTATTATGCTTTGATAGATTTTTTCCAAGCATCCATAGCTTGTTCAAAAGCACTTGTTTTAGGCTTTTAGCCATAGCAGCAAAGTAGTGAACTGTTTGATAAAATGCTTTGGTAGACATGAATAAAAAATGTGGTAGCATTGACAAGGTAGTGAAATGTTTGAAAAAATGCCTCAAAGAAATGCAGTCTCATGGTGATGATTGTCATGGCATTTCATTACCATGAGACCACATTTCTTTGAGGCATTTTTTCAAACAATTCACTGCCTTGTCTATGCTAGTGCTTATTATTATGCTTTGACAGATCTTTCCAAGCATCCATAGCTTGCTCGAAAGCACCTATTTTAGGCTTTTAGCCATAGTAGCAAGGCAGTGAACTGTTTGATAAAATGCTTTGGTAGATATGTATGAAAAATGTTGTACCATAGAAAAGGAAATGAATTGTTTGAAAAGATGCCTCAAAGAAATGTGTTCTCATGGTGATGGAATGCCATGACAATCCATCGCCATAGGCGTTCATCATGGCATTCCATCACCATGAGACCACATTTCTTTGAGGCATCTTTTCAAACAGTTCACTGCCTTGTCTATGCTATTGCTTACTATTATGCTTTGATAGATTTTTTTCAAACATCCATAGCTTGTTCAAAACTATTTTAGGCTTTTAGCCATAGGAGCAAAGCTATGAACTTTTTGATAAAATGCTTTGGTAGACATGTATGAAAAATGTCGTAGCATAGACAAGGCAGTGAACTGTTTGAAAAAATGACTCAAAGAATTGTGGTCTCATGGAATGCTATGACAAGCTAATGCAATTGGCAGCTACTCCTAGTTATTAGTTATGTAATGTGAAGTAATTGCATAACTGCTTAGGTTGACTTTGTAAAAGGCTATATTGTAATTGAAATTTTTTCATCTATCAACATCTAGTTATTAGTTATGCAATGTTAAGTAATGCTTTGAGTTTGAAAGATGTGCAATGCAATGAATGTAATCAGTGATATGAATATAAACTACAAAAATTTATTTTCTACATTTCATTAGTTAAACTCTTTATTTTATTTGCTCTCTATATCTCTATGCTATGGAAATGCCTTTCGATTTTAAAAAAAATAGTTTTTATCTCTTGTTCTACAATTTTTTACATTTTTTTAAATATGATTTTTTCCTATTTTTTCACGATTTTTCCTGATTTTTTCAAGAAATATTATACCTTTGGTTTGCTGATTTATTCCCCAAAATATTTGTGTTGCTATGATTTAAACCATGACAATATTTTAGTTTCAAATGATGCAGGTGCAATAGATTGTCAATAGAATCAAGGAGGTTATTTAAACCTTTGAAACTTCCTATTATGTTCAAGTGCTACATTTGTGATAGGTTGACAATGGAATCAGGGAATTTATTTAAACCTCTACAACATACTATTTTCAAGTACTGCAGACATTTAGGTTTCCATTGGAATAAGGAAGGTTATTTAAACCTCTACAATCTTCTATGATCAAGTGTTGCAACTGTATAACTTCGATATACATACATCTAAACCTTTTATTAATGTATTATTTTCTTACCAGTACCATTTTCAGCTTTGATAAGAATGTTCCTTTGTACTAAATGTGTAAATTGTCATGCAAAAATCAACAAAAATGCTTGTCTATTTTTTTTTCTGTTGCCCTTTTAATACTCTTAACCAGCTATGAACTACATGAGGAAAAACATAGGGAATCTAAGCTCAATACTCCTGTAGGTAGTCCTTTAATATACTACAGTTGTAAATCCAGGGATATAAAACAAATTCACTTAACATACATATAACTTCAAATTATGAAAATCTGAGCTTGATTTATATCCTTATGTTCTCTTATTCTTTTAGCATAATGAATCAAAGAAAAAAATACATGGTTCAACGATTATAATCCCCATAAGATTCATACACCCTTATCCTCATGCAGTATAAATAGGTGTGAGGAATCCATGTATGAAAATATGACAGATAAATAAATCCCTGCAACTTTGCTGCTCTAGCATAAGAGCTCATTTACCCAGACGATGGTTTCTTCAGCCACTCTGGAAAACCTCACAAATCAACTTAACATAAAAGATTTGGTAATCTATGGATTGCCAGATCAGAAGTACAGAGCTTCCACTCCCACAACCAGCTTCCAAAAAAAAATACTACAGAATTCATTCCCCAGTTTGTATTTACAATTTTCTTGCAACAAATAAAATTTCAAGATTATTTAGAAGCTACTGCAATATAGGTTAAGTAGGACTATACACTACTATGAATTGTAGAAGCATCAATCAATTCAAAAAAGGAAAGAACCAATAGGTTTCATTTGATCTTCGAATTCTATGTAAAAAAAAATTATGCACTTTATCATCATCAACAAATCATGTTATTCTGATCTGCTTTGTCCCATTAGAGTTTTAATCTAAACTGCCTTTGTCTCCTTCACGTTTTATGCATATGTTGTCCTCTATGTTGTAAATATACTTTGTATACTACAGTGCAACATATATAGGGCATAACTATTATATAATGAGGATTAGGAAATAATTATTTATTAAATGATTCTTAAATTAAAAAATAAGAATTGTTACCTGTACCTATAATCATGAATTTGGGAATTCAAGTTTTGAGTCTTTGGTTAGTGCTTGCTTTTAATTTTAAAATCTTTCTAAGTTTTGATTAGAGATTTTACAATTCTGTCGTGTTTATGTGATTATGACGAGTTATGCTTTTATCTTATTCTTTACTTTCAACTTCGTTATTTTAGTTCTGATTTCTATATGGAACCTTATATTTTCTTGTGAGGTGTCTTTGGTTTAGATGTCACAATCTAAGGCTATCTCTAGCATTAAATTTATTTAGACATGTAACTGAACCTGGCCTTCTTTATTAGGGGCGCCCCATATAGAATTAGATGTGGTAATTCTTTGATTGAACATTTAACAGTTTATGCATTTAAATATGTAACTGGATATGTGAAGCATAGATTAATAGCAGCAAGTAAACCATTAAAGTTTTAAACCTCTTTCTTCTATTTAGTATGGATCATAAATATCCTTTAGGATGGTTAAAATAATATCTTTTAGTATCAACTCCACCACAAGTATATCATATTTACTATTGAATTCACATCTTTCATAAATTGTTCACAGGTCACCATGCATCATATACCTTGGAAGGACCTTTTTTTCCTTTCTATGTATTACTAAAGCAGGAAATATCTGCTCTCCTACCATTCAACATTCACATCATTACACAATTTATTCCATTCACAATGCAATTTTTTTGGTCTCATCTTTCTCTGCTCTTTTAAAGTCAAAAAAAGTTAACTTCACACTCTTCTACAAACTCACTCACTGCCCCTTCTTTTACAAACAAACAATCTTCTTCATTCATATAAGGCTCTCCATTCATGTTTCCAATGTTAGCTATTTGTGACAGAGAAGGTATGAATGAAATCCCATTTGAATTATCACTGCATGGTGTCATGAAGTAACTACAAGAGGAATATGGCCTTGATCTCTGTTTTGGAGTCTTGAGTGTTTGAACCAAGAGCCATGATGTGTATTTAAGGGAAATAGTGAAAGAATTTGATCTTTGTTGATATTGAGAGAAATATAGTTGAATTAAGTGTGTCAAAGGAAGGAAAGTTGAAGGTTTTGTGAGATGTTTTTTGAATCCTCCTAACTCTTCATCACTGATGAAACCCAAACTTTTGATGTCCTGGATGTAACATTGGATGGTGTTTTTGATAGAATGGGTGTTCCCTTATGGGGGACTTTAGCTCTTTTCCCATTTGAAGGAGTAGTATTCTTCTTAGTGAATTTTTCTTTTTGCTTTTGTTTTTGAGAATCCACCAAGGCATGGTTAGATGCCACCTCATTTTCCTCTGTTTCTTTGACGCCCTTATTATCTGATTGTGTTGATTCCGGACTATGTCTTTGTTGGCATGGGAATGAAATTGGATTGTTGTTGATGTTTGTTATTCTCATGTACAGGTATTGAAGCACTTGCATGGGCGATAAAGCTTGTTTGGATAGGACTTGGAGACTTTTGAAAAGGCGGGCAAGGAATTCAGAGTTTGCTGCAACAAATTTGAAGTCAGCGAAGCCCTCTACAGTGAATTCAGAGGTAATTCGAAACCCTCATTGCTGAAAGTAAGCTGATAGGAAAAATAGGCATATTCCATTCTTAGTAGGTAAACTTCAAATGAATGTAAGATAGATCTCAGAACAATGACTCATTATATCCTCTTCTTTCTGTTATGGTCTCTACTAAAATTGACAACTTTCAACAATGTTTTGGAATCTCTATATTTAGATTTATGTTTTCTCTTTAAATCAAAAACTAAATTAATACTAGAATTCACAATATTATAGATGGATCAGCGTCAAAGGTTGACTACTGATCAATATCATGCATATGATGAGAGAGTAGCTGATGAGAGGGACATTGACAAATATCCATGTCCATGTAAAAATTGTCTTGGTGGAAAGGTGAAAAAAAGAAATATGATTTATCAACATATGATAAGATATGAGCATAGTGGTGTAAGCCCTTGGGGTTACAATTATTACGAAGATATGATAGAATTGCAAGCTGTGAGAGATGAAGAGGAAGCATACATAGATGAAGTGGCACCAAACATAGATGAATAGACAGAAATGTTTGATGAAGGGTTTGAAGTTGATAGAATGTTGAATGAGGGTATAAACAATGATTGGGCCAAGTCAATGGAGGATGCTTTAAATCATGTGTATGCTAATTGCAAGTTAAGTCATTTGGCAACAATCCTTCAAATTCTTAACTTGCAAGTGGTACATGGCTAGACAAATGAGAGTGTAGATTAGTTATTGGCATTATTAAGTTCATTGTTACTAGCTGACTCCACATTGCCAACAAAACAAAGCCAATGTAAAAAGAAAATTAGTAAGCTCAGCTTGGGGTATGAAAACATCCACACATGTGTGAATGGTTGTGTATTATTTCACAAAAATCTTGCAAATGAGAGTGAATGTACGAAATGTCATGAAGTGAGGTATAAACAAGGGTTGAAATCAACTGTGGTTCCTAGAAAGGTTCTTCACCACTTTCTGATAATCCTATGATTACTTTGAATGTACAGGTGCAGAGACATTGCTGAACTTATGTAGTGGCATGCCAAAAATAAGAGCACTGATGGAAAACAACATGTGCCTAATTCTAAGACATGGATGGAATTTGATAACAGATGGTCTGATTTTTCTCAAGATCCTCATAATATAAGGTTGGGTTTGGCTCTAGATGGGGTGAACCCATTCTCAGATCAAAGTACTAAATGGTCAACTTGGCCAGTGTTTTTAATAAATTATAACTTGCCTCCATGGTTAGCAACTAAACCATTTTTCTTAATGTTATCATTGATTATACCAAGAAAGAAAAGTGTGACTTTAGATACAATAGATGCTTATCTAGAGCCATTATATGATGAGCTAATGGAATTGTGGAAAGGAATTGAAGCAATTCAATCTTTAAGGGATGGTCATTCAATCAAATTCACTTTAAGAGCTTATTTATTGTTTACGATTCATGATCTTCCTGCATATGGCACATTGTCTATTCTCTCTGTTCATGGATACCATGGATGTCCTGGTTGCAACTTTAAGGATTTTGTGAGGCACTCAAGAAGTTTGTGTAAGTGTATTTATTGTGGACATCGTGCTTACCTTAAAATGGATCATCCATACCATCAACAAAAAACATGTTTCAATGGTCAAGAAGAGAATCGTGAAGCGCCATTGCTAATAACAAGTGATTACATTGTTGAGAATGGAAAAAAAAGAATGTCATTTATTGAAAATGATGGGATTGTTGGCAGTAGTTATGATCCATGTAATGAAAGCGGTGTAAAACGGTTGTGCATATTGTATAAGTTTCCATACTTTAAGGATATAGCCATTAGGCATATTGTTGAATTTATGCATACTGAGAAAAATATAGCTTATGCTATTATAGAAACTCTTTTTGGTGCTTTTGATACTATTTCATCACGTGAAGACTTCCGAGAAATAAAGATTCACTGAAATATTTGGGTTGAAAAATATGATAATGAAAAATATAAAAAACCTAGTGCTCCTTATGTCTGGACAAAGGAACAACGTGCACAATTCTTACAGTTGATGTCTCAAACTCGCTTCCCCACTAGATATGTAAGTAGCAGCATCAAAAGCCAAACTGACATTAATAGCTTAAGTGCCTCAAGACTCATGACTATCATGTTATAATAGAGAATATTTTACCTATTGTGGTAAATATATTGAGTTTGGAAAAGGGGCCAAGATTGGCAATTATAAGGTTGGGCCTAATATTGAAGAGAATGAGCTTACATGTATTAGATCCTTCGAACTTTGATAGTTTGAGGGAGGAGGTTGTTGAAGTCCTTTGTCTCTTGGAACGAGAATTTCCACCAACAATCTTTAACATTTCTATGCATCTTTTGATACATCTACAATATGAACTAGAGCACTGTGGCCCAGTAAGAACAAGATGGATGTATCCTATAGAAAGATATATGAAGGTTTTGAAAAATTTGTTCGTACTAGGTAAAAACCAGAAGGCAGCATGTCTGAGGGATATTCAATGCAAGAGGCCATGGGATTTTGCACATAATATATGAAATATTTTAAAAATTTCAATCGACATGTATGATATGATGATGAAGATGAGAGAGTTGCAGGTGAAGTATTAGAAGGAAATGGATGTCGCTTCAACCTATCATATCAAGAAAGAAGTGCAATACATTCCTTTATTCTTCAAAACACATCTTCATTCGATAAGTGGCACAGGTAAAAAAAACTACACAATAATTTATTTACTCAATTGCATTTACACATTTATATTATTAATCTTACTATTTTTACATCATTATTCTATGTAGAAAACATGAAGAAGAGAATCAAGCTTGGATGGAACATCGACCTCAAAAGCGCAGATGTCATGATTTGATTAGAGGTGATTTTTTTCCAAAATTTGAAGAATGGATTACTAATGCAATTAGTGATGCAAAAGAAGAAGGTCAAGATATAACAACAGAGGAAAGTGAGCTTTCACAACCTCCACATTTATGGGCTATGTGTTTTAGTGGAATGTAGGCCTATGGTAGTCATTTAAGAGTGGAAGAAAAAGACAAAGGAAAGACAAATTGTGATTGTGTTGTTAGTGCTGAATTTCTTCATGAAATTGAGAAGAAATTTTATGTTGGATTCATCCAAGAAATTATTCAAGTGGATTTTGGTGAAAATAGTCCTATATTATTAAAATGTAAGTGGATCCGACCATCCGCAATGCAATTTGACGAGTATGGATTTGTACGTGCAAATACACGACAATTTTTTTCAGAGACAGATGAGTCGTATGTTTCCCCTCTTCAAATTAACCATTCATTTCTAATTGATGATGTAAGAAGCCCAGGTTGGTCATATGTCATTCAAACAGAGTCTCGTTTGAAACAAAAATTCATGGAAGTTGTTGATGTAATGCTTGATGGTCAATATGTTAATTTACAAGAAACATTTGAAGAAGTGGATGAAGACAATGAAGGACTATTTGAAGAAGAGATTTTGATTACCAATGAAGAAATTGGAAGAGAGAATGTATTGCATGTCACAAATGAGGAAGAAAATCAAGTAGATGCAGACACGAGTGATCAGGATTTTGATCTTGTTGGCAATGCAGATGATTGTTGATGAGCCCCATTTTATGACCTTTTATTTAAGACTTTTATGTTGTTTTAAGACTGTTTTGTGTTTTAAGGACATGGACCTGCAGACTAATACATGTTTCAAAGAATTAATGTCAAAAAATGTTGCTATATAAATGCAATATGAATTAGATTTCATATAAAAATGAGGATGCAATATGAATATGTATACCATCATTGCTTTACTTTGACAATGATCTTTTCTTGACAGCTCCTCTGGATCATTGCTTCCACTGTCATGACAGGATGTTATAGCAGTCCTTGACCACTGTACTTTGACTCACTGCTATGACTGTTATAATGCTTGTACTATTTTAACATATTTTATGCAGGTACTGTGAGGCTGCTTCTAAATGGAAAGAGCCATATTCTCATGTTAAGTCAATTGAAAATTTTCTTTTGTTATTGTAAGGTTCAAGATTTGATATATAATATATTAATATTCTCCAAACCTTTTTGAAAACTTGGCAGACTTGGTTGCAAGCGCATTCATGTAATGTAATCCATCCTCATGGTCCTAGAAGTAGCATCCCCACTTTTGTAAATAGACATGAGCACAGTTTAGTCTTTACATTTTGTTAGTCCCCAAAAAACCATTTTCCAAAAGAAAGATGAATATCAAAAAATGATATTTTCTATATTTTCCTCACAATTTATTCATGTTCTACCACTAAGATCCATTTTTCAAAAGAAAGGTAAAAATTAAAAAATGGATTTTCTATTTATTCCATCTTATAAATATTTAGATGATATTTTGTAAGCAATGGGTTAAAGAATTATTACACTAGGTCCTTGTTTACATTTCTTTTCTTTTCTCTATTTGTATATGAGTGAGTGCATGCATTTCATACATATCATTGTCTCCAAATGGTAAATTTAACCAATAGTTGACTTTAAAGTTGTTAGTGTTGATGATAACTACCAATAATTGAATAATATATATTCCTTGGATCTAAAAAGCAACAAATCATATGATGCCACATCAACGCACTAATAAAACATAATTTAGTGCACGAGTATTGGTCTCACTTTTTTTGGACTTTTCTGAACACCTCAACGAAAGACATGCTGATGTGGCATCATATTTGATAATGTGGTCCTCAAACCTTAGTTATAAGTAGGTGCATTGCCAAGAAAAAAGTTGTAAAAATTTGAGAATTTTTTAAAATTTTCACGTAGGTTTTTGAGAAGCATGAAATTAGGATGCTCAACTACCGAATCCTCTCCCCTACATTTACTCTATTTTCTGTTAATAAGATTACTTTAAAATTCAACATAGATGCTTACATGGTAGTTATTGATAGATAGTGAAAATTCAGTAAGTATTTTGGTGGTTACCTAGGCATGGTTGATATTATTCAATACTTCTATTTACAGTCCTCATTATTTGGTAAGGCATAAGCTGGTGGAGCCTAAGTTTTTGCATATCTTACGGTAAGTTTATAACTTCTAAGATGATAAGATCATCTCTTGGACCAAACTATTTTTATGGGCCATCGTCCACTATCATATAAGGTCCCTCTAGACACATAAACAATTCTGCACCATCCAACTCCCTTTGGTGCTCAAGAAAATCATCTCTTACCAAAAGTATTGTTCAATGCCATCACTTCAGGCTAAATACAAAAATGATATTCTGTAAGAATTCATATTCTGGGTACAGTCTAACAAGGATGCAAAAGACATGGTAAATGAATAGCTGTGAAGCATAATATTACAGAGGTATGGTTGCCATGCCCTTTTGTTAGAAGAGGCTTCCCTTATACTTGATCAAGTTTAAGTGAGAGAACTCCTTAAGTCAAGAATATACAAAATTTTAGAGGATATGCAGACTATTTATTTGACATTGATGTTGTAAGTTCAATAGTAGGGACTATTTCTACAACATGATAACAAGACTTGCACCTTATGGAGAAATGAGTTGAGTGTTTGTATCTTTGTAACTGACAAACTACAAACCAATTTGAAAAAACTATATGGTGTGCCAAAACAAACCCTCAGCCACGGATACCACAAGGTGCCTGCCTATGGAACTAACTTGATGTTTCCACAAGGATAAGCCCAATTTTTTAGGTTGTACAAGGCTTTTGATATACTATGTATACTAGAGCCCGTATAAAGATAATGAGGAAAAAGGCCCTTCATTTTCAATCACAGAACTAAAGCATGGGACTTCATCAAATTTTCTTGTAGCAGCTAGTTTTGTTGGATAAGGGCAATTTTGATTCTTCCAAACTTGGATTTTTGTGAGATAACTTCAAGTAGAGCATTGTTTCTGTAGTTGTTCTTTTTCTTTCATTGTATCAGTCATAGTAAGTAGTTTTCAAATGTTTTCTTGGCTTGTATGCAACATGGTGTCACTACCTAATATTTTGAGTTAAAAAATACTTGATATTGCTTTACGGATGACTTTGTATGCTTGGATTTTCCAGCACAGAGACCTACTAGCTACTCATAAAGGCAACCTCACAGCATAAGTGAAGCCTCATGCATGCAAGATGTATGTTTTGACAGTACTTGGTCACTATAGTTCTCCATTTGACTGGATATATAACCCTATAGGAACAAGAATGGACCATAAATAATTTTAGGGCTTAGTGTTTCTCAAATGAGGTTTGCACCATTTTTGCCATCACTGACAACAGGAGATTTCCCACTAGTTCCTATCAAACAAGAGAATGCAGATAAGGAAGGTGGATGAAACTTTGTGTCCAAACCATAGCCAAAGGTAGGTACCACTAATTCACCTCGGGCAATCCCTTTTAAGTCTTGTAGGCTTTTCAACCTGATTATTTGTTTTATGCTCACTTGTATACTTATAATTTACATATAATTGTCAATATTTCTTGCAAGCAATGTAAATGAGCTTTTTATTATCTCTTTTTAAAATTCTATTAACATCAATTATGTGGAAAATGTAAGCTACGGGCTCCATATTTCCATCAATTACAGTAAGGAAGAAAAGAGTGCTCTTTCCATTAAGTCCCAGGTTCATCCACCAAAGTTTTGGGAACACAGACAACAAATCAAGCATAGGCAACCTTGACAACAGAAATGGGCTACAAATACATTGAGCATATACAAAAACAAAACTGGGTGTTATATCTTTGAAATATTGGCAGGAGGCCAAAAACATGGTAAAGGATTAGAGTTTCATCCTCTTTACTTTTCTACCTGCTTTTTTATTAAAAGTGCTCACAACAAACATTTGGTTTTATTGGACTGGTACACCTGGAAGGGATTTGTGGAGGCATCTGATTTGCTGGGGCCTTCTAATTATATGAAAGTGATTATCACACATCAGAGAATGGATAACTTAGAATAATGTCAGCTTGCTGCAGTGTGACAGACTGGACTCTTGAACCCATTATAACCTTCTAACTGAGTATATGCTAATCCAATTGTTGGGAAGAAAATTAAAATATTTTACTTCTTCCACTCACTCTTATGAAAATTCATGTTTTTGGCTGTTGTTCAAATTTACTATCAATAAATATGTTGTCTCAAAACAAATTTTGAAAAGCATTTCTCTCTCAATTTTGTCATACTTGGAGATTTACATTTAAATTATTTATTATCTTGATCTATTACATTTCTCTCTAAATTTTGTCTTACTTTGAGATTTACATTTATAAATCATTTATCATCTTGATCTTTTTCTTACTCATTACTTCTTTCCTGGGCACTTCCATTAGCAAGATTCCATGGATTGTATAGGCACTTTAGTTGGAAAGAGACTGGAATTGTGAAGGTTATTGACAAAGAAAACTATTATATTACAGATTGCACAGAGGGCTCAAATCAATTAGTATTGTCTACACGCTTTATAAGGTTCTGCACACCAATTTAATCTAAAGGATGTTAAATTCTTCATCACCATCATCATTGTGGAACTGACCATCTTATTCCACAAGGGCCCACTCCTTGAACTTGAGAGGAGATTGTCTGAGCATTGTAACATGTTTGAGCGTAGAACATCTACAATTCTTGCATTGATCCCTTGATAGTCAGACTCTGTTATGCAATCAAAAGTGGGGACTAGTGAGAGACTTTTTAGTTGTTCCGTGTCTATGAAGGATACTCATAATCATAGTATTTTTTCCTCCATATCAGTCATGGTTGTTGTTGACAGCTGAAATTTTTTTCTTTGTTGATAGATTATAAAAAACTTTGTTATTAAGAACTTAAGACATCTTTTAAAGATGTATGCTACTTATCTGATGCCTATGCCTAGATCATTGGTTTTACTTATGTGTGAATTTTTATACAGATTGTTTGATCTTTCTATTTTAATTTTTAATAGATAGCCATGATGATTTCGATCTTTATAGCTAAACCACAATGATTAGGACCTTTATAGCTGATCCATCCTGAACACACTTAATTTAAAAGAGATTTCTCCTAGAGTGGTTTCATTTCACTATTATTCTTGTTAGTTTGTCTTACCATGTCATTGACAGGATGGTGAAAAGCTCTTTATTTTAAAATTCTGGAAATATCCAGTTTCCTGAGTTTGTTTTTCTTAGCATTTTGCTGAGTTAATTCCTAGCATATGATAGGAACGTCTATAGATTGCCTATAGTTTATATACAATCTTGAGCTATTGTGTCAAACTTTAGATAACTTTGATAAAGCTTAATTATTGGTGATTAGATTTGCTTATGAAGTGAGCAAGTTAAGCATATGAGTTATTGTTTTGATGTAGTTGTTCACCAAAATTGTAATGCTACTGCATAGGATTGGCTACAAACTAATTAGTCATCTCTGTCATGTTCTCATTGCCCTTTTCTTGAAAATTTCACTGGAGGAATTGTATACCATGACATGTATAATGCATTAGCTACTCAGTTGTAGGTGAATTCTTTGAAACCTTGATATTGCTTCAATAATTCAACTATGAGCTAAACACCTTAAGCAAGTTGAGTAGCAGAGTAATGGAATCAAGCTATGGAGCTATATCAAATCCAGAAAATGCCAATTCACAGTTAGGATAATATTTGTTAATGAGATTTGCAATCTATAGATATCCCAAGTGTTTGTGAGCTCTACTACTTCAAATGAAGGAGGTGTCGATGTAAAAAAAGTCTGGGCATCTGCCTCACTCTGAGCCCATTCATCCCATAGAGACTTAGATATAACTGCTCATTGCCCACAAAGATCAAATTGTATATTAAACAAAAGAACAGAGGAATGAAACCGAAAGACCAGGAACACCAAATTTATTGCTGACCTAATGGTGAATCCACATCCAATGTGAAGGACTCCTTATTCCAATCCCAAGATTTGATGGATTGATTCAAATACATTGCTAAGCTTTTTATGCAACTGGCATTTCTGCAGGGAACCATTATTTAATATCCATTGATTGAAATACCCACAACATCTAATGACTATTGTTGTTTGCAGTGCTTTAGACTTCCTACATTTTTCAATGACTGTTCATTAAAATTGAGACCTCATAAACTTGTATTTATGCAATTTCTGTTACGGTTAATTATATTTGTATCAAGTTGCTAATTTATACATTATTGTTTTTTCGGACATCAGGAAATGAGGAAAAATAATTTAAGGTGTAAATTAGATGATAGTGATCATAATGCTGAAATTCTAGTGATAGATTATGAGCGCTTTCGTGAAGAATGTGTGGCCAAGAATAATGAATATTTATCGCGTCTTGGTTTGACAAATAGGCAAGTTGTAAATCCACTAAGTAGTATATTATTGATTTAATACCATTTAATGAAATTTTATAGGCAAGAGATTTATGTATATAAGACATGATATGATATTTTTTTTATTTTATAGGCAAGAAAAAGAGTGCAGAGAAAATGCAGAGAAAAAACAAAAAGAAAGTAAAGATATAGTGCTGCCAGCTCATAGAAGCCAATGCATAAAGGATGTGTTTGAAGTGAAATTTGGGGAGACCAATATTGATCTACCTACTCATGCCACACCTAATATGGCCAAGGAGCATGAAGTTTCGATTAATGAAAGTCGCGAAGAGAGTCTGCTTGCATCTGATGTGCCTCAGAGTGCACCTATTGCATCTACAACTTTTGATGGAATTAGTGGATCAGCTAGAAATATTGGTAGTGGTTCAATAGAAGATGTGTCTACTTTTGTTAAAAGACAAAGATTGAGTCAAGATTTATACAGATCTACAGAGAGGAATGCAAAAGAAAGAATATTAGAAGGGAAGAAGCCATTCTTGGTTGAGGTATCAAGAGATGGTGAACCCATTGGGAAAAATGTTGCACGGTGGGCATCAGAGTTGGGCGTAAGATGTAGGGCCTATTTGGATATTTGCAAATCAAAGTTTGCACAGCAAGATCCATGAAATGTGGAATATGTTATACAAAAAATGGAAAATTCCTTTGACACTATTGGTGGACAAATCTCCAGAAAATATTACAAGCACAAGATGAGACTTCTGATGAACAATTTTAGATAAAGTTGCAGAAAAATAATCATGGAGGGAAACGAGAGGTTAGACTCCACTCTATCTCCCAAACAGTGGGAGGCATTGAAAGAAAGTATGCATTCTGAAGAATATTTGACAAAGAGTAATAGAGGGAAGAGAGCAAGAGATAATATACATTTGGCCAAGGTGGGTTGCAATCCAAAATTGAAAAATTTGGAGTAAGTGTATGGATTTTTGGTTCTATTTACATTGTGTTATTTAATTCAATTTTTTATTGAACTGACTATATGTTGAAATTGACATTGTTTTTTAGGTGGAAAACAATAATAGAGAAGCAGGAGTAGAAGATATTGTCAATTATATGGCAACACTAGATCGTACTAAATCTAACAATAGTATGAATTGGAAATCTAGTTCATCAACAGAGATCTCACAGCCATTTGTTGAATGCCCAGTAAGAGCCTCTCCAAATCATGTCAACTCAAATGAAGAGTACCAACATTTAATGAGTTGCTTACATGGTCTCACCGAGAAAGTTTCACAGTTGGCTGCCTCTGTTAAGCCTATAGTTTTTGCATGGAATGACCATAATTCCATAGATTCAGATCAGGTAAGAGGCTATTCCTCAATATTTTGATTCTCAACTATATCATTTTTTGCATACTCTTTCTCTATTGTTGCTTTTTCTTTGTTGAGTTCTTCATAATTATCTTACTCTATATGTTTTTATAGTTGCAGAAGAATTATATGAAAGCAGAACGAAAAATAAAAGACCCTATCAATAGAGCTCTCAGCAAAACTACACAACTTCAGGACAATGTTGACAGTGATTATACTGAATTCAAGGAGTATGTGCATGATATTGAGGTGAGTACTATGAAACCTTTAGTTTAATTTTTAATTTGGCTACTTTGGGTTTGAGCATAGGTCACAACCAGGATTGTATATCAGATTCATTTATGATTTCTTTTAAATCTAAAATGTTTGGTATGTGAAATGAGTGCATTTTAAGCATCTAAAATATATTTTTTTGGTTTTGGTATTTTCCTTGGTTGCTTATAAATGATAGGGAAAAACCTTTAGGCAAAACAGTTTTAGGAAAACATGTACTTAAAGCTGTAGCACTTGAACATAGAAATGTGTAAAATTTTAAATAACCCCCCTAATTCTATTGGCAACCTGTCACAGCTACAACACTTGAACATAGAAGACTGTAGAGGTTTAAATAACCTTCCTAATTCCATTGGCAACCTATCACATCTGCAGCACTTGAAAATAGAAATTATAGGCAGAAATTTTGTGCTTTACATTTTGATTTGCCTACATGATAGAGAGAAATCTGGTGGTCAGATCTAGATTACATGATAGAGAGAAGCCTGGTGGTCAAATCTAGGTTGTGTTGAGGAATTAGAGATAAGTCAGTCTAACAATTCATCATTGTCATTAACACATGAAAATGACACTCTATCTCCTTAGTCATACTTGTTTAGCAACAAAGAGTTTATAAACTTGCATTTTCTTGTATGCTTTTTATTCTTGGAGTTGTAATGAGTAATAACCTTAATGCAAGCTCGACGATGAAGAAAATTAGAGTAAAATCTTTGTAAGAAGTTGACTTGTTGCAGCTCATTATAGAAATATGAAAAAGTATAAAAGAACATATACATTCTCTCTCTTAATCTGGCACATTATATTCTTGTAAATCTCTCAACCTTAAGAAGCAAATCTGGGTCAAGACTTGGCTCATTTTAGTACATAATTGCATTTCATCACATGTGGATTTGTGATGATGCCAGTCTATAATACTAATAAATTACTTGTTTGTAGTCCAAAATGGAAGGCTCTAATACTAATTTTGTTATTGGAAGGTGTTGCACTTATAGAGAGGTACAAATAGCCATTCCATGAACAAGGTGGTTGTTCAACAAAAAGAGTAGCCTTTAGGGGTTCTATCCACAAGCCCATGGTTTGGAGTCTTGATATTCACATTAGGAATCTTCTTCTATTCAAAAGTATTTATACCTTATAATACAGACATGTTCAGTGCTATTCAATATAGAAGGTATGCATGTAGATTGATTGAATGGCGAGTTCTTCTTATTGCTAAAAGCATAGACTTGGAGGGGACATTTCCATTTTTAGGACCGGATAGACTGCTCCATTTGACACATGAAAAAAGAAAAGGTGAAATTTTAAGGAAAAAAATGCTAAAAAACTCAAAAATTTATAAGGGTTGTCATTGCAAATTCAGCCCATTTTATTTATTTTTAAATGTTTATGCTGCTTTTAGTTTGTCTAAGTTATTTTACTAGTTGTCCACCACAATTTTTTGTTGTCATCAAAATTGTGTTCCTACATCTTGGAAACTCAGTGAAACACAAAAGATAACATGTGTTGACATGAACACAAATATTTATATGAGAAGCTCTTTTGAAGTGGAAAACTTAATGGAGAATATTTTAGCATTGCTTTATTTTCTTTTGGAATGCACTATGATGAAATTATAGGATGCTTTTACTTTAGGACATTTCCTCTATGATTTCTTTAATTGCTAGAGTGGACTTATTTTTCCTCAAACTCTCATTCTAACAATGTTCAAGGCATTCTTAAACATCCATTATTCTCTCTTCATTTTCCAGAAGCCAATCATCACCAACACCAAGATGTTGAAGCACCAACTTCAGAATCATATAATTCTTAATATAGAACACATAACTTCTTCAACCTGCTCTCAAACACAACTGAATACTGCTTCATTCTATTTATAATCTCAATCTAGAAACTACGTTGACAATCTTGCAACTTGGAACTGCCATCCAAAAGAGACACCTACTTGTATTGTAGCACAAAGAAAAAAAGTGACTTCTTTATCTGATTTATACACCAAATAAAAATCTGCATCTCAGAATAAAAAGTTGGCTCCTTTTATAATATGAAAACCAGTTAAAAGAAAGCTTTGCATAGGCTTTCAGTGAACACACAGGCATAACTGAATTATCTGCAATTATAGAAAGTTACGAATGCCAAATTTCTATGTGCCACGACTTACTGACCTCATCCAATGAAAAGTCAAAAATATTTTCAACACAAGAAGACAACTCAGAAACATAATGTAGATTGAAAACACTTGAATGGACAAACAATTTTTTACCACAATCCTTTAGAATTCCTTATGACCTCTATCTCAATCGACTAATGAATGCACCTAAGACTCCACTCAGAAGGAATATGAATCAGTTCTTCTCTAGACCATGAATGCATAGATGATTAATTGAACCTGTAGCTGAGATAAAAGCTACTTTGCTTGTAGGTCATGAGCATTTTCCTTCTTTTCTAGATCATCAGTTAGCCACAACAAAACTATATATAAATTGGTACAAATAGATGATAATTCTATTACAAAGGGAGAGAAGGTGTGAGCTAACGCAGCCTGGCAACGAATCCTCCAAATGACTTTTAGAATGATCAGCCTGCAAGAGTTGGAAATCACATTATGTAACACCGAGGATCCGAGGAGAGTGGATTTCCATGACCAAGGGAAGTGAAATAGGGTAGGCAAGGCTGAAAGAAGGGTAGTCCACAACTTTTTAGCATAGGGGCACAACCAGAAACAATGTTTGAGAGTTTCAAACCTTCCACAAAAAGGACAAGGAGGAGGTGGGTTATTGAATTTGAGGTGAGCACGAACTAGGAGTTTGGCATGCAAAAGTTTCCATGCTATGAGTTGTGATTGTGCATCCGCTTTGGATTTCCAAATTTGCAAGCTAAGTTGATTCCACTTGGATCTTTTGAAGTTACATCTCCAAACAGAGTTAAGTTGGTTTGAAAGAGACAAACTAGGAATCAATTGTTTATAAAGGATCTTGAGAGGAAAAGTTCAGATACCGCTGCCATTAGGCCACCTCCAATATTTAAAAAAACTAGAGTGACAGCTAGTGGCCATGAGGATAGAAAGGTTAGGAGGGACCATATTCTGGATTTCCAAAACAATGAGCTTGTCTTTATTATTGAGTTTGAAGCGTATCTTGAGCTATTGCCATGATTTCCATGTAAAACTAGTGGGATCCCATAGGTCACTGAACACTCGGATAACTTTCTTGAAAAGTCATTTAGCTTTCATCCTTGGAATCTTGGCAAGGGGCTGGTTATTAACTTGTATCAATCGATTCCACCAAATTGAGGAAGATGCAAAACTGAGCCCATGGCTGAATGATTGGTTAGACCAATATAGTTTTTGAGAAACCATTTGCCATGCTTTCCAAATACAATTAAGCAGGGCAGATCTGTGGAGTTTGAAGTGATGTGCCAAGAGGATCTTGTCAGTCCATTGAATGGAACTCCAAGCTTTTCCAGAGGTTGTTGTTTGTATATGGTATCTGATCAAAGATTTCCAAGGGGTGTTGCCATCCAAAGCTCTGCCTATCCATTTAGCTGAAAGAAATATCCCTTGAATAAAAGGATCTATAATTCCTAATCCACCCTTATCCTTAGGAAGTATACAATGAGACTAAGAAGTGGCAGGGATACCTTTTTAATTTCCCCATTTAGACCAAATAAAGTTGCAAATAAGATGGGTAAGCTGATTATAACAAGTTTTAGAAGGCAGCCAGCATGAGGAGGTATAGACATGACTAGCTAAGAGGACTTTGTTGGCCACTTGTATACGCCCAGCCATTGAAAGAAATTTATTTGTCCATCCTAGGAGCTTGAATTTAAACTTGTTAAAAAACCATCTCCACATATCTTTCAAGGAAACTCCTAGCCCAAAAGGAATGCCTAAATACCGAGTAATGTCACCATGTTTGATCTCCTTCCATTCTTGGGGAATCCAAGGTGATCGGGGGTTGGGACTGATCATCCAAAATTCAGTTTTGTGCATTGCTAATTTGGAGCCCGAAACCTCACAAAAAAAATCAAGGATATCAAATAAATTATTAATGTCTTTAGCTGTATTTTGGATGAATAACCTTCTAAATGGGCTTGTCATACTTCTCAAGATTCTTTGATTCTTAAGCTTGATTTTCATAAAGCTTATGATCGAATACGTTGGTCATTCATCCTCAAATGCTGCAATGGCTGGGGTTTGGTCCTAACTTTTGTGCTCATGTTCGAATGCTATTCATGGATGCTAGTGCAAAAGTGGCTGTTAACAGAGTTTTATGCCCCTAATTCCTCCAAAAGTCCATTCGTCAAGGCTTCCCTCTTCCCCCTTTTCTTTATGTTCTCACTGCTGATGCCCTTGGTTACCTCCTCCAACATGCACATTCAAATTCTCTTATTCATGGAATTTCACTTCCGTGTAACTATATGGCTCTCAATTCCGTTAAATGATATTATGTGTATAGAATATTTCCTGTTTGCTTGATCTTAATTAAAAAAATTCAATTGTTAGAGAGTAAAACATGTAAATTGGTTGCAAGTTACAACCACAAGATTTGTTGATAATTTTATAGTAAACAATCTTATGTATTACTATTGAATTTTGGTTTGTTTAAGCAAGCTGAGGGAAAATCCAATAGCTTGAGTAGGTCATAAATTATTATGTCTTGTTGAAAATTAGTTGGATTACTTGGTCTGGTTTAAATTTACTCTTAGAAGTCATACTGACTAGAGAGTGATCAATAATTGATTTCTTTGTGCCAGAACCAGATGACTTATCTATGGTTTTACTAAAACAATATTAATGGGGAATACTTTATTTATATAAATTAGCGAGAAATGTGTAGCCGTGGACTGCTATGATAAAATTTATTTTCTGTAGCTATTGTTTTCCATCTCAATGCTATTTTTCATGAACATTGAAATTGTGCTCCCTTAATTGCTCTTTTGCAAAATATATTAACAAAAGATGGTTCAACTTCTAAATTACATAACATAAATTAACAAAAATATATGAAAACTTAAAATGAGTGAAACTAAATCACTGCTATTGATTTATTGTTGTTAATTATTGATTTCCTTCATGCAACTACTCTCTGCAAAAGTGTTAAGTGTAATAGTACAAATTTTCTAGAAAAACCTGTGATAGAGATTTTTGAAACCATTAAGTATCTGTACAGTTTTACTCCAAGTTTTACACATGCAAATGTACAAACTACCAAAAACTTTAAATTTAGGTATTTCATCAAGCAAAGGACAAGTGACATGGACAATCAAATGAGAATTTGGGAACATCTAATACATCCTAAGTTTGCTTGATGGTAAAGGCATGAGTAATTCATAATCAATAAGCACTTCATTTAACTACTTAAAAACCTTTTACCTGTATTTAGTACTCCTCACATACATTCACATCACTTCAAACATGTTTAATTTTTTGAATGTATGGTTCCAAATGCCACAAGTGGGGTATTTCTTTAGTTCTCAACACAGATGCTTCAATTGATACATGGTCAGTAATGTTGAGCCAAGAATTTCTAGATGGAAAAGCTAAATTTGTGGATACAAGTTTCATACATTTTCACAAAGTAAAAAGAACTAACACATATATAAGAAGGAGATTTTGGTTGTTAAAAGAGGAATTGAAAATCTTAAAATATTCCTCAAGCCCAAACATTTTGCAAGCAAAACAAATAGTTAGCCAATAAGAAATTTGTTAAGGAAAAAAACTAACATAGATTTAGCCCAAGGGAGAATTGTTGGATGGTATTTTGAGTTCTAGAGTTATAACTTTGATATACAATGGGTTAAATGGGAAAAGAGTTTCCTTGTTGATTCTTTAACTAGAGATCTCAAAATTATTGTAGTCATCACAATAGATCCCACAGATCCACTTATTTGCCAAGTGAGATTCTAGTTATTCTATTAACCAATAGGTATGCTAATAGGTGGATCAAAATGATTAAACAACTAAAAAGGGATACTTGGGAAAATAATATAGAAAGACATCATTTGTACATTATGGATGCTCTAGACCTTTTGGAAGCACAAATTATCTCAGAAATGCTTTCTCATTTGATCTTGTGATCACACTTATCATCATGCCAGTGGTTACCTAAACATTGATCAAAAATTATAATTCTCTACTCAATCAGAGTAGCAAATAGTTTTTATTTTGGTAGGTTTACTTTTGAAAATTATGCAGATGCATATGGAGCTTTTTAGATGAAGAAATGGTTGATTTCCTCAATTTAATTAAGTTTGTAAAATTTAAAGTTTGTGGTAGTTTATACGCTTGCATATGTTATAGATCAAATATTATTAAGTTGCCCCATAAATATTATATTACTGGGCCCAACTTAAAATAATATTATCATTCATTTCCCTTGATTTATCCTTTAGCCTATGAGAAATGATGATATGCTAGAGGTCTCTCCATGGTTCTAATTTGGAAAAGGGGACATGACAATAACTGATTGCATGACAACATAACTGATGAGTAATTGACTGATTTTTAACTATGATTGCACAACTAACTGCATGATTGCATGACTACATAACTGATGGGTAATTGATATGCTGCTAATGATGATTGCATAATTGGTAAAGACCTAGCTTATTTTTAATGTGTTGATAACATACATCATTCTAATCAACAAGAGGTCACAAACCACTTAGCTTGGTCTTTAATTGACCTTGATTACAACTGCTATACTAAATAAGCCTGTAGGGCCATAGCAGCCTGTAATAGTTTTAACTAGAGGGCCATGTTAATAGCCCAAAAGCAGACTAATTTTGAGAAGCCTTATAGTTTTCAATCATTTTTCCAGTGTTAAATTTAGTTTCCTTAGTTAATGTACTTATTCTGTGGAATTTTATTGATTGTTACCATACTTATGTGGAATTTTATTAATTGTGTATGCACAAGCAGGCTGATGAGAATGGGTTTGTAAAAAGATCAGCTGCTAGTATGTTGAGTGGAAAATAGTTTGCTTCTCCAAACACAGTGAGTTCTGTGATGACCTCAATGAACACATTTTATCATATTTTCTGTGTTCTATGGTATTGAATATTAAATCTTACAATTTTTTATTTGTCTGAATGAGATATTGATTAAGCTGCATGTAGCTACTGTAATCTAAATATAAAACTGTACAAGTTTATTAGTTTATTTTATTTATGCATAAAAATTTGTTGGAAGCCTTTATGCAAGTTTAGTAGGAACATGGATAATGTGTTATTTGTTGGAAGCCTTTATGTAAGTTTACATTATAATGTGTTATTTTTTTCTTTTTGTAGGAATGTATTGATAAACTCAAAGAAGGAGATAAATTTAAGGTGTTGGATCCATTAGATGGTGATGTTGTGGGCATTAGGCGGATTCACTCCCTATCTATTATACATGGAGTCAACTTGAAAGGAACAATGGATGCAAATGTAAACATTTTAAAGGTCACGAGTAACATACCCCTTGTTTATGAAGACAAAATAGATGGAGCTATTCATCTGAAAGAGAAAGAAGGAACCTTCACACAGTGGCCACTAAAATATCTGCAAAAAATGACATAGTTGAACATATTTATCATGTACTAGTTGCTAGACATCTTGGCTTACTATTTTATGCAATATTTTGAATATGTTGTTCAGTGATCTTAATTATCATGGTGTATTTGAAAGAGTTGGAAACTCTTAGACAACTTTGACATTTTTTAATTATATTTACATATATACTCTTAGACACTTGACATTTTATAACTTGATATATATATTGATATATATTTGCATTAATTTTTTTTATTGTAGATTACCTTTATTTATCATGATGTTGAATCAATCTTTTAATTTTAGTATGTTGTAGCTTATACGCATATGCAATATTTTTATTTACTTTTATGTTTTAGTTCAAATTTAATATTATATTAGTTTTGCATTATAAAATTTATGGTATTTAATAAATTATTTATTTCGTGATTATATTTACTACCAATTAATGAAAACTATTAAATAAAATGACTGAATAACTAAATATATGACTAAAGTAATGACTAAAATAATTACTAAATAAATGATTAAAGTAATGACTAAATTAATGACTAAATATATGACTAAATTAATGACTACATATATCACTAAATGAATGACTAAATATATGACTAAATAAATGACTACCTTAACTAAATAAATGACCAGTTAACAACAATTAATGACTAAATTAATGATTAAATATATGACTAAATTAATGACTAAATATATGACTAAATAAATCACTACCATGACTAAATAAATGACTAGTTAATAACAATCAATGACTAAATTAACGATTAAATCAATGACTAAATTAATGACTAAATCAATGAATAAATTAACGATTAAATCAATGACTAAATCAATGACTGAATCAATGACTAAATCAATGACCAAATTAATGACCAAATCAATGACTACAAATCAATGACTAAATAAATGACTAAAATAGTTTAGTCATAAATTTCGTCACATTATAAATGACTGGCAATTATAAACTACTAATGGTCACGTGACCAAAATTAGTCATTTATATGCAATTTTTAGTAGTTTATTTAGTCATATATTGTTGTTTGTGTACTAGTGTTACAACCTTCTACTAAAATGAATAACGCATGAAAAGAAACTGGATCCCACTAGCTCTCCAACTAGAAATCTCATCCGCATGAACAAGAAGAAAACCCAACGAATTAAGGTGCACGTTCCACCCAACCATGTCATACCCGAAGGTTCACCCCCCATGCAAGGAGATAGTAATAAGGAATCCTATACAAGACCATCAACCTCTAGACACAGGCTAACTCATATGGACACAACCAAACACATGAACCATACATCCATAAGGATAACACAAGTATAACTCCAACATCACTGACATAGCTCACATTACTTCAAGAAATAAAATAGATCGAGTATGATATGAAGACCATACACATAAAACCAAATACCAACTATTGTCATAGAAAGAGTGTCATCACATAGCTCAACATGGGATCTCCTCTGGGAATCTTCCTAGGCTCCGAACCCCACTATGGGTTATCCTGGTGGCCTCTACCAAATCCTAGCACCCATACTCACTCATAAGGAATCAAATACCTTTCATAAGGACAAGATAGATGACCTTGCCATTCTAGGCCTTCCTGTCTCATCCCAAGTCTATACAAGCCCTTGCATCCATGAGAAAGGCTCAATTATCTTAATTAATGAAAAAAACTACCTAACTTCTAAGTACATTAATTTAGTTATCACTTGATTTAACCGCTTCTGAAGGTTTCCCAGTTTACCTCTTTGGGATCTGGCCCCTCATAGAAGCCACTTTTCTACTTGAAAACATACCAAACCAACCAATCACCAAGGGAATCCCAAGTGCAAACCAACAAGATAAACCCACTCCAACTCTAGGAGGAACATGAAACGAAAATCCACTCCAACGCAGGAGGCAACAAAAGTCAAACTCTCTCCAAACACTGGAGGCAACAAAGGTCAAAACCCTCTCCAAACATTAGAGGCAACAAAATACATACTCCACACCTTCCAAAGTAGGCACAAACCACATAAACCACTCCTAATACAAAGGAGGCACAAACTATCCCGGTTCATGAAAATCGGGTAAAACCACAAGATACAACCAAATGCCCTACCCAAGGCAATACAATGGTTGACTACATAATGAAAACCCATACAAATAAATGAAACCCCATCTGGAAGACTTACATAAACAAATCACTCCAAATAGAACAAACAACTTAATCAAAGAGTTCCCTAGCCTCTGGAGGCAAAACTTGGTACTACCAAAGTACACTCATAAATTTACCATGTCATAACAATATTGCCCATACAATACCAACAAGAATTCACTTAAATTAACAATCATATAAATACACATTCTTTAAAAACTAAAGATGTCTTTCAACATAATGATCTTTTTTCATAAACAGGAACTAAAGTCCATATTTACCTTATATACTTAATCTTTTAACTATGCATATAAGTTCTAAACAATATATATTTTTATGAACCTTATATATTCCTTGCAATCTAGAAACAAACAACATTCCCCATTCACCATTTAAGGCAATGGAATACAAGAACTTTTAAATAACATTCTACCCATTATAACAACATCGTAATAAAATAACCATTTTCTTTACACACATTTAATATCATCACTTTTTCTCTAATTATAATCCATATAACTTAACCACGTACATAATTCCGACATTTAACATATCCTTTATAAGAACTTCAAGATTCCATCAAATCAAACAAGTCATTGTAAACATATTAACCATATTCATTTCAATTACTACCCTAACCCTTAACCAATATTTAATCATTGCACTAACCTTAATTCCCAAAGTACAATAGCACTAATTCTAAAATTGAAACTTGCATACACCTTCCAAATCAAACACAATTATACTAATTAATTTTCACATGTTCCATAATACTAAAATATTATTCTTTATTCAAACTTAATAAAAATAAATATTATTTAAGGAATCCCAATTCCCAAAAATTAAATTTAATATAAATGCTTTAACTTTAAACATGACTTAGGAAGCATCTCAGGTGATTCAATAACCCATCATAAGAATATTCTAAATCCAAGCAAAAAAATGGCATAGCACAAGTAATCAATTAAATAACTAACAATAATTGCGCATACTCGAAAATCAATCAAATTTCATTGGTAACTTACGAAATATTATAACTAATAATTTTATTCCATTTTCTCAATTTATTCATAATGATCAAAGCAATTTTTTAAAATAAATCATTTTATTCTAAAATTCATTTTCTCATTCATCATAGTCAAATACCCAACTTAAAATAATTATATTCAAACATAAATATATATTCAATATATATTTATTATTTAGATATTTTTATTTTTTATTTTTTTTAGAAAAAAACCTCCATTTAAATTTCAAAACTTGATATTTTAAATGTATTCCAATTATTTAAAATATGTAATATATAATACATATATTATATCTATTAAATAATAATAAAAATAACATATTATAAATATAAAAATATAAAAATATATATATTTATATAACATATAATATATATATTAAATATATATATATATATATATATTATATTATAAAATATATAATATATATATATATATATTTAAAATATATAATAAAAAACAAAAAAATCAAATGAAATATTATTAGGGTAGACCCCTAACAAAGGAGGGGATGCAGCCCTGGTTGCGCCCAGCCTTCCCCACGGACTGTGGGGGGCACTGCCACAACAGTGACCTCCCCCTTGGGGTTTGGCTAGGGTAGCCATGGCTAACCCCCCGCCCCTGAAACAAAGCTTCCATTTATTTATTTATTTATATTTATATAATAAAAAAAAACAAAAAAATGAAACCCTTGCATTTTTTCCAGAATACCCAAATCACAAGAATATAAATACATAAAATATACATATATATATATATGTTTATATATTCATATATATATATATATAATGTAATTTTGTTTATCAACAGCCAAATAGAGAAATTTCTTTCTTCAGAAAACACAATAGAAGTAAATATTTAATCACAATTTCATGTGCACAAATTTCTACAGGTTTTCAACTTTAAACAGAGATTTTTTATGATCTTCTTTTGTTCCTTTTTATTTCTATTGTTTGATTTTTTTCTTGTTTTCCTTTCCATTTCATTCCTATTTTAAGAATCTATCTTCGTTTTCTCTTCTTCCATGATTTCAAAGAGGTTTCCAGATTTGTTTTCTAAACTTGCATTCAAATTGAAACCAAAATCTCAAAACTTCAAAACAATAAAACCAGAATAAAACATGTGATCATGAACTTGAAGAACAAATTGATGTTGAGTTTATCTATAGATTCCACTCCTCCACTATTTCATCCCAAGATCTCCACCTTGAAACCAAGATCCAATCCCCAAAAAAACCCCAAAAAAGAAATAAAACCCAAATAAAATATTTTATCTCCCCCAAACTCAAATTCAAATTCAAAATGAAATTTAATGGCTTCTCCAAATCCTCCCCAAATTTAGTCAACTATTCTAAAATATCTTTTCCACCCAAAGTTATTGCATTTTGAAGATATTTGAATTTTAAATAACTTAGAACAAAATTCCAATTTCCAAATAGAATTTAATAAATTTAAAATTTTCTTTTCAAACAAAAGAATTTAAACTTTTAAAACTTTCTTTCCAAAAATAAACTAACACTTTTAATTCAAAAAAAAGAATAACTTAATCAATTCAACACAATTAATTTAATTAATCAATAAAATAAATCTAATCCGAGATTAAATTATTTTATTAATTAAATTATTTAATAAATTAAATAACATTTTTAACAATATAGCCAGATTTATTTAAACAACTTAACTACAAAAGCCATTTATTTACTTTTATATCTTGAATTTAAATAAAAACCAAGGTGAAAGGGACAACATATAACAACTACACTTGACTACGACCGATGACACACCATGACCAGGGGGATGACTTGGCACAGAAAACCTAGCTACTATCTCCCAATCGATTACCATTGGTCAATGGACACGCTCAGACCTGTGAAACCAGGTGGAGTCGATGTCCTATACCTACAGTCCTGCAAACAAAATGAGTGTCGAACATGCATATAACATAGTAGACACACCGTGAAGGGGAAATTGCGGAATCACAGGCGCTCGCATGCGAGTGATGTAATCTTGTCCCCTTCACCAATACAATATTACTAACTGACAAATCTAACATCAATAATATAATCAAAAGCATAAAGCATCATTAATTTCAAATATCTGCTAAGCTAATCCAAAGCATGCCTTAATGATAACATCGGAGTAAAATACCATCACATCAAAATAGAACATTCACATCACTTAACAGTCAACGATCAAATAGCAACCAAGCACCTTAATTCAAGTGTTAACAGAAACAAGGCATAACATAGAAAAACATTGTCTAATCAACAGAGCACAAAATGGAGGGGTGTTACATAGTTTATAGTAGGAGGTGAATGAGGATAAGATTTCTCGAGTACATTGTAATGAACAAAAATGTTTCAAAATCAATTTATATATTTATATGAATAATTAGATGGATAGATCAATTAAAGCAAAGCTATGTGTGCATTAAAAGATATGAATTTGACTTACATTATTTGAAGATGTTGTAAAGCACTTAAATTTGGTGAAGAAATTATTTTATATATCTATATTTAATTGGAGCATTGTATAACATTTTAAACCCCATGTTATAGTCCACTTCTTTATTGAATAACATTTGCATAAAATGGGGAATTAATTTTTGTATTTCCACATCAATTATTTTTAGTTGGAAATTGATTATGAAAATCTAAAATAAAACCGTAGGTTGTCTTCATTATTTGCAATGTATGCATTAATTACATTCTTAAGCAATTAATCATCAATAATTTTAATTACAATAATTCTTTTAAAATTATTTTAATTAATAATATTCGGAGAATGATTTTGAATAGAATTTAAATTTTCAAATAATTAGTTTGGTTAATAAGAATAATTTCTCTCCAAAATTTAAGGTATGATATAATTTTATATGTATTTTAGTCTAATAGTTGTTACACTTAGATGTACATATATATTTGATGTTTTTGTCTAGGTTAATCAATCAATCGATTAATTATTATTTAATTAACTTAAGATAAGGCAATGCATTGGAAGACTAACAACCATTTGGATAAAAGAGGAAATTGATCTTTGATATTTTTGTCTAGGTTAATGAATGAATTGATTGATTATTATTTATCTTTAGATAATGTAATGCATGGGACATTATTGAATAAAAAATAATTATTTAAAAAAAGTCATTGTTTATTTGAATATTAGTTATAATGCTCATCACAAATGATTTTTTCAAAAAAGAAAGATGTTATAAGTAGTATCTACTCAATAATTTTGGGAATAAAACCATTTTTGTGCTTGTGATTTATGGGTTAGAAGAAGAATGCAATGAAACAACACACATATTTTGCATTGTTAGAAAAATTTAATTAGAAGGTACACCTTTTTTTGAGGCAACATGAGAAACAGGTTATTATAGAGTATGACATGAGAAATATATTTTTGCCTCCCTGCGACTTGCTATGACATGGAAAACATGTTATTATATAGTATGTTTGTTGAAGCTAAATTTACACAAGGATTTGTGTACACATAAATCTATGTAACAATAAATATATATAGTTAAGTAACACCAAAAAATCCACCTTATTTTCCTACCTACCATATTGGCATCGTGACCCCATGGACTCTAGCTTGGCTCTCGAGAAAAAAGGATAGAAACAACTATGGGAGATTTCATTGAGTTTCATCATACATTACATAATAAAGAAACTTGGGAAAATACAGTGTTCTCATATATAATATCTAGTATTGTTGTGTTTTTAGTGCCCTCCGGTTGCTACTATGTGATTTCCAATTTTTTATGTTGTTAGACAATATCTTTACTATGATAGACCTTGATACCTTGTTACTATTTTATTATCACTAGCATTGGAGTGATAATGGTGTTATATTTTGATGTGATGATACACTATATGGATGTTTATGTTTTATGTTATGATTTTGATTAGCATAGTTGTTAATATTGATATATGTTCATATGTTGATTAATGATGCTTTAATTTTGTTAGTCTTGATGTGACTGTATTGGTGAAGGGGACGGGATTACATCACTCACTTGCGAGCTCCCTGTGATTCCACGATTCATCTTCACGGTGTGACTGTTATGTTTTATCCATGTATGAAATTCATCTTGATTGCAGGACTGTAGGTATAGGGCATTGTCTCCACCCGACTTCACAGGTCTGAGCATGCCCATATCCCAATGATATTGTTGATTGGGAGATAGTAACGGGGTTCCCTTGTCAAACCACAATCCCAGTCACAGTGTGTCGTCAGTTCATGTTTGGTATGTCGTAATGTCATGTTGGCCTTGTTTGTTTTGATAATTAATTATCTGCAAGGTTATTTGTGAAAATCAATGATTAAAAGGTTTAAATGATTATTTATTTATTTTAGATTAAAGTTGTTAAATTTTTTAATTTAATTTATTAATTAAATTTCATTTTATGTGGTAAGTAATTGTCCTTATGGATTTAAATTTTGTTTTATTAAGTAAATAAATTACTTAATTAAATTTATTTTTAATTGATAAAAATAAATTAATCAATTAAATTTACATTTATTGAATAGTTTAATTGTATTTGTAAAGTGCATAGATTAAGTGATTTAAATTTATTTTGAAATTCAAATTGTGAATACATAAGAGGAAATAACTATGGTGGTTGAGAAAGATATTTTTGAATTTAGTGTTGAGGAAATTAATGGGGGATTGGATGGAAAAAGAGGATATTTTTGGAAAATTTGGTTGTTAAAATGGAGGAGGATTTGGCTTTGTAGTTTTACATTTTGGTCTAGAAGTGGAGATTTTGGAAGAGATTCTGGAAGATTGGATTCTGTAGGGAAGGTCAACTTCAGTTTTCATTCCTACAAGCTTCAAAAAATAGGTTCTTTTGTTGCTTTCAATTATTTGTTTTATGATTTGGAAAGAATCTTTCTTAAATTTTGTGAAATTGAAAGATTAGAGGATCTGTGGATTTTATAGAGGTTTCTTTTAAATTTTGAAGGGATGACTATAAAACTTACTGTGAATTCTTGAAAATCTCTGTAGAAAATTTGAGAAATTCGTAGATCCTCTGTAGGGAAAAGAATTTAAAACAATAGGAAATTCAAAATGAAAAAAATAGAAGAAATTAGAAAACTTCTATTGGAATGAATTGAGATCATCAGTTAAAATTGTGGAAAAGAGATTCTTTGTTAAGTTCTTTGAAAATTGAAATCCCCTGTTTAAAACAGTAAATCCCCTTCTATAGAATATTTTTGTGAAAATTACTCCTTCTAGACAATTGTTCTAGTATATTTTACATATATATATAAATATCACATACAGATTTTAATTTACAGTAAAATTTTGAATAAATATTTTAGGGAAATCATTGTACGGAGAATTTGGGAACTGTGAAATAAATTTCAAAACGAAAAAAATAATATAACAGGGAGGTGCAACTATGGCTTCCATAGCTACACCCATGGAGGGTGTGTTGTTGTGGTAGTGCTCTCCACATACTATGGGGGAAGCACTACCACAAGCAGTACAACCTCCATAGGGGGAGGTTGGGTGCATCCCAGGCTACGAGCCCCTCTTCCTACAGATCGGTGTTATTTTTATTTTTTTATGTGAATATATACATATATATGTGTGTGTGTGTGTGTGTGTGTGTGTGTGTGTGTGTGTGTGTGTGTGTGTGTTTATATTAATATAAGATTTGAAAATTTATAATTATATATTATTTTTAATATATAATATATATTATATATATTTAATTTCACACTTAATTAGCAATTATGGATTTGTATTGATTATTAGATAAATATACATTTAAACATGATAAATGAGAATTATATTTATATTTGAATGTGAATTTATTTAAAAGAATAATATGCTATTTTTTTTAGTAAATGCAAGTACAATTGGATATTTTGTGATAAAATATTTTATTTGAAATATTGATTTTATCATTAGTTGAAATTAAGGAAATTGAGATAAAATAACTAGCTTTAATTTCTTATTTCTTGTTGTAAATGGAATTATAATTAGATTGATTAATTTCATCATGTTGCTATATTTAGATTTAAGAAATCCTAAAGTTAGATTAATATTTTTCCTGAATTTCCTTTAAGTTGTGATTTCTCTTATTCTCATTGTATGGGAAAATTGGGGTATTTGATTTTGTAAGTTTGTAACCCCTCTCTAACTTTAGCCTGGTAAAATAGTATTTTGCTTTTGATTTGATATTCTAATTGTTAAATGTTGTTATAATGAGGTTAGACATTGATGATTAGTTATTATCCTGGATTACATGCTTATATGTTTATATATTGTTATCATTGTTTATGTGCAATTATGGATAGGAAAGGGATGATGTTGTAACACTCATATTCGAGAGGCTTATGATATCATGAATCCCTTCCTAATGATTAATGTTGCTTTGAACTATATGGACATGCGCATGTACTTTGACATGTAATTGGAATTGATGCAGGTACTAGGTATTGAATCCGTCTGGATCCACAGGCCTGAGCGTACTCATATTCCCCAATGGTAGTTACTGGAGGTAGTCATAGGCCACATGTCCCCTACCTTAGCCCACTGTACCCTATTAGGGTAGCGTTTTCCTTATTGATGTCTTATCGTCCAGTAACCTAATGGTAATGTCTAAAGCACCTTTCAGTTGTATGTGACTTTCTTGCTTGTCTCATTGAGCTATTTGGTTTTGGTTTTCATTAATATTTTATGTGATTATATATATTTAATTTGGATTGTTGGTTTTCTAATGTGGTTCCATGGGCATCTACTTGTGCTTTAAATATGGTGTTTTATGGTGGTTAATTATTTGGGGATTTAAATTGTTAGTTTCTTGAGATTTTAAATATTTTATTTAAATATTAACTAATCCTTTTGGAGAGGCCATGTGTATTTTAATATTTCCTTTTTTTTGTGACTTTAATTAATTGTTCCTTTCGGGGGAGCTTAAATGCATAATTTTATCAAAAATGCTTTATATCCTTTTTGTTGGTTTTGGGGAAAATATAAAAAGAAAAGGGAGTTTTATGAGGGGACATGACATTTTTTGGAGAAAAAAATAAAGAAATTGCTATTTTTTCATGGTGAAAGAAACCTCATGGTTTGGGTGATTGAGTTGGGGAGATTGTGAAGGATTTCTGAGAAGAATTTGTGGGTAGTAAATTGTTTAAATCAGTGTACCAATTCTTGCTTGCTATCTAATTTTGGAGCTTGGTCGTGCCTTCTTCATTGAGAAAATCTCCATTTTGGTTTGAGAGCAATTTGAGGTAATTTTCTATTATTCTTCATTGATGTACAACTAGTAAATTTTCTTCTGATATGGGTTATTTCTATCTCATGAAAAATTTGAGGAACTCCTTTATTTCTTTTTTTGTAATGTTTGGACTTGAATGATGGATTTTTTTAATTGGTTATTGTTGCTTTGTAGTTTTTTGTATGACTTATTTATTTAAATCTCCAACAAACATGAAATGGGTTTATGGAAAAAAAAATTGATTTATGGGCTCTTTCTTATTTTTCTCTTTTGCCCAATTTGTAAAGAAAAAACATTTTTTTTTTAATTTATTCTCACTATCCCTTTGCTAAAACAAAATTTAAGGGTGTATTTCATGTAGAAATGTCAAGATCTCAACTGGGTCTTTGGAAAATATTAATTTTGGGCACTTTCATTTTTGCCCAAATTTGTGCCTTCTTCTTAAATGACATTTTTTGATGCTGCTATTTAACCATTTGATATAAATGAAAAATAAAGTTAGATTCCATGTAGAAACGCCCATATTTCAAATGGGTTTTTGTCCAATTTTTAGTCTGGGAAACTTCATATTTTCATGTTTTCTTGCCCAACTTGTCAAAATGACGTTTTAAGAAAATCACCTCATTTTCAGTTCTAAAATAAAAAAATTGAAGGTGGATTCCAACTGGAAACGTCAAAATATGAACTGGGTCAAGCTTAGAATTTTAATCTAGGAAATTTGAATTTTTATGTAATTTTATGCCTCCTTTCATGTTGAATTTCAGCTGTTAAATGTGTCTTTTTACAACAATAATCGCTTGGCTGTTTTAAATGATTTCTATGACTGAAAGTTGTGTATTTTCCTCTTGTTTCATATTTTTTTGGATTCCTCATTAGGTTAAATGAGATGGAGTAAAACAATATAAAGAAAAGAATCCTCGTGCATGGCCTTGAGCGCTTGTAAAGGTTAAGGATGCACTCGAGATAACCTATCCATCTGTAGGGCATTGATTTATCTGTCTGCAAGGCGTTGATTTGGGAATGATTGAGTTTTCCCCATTTGTATGAGAGGTGTACTTGATTTTGTGTGGTGCCATCCCTTCGAGCATGCGTGATGACATTCCATCCAGTTAGAACTCTTGTACCTTATACCTCAGTAGTCATGAGTAGTACCTGTCATGTTCTTGTATGAGCATTTGCATGCTGCGATTTTGGCCTTAATGCATTGTATTTCATGTTTTCTCTGTGCCTTATGTGAGTGTTGGCCTTATGTTTTCCTTGCCCTAATTTTTCTGCTTAGGCCTTGTGACTACCTCCGAGCATGGTGGGGTGACCTCTTTTGAGTCCACATGGTAGGGAGGCATTTCCACTGCCATTGGGGACCAGCATACAGGTTATTGGAGCACCAATTGGATTCATTCCATCTTCTATAGTTATCTTATCAGATGATGTATTTTATTGATGGAAATGCTATTGTATTTGTACTTATTCCCTTATGCACATTGTACTCTCTTGAGAGAGAAAGAAATCATAAATTTAATGAGAAGATATGTGATGATTATGCTTGGCTTACGAGTTCTGGTGTTGGTATTAGACTCACATGTACTATGATAATTATTTTATGGCTTATTTCTTATTTCATGTAAAATTAGAGCTATTGATGTATTTTCTTCCTTTAGGTATTATTGACGCCAAAAATTGACGAGGTAAGAGTGCCTTATGGGAAACTCAGTTCAAGGGGGACCCCTTTGCGCCAAACTGAGTAACCTCCAAATTTTTAAAGAAGTCAGCTTCTTCTATAATGGTTTCTGTAAAGGAAAAGGAAACTGATATAATGAAGCGAAATCTAATCTAAGGCGATGCACCAAAGTTTGCTGATGGGCACGATAAATCATAGACTTAAGGGCCTGAATGGTGTTATTACGTTCCAAAATGTCAGAAACTTAAAGCTATAGCATAACAGTTCATTTATTGACATAAAATGATATCGCATACATCTTTACTACTAAGAAGAGTCGTTTAGACATGATTTAGATAAGCAAGCTTGTATTCAATAGATAGAAGTCTATGAATTGCTTAAGACGATAAGAGCACAGTTTACAGTTTAATCAAAACATGAAAAATAGAAAGGCCGAACAATAGGCACAGTCTGAAAGTTCCTTGCAAATAAACATGTAAAAGAGGCCTCGTGTCTCTTGCTAAAACCAGTATTCCTTCCTAAAATCTTCCCTCCTCCGAATTTTTTTTTGGACCTTTCTCTCATTGACAGAGAGAGTATATATAGCTAGGGGGAAAAACTCCCACCACTTTGGAAAGCTGAAACATAAAAGATCCCACAATCTCCAGCAATGATGCCAGAATCAAAAGATTTCCAATGTCGTTACAATAGCAATGAGCTAGAACACAACATCTGGTCATCCAGTTGCAGGCACGCCCTTTGTAATGATGGCAGCGGTCACAGCCATACCCGAGGCGACAAGTGTCATCCACCATTTTGAATAAACATGAAGAGCGGCATCCAATAACATGATTTCGCCATCCAGCCTATCGCCCGCCTCAAGGATTAGTTATAAGGTACGTGGCATCCCGTCGCTGGCCGAATGAAAACTTCCCTTACTGCTGTCGAGAGATTGCGAGGTAGCAACACATGTCCCATGGGCTGAGGTCTTTGTTATGGTAAGAATAAGGCGCATCAACCCGGTCGAGAGCAGTGGCGGCGTTTGGCGGCGCGGGTTGCTGCTACGCAGAGTTGAAAGAGTGCGAATGGTTGCACCTATGGCGAGTAAGGCCGACCAACAATAAAAGAAGACCTCACGGAAGCGCCCGCGACTCCGGCTGCTTCAGCACAATCCCGCATAAAAAACTTCGCGATACGCTGCTGCAATGGCAAAGATGTGGAGTCCCTCTTTAATCTTTACCGTGATGGCCTTTCGGCGGAAGGCTTCGCCTTTCGAGGGGCTTCAAGGAAAAAATGATAAAAACTACGTAAAGTATGGAACTATGGGCAGTGTAGCCTGCCAAGAGCCAAAGAGGAAACGTGCATTGCGAAGAGAGTCTGACGATGGGAGATCAAAACTTCGATGAAGCCAGGCGGACTTCGGCGGCGCTGGCACATACAAAAGAAACCCAAAGAAACAACCAAAAATTTGTTTTAACGATTATCATGTTGCTAAGTCTCTAACATAACATCTTACCTAATAATTTATGACACTACTAAAGATTACGGAGTAATATTTTAAAGTTCTAAGTCGTCTGAAGTTCCGGGCTTGGTGCTTTGCTAAAGTTCTAAATGTGTGCTAATGTTTGGGCAGTCTTTGCTAATTGAGGAGCAATGGAGAAAGTTCAGGAGATGAGTGCTGCTAAGTTCTAGGTAAGTTCAGAAAAGTATTGAACTCTGGCACTCACCTTTGGATTTTCTAGAATTTGGTTATTCCTCTCCTTTGGGTTGTGTTCGGCCATGCTTGGCCATGGAAGTTGTCGATTTATTGTATTGTAAACTACTTTTTGTGAAAGTTATTCTTTATGTTATTTAAAAAAATAAAAAATTTATCTTGTCTTCTTTTGGCTCTTACCCTTTGGGTTTGCGTAGCGGGATGTTACAAAGTCTTACAGATATGTATCCTTTGAGATGGGGATTGTAACTTGTGTTGGTTTAGCCTTTCAAATAACTTGGGTAGTGCACATGGGTTTTATTAAGTATGGACACCTGGTTCTATGAACAGGTTGTGTCACTATTGAATTTGACACCATTTTCCGACAGATGTTCGTTAGTCATTTGACAAATCTTTGTCGGAAAAGCGACGAAATGATGAAAACATTTTCATTGCTGTTTTTTCATCGTAAGTCCAACAACGAATTAAATGTCAAAATAATGGCATAGATTTGTCGATATTCGGCATTATCAAATGAGTCGGATGTTTGTCGGAATAACGATGACAACTTGTGCTGTCACGGCAATTTAGCCATATAATTACAATGGATCTACAAAACATCGAAGAACACTGCGATTCATTTACGTTTCGGCAAATGGAAAGTATTTATGATGAAGCCTTCGTTGTAGCTAAGCAACTTTGTTGGACCTTTTATGTGATTCGGCGGTGGCGTTCATCGAAATTACGATAAAATGGGCAAGGAGTTATGAAGAAGCCTTAATCATAGCTAAGCAACTTTGTCGGACATTTTATGTGATTCATCAGTGGACTTCATCGAAATTGTGATGAAATGGACAAGGAGTTACGATGAAGCCTTCGTTGCAGCTATAGCAACTTTGTTCAACCTTTTTGATGATTCGTCGGTTCAGTTCGTCAAAATTTTGATGAAACAATACAATTTTTTTTTTTTTAAATATTCATTGAAATGTACCATCGGTGAGAGATCAATCAAGTCGCGTCCCTTCATATTCAAATCTTAGGCAATTATTTTATTTGAAAAGTTTCCATGTTTATTAGACACCCTCTGAGATCTCATGTAGTTTTGTCGATGCCTTGAGTCTCTTCAACAGTCAATATTACATATAGCTTTGGTGTCACACAGTCTCATCAATGTTCTAAGTCTCACTAGTAGCCAATAGATCATATGTTGATATGGTGTCATGCAGTCATATCGACGTTCTAAGTCTCCCCGAGAATTATTCCTTTGGTCTTAAGTGTATCGCTATGATTCTCACCAATGATAACTTATCACTGTGACAAAATGAATGTAAGTAGAGAAACTTATGCATACCTACAGATGGTACAAAATTTCATGGTTAATTCGAAGCCTCCCATCAACAACAAGATCCAAATATATGTGTATCTATCTCAATCGAGCCTCTAAACCCTTCAGAGCTGTCAATTTTTTCACTAACCTGTTATGCACAAAAGTCAAATTCTAGAGTTATGTCACCACTAAAAATAGAAGAAACAGAGCTTTGAAACAAAATCCACACACAACACAATGTGGTATTCATACAAAGCCATACAAACAAACTAAACTCAGAACATTGGAATGGAAACAACTTCAAATTATGATGTAGATCATGGATTCAGCGTATAAAGAATCATTTTTCTACCACCATAGTGAAAAGTTAGCACTTTCTTTCATCTTTGCATATTGGTTTAATGCTTCAAATGATTCATTTCTTATATTGAAAAGTGCATTACCTTATTGAGCTTCTCTTTGTTTCGAGAATAGTTTAATATTAAGCATATGAAGAGACCCAACTTGGTGTGGTGGAAGCTCGTTTACCCCCCCCCTCACATCACTCTCTCATTCCCCACAGATCCTTTTAACATTAATTATTTATTCACATCCATTAATAACATATAACATTCATTCGTCCATCCATTAATAACATATAACATTACATTCATCATCATATAACATTAATCATTCATTCATCCATTAATAATATATAACATTCATTCATTAACATATAACATTCATTAATTAACATATTCACATTCATTCATTAACATATAATATTCATTCTTTCAGTTTTTACATATTATCAAAAATATGGTTGTCATGATATGATTACAATCACTTTTGTTTTTGTTTCTTTTTTAAAGCTAAAAAAATCTGAAGTGGAGTATCATTTTCTAAATCATTTGTCCCCCCTTTAGTTGTTCTTCCCTCTACTCCTTGTGTGTGTTGATCTTCATGCTCACTTTCAATGCGTCTACTCAGCAGCGTGGATTCCGCTGCAAGGGGCTGCTGCAATAAGAAAGAAATGTTAAATTGATATGTTTTATTATTATTGTTACAAGTATTTCACTAATTAAAAGAACATTAGAGTGGTTCTATTTACTTGATGGGTCCACATCATGTTCCTGAACTTTTGTTATAGACTCGTGCTCAACATTTTGAACACCCTCTAAATCCTAATTTGTGGACAAACACAAAGAGTTACATTAATTAATATTACCCAATTTAATTAAATATGTCTAAGAGAACATGAGGGTGGTCCTCTTTACTTGGTGGGGCCACATCATGTTCCTAATATTCTCTAGCCTGATCATGCTCAACACATTGATCAAACTCTACATGCTCTAAAGTTGAAACACGAAAGGTTACATTAATTAATACACCAATTGCAATTAAATATGTTTAAAAGAACTTTATAGTGGTCCTCTTTACCTAATCGGGCCACCATCATGTTTGGAGCTCTTCTTTAGCTGATCATGCTCAACATGTTGATCACGCTCTACATGCTCTAAAGTATCGGGATGCACCGACCGCCATCTATGGGTTGGCGCCACCCTCACCAGGCTGCATTCCAATGTCATGTGCGGTATTATCATTGCTTGAATGTTTAAAAAAAATAGGCATGCAATTACTTTATGGTGGAAATTAATATTGAATAGATTGCACAAGTATTCAATTTTAAATAAACTTTATTGAGTTTATTTACTTGCATGTCAGATGTAGTGGAAGGTTGTGTTTTCCGGGTCAAGACTCTTAGGCATTATTACGGCTCCATAGCCTTGCTTGAGGCAATCTTTAGGTTATCTTGTGGGAACTCCTGTTGAATTTAGAGCCCTACATTTTTGCATAAGATCATGAATTTTGCTTCTATGGTGTGATAAAACCAAAATTGTTTTCAATTTATTATTTGGATACTATATTTCATTTATTGATACTTACAATTCATGCAGATAATTTCATATAACCACCAAAGCCAAGTTTGTGTTGCCCGTGTTTTTCTAGTCTTTCCTTTGTTGCCTTCGATGTGTCGAGCAACCTATGAAAAGTTTGAAATATGTTAGATTATGTAAAAAGAAAGAGTAATCAGTATATAATTGCATTGTTGATAGTATCACATACCTTCCTTGGCCCGGTGGTGTCTTTCCTTTCCATCGACTGCAAGTCCTTCACTCTCTCGGAATCGCAGGGGATGCTCGTGCTTTTTGTTCTTCTACTCGTGCGGCCTATATTGGTCCCTCACATACTAGATAGGTACCAACTTTTCTTAAGACGCAAGTTCGGGTTAGATGTTTTATCACACGAACAACACAACTAAAGTTAATAGGCTCATATTTTGAACTCCTTCATTTTTCAGCGTTTCATATGCATTATGGTGGGCCGAAGAATCAATACTCTCACTTTAGATGTTTCCATGAAACATCATTTCACCCAAAAACCTGATTATGGGATCAATAATCTAAAAATAGTGATCAATAAGTAAATTTCAATATTATATATAATAATAATTAAAACATTTTAAAGTACTTGAGGTCTTCTCTATTTTTATGGGAACAAAATCGTCGGTCACCACAAGTGTGACCAGAAATGTTCTCGTACTACGAATACAGGAAGATCCAGGAAATACTGCTAAAACATCCGCAGTGCTAGTGACTCATACAATTTTATGTCCTAACATATGTTACGGCATGTGTTCGCTGCGAAGGTGCGATTAGCGGATGTCAGATGGTATGTGTTGCAGGCATTTGGGGCGACAATATGGAAGAGCATGGATGATGGGGTTAGATGATGTGATGATGTATGGTGGGAAGATCGGATGGACACTTCATGCCAGCCCCTACTCCTCAGGGCATGCTGGTGCCACGATCGCGGCGGGCATCGCGGGGAGGAAAATAACCTTGTAAAAAGAACACATATTTTATTTCATGACATAAAAGAGTACAAAATATAAAACCATGAATGAACTTATGTTATAATTAAGGCCTCATGACAGCTTACTTGCAAGTTTTGTAATCTCTCAGTGAATACTTTAACCCTCTCTCTTATTTCATCTGTTTGAGACACTATGAATATATCAACTTAACCATTTCTTCGGCACATTTTTTGGATCTTCTTTACTCGTATCGAGAGGGTTTGTTGAATAAGTGATATCATCATCACATAATATTGACTGCACCTCCCTATGGATGCTCTCGTCTATTGCTGGTGCTCTTCCCCGATCAATCAACTGCAACAAGAATATTAAAAACATTATCGAAATTAACCCAATAAACTTATGAAAAAAACATAATAGTAAAACATTTTGCTCGTATCTAATTTGTACAATTACAATGAGGTAAACCTGTTGGGTAGAAGTGCTTGAAGATATATCTCGATATGTGCTCTGGGCCAAAGCCTTCTCCGTATGATCAATGTCCTGTTGTGACAAAAAATAAATATAAAAAAACATTACTGAAATGAAACCAATAGACTTACAAAAAATATAAGAATAAAATGGTATATTGGAGTCATTAATTGGAGGTTGGGTAAAATGGTACATAGTATGTACCACCCCCATAGTAACTATTTTTGTAACTAAGTGATTCAAACTGTAATCGATTGGCAACTCTTCCCCTACAGTTATTTATTTTATTGCACATATGAATACACGGTTTCCCTCGCACGCCTCGAATATGCAATTGGGTTGCTTATTTGTTGACTCAAGTCGTGTATTGTTTATAAACCCAGCAATATTCCCTGATGCTTTTGGCCTTCGGTCAATGTACATAGCCACTCTTTTTTTATCCTTATCTTTTAGTTGTATATAATTTGTTGACAGTGCATACCTATGCATTATATCAAACCAGTTGTATCAAATCTTTGTAACTGTAATAGGGTTTGACATACTCCATCAATTCAGTAACTTTTTCATAACAGACCTTTATGTCTTCCATGCAAAATAGGCCCAAACCATGTAATGACGATGGTGCTATGCGATATATCCTCTCGTTGACACAAAAAATCAGTGTTTATTAGAGGAAGTTCCTTGGGTACCCATTGTTTCCATATATGTTTGTACCTCAAGGGCACCTCAACATCGCCTATGCTCTCATCATCATAAGAACATGACCCCCCTTCAGTAAGAAAAAATTCCATGTTTTTACAGAATTTTCTTCTAATCTTTTGACCTCTAGTTGATCTCCCTCTTTTAGACATACTACATGTCTCGTTTTCCTCTTATCTTCCTGAATTTCCCTCGTTCGAGGAAGAAAAATCTGACAAATACCTATTTGGTGGTACCTGCACTAATAAGGATGTTGGATGAAATTCTTTCATGGTGATGTCATCCCAAGGTGACTTTATGATTATTCTATCATTCCATTGCTAAAATTTCATAGGTTATAAGGTAATCAAGTCTTGAAATATTGCAAGCTATTGTTACTACCGTCCAAATGTGTCCATCACAAATCAAATGTACTTAACGTTTTAACTCCCAAACTTTGTAACAAGTGTTAAATGTGACTATGGTCCACTAGTTACACAACCAAGGCCTAAAATGTATTCTCTAATTGTAATCAGAGAACTTTTTCTCTTCATTCAAGTAAATAAACTTGAAGGGAAACACCACCAAGTGGTTTATTGGCCACCTACATGACTAAAAATAGCAGAAAATTTACATTTAATTTCCATATGTCTTAGTGGTTAATGGGGAGGGAGTGTGTACTAGGCCTGGTTAAGTCATCATAAGTCTACACTTTGGAAATAATTTTTTTTAAGTCATATTAAATCTTCCTATGTCTAATTGCTAGGAGATTTTTGGTATGCCATAAGGTAGGATGATTGATGAAAGAGCCCAAAGACTAGCCTCTATCCATGGTATTCAGGTACACATAGCAAGGGTCTTCTCTTATATGGTTGGACATGATTTAAAGAACTTAGCTAGGAATTATTCATTTAACCTAAAGTTTTATCATAATGCCATCATTAAAAAGGTATGGTCAAATTCTTCTATTATGAAGAATTGGTCTATGTGCCTCTAGTAATCACTATAAATGTTTGTAAGGATAAAATGACTAATTGCATCAGGTAGGAGAGAATCAACTTTGAATTCTTCAAAGATTATATTCCTCTATTCATAATTTTTAA